>JAYESD010000001.1:177735690-178935690 GCA_036927565.1 Tuctoria greenei
AGAAAATTTTGAAAGAAATAATGTTTGGAAACTTGTACCTCCACCTCAAGGTCACACTTTAATTGGAACTAAATGGGTATATAAAAATAAACAATGTGAGGATGGGGTTGTGATTAGGAATAAGGCTAGGTTGGTTGCTCAAGAGTACCTTGGCACATGTCCTTGTCGATTGCCACCCCAGAATAGACCTGCATGCATAGACCAGCATTGAACGGCAACACACTTAGTTTTTCCTTGTAACCATTTCATCAAACACCTTGGCTGCAGTCACTGATCCAATGAATCTTGCAAAATCAGAGCCAACCTTGGACCAGTTGTTGATGCCGGTGTGTCAACGACGTGTTCCTGCATATCCTCTGTCACACCCATTACTCGCCTTGCTTCCAGGACATAGCCACGGTGCGGAACGGGGACATGGCATCATGGTGCTCGCGGTCGGCCCGGAAAGGCGCAGCCAGCAGGGACACGACGGTCGGGTGTCTGCGCGTGGTGCTGGGTCTGGCAAACAGCAAGGGCGGGCGGCCGTCACTGGCGCAGCGGTGGACGAACAGGGAATCGGACTGCAGCGCTGCTATGGGGCGTGGCCGGCGAGCAGCAAGGTGACCATGGGCGCGCGCTCCAGGCGGCTGGGAGGAGGCGCAGCGGGGGGCGAGCGCTGCAGTGGTGCGCGACCAGGGTGAAGCCAAGCGGCCAGTGCAGCGAAATGTGCGCAAGCATCGGTGGCGCGTGGGGGCTGCGCCGATGAGGAGGCGGCGGCGAGGTGCTGGGCAGCTCGGCCCAGAAAGGAGGGCGAACGGCGGCGCTCGTCGGGAGCGGTCAGGGCGAGCAGTGACCGGCGTAGGGCGAGCGGCGCGGCAAGGAGATGCGACACGTGCAGCCGGCGGCTGTCGTGGGGCGTCACCGCGGTCGGCCGGTGTGGAGGCGGTGATGGCGCGCATGCGGGGGGCACGGCGACGGCAGTCGGGAGTGGCGGGATGGCGGCGCGCTGGGTCGGGCGTTGCACGGGTCATGCAGCGCCGGGACGACACGAAGGCGAGGAGGGCGGCCGGCGGGGCGGACTGAGCGTGCAGTGCGGGGAGGTGGAGCGCCGGCGTCGGCGGCGGCGTGAGCTGGCGGGTGCGACGTCGCGGCGACCGGGAGATCGAGCGTGGGAGCGCTCGGTGTTGCGGTCGGGCGCGGGGGCTAAGCCTCGCCGTGGGCAGCTAGGGCGGTGGCAGCCTGGGCGCGAGCGACGCTGGGCACGAGCGGCACGCCTGGGAGAGGCGAGCTGCCGTGGGGGGGGGGGGGTGGGGGGTGGGGGGGCAAGCCGGAGTGAGGAGCGGGCGCGACGATAAGGACCGAGAGGGTCGGGCGCGGTGATAAGGACCGAGAACGTCGCGGTGGCGCTGCATGCGGTTGCGTGGAGGCAGGGGACCGGTGCCGACCTGCCAGGTGGGGACCACTTTTCCCTAGTACTGAGGATAAGTATGACATGTGGGGTCACACTCTCTTCTCCCTTCTCTTTTAAAATTCAAATGGAGCTAGCAGATATGCTTCAAAAATATTCAACTTTAGCCCAATAACTAAATAAAATGTGGAGAATTTCATGGTGTAATCAGACTTCAAAACTGAGCAAGTTCGAATTTGAACTCAGGTTTGAATTTGAATTCAAGTGGTGATACTTTACTTAAGGAAATAAATAGTAGATTAGGTTCAAAAATTCTGAAACTTTGAAGTTACCCTTTTTGAACCATAAGGGACCTCAGGAAAAATTTGGAGTTGATTTGGACAAGGTTGAGCACAAAGTTTAAATTTGAAGTCGACGTTGATTAAACTCTCACTACGTGTCCAACAAATGGGAAACGTGCTTCAAAAATTTTGAAACCTTACCGAGAGTCTATTTGTAATATTAGAAGGTCATGGAAAAATTTACGGCATGAGATACGAATATTTTTGGATGTCCCATTTCAGGGTTGGAATAATTCCTTTTTCTTTCTCTCTATTTTGTTTTCTTTTCTCTTTTAATCTTTCATTGAAAATGGGAATACTTGGAAATTAAGGATTTTACCCCTTAAGTTCCAAATACATTAGTAACCATGTTCCATATGTAAAATTTTAACAAGTTCCTATTTTTAGTGAAAATGGGTTAACTCATATGGTTCATGTGAGTTTGGATTTCCAAGTCCATTTTCAAAATTTTTAAGTTCGCATTTTTTCGTTTTTGTTCTTCCAAAAAACGGGCTTTTACAATCCTTCCCCCTTAAAGGAATCTCGTCCTGAGATTCTAACAAGAAGAATAACAGAAACGATGAGGGAACGATCCGTAAAAGAGGGTCATTGACTAAGGCAAATGACAATGCCCTTAAAGACTTGGGTTCTACGAAGTAGTGATTATCTTTAGGCATCTTAAGAAATTCTAAAGTCTGCTTCAAGTGATTCCAGTCTTTAGGTTGAAAACCTTGACAGGATGCTTGACATGACAATATCACGTCGTAAAACTCTCACGTCTGGTATTGATCCTTTATTGTTGTACTCTTACACTGGTGTGACATCTTGTTCTCTCCTAGTCTTGACTTGAAGAATCAGCACTTGTTCTCTGCTTCTCTAAGTTACCATGACAGTTTAAAACTATCTGTGCATTGATTCTTGGTTGATTGCTTGGTTTTGCATAGGTCCTTATAACTTAAGGTGGTATTTCCCTTGACATGAGTTAAGATGGTTTACGAGGTTAAACAACAATCATTAACCTCGTTTGAGGTTTAGTCAACCATAGGATCCCTTAGTTGTATCATAAGAGTAGCAAAGCATTCAACACTCTTATGTAATCAAAACAGCAGGAATACTGAAGATATGACGACTACAAGGTTTTTGGGTATATCAACGGTTTTCAAACAATAGAAACAGAAGATGAAGACCCTTTGCGGTGGCACACGAGGATTTAAAGATTCAGCATCCTCATATATTTCAACACAGCAAAGAACTTAATCATATGATAACTACAAGGTAATTAGTGTAGCAAGGTTACCATATAATACCACAAGATCTTAGATGGACCCCCAAAGAGTTTCACGAGGTTGGACAATCGAACGGTATCCTCGCGAGTAAGGAGATTTTATGGATTTTACAAGGTTGATCATCGAACTGATGACTACCAGATGATGAATGGTATAGTTGCAACAATCCAGGTACTTGAACTAAAACAAGTCAAGGATGGAAGTTCAAGTGTTTGTTTAGTTGCAAGGGGGGGGTTGAGTGATCAGCTGCCCATGTATCACTCAATAGAAAGAAGATCAACAATGTAAGAAGTCTAATGAATATGGTGAAATGATCGTAGTCAATAGACACCTTAGAATAGTTTGAATGGGGTACACAATCTTGCTCTAACTTTTAGTATTATCATGCATTCTATCAATTGTGTTACATTGATAATGATGCTTCATGATGCATCATATGTTGTATGGTGCAATGAATATGCATATGGTATGGTGCAAATGGTGCATATGTATGGTGCAAATGATGCATATGTATGATGCAAATGGTACACATGCATGGTGCAGTAGTTTTTATAGTTTGAGCAAGACTAAATGAACAACACCCACAAAACTCAAGTAATGTCTGATGATTTGCAAGGATTGGATACCGTGGTCGTGAAAGACACTCAATGAGTAGCGTTACCTTCATGACTCGACCACAGTTAAGGAATTCATAATGGGACGATTGACAAGGAATGTGGGAAATACACCACGTTACCTCGACCTTTCGAAAGCTTGTGCATGTTCTACTCAATTTGATTGTATCTTCATCAGAAGAAAAACAACTCACTATATGTCTCTAGTGATGCTTCACTTAACCTTCGCTTCGATCTGGCAAGAGGAACTGATATCCTTAGTGATCACTTTAGTGAACTTGAAGTCACACTTCTTCTTTGAGTAACTCAATCTGGTGGTGGATGTTGGATCCTCTTGAAGATGTAATCTTACTTGATCGTCTTCTTGTTGACACGACTCGTTGTAACCAAGGTTGATGGTTGAATACCATCATTACTTGAGTGCCCGCCTTCCCCCTTAAAGTTCCAAACAAGGATGTTGAAGCGTACTTCAAACAGTCCTCAAGGAAAGACGAGATGCAACTCGAGTAATTGCGACCTGCGTTCAACATCACAAGATGTGATGTGGCAAGTCACATAAATTAGACCCTAGTATGCCTATCAAGGAAAAGGTCTTCAAATGAGTTAAACACTCTATTAAACTTGGTAAATACTTGAGTCCTAACACTTGGTTGGTTATGACACTCCTTGAATTGAAATCGATAGACGAATCCCTAATAAAAACCAAAAGGTTCAAACTGGTCAGGCTATGGTGACAAACAACTAGCCTGGACGCAAACTCGATTTTGATCCAGTTAGTGGCAAAATAATATCGTGAGGTGAACAACAAAGTCAAAGTACACTTCAAGACCTTTCCAAAAAGTATTGGTTTGCTTCTAGATCATCTCTAGTTTGCAAGTTATGCTATTTTAAAATTAACAGAATTTTCTGCACTTTCAGCAGAACCTGATTAGAAAGTACCAGTTTTGATATAAAGTTTTCAGGCTGTTCTAATGGGAATATGGAAATATTCTTATTGACAAAGTTGTAGCCAATGTAATAAGATTTCCAGAATGTACTTACTTGTCTTCATATCATTTCTGGTTAAAAAGATATGAATTTTTGAATTTGGGTAAAATTTCAGCATTCAGAATTGAATTCAGTTCAGATTGACCACTCTGCATTCAAACTTGATTTGGAATAGGTAGATGACCGAGTCAGGTCTAGCGCCAATTTCAAAAATTGTAGCTGACTCTCTAACCTTTCCAACGGCTACTCGCTTGACACCTTTGGATCAAGGGTCTGCGAGTTATGTATTAAATTCATAGGTGTACAGATTGCTGTCCAGTTTGGGGTGTGCCTGGACAGTCTCTGCTATTATCCAAATTTCACCCATCTAGAAAAGGATTCTGGTATTGTGTTGAACAGAAAACATGTAGAGGACTTCCAAATCTTTCTAAATAGTATTTACTTGCCCTTGTAGCATTTCTGGTTGAGAAGATACGGCATTTGCAATTTGACAGTTTTTTTGAAAATTTGGACAGCACCTCCTTTGTTTAAGGCTGATTTTGTCCACAAATTTCAGATATACAAACATCAACATTTGCAAAAGTAACACATAGAAAACTTGTTGCATACATTCTCAGGATCCCATAAATGTAAAATACGAAGCCATTCGATAAGTCTACTAGGAATTATAATCGAAACAGTAATGAATAGGTAACGGTCCATATTCTGAACTGTTTCGACACCTTAAACAATATTTCAATTTAGACTTGGTTATTGCGAGTTTTAGCCTTCATGTTGAATAGGAAGTTGGTAGAGGACTCTCTAAGCTTTCCAGGCGTGTATAAATATGCCTAGGTTGCATTTCTATTTTAACAGTTATGGCTGTTCAAAATTCAAAACTTTTCTGGCTGTTTCAGATAGCACCTATATACATGTACTATCTTCAACTCTGTTTTCTAATTAGTTATAAACTGAATTTGAGGTATCACTGAATAACAAAGTTGTAGAGTAGTCCTCCCCCTTTTCAGAAAGTTATTATAATGGAATAGAAGAGCTTTCTACAAGGGAATATGGCAAAAATTCAGATGCTGGTCCGTGTAGTTTCAGAACAGCAGCTGCTATGGTAACGGTGCATTTTCATCACCATAAAAGCGTCTTTTGGCTTGGAGGTGAATAGAAAACTTATAGAAGACTTCAAAAGCTTTCCAAAAAGTATTTATTTGCCTCCAAAGCCCTCCAGATTGAAGAGATATGAAATTTCAAATCAGGTCAATTCTGTTCGAAAACAGAACTCACCGGCTTCGAAATACAAGAATTTGGAAATAAACTCAAATTTTGAAACTTAGCTCAAAACTCAAGTCCGATGGCTAGAATTTAATTCATAACTAATAATTTTATTTGGAACTAAATGGAATCTTAAAAGAGACTTGACGACCTTCTTATCCATAGCATATCAATATGGATCTTCATGCTTAACCAAAGTCTCAACCCAGCGAAGTCGAGCTAAACTCTCGCCAGGAACAAAGAACTTTGGTTCACCTACTCTTGAAGAGAAACATTTTCTATTGTCCATAAGATACCATCAACTGATACTTGGACCTAAATATGAATATGAAGCGATTTCTTTCGTGGGGGATGGTCAAAGTATCAAGTGGGATACTGACGGTACTACGTTCCTTACCAAAGAAAAGTCTAACCCGGTACATCTGGATACGTCTATAGGTGGTTCTAATATTGATCACTTGCAAACGTATTCTACACAGGTCGCTACCGGAGTTAGTGTACGTGCAGAAGACAAACAATCTCCTTTCACACCTTCACACCTCAAGGGAGGCACGGGGAAACACGACAGACAATCACAATAATATATATGAAAGTAAATGCATATGACTCTAGTGTGAGTCGCCCTTGAGCGAAGTCATTTCTCGAGGTACATGGCTGTAAATACGTCTGTACAGCAAAGACTCCCGTACGAACCGGCTTATACATGCTCGGGTATACGTGTTTCGCATGATCCCATAGAACATGAATAGTTCTAGAGATGCACACTATCGGGTTATACACCACCCAATCGGGGGCTCCCACTAATTTTGTGTCACGCTGGGGCACCACGTGTCATATGTTCTCAGAAACATGGATGTTTCAGAGACTCATATTAACTTTCCGTGCTAAGCCACGAAAATTTCACATACCATATCTCGTATGCAGAGTTTACCGAGATTGATCCGCTCTCGGCGGCGTACCTTACCTCTTACCTTGAAGATGGAGCGTCATTACAGAATAATATAACAAGTTAGTTCACCACCTTTATAACTTATACTAGTAATAGTCCTTAATGGGCATATAGTTAATCCTCACTCGACTACTTCGGAGTTTTTGAAAATAGGCTCTTTTCGAGCGTGCTATTCCCAATGAAGCTCTGATACCATGTCTGTGGGGACCGGAGTCCACACATCCGAGGATCTCATTGGGTGGTGCCGTGCGATGTGGCACCTAACAGCACACACAAAAAGGATACCAAAACATATAAAGTTTTCATTTCATAATAAGAAGAGTTTACAAAAGAGTGTACCACAGAAGTACACACGCAACGGAAAATACATACTCATAATCTCACCTAACTAAGCAGGAGAGAACACATCCATGCCCTAGGACGATTCTCACTAGCAACAAGAAGAACATTCAACAGCGGCGTGGTTCACATGAGATTTATCTCGACACCTCGAGTCTCATGTACAACCTGAACAGCAGAAATAAAACTAATACCTGCAAAAATTGTTAAAGCGCAAACATGAGCATAAGGCTCAGCAAGACTTAACCGTCTCACTAGACATATGCAGGATGAACACTAACATAGGTAAGGAATAGCATAAATAGACTCGCCTACAAGTGGATCCTTATAATCAGGTTTTATGTAGCAAATGACATTCTCCAAGCACGACACATCATGGGCTCCACAATCAAACAAGAAACACTTTACCGATGATATGACATGCTCAGAGCACATAATGCTATTACAGCTAAAGTATGGGGAAATTGTAAACTTTATTTTTGCTATCTCTAAATCATACAAGGTTGCAAAGCAATTATAATTCAATACAATATAATTTGCTGGCTTCTTTAGTATTTACTACTTCACGGCGCCGTGAACAAGTGGTACTCTATTACCGTGAGGGACGGTGATTGCAATCAGGACACACCCGGACAACACGACACATACGTCGTTTGGAAGTGTCAGCGAGCACACCCGTACCTACATAACACTTCAGTACTAGGCGTATATGGAAACCTTTCGCAAGACACTCAAATGCCGAACCGGTCGATCCGTCACGAGCAGGAGGTCCCTGCTTGGGGCGTACTCTGACGTGCCCACCAGCGGATTTACACCTTGCTGCCGTCAACCCACACCTATAAAACGGAACGGTATGCCTCGACACCCAAGTGACCAAGCTACGTTAGTTTATTGGATTCCTTATGTCCATTATATTGTCGGTACAATTCAAGCTTGTCCGAAGGGGCCGCACACGAAGCGGGCCTTAATCGACACAGGCAGGGCTATGCGACCGAGACTCACTTCTCGCCGCTTCCTATCCATTCCCTGCCCAGTCTCAACTTCATTATATTAATCCATTTTCTTTCTAACCAATCCTGTGAGATATGTCCTACATCTCTCGCGAGTAGATTCCAGCTACTTGACTTCTACCGGATTTCCTATGCATTAGCAAAGCAATTAGTACAGGTCAAATTGTAACTCGTTCCAACCAATCCCTGGTATTTTTGGCCATGCAAGTGGAGTATCAATCATCCTAAACTTAATGCACAATTCATATACTATTCATCATAGTGATAAAGCAAAATTTTATAAATGACTTAAATGCAAACCGGGGCTTGCCTTAGTTTGCGACTCGAATAAATGTCAATTGTAAGGGCTTGGTCTTCCTCCGGAGAACCTGCCATGGAAACTCAGTGGAAACACCTTGGCCTTCTCCTCCAAGCGAAGTTTCTTGTCGATCACCTATCAGCACGTTCCTATCGACATGATATGCATATAAGTAATTAAGTAATTGAGTAATTTAAGAATAGACTCCATGGGGTTGTGTAAACTCTAAGAATGAGGAGTTCGACTAGGAATGACAGATAAGCCTCTGTTGTGTGGATGAACAAAGGATGTAGTCAAGTGGTCATAGTAGTATCGAGATGTGAATTGAAAGGTGCAATGTAATCACACATTGCAACTTGGCACTCAACACTCGACGCTATGCCACTAAAGGACGATACAGCTGAATGGTGTGGAAGTGTTGGACTGGTAGTGTAAGGATGACCTATGTGTCAAGGAGGCATCGAAAGCTTGAGTATGAGTGGTGTACAAGACGAAGGTCGTGATTTAACAGTCGACCAATGAAGTTGTTCTAACTCGTAAAGGAGTAAAGCTAGTCATAGCTGAGAAGTGTTGCCGCGGTGTCCAAGAATAGGGTGAATCAAGGTGGAACTCTAGCGATACTTGGGAGTGAAGTGAGATCAACATTGCTTGGACTCAAAGAGTCATAACAAGCCCTATTAATCTGATGTGAGTACCAAGACAACATTGAAATGACTTTTTGGTAAAGTAGTTTCTACGACAAGCTTTTGAGCATCGTTCAAGTGCTTACACGACGACACTAATGTAGTGTCTCCTGCAAGCTTGTCTAGGTGAGCTCGATAAGCTCTTGGGACTTTAACATGATGCGAGACCTTGTCGTGAAGGCATGCTTTGCCATCTCGAGAAGATCGTCTTAGCGCTGTCCACAACAACTCAGACTCGTCAAAGGGGTGAGCGGAATCTCGAACACCACCTTGTGAGTCTTAAGGCTAGTGATGTCGACTCGGTTGTTGATAAGCGACTCGACGAACCTATCGTCGAAGAAGTGGTACACCAAGTTAACAAATCCTGTGATTGGTTACGGAACATCCTCGACACAACCAAGGAACTCTTATCCAAGGTTCCCCTTAGTCTAGTTCTCGTTGTTGGTCGCAACGTTCTTGCATCCTTTACTCCAGGTCATCGATGATCACTGACAGCCATGGTTTGACCTAGAAGGCATTTCATCGAGCACCCTGGCTACACCCAGGACTTGATGAGTCTCGCCTCGACTAAACCCTAATTTGGCTAAACGACTGTCGATCGTTGTGTCGTGGTTGTGTTCCAGCATCATGTACGTTACAAGCATCCTTCATCTCGATGCCAGGGCACGATGATGGCTCGGAACATCACGACAACGTGATGTGGTCAACGACGTCTACGAGACTCATGGTGGAGCATCACGAGCACGTACGGACAAGCCAACGCGATCCAAAAGCCAAAGAAGGTCAACTAGGGGACTCCTATAGGGATGATATCAATGCCGAAACTGTATGTACAACTTGACGACACATAAGTACCATTAGCGGTCACCACGAACGGACTTCGATGACATTAAGGACGACATTTCAGGGCAAGGCTCACCTTATAGGCATTTCGCCGAACATCTTGGGTGTGTACTTGATTTCGTCACTTCATCAACATCCCAAGAGTACCTTGGCACATGTTCTTGTCAATTGCCACCCCAAAATAGACCTGCATCCATAGACCAGCATTGAACGGCAACACACTTAGTTTTGCCTTGTAACCATTTCATCGAACACCTTGGCTGCAGTCACTGATCCAATGAATCTTGCAAAATCAGAGCCAACCTTGGACCAGTTGTCGATGTCGGTGTGTCAACGACGTGTTCCTGCATATCCTCTATCACACCCATTACTCGCCTTGCTTCCAGGACATAGCCATGGCACGGAACGCGGACATGACGTCATGGTGCTCGCGGTCGGGCCGGAAAGGCGCAGCCAGCAGGGACACGGCGGCCGGGTGTCTGCGCGTGGTGCTGGGTCTGGACAACAGCAAGGGCAGACAGCCGTCACTAGCGCAGTGGTGGACGAACAGGGAGTTGGACGGCAGCGCCGCTATGGGGCGCGGCCGGCTAGCAGCAAGGTGACCATGGGCGCACGCTGCAGGCGGCCGGGAGGAGGCACAGCCGGGGGCGAGCGCTGCAGCGGTGCGCGACCGGGGGGAAGCCAAGCGGCCAGGGCGGCGAAATGTGCGCAAGCATCGGTGGTGCGTGGGGGCTGCGCCGGTGAGGAGGCGGCGGCGAGGTGCTGGGCGCCCGTCGGGAGCGTTCAGGGCGAGCGGTGACCGGCGTAGGGCAAGCAGCGCGGCAAGGAGATGCGACGCGCCGCGGCCGGCGGTTGTCGTGGGGCGTCACCGCGGTCGTCCGGTGTGGAGGCGGTGATGGCGTGCATGCGGGGGCACGTCGACGATGGTCGGGAGCGGCGGGATGGCGGCGCGCAGGGTCGGGCGTCGCGCGGGTCGTGCACCGCCAGGACGGCACCGGAGGCGAGGAGGCGGCTGGCGGGTCGGACTGAGCGTGCGGTGCGGGGAGGTGGAGCGCCGGCGTCAGCGGCGGCGCGAGCTAGCGGGGGCGACGTCGCGACGACTGGGAGGTCGGGCGTGGGAGCGCTCGGCGCTGCGTTCGGGCGTGGGGCGAAGCCTCGCCGTGGGCAGCTAGGGCGGCGGCGGCCTGGGTGCGAGCGACGCTGGGCGCGAGCAGCGCGCCTGGGTGAGGCGAGGTGCCGTGGGCGGGGGGGGGGGGGGGGGGGGGGGGCGGGGGCGGGGCAAGCCGGTGGGAGGAGCGGGCGCGACGATAAGGACCGAGAGGGTCGGGGCGCAGTGATAAGGACCGGGAACGTCGCGGTGGCGCTGCATGCGGTTGCGTGGAGGCAGGGGAGGAAAGTGGAAGCCGGTGCCGACCTGCCGGGTGGGGACCACTTTTCCCTAGTACTGAGGATAAGTATGACATGTGGGTCCCACTCTCTTCTCCCTTCTCTTTTAAAATTCAAATGGAGCTAGCAGATATGCTTCAAAAATATTCAACTTTGGCCCAATAACTAAATAAAATGTGGAGAATTTCATGGTGTAATCAGACTTCAAAACTGAGCAAGTTTGAATTTGAACTCAGGTCTGAATTTGAATTCAAGTTGTGATACTTTACTTAAGGAAATAAATAGTAGATTAGGTTCAAAAATCCTGAATCTTTGAAGTTACCCTTTTTGAACCATAAGGGACCTCAGGAAAAATTTGGAGTTGATTTGGACAAGGTTGAGCACAAAGTTTAAATTTGAAGTCGACGTTGATTAAACTCTCACTACGTGTCCAACAAATGGGAAACGTGCTTCAAAAATTTTGAAACTTTACCGAGAGTCTATTTGGAATATTAGAATGTCATGGAAAAATTTACGGCATGAGATACGAATATTTTTGGATGTCCCATTTTAGGGTTGGAATAATTCCTTTTTCTTTCTCTCTATTTTGTTTTCTTTTCTCTTTTAATCTTTCATTGAAAATGGGAATACTTGGAAATTAAGGATTTTACCCCTTAAGTTCCAAATACATTAGTAACCATGTTCCATATGTAATATTTTAACAAGTTCCTATTTTTAGTGAACATGGGTTAACTCATATGGTTCATGTGAGTTTGGATTTCCAAGTCCATTTTCAAAAATTTTAAGTTCGCATTTTTGTGTTTTTGTTCTTCCAAAAAACGGGCTTTTACACCGGTGCAAGATCACAATGGTTCTGCTTTTAATTTGCAATGTTTCAAACTTGTTTTTTTGCTTATGGGAAGTTTGCTTAGTATTCTTTTACAAGTTTCTGATGTGTTTTGGCTGATCATGGTGAATGTTATCTTGCTATGTTTGTAATATTCTTATGTAAGGTGCTCACATAAGGTGTTGTGGTTAACGGACTAATGTGAGTCAAGTCGAGGACTTCTGCTCAGAAGAATTGGTCGTTTATTCATGTGCAGGTGTTGCTTGAGGTCAAGCCATGGCTGGCGATGGGATCCATTGAACTAGTCTTAGGGAGAAGAGGAGGTTCAACAACCAAGTTCAAGAGGAATTGTGGTTGAGTTGATCGGGAGGTCACGCGTCATTTTTGGTTCAAGAACAATGCATATGAAGGTATCGTGGACGTCGCTGGAAGGTGTTTGCACATGTGCAAGGAGTGCATGGACGTGGCAACATGGTTCCATGGCGTGTTGAAGAGAAGTGGACGTAAAGAATTGGTCGGAAAGGTCCAACTGGTTGGACTATGCCCCAGGCTGCGGTTGAGGTGGTTATGGTTCATTTATGTAAAGTTTCGAGTTTGTTTTGGTTAGATTTCGTGTGGGTCACGAAGTTGACTTGTTTTAGGAATGTTTGGTACGTTCTTAAGGTGCTTGGAAGTCTTATGATTGTTTCTATCTGCATATAGAAGAGTCTTGAGCAGTTATGAAAAGTTTCGGTCGAAAAAGAGTACGATTAGAGTCCTTATTTTGATTGGGTTTGCCTTACGGCTGGTTATATAAGCAAGGGAGGCCAAAGCTCGTGGAGAGAAAACTTTGGGCTGTTCCTATTGTATTTTGATCAATAAAATTTGTAGTTTAGAGGAGCTTTTGTGCCTTGTTCGTTCGACTTGTTTCATACAAGTTTTTCTCGTCGAGTTTCTGCACGACACTATGTTGCTTTGGTGTTTTTACCATGACTCGAGTTTACACATCAATTGATGTGATTATTTTTGGGTTATCTTCAGAACATGATTATCTATCATATATGAAAATTTTACGGTCATTGGATTTGTGGTTTATGATATACATGAGGTTCTTTGTAGTGTTGCAGATCTGATTTTTCTCGGGGTAAATCATATTGACCTTTGTTTGATCTTTCCTTCATCACATGAGTTTTATCTCGACGGTTTTCCATGATTATTGTTGTCATATCTTTGTGACTTGGATATCTATAATATCTACCACTTTTGTCACATTTGAAACATGTTTAGATCAGTTGCACAAACGGTTTTATAACAGATTGATTTTCTACCGAGGGGTTTTCGTTGCTTCCACTGAAAAAGATTTAAGTCTACCATTCATCCCCCTCTATTAGATTTTCACGTGCTCTTTGATCCTAAAATTGGTATCAGAGCCACGATGCTCTAGTCTTTGTGATTTGCACGTGTTTTTGACTAATCATCATGGAGAAATACTCCGCAAAACCATGTGTGTTTAGTGACATTGATTTTCAGGTTCGGAAGGCACGTATGGATGCTTTCATCCAGGCGCAAGGCTTCGCAATATGGGAAAATTTTTACAAGCCTTATGATGTGCCGTCAAATGATCAAGTCACGGTTATGAGCACGAGAGATGTCGACAACAACAACAAGGTGCAAAACTTGATCATACAAGAATTGACTCAAAGCGACTTTGATCGTGTTGCACACCTCCAATCTCCATACATGTTTGGAAGGCTCTATGTGATTATCATGAAGGATCCAACACTATCAAGGAGGTGAGACAAGACATGTTCAAGAAAGAATACATGTGCTTCAAGATGCAACCTGGTGAGTCAATCGTTGATTTATTTGCTCGCTTCAATAAAATTCTCAGCAACTTGCGTAGTGTCAATGTTAATTTTTCAGATGCCGAGAATTCTAGACAATTACTAAGTGCATTAGATATGTCAATTTGGGGGATTAAAGTTATATTTATTCGTGAATATAATGTCATGAGTACACTTACATGATGTGCTATATTCCAAGTTAAAAACTCATAAAATTGAGATAATATCATGTAAGAACCCCAACAAGTCTCTTGTACTTGTTTCACAACATGACATGCCTAGCTCTAGTCAATCTTCGTCATGTCATACACTTGCTTTTTTGCCCTCTCTAACCCTTGAACAGATTGAAGAGTTTCTAGAGGAAGAACTAGCACTTCTCTCCACTCTGTTCTCAAAAAGCATTGCAAAATGTGAGAACTAGAAGGAGGGGAAGTGCAAATTATCAATGATTTTTTAAATGTGGTAAGACAGGACATTTTTATACAGATTGCTCTAATCTTTCAGGTTCTACTTCCGGTGATGAGAAGCAAACAAAATTCAAGTCCTCCTCTACAAACAACATCTGGAAGAAGAAGGGTTTTATAGGTCGCCAATTCGTAAACAACTTTGTCTCTGTACATCAAGAACTTGGCTCGAGTGGTGTGGACATCGGAAGTGACGAAGATGAAGAGAATTTGGCAAACATATGCTTCGTGGCGGGCAACTCAATATCAAGTATGGAGGAGGCAAAACACAACAACAACGATGAAGAGGTATGTCACACTTGCAAAGAAATATGTGCTGCTATTTCTCGTGCCACTGTCAAACTTAAGAAAAAGACAAATAACTGAGGGACAATGTTGTAAAAATTGGATCACTAGAATTTGAAATTAATCATTTAAAATCTTTGGTTCCTAGTGATGTTTCTTGTTCCTCATGTGAGCTTATATATGAATAATTTTCTCTTTAAGAACTGCGCACACCTCCACACCTGAGAAACTTGAACTAGAAATTGAGAAGAACAAAAAGCTTGCTGCACTTAATGATAAAAACTTGAAAGATGCTTACTGTTCTACAGTTGATTTGTATTGTTCTACTTGTGATGATCCTGATAAGAAACTACATGATGCTATGGATGAGATTTATGTTTTGAACAATGCTTTATGTTCTCATGAAGTTAAATATTGTTCTAATTGGAAACTAAAAGGAAAACCTTCACGTGAAAACTGACTAGACTTGTCTAAGAAACTAGATGACATGAATAGACCACTAGTGCGGTTTTGTAATGGGAATAAAAATCTGAACTTGCTGCTGAATTCCTCTAAATTATGTAATGATAAAACTGGTTTAGGCTTTGGTTCCCATGCTCATGCTAAGGCACATCCACCTGAAATTCTAAAGTCATTAGGAAGTTGATTGATTCAAATAGTTTCTAAACAAAAAGAAGTTGTTTTCAAATCTACAAGAGTGATGTCTCATTTGGTTTCTTATAAACATGTTGCTTGCTCATGTAGACGTGAACACAATGTTAAATTTCATTGTACCTACTATGGTAGAGATGGTCATGTCATAGATTTTTGTTGTAGACTACCTAAAGAACATAAAAAGGAAATAATGATTGATAGATCACATAACATCTGAGCAAAACATGTTACGCGTGCTGAACCGAATGTTAGGAACATGCAACCAATTGTAATAAGTCCTAAACATGCAACGTTTGCTCCCAAACCCACTGTTTTTCATGCTACACATGTAGCACCTCGTATGTTAGTAGTTGGGTACATAAATCCTCAAACTTTGGCTCATAAACCTGCTGTTTTGTCTTAGCTTTCGGGTGCTATTCCTGTTGGACGTCATGTGACTCAGTACTGGATTCCTAAATGCCTTTTTACTAACACCAATATTGAGTCATCGACATATTTTGCTTATTTGTAGGCTACATGCTTATGGAAGCAGAACATTTGGATTGTGGATTCAGGTTCGTCACGCCACATGGCCGGTAACAAAGATTGGTTCTCCTCCCTCTCTTTTGTGTCACGTGTAGAGAACGTTACTTTTGCCGATAATTCTTCAACTCCTATGATTGCTTACGTTTCTGTTAGAGTAAATAATCAATACACTTTGAAGGATGTGTCACTTGTTAAAATTTTTAAATACAACTTGCTTTATGTTTCACAATTGCTAGATGAAAATCTGGAAATTATTTTCAATAAAAATTGTTGTAAGGTTGTAGATTCAAATAATAAACTCATTTTTAACATGTCTCGGTTTGGAAGAGTTTATAAAGCTGATTTTGTTACATCATCGTCTAAGCATAGGTGTCTAGTTGCTATTGATTCGAATGACTTATATTTGTGGCATCATAGGCTTGGTCACCTAGGCTTTGATCATCTCATGCGTGTTAGTGCTCTTGATCGCATACGTGGGCTACCTAAGCTTAAAGGGGCCAAAGAAATTTTGTGCTCTTCTTCTAGACATGCTAAGATGGTTGCAAGTTCACATGCTCCTCTCACAATGACAATGACAACTGAACCAGGACAACTTTTGCACCTTGACACCATAGATCCTTCACGTGTTCAATCTTTTGGAGGTAAATAGTATATTCTTATGATTGTTGATGATTATTCTAGATACTCTTTAGTTTACTTTATGGCATCCAAGAATGAAGCTTTTAGTCACTTTAGAACTTTATTTCTTAGATTATCAATTGATCACCCAGGATCTTTAAAAGCAATTAGAAGTGATAAGAGAACCAAATTTCAAACTCAATCATTTTGATCACTTTTGTGCTGAAAATGGAATAGATCATAAATTTTCTTCACCCTATGTACCTCAACAAAATGGTGTCATAGAGAGAAAGAATAGAACCTTAGTTGAGATGGCTAGGACTATGCTTGATGAATATCAGACTCCTAGAAAATTTTGAGCTGATGCAATTGCAACCGCTTGTTATGTCTCAAATCGTGTTTTCTTGCGCGCTAAGCTAGGTAAAACCCCATATGAACTTTTGTTTGGACGTAGGCCTAGTTTCACAAACTTTCAGGCCTTTGGTTGTGAATGCTTTGTTAAGAAACATGGTAATCTTGATAAATTTGAACCTAGAATTGTTGATGGTGTCGTTCTTGGTTATCCATCTCATAATAGAGGCTACCGTGTGCTTTTACTTGACACTAACAAAATTGTTGAGACTTGCGAGGTTTCTTTTCATGGCTAGCCCAAGTACTAGCTCTAATATTGCAGGTCCAGATCAATATCCGCAGGGGAGAGTATTTCCATTAAAGAAGACGAAGAAGTGGTGCTGCTGCCTGAAAGTTCAGAAGCAAATGACGTTGATGACGCTGCTGATTTTGCACCACAACCAACAACTAATGCAGCTGGTACAAATCGTCCTCAAGTCACAAGTTCTTCGATCTGTGATGAAAATGAAGACGGAGGAGCTTGTGAAGTGTCTACCCCCCCCCCCCCCCCCCCCCAAACGAGTTGCACGGTCCAGGTTTTGCGATCCAAACTCTCATAATCATTTTGCTTTTGTTGCTTCTTTTGAACCCAAAGATATATCACACGCACTCACTAATGATTCTTGGATTATTGCCATGCAAGAAGAGTTAGAAAATTTTGAAAGAAACAATGTTTGGAAACTTGTACCTCCACCTCCAGGTCACACTTTAATTGGAACTAAATGGGCGTTTAGAAATAAACAAAGTGAGGGTGGAGTTGTGGTTAGGAATAAGGCTAGGTTGGTTGCTCAAGTTTTCACACAAGTTGAAGGTCTAGATTTTGATGAAACTTTTTCTCCCGTTGCTAGATTAGAAGCCATAAGAATTTTGTTAGCTTTTGCTGCATCTAAAGGTGTCAAGTTATATCAAATGGATGTTAAAAGTGCTTTTCTTAATGGCTACATATATGAGGAGGTTTATGTCAAGCAACCACCGGGTTTTGAAAATTCAGATTTTCCTAATCATGTTTACAAACTGTCCAAAGCCTTACGGTCTCAAACAAGCCCCTAAAGCATGGTATGATAGGTTAAAAACATTCTTACTTGAAAAGGGTTTTACAATGGTCAATGTTAATAAAACCCTTTTTGTGCTTAATTATGGCAATGACTCATTATTCGTTCTAGTGTATGTGGATGATATTATCTTCGATTGTGCTTCTCATGATCTTGTATCCAAGTTTTCATCTATGATTAGTTCAGAATTTGAGATGACTATGATGGGAGAACTAACGTACTTTTTAGGGCTGCAAATCAAGCAAACCAAGGAGGGTACTTTTGTGCATCAAATGAAGTATAAAGAGACCTTCTTAAGTGTTTCAACATGGATAAAAGCAAGCCTCTTCAGACACCAATGGGAACAATGACAACACTTGAACTTGATGAAGATGGTGACACAGATGATCAATAAGAATATAGAAGTTTGATTGGATCACTTTTGTACCTCACAGCACCAAGACCGGATATACAATTCATCGTATGTCTTTGTGCTTGGTTTCAAGCTTCCCCACGTGCTTCACATCGTCAAGCCATCAAAAGAATTCTTAGGTACTTACATGGAACTCAAGAATTTGGCATTTTTCTTCTATCTTTATCAACCGTTACTTTGAAAGCTTTTTCGGATGCTGATTTTGGGGGTTGTAGGATTGATAGGAAAAGTACTTCGGGTGCTTGTCATTTTCTTGGTAATTCACTAGTTGCTTGGTCCCCTAGAAAACAAAGTTCAGTAGCACAATCCACAGTCGAATCTGAATATGTAGCTGCTGCTAGCGCTTGCTCACAAATTCTTTGGATTGTTCAAACTCTTAGGGACTATGCGGGGTATTTAGAGAGTGTTCCGCTGTTTTGTGATAACACTAGTGCATTTGCATTGCTAAAAACCCCATGCAACACTCTAGAACAAAGCACATTGACATTAGGTATAACTTTCTCGGAGATAATGTTGAAAAAGGAAACATTGTGCTTCACCATGTAGATACCGAATAATAATTGGCTGACATTTTTATAAAATCTTTGGATCTCACTCGTTTTTGTTTCATTCATAGTGAAATAGGTGTTATGCATCCTCATAGCCTAAATTGAGGGGGGAGTTTTCAAACGTGGGAAGTCTATTTGTGAATTTGAATTTGAAATAATGAGCATAGTATTTCATACATATATGACTTTGTGATTCCTTTTACATGTTGAAAGTTCTTACTACATTACTCGTGTTATACATCTTATAGTTTTTGCCACGACTAGCAATTAGAATAATTACTTGCACTAAATCTGGTCATGATCAAACTTGCTGTTTTGAACTTGTTGCATGCTCATAAGTGCTTTTAATCATGATGAATTAGTCAAGTAATCAACTCACATGTTGAGTTTTTATGTTCAAACGAAAAAATTGAGAGAAGATCAAGAGAATATGCATGCATCACACTTCTTCTTTTGAGATTGCTTATCATTGCACTTAGATATGAACTTGGAAGGAGATGTGTATGACTAAAATCATGTCCTTAAGCTTTTGATTGTGAAATGACATAGGCTTGGCTTGGTTGGTTAGAAGAAGGCTGATGCGGCATATAATCTCTTTCAAATGCCATAAGATGAATTTTGTTTCTTAAAAGAAAATACAAATGCAGGAACAAGTGTCATACTTTCAGGTCTTGAAATAGTTAAGTTAGTGAGGTCATGAATTGCTTAAATTGAAAATTCACTTGATCTCTAGCATGGCTTACACTACTTTATGTATCTCACTGATTTGATAGTCTGAGTTACTTGATAGTATGACTTGGATGAGCTTTGTTTTATATGTATATGTTATAATGTGTTCATAACAATTGAAATTTCTCTTTTGAACCTTGTTGAATACGTTGTCAAAGGGGGAGAAATATGTATATGGGGAGAAATATTTTTGAAATTTCTTTCTCGTTTGATTTTCAAAAGGGTGAGAAAATTGTTTTCAAAACTTTTCATGTGAATAAGCCAATGTTCAGATTTTAATTGGTGTTGTCAATGCATTCATCAAGGGGGAGATTGTGAGACCTATGTGTGCTGAATACATTGGATGTTGTTGGAAGGGGTTTGCCTGTGTGCAAGGAGTGCATGGACGTGGCAACATGGTTCCAAGGCGTGTTAAAGAGAAGTGGACATAAAGAATTGGTCGGAAAGGTCCACCCGGCTAGATTATGCCTCAGGCTGCGGCTGAGGTGGTTATGGTTCGTTTATAGAAAGTTTCGAGTTTGTTTTGATTATATTTCGTGTGGTTCACGAAGTTGAGTTGTTTTATGAATGTTTGGTATGTTCCTAAAGTGTTTGGAAGTCTTGAGATTGCTTCTATCTACGTATAGAAGAGTCTTGAGCAGTTATTGAAAGTTCCGGTTGAAATTAAGTAGGATTAGAGTCCTAGTTTGAAATGGGTTGGCCTTAGGGCTGGTTAAATAAGCAAAGGAGGTCAGAGCTGTGGGACAGACGACTTTGGGCTGTTCCTCTTGTGTTTTGATCAATAAAATTTGTAGTTTAGAGAAGCTTTTGTGCCTTGTTCATTCGACTTGTTTCAGAAAAGTTTTTCTCGTCGAGGTTCTACACAACACTTCGTTGCTTTGGTGTTTTTATCATAACTCGAGTTTTATAGATCCAATCTTTTTGGGTTGTCTTCACAACTTGATTATATGTCATATATGAAAATTTCTCAGTCATTGGATTTGTGGTTTCTGATCTACACGAGGTTCTTTGAAGTGTTGCAGATATGTTTTTTCTAGGATAGAACAAATTGACCTTTGTTCGCTCTTTCGATCATAACTTGAGTTTTCCTTGACGATTTTCCATGATTATTTTTGTTGTGTATTCATGACTTGATTCTCTATAATATATACCACTTTTCTCACATTTGAACATGTTTAAATAAGTTGCACATACGATTTCTCAATAGATTGATTTTCTGTTGAGGGGTTTTCATTGCTTCCGCTAAAAAAGTTTTAAATCTACCATTCACCCCCCTATGGTAGCTTTTCACGAGCTCTTTGATCCTTCAGGCTCGTCATCCAAAACTTATACCATAGGTTGACATAGTTAGTCCATTATTATGTCAATGATGCTGCTAGAAGGGCCTTTCTGTCGTGACGGTACCAAAGGCAAAAGAATTGATCGAGAAGATGGTTGCTAATATGTATTGGAGCGACGAGCGACTCCAATTTCAACAACGAGGCATGCACATGTTGAAAGAGGTGTACATGATCACTTTCAAGTTGGATCTCCTCATGAATAAGATACGAAGCAAAGCGAATGGTTATGCATTTGGCACCATTCAAGCCTTGGATGCCCATGTGAGGTTTGAGGCAACATCGGTCTTATGGGGAATGATTGCCCCAAAACTCAGGAGGATGCCTTATACTTGGGATACAATGGAAACTACATCAATGGCTACCGTCTAGGAGGTTAGCGGCCGAACAACATGTTGATCATCATTAAGTATGAATTTTGTTTGTTAATATACCTTAATTATGTGAAAGAGTAAATATTTCTTACACGCATTACCTTTGGATTTAACATAACTCCACTTGCACCTGAAGAAATTGTGCATGCATGTATTTTTTTTGTAGAAATAAGGAGAATCCAGGGTAGTAATCCTGAAAAGTACACACCCAGCCAATCAGATGCTAACACATTCTAGGTAATGAATCCAATGGCTCACTTCCAAGAGTATCCGAAGGAATTCAAGAGAAAATAAGCCAGGGTTGGTCAGAATACCCACCTACACATCTTTAGGAGAAATCACACGGGAATTAGTGCATGTGAAGTTGTGGCCAAGCCAGGGGTTTGACCGACCAGTTCCTGGCACCAAACTCGGTCAGACGACATTTGTCGACTCCCTATAGTTTCTGTAGGTGGTAGTGACTGATTCGCCCGTAAATGGTGGTGGGAATCAACGTAGAAACTAGTATAAATAGGACCCTTCCCTCCTCACTTCAGCGCACACCACTTTATAATCACTCTCTTGTATATAATATTCTCCTAGTCTTTGGTAGAGTTTAGGCTGTAAAGAGGAGCCTCTCTAGTTTCCAAGTCCATTGTGGGAATGGTATGACTCATTTATCTTTTGTCTTATTTGTGATTTTATGCTATTTAATAGTATTAGTCTTTTATTGTTCATATGCTTGGATGAAGCATTTCTTGTTCCATTGAGGAACCCTGTATGTGGAAAGACTAGTTGTTATTATGGTAATATAGTAATGTTGTTATTATGTTATCACAAACAAAATATGCCTCCACTATAGTCTAGTTGAGTAAGGCATGAATATGTTAGTTTGTCTAACTTTGTTCTTAGTTACATCATTGGTTCATTGATGTTTAGGTCAATGGTTGTTTTATAATGATATTTGTATCATGGCTTCTAAGGTATCTACTTAGTGTGCAAATGTAATGTTTCAATACTTAAATAGGATTGGGTGTCTCGTAGAATCACAGGTTGTGGGGGTGGCCAGCAGGTGGTGTCAGCCCTGGCCGTCCTTTTTACTCCCCCATGTTTGGCTACACCACAGGCTCTTAGCTAGAGTCATCTTGCAGATTAGGTTTAAGCCCATGTGCGATATGATTGGACCACTAAGTCCTAGGGTTCACTACTATAATTTTCACATGTACACTATTAGCCTATGCATATGTTTACTAGAAGCACATTAGGAACAACTCCCCCTTAGTCTCACTTTCAATAAGACTAATATCTTAATATGAGTGTATGCATAGGCGTGTGTCACACTCCCATTATCATAATTTACTCTTCCTACTTGAATACCTATTAGGACAATCCTATGCTACCCATAGATGTAGTTATGATATGCTTTGGGATAAATATGATATCATATGGAGTACTCTTAGGTGAAGTGCTACAACGGTATTTTTCTTACGCTTGCGGATTTAACTGTGATAGTAATAAATATTAACAAACATTTTTAGCACCGTTATCGGGGATAGTTTAGTTGGTATAACCGTTCTTAAAAAGTATACTCACATCGTTGCCGGGGAAGGCACATAAGCATAACATAGCTACTCATGGTAGTTATGAATCCTAGTAGTTATTTAGTAGGTTAACCTTCCTTGTTTTGCATTTCTTTGATGTGAAAACTAGATAGTGTATGACCAGTTTTCTCTTACCGGCAAACTACGTTGAATATCCCGAATCACTTATGATAATAGGTTGCCCTCTTGTCGTTCCTCCTTAGTGATCCTTTTGGAAAGCCGACCAGTAGTTTCCGCAGCAGCACGTTTCAAGCCAATGGCTTAGAAGACTCTTGACGAGTTCTCTGGTACCTCTGCTGCCAATGAGCCCATGGGCCCACTGTCAACACGAGAGATGTGAACTTTGAGATCAAGACGGGTCTTATCGCTATGGCGCAGGTTAGTCCCTTCAGTGGGAAAGCCAACAAGGACACAAGTGCTCATCTGCATTAATTCCTTGAGACATGGAGAACCTTCAAGATCAAGGATGTCACTCATGGTGCCATCCGTCTTCGACTATTTCTATTTTCCCTCCTTAGAAGAGCGAAACTGTGATTCTAAGACAATCAAAGTGTCTTGGATACTTGGGAAAGTGTTCTATATAACTCCTCACAAAGTTCATTTTTTTGGGCAAGACCAATTTCCTATGTCGAGGATATTCAAGTTTCTAGCAAGAGCCCAAGGAGTCTATCCTTAAGGATTGGAAGAGGCTTCTGAAGTACATCTTGTCCTGTACTCACCATGGGATGGATGATTGGCTCATCATCCAAAACTTTTTCAATGGGTTGACAGCATCAGCCCATGATCATGTGGATGTTGTTGCTGAAGGTGCCTTATTCTCGCTAGCGGTTCAAAGGCAAAAGAATTAATCGAGAAGATGGTTGCTAACATGGATTGGAACGATAAGAAACTCCAATCCTATGAGCGAGGCATGCACACCTTGAAAAAGGTGGACATGATCGCTGCCTAATTTGACCTCCTACTAAAGAAAATTGAAAGCCAAGACAATGTCGAAGTATTTGGAACTGTCCAAGCCTTGGATGCCCACATGATATACGAGGTTTGTGGCAACACGGGTCACATGGGGAGTGATCATATTGAAACCCTTAAGGGTCCCTTATACTTGGGAAACAACACCAATGGGTACCATCCAGGAGGTCAGTCAATGGAGCTACAGCAATGCCAACACTAGAAATCAGCTCAACTTGAGAGAAGTTGCCATTAGCCAGCCAGAGATCAATGAAGCTATGACAAAGAAGCTATCAGCTAATGACAAGACCTTGGAGAATGTCAATGCCAAACTTGAAGGAATATCCTCAGCTTTCAAGAACCAATTGAATTTCAACAAGATGTTGAAGATACAATTAGCTCAACTGACAGTTGTTGTCCCAAATATGGAGAAAGATAATATTCCAGGGCCGCCCGGAGCTCCTCAAGATAATATAAATGTGGTGACTACAAGAGGTAGAAAAACAACTCAAGACCCACCATTCCCACAACAAGAAAAGGAAGCAACTAGAAAAGAGTTAAGTAGGAAGTTTGTTTTGGCAAGGATGAGAAGCTAAGTGACAGAATGGCAACACAATTTGAAGAAACAAGCTTCATGTCATTCCATCAAGTAGCAGGAATCCAACTGTGGATGAGCAATTCAACCGCTTCATTGAAGTTATTTAGAATATCCATATCAATGTACCCTTGCTAGTTGCGATGCAAGTACCCACATATGCTCTCTATCTCAAGGACACATTGAATGACAAGCGGCTATTGCTCAACACAGAAATGGCCAAGCTTACAAAAAATTATTGTGTTGCCAACTCAATAGGCTTATAAAAAAAGGTTCCAGGATGTCCCACCATATCATGCTGGATTATGACTCAACACTTTGACAAGACCCTTTGCGACCTTGGTGCAATTGTGAGTATCATGCTATCGGTGATTTTGATCCGGTAGATCTCCCGACACAAGAAGTGTTAGAGGAGTTTGAGGTTCGGTGTGGGCGCGCGGGGATTCAAGAAGGTGAAGTGTAAATGACACAAGAGACACGAAGATTTACGTGGTTCAGGCCGCCTGAGCGTAATACCCTACTCCACGGGGTGTGTTGGTGTTGTATTGGATGTATGAGCTCAAAGTGAGTTCAGGGTGTAGAGTGAGCGCGTAGTCCCCGTTATGTATCGTTGGCTTGTCCTTTTATAGTATAAGGGCAGGCCGTTACAAGTCAGCCTGGCCCGACATGTGGCCCCGGCAGTTACTGATATTCAGACACATTTGATGCGCTTAATTACCCTTAATAACCGAATTACGGGCTTTGATAGCACCGTTACTGGTAATTAAGGTCATCTGATCGTGTGTCATTAATATAGTATTAATGACACTTAATCGGGTCTTGAAGTCCTTGATTCCCTTTGAAGATCCGGAGCCGTTTTGGAGTCTTCCGGAGGTTAGAGGTTGATGGTCCGACAGTTGGAAACGTGGTAGCTCCGGAGCATACTGTGGGGAACAGGTAGGTCCGGTGCTACCTAACACGTGTCAGTTCCGGAGCTTCCCTCAGTCTGGTGTTAGGTCCGGAGGTGCCGCTATGGTACATAGCCCGGAGCTTCCCCCTTGTGGGCGGTAGCTCCGGTTTGATAGTACACGTGGCGACCCTGAGACTAACCAAGTTGGGGAAGCGGGTCCGGTTATGTCTGACATGTGGGCCTCCGAAGGTCTTCAAATCGAGTAGATGATATTCCCTTGAGATCTTTGCAATCCCAAGGGGTATATGGTACCCAGGGTACCGACAGTGGCCCCCTGGGCCCACCCCTGGGGAAGACTCCTTGGGTGAAGTCATTCCGCCGGAGGTGGGTCCATCCTTCGACTTTTGAACTGAGTCTTCAAAGGTCTTCGGATGTGCCGTTGGCGATGGTTTGGAGTTAAATCCTCGCCGCGTGGCATATCCCGTGTGCGGCAAATGAGATATTTGGCGTGCGGATCTCACGCAATTGAAGGTCGCGGTTCTCGATACGAAAATCGTATCGGTTTCGCGCGCCTCGTCAGGCCACCGCCTTCGGGCTTTCTGCCTTATGATGACAACCGTTCGCCTGGGTAAGAACCTCGACTTGACCGTCCAGGTGGTCTCGGGCCCTCTTGTCATCGGCTGGGTGGAATTTTTGAGTAGTACCATCGACTTCCTTGCGATTTCCATCCAAGCGTTGTGAGGGCTTATTTAAGAAGGAAAGCGCGCACTGTCTGGGGTTCTTTACGCCTCTCATCTGATATTGCGCTCAAACTCCCAACTTGTGCTCGCTTTTCCTCTCTTGCCTTGCTGTGCCGCGATGGAGTTGGGTCTCCGCGAGAGCCGTTTGAAGACAGAAGGTGACATGAAGAATGTCCGGGCCCTCATGGGATGGTCCCCGAACTTCTTCAACTGCCTGGTCCGCGTCAGGGGAGAGCTCCCGTTCGAGAAGGAGGACGCTGGCGAAATGGTGTACTTCTCTTCGTACGCCATGGTGTGGTTGATCCCACCTTTTCTTCCTTTTTCTTGATGCTGCTAGACTTCTATGGTCTGCGCTGTACCACATTGGCCCCCACTCCATTCTTCTTGTGTCTGTCTTCGTCCACTTCTGTGAAATGTGGGTGGGCATCCCCCCCTGCATTGAACTCTTCCGGACCTTCTTTACTGTCCATACCACCGGTAGGAGTAATGAGTACCTTGGCTTCTACTATTTCGTGAAGCGCAAGAAGTGCCCATTCAAGTACCTCCGGTCGTTTCCCTCTGGAAAGTGGGATGATTGGAAGAAGGACTGGATAGTCATCCGGGTGGAGGAGCACGAGAAGCTGGAGCTGCCCAAAGGCCTCCCCAACATCGACACTACAGTCTGGAGTGAAGCTCTGGTGCTGTCGGATGCCTTCAACCCTGCTCTGACCAGGATCCGCCAGTGCGTGGAGGGAGGATTAACTCCTCAGGCGGTGTTTTGCAACTTCCTGGTCAACAGGTGGGCACCGCTGAAGAGGAGAGAAAAACTCGCTTGGGCCCTTAACAGTGTGATGGACGACGACCGGGTTGAGACCGGGCTGAAGTCCAACATGGCGGGGGCAACCTTGGAGTTTCATCTCAGGAAGTTCCAGCACGTCATCGACGTCGCGTGTGACGACTTCACTCCGCCATCAGCTTTTCTCCCTCTAAACATGGAAGTAGAGTTCAGCAGGGAGCTCCAGCGGAAGATGCCTGTGCTTGACGACCTTGGTGTCGTTGAGAGAAGATCGACCTCCAGGGTGGTGATCCCTGGGGCTTCTGAAGGTGGCTCCGACCCTGCCCCGAAGCCAAGGATCAAAGTCGTCGGCAAGGGCAAGGAGCCGGCAGACGAACCCTTGAGCCGGAAAAGGAAGCTGCAGCATGCCGACGGAAGGTCCGTCAGGCCTGCAATCTCTGCATCAGCTCCTTCTCCCAGGAACCCTACAACTGCGGCGACTGTACCCGCAACGGCGTCCTCCCGGGGTGCTAGCTCCGGGCATGCGACTCCAGCACCAGGGCCGGTTGAGGCCTCTAGGTCCAGAGGTCCTTCCCGGTCGAGGGGGGCCTCGACTAACGAAATGCCCGTGGCTGCAACGACTTCCGGGGGCCTTCCGGAGCTTCCACGCCGGCGGCGGCTATGGTCAGCCCAGAACGCCCGGGAAAGAGGTTCCGCGCAAGCTGGTGCGGAAGCCTCCGAGGTAATTTTTAATCTTTACCTCAGATAGTTGTTTTGTTGTAGTAACTGTTTTTTTTTTTTTTGTTTCTTCATCCATCATCTGCAGCGTTGCCAAGAAGAGGAGTGAGGCTCCACCCTCAGCCATAGTAGCTGAAGCTGTGAGGGCAGAAGCTCCTGCTCCTGTCCCAGTGCCGCCCCAAGTGGTGGCTGAAGCTGCGACAGCTCCGGCGCCAGCTGTCATGGTCATGGACCTCGACTCATCACCAGAGACTCCCGTGGTAGCGCCAGACCATGGGAGAGAAGATGCGCCAGCGGCACCTGCCCCGGAGGTTGAAGCTCCGGGTCCTGGTGCAGAGATGATGGAAGCTTTGGCCGTTGAGCCGGAGGAAGCAGTAATTCCGGCCCCAGAGCCAGAAATTTTCGAAGCCCCGGCGGTTGAGCCGGAGGTAATTGAAGTCCCGGCGTGCGCGCCGGATGTTGAGGAAGTCCCGGCGGTTGGGCTGGCTACCTTTGAAGCACCGGCCGCAGAGCCGGTCGTTGCTGGAGCTCCGACCGTAGGGTCAGTTAATGTTGAAGACCTTCCAGCTCCCGAGCCGGTTGCCGTTGAAGCTCCGGCCACAGGGCCGGCTGTTGTTGATGATCTTCCAGCACCCGAGCCAGTCGTTGTGAAGGCGTCAGCGCTCGAGCCCCCAGTAGAGGAGGTGCCCAGGCTGGAGCCAGAAGCAGCCCCTGCTCCAGGAGTGACGACACCGGAGGTACCCGAGGCTGAGCCGGAGTGCCCTGATGAAGTCGCTGGCTCCTTGCTCGAGGGGGCGAATGAAGATCTGGTGGCTGGTCCTTCGGAACTACTTCCGGAGGTCGGAACTTCATCAGCGGGACCCTCCTTGATGGCGACTGAGGCCATCCCGGAGGACGGCCCTAGTGTCATGGAGGCTCAGGGGACCACTCTTGTGGAGTGGGACCAAATTTTTGTAACTGAAAACCCGCTGGAACCAGCGGAGGAGACCCCAGCAGGTCCAGATCCTATACCGTTGTCATTGTCTATTGACAACGCCTGCTCCAGTCTGCGTCAAGTTCAGCTGGCATTCTTCCATGTCAGCAAGGATCTTGAAGGGGAGCGCCAAACCCTTAGGAGGTGGCGTAATCGGCTCTACTTCGAGACCAAGCTGGCGCCGTGGAGGCTGGCAGATGACAATGAATGGATCAAGCAGGAGAAGGTCCGCCTGGAATACTGGAGCAAATTATTGGATGACAGGGAGAGCTTGACTCGCGCCCTTGACGCTCAATCCCGGGCCATTTATTAGCAGACCAAGGCAGCAAATAGTGCGGCTGATGAACGCCAAGAAAGGCTTGCAGCCATTAACACTACTCTCATCAAGCGCTGGGAGGCACTTGAAGAGAGGGAGAAGAGGCTCGAAGATGAAGAGCAGAAACTCCTTGAGCTGCGGGATGACGTCTTGAAGAGGGAGGAGGAGCTCACCGAAAAGGTGGCTCTGGCTGACAAGGGCCTCAAGGAGCGCGCCAAGAAATTGGAAGAGCGCTGCGCTGAGGAGGAGGAGAAGGCCTGGGTGCGGGGGCAGGAACTCTACGAGCAAGAGTGTGCCATTGCTGCCAGGGAGAAGAAAGTGAGGGGCAGAGAGAAGGACCTGGTTGACCGCCGGAACAAGATCTACCTCCAGGAGGAGGAACTCGGAAAACTCGAGAAGCAGGTTGCTGAAAAGAATCAGCAAAATGCCAAAGAGGTTGAGTGCCTCGCTCGCGAGAATTCTGAACTGGCGGCGGCCAAAAGATCATTGGAAGAACTGAAGGGCTTGAGGGCTGCGGACTCCCTACAGGTTTGGGAGTTCCTGAGCAAAGACAACAACGCGCTAACACCGATGGGCTTCAGTCCCGTGCGTCCGGATAATCCGAATCCGGAGCCGGACCTGGCGTTGCAGGCATTGAGCTCGGCGGGTAGCAAACTCTCCAAGGTGGGTGATGTCATCGCAGATTAGTTGGAGGTAGAGGGGCAGTCCCCGGTGAAAAACATCGCAAAATATGTGCTGACGTGCTACACCAGCTGGGATCCCCAATTCCCCCTAGTCCTTGTGCTTGAAAGTCTCGTCGAAGGAGAAGGTGAAGTCACCCGAGCCAACGTGTCGGAGGTTGCTCAGAAGGTCGCCCAGTTCATCCATAGGGTCTAGGACCATCTCTGTAGCTCCCACTTGTATTCTCTCTTTTTCTTCCCCAATTTTGTAATCCCTTGTCTCCAGATGAATGAAATCCAAATTTTTGCGAATTTCATTTTTTGTCTTCAACACTTTTGTCTTCACTTGGCCCCCTGGTAGATGTACACAATTTGATTGTGAACATGTACCAAGAGGATATTGTGTTTTGTTGAAGACTCGTTTGCTTCGAACTTGTAGAATGTAGGTCTGAAGTCTTCGATAGTGAAGGTCCCCTGAGATTGTCGGAGCTCTGAAGCTCCGGTACTGACTACCGTCGGGGCTCAGTAGCTCCGGCAATAGTTCCTATCAACGCGTAGAGCATCGATAGTTAGACCTCCGGGGTGTCGGAGCTTAGTAGCTCCGACAGTGACCTTTGCCAACGCGTAGTTTGTCTGCAGCAGACTCCGTTTTTGGAATCTTCTCACCATCTTTTATTCTGCGTCGACGGCTGGCCCCCCTAGCTTTACCAGAGCTTGGTTGTTCCGGTGATGCTCGTTTTTAATGTTTAACATCGATTATAAGCCACCTAGGGGGAGTCGGAGCTTCGTCAGCTTCGGCTTTTCTCCATCAACGTGGATTCTTTATTTTTCCTACACATTAAAGCCAAGAAAAATAATAAAATTCGCTCCTTGTCTATAGCTTCGTCGTGGCTTACAATTCTCAAGGAAATTCTAGGTCAAACACGATTCTGAATGCAACCAAATGCATTGCCTTCTTTCTTCCGGATCCAATTGTACTTGGACCCGCCTTACTTCGGCCTGCCGGGGTGTAGGTAGAGTGGCGTACTTAGGGTGCTTAACCAGGCTAAGTCGATAGCACACTCCGGCCCTAGATTGGCTTGGCGGCATTCAGGCGAGTGGGCCATGAACAATATTTGAATCCAAAAGAATCGACAATACAACTCAAATTGTATTTGAACCGGTCGAACTAAAATTTCTTAAGAATTGCACGTCCTTGTTATAGACAAGAAAGAGAAAAATAAAAAATGTTGAGCCTGTACAAGGTAAATGCACATGGAGTCTGTTTCACATGAAGATGTCTTTCATTATATGTCCGAGGTACAAGGGAAATAAGTACACTCTTAGGGTACGGAACCAGGCTAACCATGTTTCATTTCTCGTTTGACCCAGGGTAGCTAGCCACACTTTTAGTCCTGAGACTGTGACAAGCGTTGCATGAACTTTGCGGACCTTTTGGGAAAGGTCCGGCTGTTCTCCCGGAGGAACTACCCGACTTTGTACAATGACTCTATAACATACACCTCACGTTACTACAGACTCACCTCCTTGATATTAGGTGTAGAACTTACGGAGGTGCTCAATGTTCCAAGGATTTGGGAGAGGTTTCCCATCCTCAGTAGCCAAGCAAACGCTTCTGGGACGGGATACTTTAATCACTCGGAAGGGTCCTTCCCAGTTGGGGGAGAGTTTGTTTAACCCTTCTCTGGATTGTATTCTCTATAGCACCAGATCGCCTTCCTCAAGCTGTCGGTTGTGTACATGCCGCTGATGTTAGCGCCGAAGGGCTTGGCGGTATCGGGCATTCCGAACAGCTGCTTGGCACCTTCCCTCCTCAAGGAGGTCTAGGTCTTCACGCTGGAGCTGGTCCTGCGTGGCTTCATCGAAGGTCCGGACCTGGAGTGACCCCAAGGTGATTTCCGGGGGAAGGATTGCTTCAGCTCCGTACACCAGGAAGAAGGGTGTCTCTCCTGTTGACCGGTTTGGAGTTGTCCTATTGGCCCATAGAGTGGGCGGAAGCTCTTCAATCTAGTTGGCTCCATGTTTTTTCAAACGCTCATAGGTGCGCGTTTTGAGTCCTTTTAGGATTTCAGCATTTGCTCTCTCGGCCTGGCCATTGCTTGCCGGGTGAGCTATGGAGGCGTAGCAAACTTGAATGCTGAGGTCTTTGCAATACCCTTGAAATGCAGAGCTTGTGAATTGGGTCCCGTTATCAGTAATGATTTTGTTTGGGACTCCAAATCTGCATACGATGGACTGCAAAAAGTTGATAGCAGATTGCTTGTTTATTGTCACAACTGGAGTTGCTTCCGGCGACTTGGTGAACTTGTCAATGGCGACATACAGGAACTTGTAACCTCCGACGGCTCTTGGGAAAGGTCCCAAGATGTCCATCCGCCACACGGCGAAGAGCCATATAGGAGGTATCATTTGTAGAGGCTGAGCCGGTGTGTGAATTTGCTTCGCATGAAATTGGCATGCCTCACATTTCTTCACCAGCTCAGTTGCATCCTGGAGTGCTGTAGGCCAGTAGAAGCCATGCCGGAAGGCTTTACCGACCAGCGTGCGGGAAGACGCGTGGTTCCCACACTCGCCTCCATGGATTTCTGCGAGGAGCTTGCAACCTTCTTCCTTTTGATGCACCGCATTAGGACGCCGTTGGCACCGTGCTAGTAGAGATCCCCTTCTACCAACGTGTATCTTTTAGCCAATCTGACTATCCGGTCAGCAGATACATCATCGTCAGGAAGGATGTTGTCTTTCAAGTAGCTCCGGATCTCAGAGATCCATGCATCGGAGCTAACTTGAGCATTTGAGTCTTGCGTGCTGGGTTGCTCGGAGCTTCCGGCAGCACCTACGACCCTTGATGGCTGCAATGGTAACAGGGCCATCGGGACTATCAGCTTCGGGATGCTGATCTCGCCCCCTTCGCTCAGTTCGGCAGGCTGAGCTGTGGGTTTTGACAACCTGCGGACAAAAGTTCCGTCGGGAGCCGGAGCTCCGAGTGACGCTTTCAACGAGAGTTCGTCAGCTTCGGCGTTGTGGGCACGCTGGACATGGTGGAGATCTAGGACTTCAAAGTCCTTCTGAAGCCTCTGAACTTCAAGGAGGTAAGCAGCTAGCTGGAGATTGTTGCAGGAGCATTCACCCTTCACTTGCTTAATGATGAGCTGTGAATCTCCCTTGACCAGCAGTTGCTTGACACCGTATGACAGTTCTACCCTTAGTCCGTATATGAGTGCTTCATATTCCGCCATGTTGTTGGTCGCCTTGAAGTCAAGGTGTACCATGTATTTTACCTTCTCTTCGGTTGGTGCGAGGAGAAGGATTCTAGCTCCGGCCACCTGCTTTTGCATGGAGCCGTCGAAGTAGAGGGTCTAGTGAGGCTCGGTGAAGACTGGAGCCTTGTCTTCCGGCTTCTACTCACTGGGGCCCCCAGGATTTGATGGAGAGGGAGTCCATTCAGCCACAAAATCCACCAATGCTTGACTCTTGATTGCTTGCCTTGAAATGAATTCGAGATCAAATTCAGCCAATTCCGCTGCCACTTTGCAATATTCCCAGTTGAATTGGGATTATGCAAAATTGCTCGAAGTGGGTAAGAGGTCACCACTGAAATCTTCTGAGCTTGGAAGTAATGGCGAAGCTACCTGGAGGCAATGAGAACTGCATAGAGCAGCTTATGCACCTCTAGGTATCGAGTCTTGGCGTCATGAAGTACTTCACTAATGAAGTACACTGGGCGCTGGATGGTTCGGACCCTCCCGGAGGGGCCCAGAGCTTCCCCTTCACTAACCCGGATCCTCCCTGGGGGATCTGGACCTTATTCGGGGACCTCCGGGTCTTTGCTGGAGGGACCCGAAGCTTCATCAGAAGCGACCTGGACCCTCTCGGAGGGGTCTAAGTCTTCTGAAGTAACTTTTTGTGGACTCAAGTCTGGGAGCTGGGACCCATACTCGTTTCAGGAACCTCTGGACCCTCCTGGAGGGGTCTGGATTCCTGAGCATGGGATAGTTCTGGTCTCTCCGCAACCAGGACCATACTGAGGACTTCGTCAGTTGCTGAAATGTAAAGCAGCAAAGGCTCACCAGGGTTCGGAGCTACCAGAGTTGGTAGGGTGGTGAGGAACTGTTTTAGCTCCCAGAATGCCTTTTCTGCTTCTTCAGACCATTGGAATGGTCCGGACTTCCTCAATAACTTGATGAAGGGAAGTGCCTGTTCCGCCAGTCTTGAAATGAACCGGCTAAGGGCTGCCAGACATCCAGTCAGCTTTTGGACATCCTTGATGCGGGCTAGTGGCCGCATGTCTTCAATGGCTTTGATCTTCGCCGGATTAGCTTCTATGCCCCGGTGACTTACCAGGAAACCAAGAAGTTTTCTGGAGCTAACCTCGAAAACACACTTGTCTGGGTTTAGCTTTGTGCGCGTGACCCGCAACTTGTCGAAGACAGCCTGTAAGGTGTCAAGGAGTGACTCCTTGTTCTTGACCTTGACCACGATGTCATCGATGTACACTTCCACTATGTCTCTAATGATTTCTTCAAAAGTTTTGTACATAGCTCGTACAAAGGTTGAAGCTGCATTCTTGAGACGAAATGGCATGGCTCTATAATAGTACAATCCATCTACTGTGATAAAAGTGGTATGCTCTTCATCTTCCCTAGACATTCTGATTTGATGATACCCAGAATATGCGTCTAGGAAACACAGTAATTCACACCCGGAGGTGGAATCCACTATCTGATCTATTCTAGGTAGTGGGAATGGATCTTTTGGGCATGTCTTATTTAGTGTTGTGTAGTCGATACACATCTGAAGCTTCCCGCCGGCCATGGGTACAACGACTGGGTTTGCCAGCCATTTTGGATGGAAGACTTCTCGGATGAATCCAGCTTCGAGAATCTTCTTCACTTCTTGTCGAATGAAGTTCTGTCGCTCCACGGATTGCTTCCGAGGCTTCTGGTGTACGGGCCGGGCATCAGGGTAGATCTTCATATTGTGCTCAATCACTTCAATGGGGATCCCAGGCATTTATGACGGTTGCCAGGCAAACACGTCGACATTAGCCCAGAGGAAAGCGATGAGCGCGAGTTCCAATTTGTCATTCAGTCCTCCCGATATACGGGTGGTCTGAGCGGCATCGGAACCGATTTGGACGACTTTGACGGGAATGTCGGTGTCGTCGCTTGGCTGCACACGAGGTGCAGAAGTCGAGCCTCGCTTACGAATGCTCGGAGGTTTTGGAGCTTGTTCCTGCCTGGAGTCCTCCTCTTGCGCCGTAGTAAGCGCATGAAGTTCTTCCAGAGCAGTTATTCCGGCAGTACGATCTCCACGGATCCGGAGAACGCCTACTGGTGTTGGCATCTTCAACACCAAGTAGCCATAATGAGCAGCTGCCATGAATTTGTACAAAGCAGGCCTGCCCAAGATGGCATTGAAGGGTAAGATGATCTGAGCAACATCAAAGACCAACTTTTCGGTGCGATACTTCTCCCGGGTCCCAAAGGTAACGGGGAGGGTAATAGCACCAAGTGGGGTAATGGCTCCCGGACCTACTCCTGAGAAAGGTCGGAGGGATGGAGATCCAAAGGTCGGAGCTGAAGCTTGGTAAAAGCTTCGAAGCTTATGAGGTTGAGCCCCGAACCTCCGTCTACCATAATGTGGTGGAGCTAGATGTTATTAATGTTAGGAGATACCATCAAAGGTAACTGGCCTTCTCCAACCATGCTTCGAGGGCAGTCCGAAGCATCAAAAGTGAGGGTCGTGTCCATCCACTTCCTATGAGGCTCCGCCCTGGCTGTAGGAGCTACAGCGGCCATGTCCCGGCGCATTGTCTTGAGGACACGATAGGAGGTGATGTCCCATGATCCACCAAAAATGGTGTTCATGGTTTTCCGACACTCGTTGTCAGAGACGTCAGAATCGTCGTCGACGGAGGTGTAGACGGCCTTCAGGACCTTTTTGGGATCCTGAAAACCTAACTCCTCTTCAGCCGGAGCTTCATCAACTTTTTGCTTTCCTTCCCTCTGTCGGAAAGGAGCTTCTTCCCGGCGCTTGTTGTAGCGCTCGGCAAGGTTTTGGACCTCCTGGCAGTTTTCCAAACTGTGGCTGTCCGTTTTGTGAATTGGACACCACACCTTGGGTTTTCCACCGTCTTCAGAAGACGGTCGAGGTCGCTTCTCGGGGCGTGACCCCTGGCCACCCGGAGCTGCAGCAGCTGCAGCATAGATGCGTCGGCCGATGGCTTCTTCTTGCTGTTGGTGTTTTTCTTCTTCTTGCCACTCCCGGAGGTAGTGGCTTCGCCTTTGGAGGATTTTTTATGATCCTCCGGAGGTGGTTTGGAGTGCATTTCATGGCCCTCCGCAGCTTTGGCACATTTGTCAGGCAAGCTGAAGAGTGCCGTGACACTGGTGATCTCCTTGATCGCCAGTTTCTCCAACATCTTCTTATCCCGTACACCCTGTCTAAATGCCACAATGACAGAAGCGCTAGAGATAGAAGGGATAGTGTTTCGTACCTGAGAAAACCTCTGGATGAATGATCGCAGGGATTCTCCCCCTTTTTGCACGACTGCAAAAAGGTCCAGTTCAGTGCCTGGTCGGGTGTATGAACTCCCGAAGTTGGCGGTGAACTGCCGGCACAACTCCTCCCAACTGCTGATGGAGTTGGGGGGAAGGCTCATAAACCAGAACCAGGCGGTCCCAGTTAAAGCCACTGGAAAATAATTGGCCATTACAGCCTCATTTCCTCCAGCTGCCAGGATAGCAGTGGAGTAAATCTAAAGAAATTCAACGAGATTAATGGTCCCGTCAAACTTCTCCGGCAGGTGAGGCCGGAATTTCTGTGGCCACCTGACCATACGCAGATGCATGGCCAGGGCCGAACAGTCTCCTCCTACTCCTTCAGGAGCAGGAATGTCCTGAGCTTCTCGTCTTTCACGAGCACGCTCAATATGGACTTGGCCATCTTGTTGAAGGTATCGGCGATCAAGCTCCGCCCGAAGGTCATGAGTTGAAAGCCTTGACACCGTGTGAGTGCGCTGTGCCCCGGAAGGCAACGACGTCACTTGCTGCGACGCAGCACGTCTCCTGTTGTTGGAAACGTGCGGACCAAGTCTGCCAGACAAGGTCCGTCGCTGCGACAGGGCCCGTCTTGAAGGAGGACCCTGGTTGCTAATGCGGTCGGCTTCTGCTACCACCAAGTGTTCCACATCGGCCCTCCACTGCTCCATTGCATCCCGGGATGCGTCCGGAGGTGGTGGACGCTGAAGAAGAGCACGCGTTGCATGGAGCGCGTGTTCTGGGTTGTCATGATTTGCCAACGCAGTGATGGACGCCAGTGCACCATCGCGCTGCCCAGCTTGATTTGATGGTGGAGGCGGCGGTGGTGGTAGCATGACTCCTGCTGGAACTGAGGCTGCTGCTGGTGGCTGCATATTGGAGGGATTGCCCCCAACAGCTTGAACAGCGGGATGACCGTTGGATTATCCAGCAGCCGAGTTCACCATTCTTGAAATCTCAGGGGCCCCCTACCTGGCGCGCCAACTGACGGTGGTTTTGATCCGGCAGATCTCCCGACACAAGAAGTGTTAGAGGAGTTTGAGGTTCGGTATGGACACGCGGAGATTCAAGAAGGTGAAGTGTAAATGACACAAGAGACACGAAGATTTACGTGGTTCGGGCTGCCTGAGCATAATACCCTACTCCACGGGGTGTGTTTGCGTTGTATTGGATGTATGAGCTCAAAATGAGTTCAGGGTGTAGAGTGAGCGCGTAGTCCCTGTTATGTATCGTCGGCCTGTCCTTTTATAGTATAAGGGCAGGCTGTTACAAGTCAGCCTGGCCCGACATGTGGCCCCGGCGGTTACTAATATTGGTACACATTTGATGCACTTAATTACCCTTAATAACCGAATTACGGGCTTTGATAGAACCGTTACTGGTAATTAAGGTCGTCCGATCGTGTGTCATTAATATAGTATTAATGACACTTAATCGGGTCTTGAAGTCCTTGATTCCCTTTGAAGATCCGGAGCCATTGTGGAGTCTTCCGGATGTTAGAGGCTGAAGGTCCGACAGTTGGACACGTGGCAGCTCCGGAGCATACTGTGGGGAACAGGTAGGTCCGGTGCTACCTAACACGTGTCAGTTCTAGAGCTTCCCTCGGTCTGGGGTTAGTTCCAGAGGCGCCGCTATGGTACATAGCCCGGAGCTTCCCCCTTGTCGGCGGTAGCTCCAGTTTGATAGTACACGTGGCGACCCTGGGACTAACCAAGGTTGGGAAGCGGGTCCGGTTCTGTCTGACATGTGGGCCTCCAAAGGTCTTCAGATCGAGTAGATGATATTCCCTTGAGATCTTTGCAATCCCAAGGGGTATATGGTACCCAGGGTACCGACACATGCCAAATGTGTCTTCGACAAGTTCAATTTCACAACATTATCTCCAACGTCGATGCGATTGTAGCTGACTGACTCTTCGGTTCGCTATCTCGTGAGAATTGCCGAAGATGATCCGGTGAGAATTCAGAATTGCTTCATCCTCGTGGACTTCTGGTGCTTGACATGGATGTCAAAAAGAAAACACCAATCATTATTCAGCACTCGTTCCTTAGCATCCCAAATGCACATATCGATCTGTGGGCCGGAGAAATTCGCTTCCATATGAATGGCAAGTAGAAAAAGTTTGAGTTTTGACCAAGAAAGGAGCAATGATCCATGATCAAGATCAAGTATTACCCGAACATCAAACACAACAAGGAAGTCAAGGTGACACTCCCACAAGTTGACAACCTCATTTCTTTTATGACAAAATCGCTCCAAGAAGAAACATAGTCGCTACATCCAAGACAACAATTTAAGATGACGGGGAGGTCAGTACCGTTCCAATGGCCAAGTCCACAAGATCACCAAGGAGAGAATAACAGAAGAAGTAAGGGAAGCCATCCAAGTCCTTTCTCTGGGCCCGATTGCTAAATCATCAAACTGAATAAGGCGAAGGAAATCGCTCTCATCGGACTTCAAAAGATTTTAGTGAGAACTCACCAATAGAAAAATGGGTAGTTATCTCATATTTGTTTTTTTTTTTGTGTGAGAGGTGGCTTAGCCTAGTGTTTAAGTACTTTGTGTAGGACTACTCAGGTCCAGTGTTTGATTCCTGCTGGGAGCAAATTTTAGGCTAAATTTCATTATTAAATGCAAGGTACTCTATAAAGGGAGTCATGAGCGTTGGATTTGGGTTGCACCTACAAAAAAATATAAGAGGATGAACGTGCCAAAATGTTGGTCTATGAAGTCTGATCCACAGTCATGTGCTTAGACATCTAGTTATCATTACATTGTTTTAGAGAATAGGTTGTTAGTGTTCGTATTTGTATTCACTTGTAATAAATTGGCCATAATCTCCTTGGAGGGAAATGTTGGGACTTTTCCCGTCATCTGAAAAAATCTCATATTTGTGTTTTCCCAACATGTTTGATTCCGCCTCACTTAGTTTGCCTTTTTCATAGCATGTTTGGATTTTTTTTTTCATTACATGTTGATAGTTTATATTCTGAACCAAAAATTTAATTAGAAAATTTGAATTTCAGAAAATATTTATTTGGAAAACATATTTTTGTGCAGGATTTTTTACCCTTGCACCCAACGGCTGGAAATATAGCCATTGGGAGGCATGTGATCAAAGAGGAACTAGGGAGGTCCACCTGACGATGCAGTCGAACCCTTGGTTTTACTGACTTGTGGGAGGAGCCATTTGGTCCGCTCTTCGACCAACGGCTACATTTTTACCTCTTGTGATCGTTGGGAGGATATTCACCATAAATTGGTGCCTGGGTGAAGGTGTTTGCTTCACTCTTCACCCAATTTAATTTCTTAAACTCTCACATATTCTCGCCCAATGTACTTTCTTGCTCTTCGTTGAAGTGATTCTCTCATTTCCAAACAACAAAGATTTGCTTTCATTGCATTTGCAAACTGTTCTCAAGTTTCGAAAGATAACTCTTCAGAGGTTTCATTTTGGTTACTCTAACATAACCATTTTTGAGCTTTGATTTGTTTTGTTATCACATTTGATTGGGAAGATGAAGGGTGTTTCATCAAGTTCAAGCCATCGAAGGAAGGATTCCAACACGTACGTCTGCATGGAGCCTACAACAAGTCCAAGGTGGGGAGACGTGCAAGACAACGTCCCAATGGAAGAAGGCAATGCTACTCCCCAACTTCTCTACGATGATGACCTCAACTTGGCAAGAGACATTGAAGATGAAGCCTACAACATCATTCGAGATTGTGAGTATTCTCAGCGGCTCTCCAACATTGCTATGGACTCCAAATTCTATACTGTTTTGCATGCATTAGGATGGGATAATTTTGGTTTAAATTGATGATGATGGTTCATGCCTCCTTACTACTCAATTTACATGCACCCTCACACATGGAAATGAAGTCATTTCTTTTCAGTTTTTTCTAAAAATGATACGTCCTTTCTTGGTAAGAAAATAAGTGAGCAACTAGGCTTCCATAAGCGTGGTTTAGTAGATTGAGACACTTTGCCTAAATTTAATAAACAAAGCTTTTGGCAAAAATTAACCAATGAGGTAGAATGTAGGGCTCATAGAAATATCCACCTTTAAAATCTTACATTACGTTTCATGCATAGATGGGTGGCTATCACCATGTTCTCTATATGTCGTATTAGGGTTGTACGCGAAGATGAACTTAAGATCCTTTTTTCCATGGATAAAATAATCAAAATCTCTCATGTTAAGGCTATGGTATCACAATGGTTAAATTTTTTTAAAATCATGGGTCCTATAGAGCGCACATTATTGACTACCAGCATTGCTACAAGGATAGGAGCTTTAGAAAATGTGTCTACCACTTATATTCCAACACCTCAACATCTTATTGATGATGATTATCTTGTTCAAGGACATACTGTAAAACATGGATCCGATGTCTCTTTATTGTTTTTCTGCCTCAGCTATGTAAATGAAATCCAGTTATCTAACCCGATTCTTCATTTATGTAAGTGTTGGGATCTAACCATTAAATTTGTACCCCTTGATGAAGCTCGCAAGAGTAGTGTTTCTAGCAAGATCACAAGAAGTCGATCAAGAAATGCAGCCATGGAGATGCCACCATGACACACTATCACCTATGAATACAAAGAGGATTGGAACCAGTCGGGTGATGCACCCGGATGGACTCAACCTCAACCGTGTGAGGCCCGAGGATCATTGTGGCAAGCGCAACTACTAGACAATGGGCCACTGGAGGAAGGTGGGATCCTTACGGATCCAACTCAAGCTCAAGTAGCTTGTCTCTGACACCATTAGATGACCATAGCTAAGAAATTACGGATCTCACTTAACAGATAGGAGAACTTGAGTTGACAACGGTAGACGTCATCAACACCATTCAAGACCACATACAATGTATCCAGGATTGGCAGCAACAAATCAACACCATCAACAGGCCGACCTCATTGCATATTTTCATCATCAAGGGTTCAACCCTTATCATAGAGATTGATGAAGAACAAGCTTTGCGAAGGACCCCCGCTTGAGGTAACTTGTATTACATTTTCCACTTTATGTAATTTGCATCAAAAAAATTTTGACTAGGGTAAGAATAAAATAAAATATGCGCGGTAAAAATGCTATATCCTTGCATAAGTTGAAATGACGAATATTTGCTCTATTTTATTTTCCTTTAGTCTCTAGTTTACAACTTAGTATTCTGCAAATATTTAGTTTATTGGCTTCTAAGTATTTTACCTTGAACTTAGAAATTATGGGTAGCACAAGCATGATCAAATTCTAGGTTGTTTGAGATATGATATAACAAATAGAGCTAACTCCTAGTCAAAGTAAAACTTGATTTTCGGAGAATTTTCAAATTGGTTTAAATTAAAGTTCCTGATTTCATAAGAATTTCCTACCGAAGCCATATGATACTTCAAATTTATAGACCCTATACATATGCTATTTATTTTCACATTAAGCCTAGTCAAAATAGTATTGACCTATGTGATATTATTTTCACACTTCTATGATCTAGATTTCACGCGCACATGCTAAACTTCTACACTAGAAGTTAGCAGTTTTCCATCATACCACTCCACCACAAAAAGATACTCCATATTTTCATGCAAAATACTCTCTTCAAACTTTATTGAAAAAAGGAGTAAAAGGCATGGCTAGAATAAAAATTAAAATAATTCATGCCCCCAACAAATGAGCATGAGAAAAACAAAAGAGAGAATGAAAAGTAGTCATGCTTCATCATTACAATAAAGAGAGTCCACCAAAAGAGTCATCTTCCATTTTCACAAATATTCCACTACACATGCACATTTTGATTCGAAGGTATGACTTGTTTTCTCGTAAGGCATACTCCTTTGACTTAGCAAAATATGTGTGACAAATATGCCTACTCTTGTTGTCTACCAATCTCCACAAGAGCCATATTTAGATGTAGGACCAAAAGAGGAATTACTTTGGTGAGGAATTCCAAAAACAAAAATTGAGTAATAGAGAGTCATCATTTAAGGATTTAAGCCCATTTTTGAAAATCATTTGAAACTCTCTAGGATTTTTAGTGGAACTTAGAAATCATGTGATGCATGCTTTGTGAGCAATTCTATCTTTCAACCACCCATAAAGAAAAGAAAACCAAAGGCCCATAAGGACTGAGATAAAGGGTAAGTACCATTGCCAATTTACTCAATACAAGGTGGAATGTTTTGTTGTCCACTTGGTACTTTTGAAAAGAGGAACATAGTAGCAACTCCTTATCAACAACCTTAGTCTTAGTCTTTGCTTCGGGGTGAGCAAAGGGTAAGCTTGGGAGAGTTTGTTGACGACCGTTAAGTATCAAATTTGACCATCAATATACTCCATTATTTGAAGGAGTAACCATTTATTACATGCACCACCTTTAGATTTTAACATAATTCTACTTGTACCTGGAGAAATTGTGCATGCAAATATATAATTGCAGAAAAGAAGAGATTCCAGGGGTATAATCATGAAAACTACACTAAGCCAATTAGAGGCTAACATGTGGCAAGCCATGGATTCAATGGCACACTTTCAAGAGTATTTGTGGATGTTTCCGATGACAAATCACCAGGATATGGTTAGAGGACCCATCTACGAGTCTCCAACAGAAACCACACGATAAATGGCGCACATGGGGGTGTGGTCAAATCAGGGGTTCGACCGACCTATTCTTGGCACCAGACTCGGTCAGCCAACACGTGTCGACTCCCTTTGGTGCCCTGAAGGTGGTGGTGATTGATTCGCGCATAAATGGTGGTCGGAACCTATGTAGAAACTAGTATTATTAGGATCCCTCACTCCTCACTTCAACACACACCACTTGAGCATTAGTCTCTTGTATACACATTTCTCCTAGTCTTTAGTGGAGTTTATGCTTTAGAGAGGAGCTTCTAGTTCCCATGTCCATTATGGGAAAGGTATGGCTCATGTATATTTTTTCTTTTTTGTGACTTTATGCTATTCAATAGTAATAGTATTTTATTATTCATATACTTGGATGAATTGTTTCTTGTTTGATGATAGAATCCATATATGTGGTAGGACCAGATATTATGATAGTATAATACTATATTTATTATGTTATCATAAACACTGTAAGCCTCCACTATACTCTAATTTGGTAAGACATGAATATGTAAGTATGAATGACTTAGTGCTTAGATCCACCATTGATTCAACGATAATAGGTTAGTGATTTCCTAGAATGGTACTTGTATTATAGCTTATAAGATATGTACTTAGTATGTAAACATGGTGTTTGGATAGTTAAAATAGCGTTGGATCTCTCATAGACTCACGGATCGTAAGGTTAGGCAGCAGGGGGTCATAGAATTGTCTGTGCTTTTGTATTCCCTCACGTTCGGCTACGCCACAGGCTCTTAGCGGGAGTCATCTAGCAAATGAAGTGTAAGCCTGTGCTCGATATGATTGGACCTCTAGGCCCTAATATTCACCACTAGTATGTTCACATGTACAGTATTAGGATACATATGTATATGAGAAGCACATTAGAAACAACTCCTCTTTTAGTCTAACTTTCACTAGGACTAATGTAACATTAGTAGATGCTTAGGTGTGTGTCACACTACTCACTACTATCAATTACCCTTCCTACTTGAATACCTGTCAGAACAACCCTAATCTACCCATAGATGTATTCATGTCATGCTTGGACACCTTCCTTTGGGACAAATATGATACCCTAGCGAGGTAATACTCTTGTATGAAATGCTACAATGGTATTTTCCGTGCACTTGCAGATATTAACCGTGATCGTAAGAAATACCAACAGTGGTGAGAGGGATGGACTAGCATGCAGCAAACATTCAACACCCTTAATAAAAGCTAATCTATATGAAAATACATGTTTTGATATATAATATAGTACTTAAAATGTGCCTAAAACCACATAAAAGGTAGAGAAACAACTTAACAAGCCAATGCAACAATAATCACATGATTTGATAGAGTATAACTTAAGATATGATAAAAACCGCGATTGAATGTTAGCTAATTCTTACCGGGCGCGAAGGACGGGATACATATAAAGTAAAACCGCATCCTAACAACCAAAAACAAACTCTCCTTGCTAGCGATATCCCTAACCAAGATTTGATTGACTTTTAACACAAGAAACTGACCAAACCTAGGACTTTTGACACCTTGAAATCAAGTTGCCGACAAAACCCCGCAACAACCAAAAACATGAGATTTGACAGCAAAAACAATAAAAACGGATGGTTTCTCCGACAATTCATTGAAGAACTCATGAAAAAAACCTTGCTTTTGAAGGAGGCAGCAAGATCTGGTTTTTTACTTGCAAATCTGCTAAAAACCCAATGCAAAAACCCGACAAGATTGAAATGGAGAAACTAGGGTTTTGATGGGAAAACAGAACCAATCTATTATAAATATACTTGAGTGCGAGCATGTTCTGAGATAGCCAACATGACAAAAATTTGAGACGTGTTAGAAAATAAAGTTATAAAGCTAACTAAACAAGAATCACAGCAATTGATGGAGTAGAACTCACGTTATGATCAAAACCGTCAGCAAAGGTCAATCTGATCTTTACCCGTGCGAAGAACAAATCTGTTATGCTGAAAACAATCACGTGTAGCATGTAAACTGTGACTCCAATGACCATGGAATTTTCGCAGATGATAGAACAATGAGTTATGAATCCAAAACAAAAAGAACCATGGAATTTGAATGAGTAGATCAAAAGAGTGAAGCAACATTAATCTGTGCTAAACAGATCAGGTAAAACTTGAAGAAAACAAACCGGATAATAAAGAAGCAAAAGGTCGCCACAAATGACAACTTTTACTCATAAGGACACAAGAGAGTCATGTGCTAGTCTTGCTACCACGCAGCCTTTGTCCTCCATGTATAAAGACATGACTCCAACAAACCTGAAACCAATTAGGGCTCTACCGAACCTTACCAAAAATAACAAGGACCCTTCTATTCGTATATAGAAGCAATCCTCAAACTTATAAACAACTTAGGCATGTTTAAAACATTCCTAAATCATCCAATTTCGTGCCCTGCAAAAAAAACCCTATCAAACCGCAACGAAAACCTTCCTAAAATACACCAAACCACCTCAAACTAGAGCCATACACGTGCAACAGTCAGTTGGACGACCTCTAACACTTCTTGTACATCCAAACCACCTTCACCCGACCTTGGAACAATTATTCCATGTACATTAACTCCTTGAATACGTGCACACACTTTCCAAACTGTCCACGACACCTGCATATGCACTGTTCTTGACTCAAACATGTTGTGTGACCTCTTGGATATCCTCAACCATAATTCCTCCTAAAATTGACTGTTGAACCTCAACTTCTCCCTACATTTAGTTTGAGGATCACCATCTCTATTCATGTCTTGACCTAAAATAACACATGCACATGAACAAACAACCATTTTTTACAAGAACAAGTATTAGACTTGACTCTCGTGAGACTGAAAGACAACACTTTGTTTGACAGCCTCACACAAACTCGTCGCTCACACATAAGCCACCATAACACACCAAGACTCAGTAGCACCAAACATACTGACCTATACTTCCCATTTGAAGCCACATATCAAGAACTAAGTGTGTGATCAAAATTTTGAATGAAACTCACACTTAAAATACTCATTGACAATGTATTCAACACACCTAGGTCTCACAATCCCCTTCTCGATTAATGCATTGGCAACATCACCTAGAATCAAACATTGGCTCATTCACATTTCATGAAAAGTTTTGACAAAAAAGAAGTCCCCCCTTACAACTCAAATGAGATAAAAGCCTCCCCATTAACAAATTCTCCCTCGAAGGATGTACTCCCAAAGAATAATGTGTAAAACACTTGTGAATGTGCAATGCGTGACATATTTCTTCTCATTTGACAATGTATTCATCAAGATACAAAGAGATAATGTTGGATCTATTATGAGCATAATATGACATGTACATATAGAAAAAGCTCTTCTGAGTCATACTATCAAGTAACTTATACTAACACATCAATGAAATATATAAAGTAGTGTAAGTCATGATAGAGATCAACTGTGATTTGATTTTAGCAAGTCATGATCTCACTATCTCAACTATTTCAAAACTTGAAAGCATGACACTTGTTTTTGTATTTTTCTTATCTTTCAAAGCAAAATTTTATATTATACGAACTTTACATAAAATTATATATAGTATCAACATTATTCTAAACAACCAAGCTAAGCCTATGTCAATGGACAATAAGAAGCTTAAGGACATGGTTTTAGTCATAAGCAACTCCTTTCATGTTCATATCTAAGTGCAATGATAAGCAATCTCAACATGAGACGTGTGATGCATGCATATTATCATGATCTTTCTTGATTTTCCACATGATCATAGAAGCTCAACTTGTGGGCTGTTGTATGATTAATTCTTCATGATTGAAAGCACTTGTGAGCATGCAACTAGTTCAAAACAACAGGAAAGTTTAATTATGACCAGATTTTGTGAAAGTAGTTATTCCAATTACTAGTCATGCAAAAATTCCAAAATGTATAAATATGAGCAATGTAGTAAAGAACTTTCAACATGTATATCAAATGACAAAGTCATATATATATGAAACACTATGCTCATATCATATTTTAAATTCAGATTCACACTTAGACTTCTTAAGTGTATAAAAAACCAGAAACACCCCTTCAACACATGCCAAGTGGATTGAAACACATGTTCTCCCTTAATGAAAGCAGACTGAGAAGAATGCAATGTTTTATGCAAAAATGTTTGCCCATTGATGTTCACTATCCACACGATGAAGCACTAATTTCTCTCTTCAATATTATAATGAAAAAGGCGGTATCTAATGTGATTGATCTTCATTCTAGTGTGTTGTGTGGGGAACAAATGAGATAACAAAAGTTGACTAAAAACAGATTCAACTAGTTCTTTTTCCTGCAGTACCTCAATGTGACATGAGCGTGAAAGAGGTTCAAGAATCTGTATTATTTTTATAAGGGCTAAAATGAATCACTTATTTTTTTGGCTTTTGACCGCATATCGTAGGATGGATTTTGAAAGTTAGGAAAGATCTCCCTCCAAGCCGTACATATGACTGTCATCGAATATGGCTTTCTATAGAATTCTATAGCAATCTACGAGATTGAGTATGGAATTCTAATTACTCTGTTTAAATTGAGTATTCGTTTACCGCATTTCCTCATTAGGAACGGAAATCCTGTACTGCTCAAGGTTGCTGAAAAACTTGGACACCAAAAGGAGTGGGAAGCAAGCCCTTCACCATCATCTTGAAAATAAAAACATACACTCCCCCTGAGTATATGCACTTGAAGTTCCAAAACTTTGAACATGTGACTTGTCCCAAACATGTAGATATGTAGCATCTGTCTTTGATCATTTTTGTACAATAGCTAGATTTACAAAGCATCTTCAAAATGTTGTATGTCTTGTACAGGATGCACATACAATAAAGGACAACCACTTTTCTTGTGCCTGAACACAAGTTTAACAAGTCTGGATTCTTTTAGCACAAAAGTTCTCCCCTTCCTGCAAAATAGCCTATAAAGAGACCCAATTCATCGTTGCTCAGTGTTGGGGTTAGTTAGATAACATTTAGGTATCCATCACTTTATCACAAGATGAATAGCAGGCATAGCACAAGAAAGCTGATAAAAATCATAGGTTTATGCGCCAAAATATGTGAATTATTGAACGCAACTACTGTCCTACAAGGTGTGGCATGTGTAGCATGAAAATCAGTAGATCAGAAAGAAAAGTTTGCATGTTTATCACTCAATACAACAGGGTTTGTGCATTTAACGTCATGAACAGGAAGTGTAACTCACAAAACATCAAGATTATGAGGCAAAGCATGAATGTTTTGTTGTCGATGTACTGATCTGTTTTTTGTAGCATGTGAGGGATGAAAAACAACAACATTAAAAGCAAAGCTCTCATGTTTTCTACTAAAAAAACAGCTTTTGTGTTGATTTGATCTCAGTACAACATGTGCAACAAAGTTGGCTCGATTGTTAAATGATCAAGCTAACATTCTTTTGAAGTTGTTTAGCTAATCTATAACAAAAATCTATGACATGACCATCTTAGCCGCAAAATGTGCAGTGAAATTTGACTTTGTGTTTCATGTCTTGATGAGCAATCAACTTGTCTATTTGGAACTAAGGAAGATAACATATCGGCTGATCTAAAAATCACCTCTTTTGACATAAACAATGTTTGAATTAAACCACTACATGGTGATTAACAGCAGTATGTGAATGTGTCTTAGCATGATCATGAGAATCAAAACCCGAACTTGTTTTACCATTGCTAGAATTATTAGAATTTAGCCACAAGTTTAAGTTTTTATCCCCACTACAAAACTGGCCTAAAGTCCTCTTCATTCATAAAGTTCTTTGGACAGATCTAGTTAATCTTCACATGAAGTTTTTCACTTTTGAATTTCAGAACAAGAGTTACCTTCTTGAGTATTCATAGGATTGTTTGAAGTAAAATTTTCAGCATTAGCAACATGTAATTTCACATTCAAATCATGGCAGCTAGGACAATGCATGTCATTGGTAGAACAGGTAACATCTTTCATGTTTTTATCATTAAGTGTGGTAAGGTTGTCCGGTACAACACAATAGTTCTCAAGTTGATTATGCACACCATAAGAAGTCCTCTCTGTAAAAGACAACCTATTGAAAACAACATAAGAAACATGAATTTTTTTAGCTTAAATGACAGCAGGGTGAGACCCTACTGTCTTTAGTCATTATCTGAACTCATGTACAGGATGTTCACTAAGTTACATTGAGATTGTTTTAGTACGAGGTCAGTAAATAATAGATTCTAACCATCCTAGAAAAAAGATTACGATACTATAGTTTCATTCTACAAGCTTGCAACTGACATTCAATTTTAAAGTCAATGATCCGTTGCTGCAGCCTCAGAGTAACATGCTTAAAATTTTTTTATTGTGAATACCCTAGATGGTCCAACAGGCTATTATAATGACATCTATGAACATATTAGAACTGAAACCTCTTTCTGCTTCTGCCAGCATAGTGTAGAAGGGCTGATCATAGTTCCACGTGAATCCAATTGTCTTCCAACATTCTTTACCAAAATAACATTTAAAGAAGAGATGTAATGTTGTTTCTGGTCTGCACTTTTTGCATAGAACACAACAGTAGTTGTTGCTTTCAATCTTTATTCTCTTCCTCAGCATGTCTCTCGTGTTAAGTCTATCCATAAATAGCAACTATTAGAAAACTTTCAGTTTATTGTTGCTTTTACTCTTCCATATCCGACAGAAGTATTTTAGGGGTCTAATTGTGTCTCCATAGTATAACACCTTTGTGTAGAAAAGTGTTTAGATCCCCAGTTATAAGTCCATTCATCATTTCCTTGCTGATAGATGTTGTCCAATAAACTTCCCATCTGAATTATTCATTATATGCTTGTTGTGAAATTGGCGTGTGAAATATTTGCTCAATGTAAGAAGCATGTAAGAATTGATGCAATGTTATGTGGTGATTTTTGGCAAAGGAGTATGTACATGGAAACTTGGCTGCCACCTCATTATTCTTATTGTCTTTCCTGAATGTTATCGTGGATCCATTACCCATGTTGCATCTAGGTATGCTCTTAAATTTTAGAATGAGTCGCACTATGTCCCTCCACCAAAACAAGCAATTCCTTGTGTTAATGCAATCACTATATCCTTGTGTCTGTAATAAGTATTCCATATTATCTTTACCCAAGGAATATCCATGTTGTTGAAGGATTTGTGTAGGAGTTTTAGTAATCGGGCCTTATTGTGATATCGCAAGTTAATGACTCCCAATCCTCCTTTGTTCTTCGGTTTTTGGCATTTCTCCTATGCCACCAGCACTTTGGCTCGATTGGTAGTTCCAGGCCCTGTTCAAAGACATTGTTTCCTTGCTTGATCAATTATTTCTATTACTGAGATCGGGATCAGTAAATTTCTCATCAGGTATGTGGGTCGAGCAGATAATACTGAATTTACTAGTTGTAATCTTCCGGCATGGGATAAGAACCTGGATGTTGCAGATAGTCTTCGCCTAGTCTTTGATATCAGCTGTTAGTAATCCTCCACTGATGGCTTAATTAAGCTATGTGGCATTCCCAGATAAGTGATAGGGAATGCAGCTAGCTGACATCCAAATACTCCGGCCAATAGTCTGGCTTTTTCCTGTGAGATGTTTATTAGGACTATGCATGATTTATTATAGTTAATCATAAGCCCTCTTGAAGTTGAGAAGCTGTAAATGATGTTTTTGAGACAGAATAAATCCCATTGTGATGCTTTGACAACCATTAAGGTATCATCTGCGTATTGTAGTATTGGATATTCAGTAGTGATTTCTGCTAAGGGGACAAGAAGCAGATTTTTATTCATCACACTATTGAGGAGGTATTGCAAGAGTTCACTTAGGATGACAAATAAAAGAAGAGAAAGAGGATCTCCTTGGCATACTCCTCTAGAACATGTAAATGGTTTACCCGGCACTCCGTTTAACAAGATTGCAGCCGTTTCATTTTTGAAGATTTGTTCAATACAAGATAGCCAAATCGAGGGAAAACCAAGCTGGTGCATAACCAAGATGATGCTGTTGTGGGCAACTGTGTCAAAGGCCCTGGGGAAATCAAGTTTGAGCACTACCACATCTTCTCTAGATTTATAGCATCTGAAGATATATTCATACGCCCATACTACACAATCTTAAATAGTTGTACCCTTTATGAAGCCATACTGATTCTAGTGGAGGATATGATGAAGCACCTTTTGTAGCCAATCTGCCATAAGTTTCGTTATTATTTTGAGAATACTATATACCAAAGAAATGGGTCTATAATCTGTTACTTTCAGTGGATTGGGAACCTTGGGTATCAAGGTTATGTAAGATGTAATGATAGCTTTAATATCCAGATTGTTGCAGAAGAATTCATGACAGAGAGCTAATATGTCTTCTTTGATGATATTGCCAGCAGCTCTTAATAAACTTCCCATTAAACCTATCTGGCCAAGGCGCTTTATCAATGGGTAGATTCTTTATAATGCTTACGGGAGAATCTAAGGAGAGGCAATCAAATCTCCGTATCATGTTGTCCAGATTAAATAACATTTGTATATCCTCGGAGCAAGTCAATCTTTTCTTCAATACCTGTCATAGATGTTCAGCCTTTTCATTGTGTGAAGTTAAGGAGATGTTTTCATCTGTTATTAAGCTGGCAATATTATTTACTCTATGCCGCTCTGTGCCGCCGCATGAAAGAACTTTGTTGATTGATTCTCTAATTTTGTCCATCTTACTGTATATCTTTTCTTCCAATATTCATTATAGTATTGAAGCAGTCTGATGATGTGCCTTTTTTAAATTTTCCTGAAGTTCCATTCTTGCAGAAAAAGTGGCCTAATTTCCTCTAGTGCATCTAGTATTTGCAACACTTTTTCACATTCCTTTATTAATTTAAAGATACTAGCTTCTCTTTTACTCGAGATTCTTAAGGTAGCTGTGCTGATCTTAATAAGAAACTACATGGTGCTGAATGAAATTTCTGTTTTGAACAATGCTTTACGTTTTCATAAAGTTAAATATTGTTTTAATTGCAAACTAAAAGGAAAAACTTCATGTGAAAACTATATAGACTTGTCTAAGACACTTGATGACATGCATAGGACACTATATTGGTTTTGTATTGGGAATAAGAGCCAAACTTGCTGTTGAATTCCTCTTAGACTTACGATAATAAAAGTATTTTAGGTTTTGATTCTCATGCTCATACTAAGTTACATGCACCTAAACTTGCTAAGTCACTAGGAAGTGGTTTGATTCAAACAGTTCCTAAACAAAAAAAGGTGAGTTTTTTTGGTCAGCAGGGGTGTTGTCTCATTCAGGTGCTAACACACAGATTGCTTGCTCATCTTTACATGAACATAAGGTTAAATTTGATTGTACTTACTGTGGTAGAAATGGTCATGTCATAGATTTTTTATAGACTAGCTAAACAAGAAAAGAAGCAAAGAATGCTAGCTAGAGCACATAACAACCAAGCGAAACTTGCTGCACGTGCTGAACCGAATGTTAGACACTTGCAACCAGCTGTAATGAGTCAAAAACATGCATAATTTTCTCGCAAACCTACTATTTTTTGTGCTACTCATAACACACCTTGTAGTTCAGTAGTTGGGAACAAGAATTCTCAAACCTTGGCTCATAAACCTGCTATTTTATCTCAGCTTTCGCGTGTTATTCCTGCTGGACGTCATGCAACTCAGTACTGGATTCCTAAATGCCTTATGACTAATCCTAGTATTGAGTCATCGTTGTATTGTGCTTCTATGTAGGTTACACCATTGAGGAAGGAGCACTTTTAACTTGTAGATTGAAGTTGCTCAGGCCACATGACTAGTAACAAAGAATGGTTCTCCTCCCTATCTTTTGTGTAACATGTAGAGAATGTTACTTTTGCCGATAATTATTCAACTCTTATAATTGCTAAGGTTTCGGTTAGAGTTAATAATCACTACATGGACCTGGCACTTGCTAAAAACTTGAAATACAACTTGGTCTCTGTTTCACGATTGCTAGATGAAAATCTTAAAAAAAAATTACTAAATTTTTTTTTGCAAGGTTGTTGATTCAAATGGTGAGCTTATATTTACATGTCCCACTCTGCATGAATTTTTAAAGATGATTTTGATGTGTCAAACTCTAAGCATATGTGTCTAGTAGGCTTTGATCATTTCAGATATGTTAGTGGTCTTGATCGCATACGTGAGTTACCTATGCTTAAAGAGGACAAAGATATAGTGTGCCCTTTTTGTAGACATGGAGATGGTTGTAGGTTCACATGCTCCACTCATAATGACCATGACAACAACACCGGCACAACTTTTACACCTTCACACCGTTGGTCCCTCTCCTGTTCAATCCTTTGGAGGTACATTATGTGCTTGCAATTGTTGATGACTATTCTAGAAACTCTTAGGTTTATTTTATGGCATCTACGAATGATTCTTTTAGTCACTTTAGAAATTTGCACTACGTAAGAAACCCAAATAGGAGACAAAAATGGACGACGAGCTAAAAGGAGAACGTCTCTGATAAGCTTAAGCGAGACGAGCTTGCTTCAGCAAGGATTTGACATGGCTCGGTTGAACGTACAAGGAGACACGTTACAATACAGCCCGTCTCAGTTAAGTAGATATCCACGATGCGCCCTCCTCTCAGACAAACGGGAGACGCACTTTAACTAAGCGCGACTCATATATTTTAGGTAACTGAGATGGACTTTGGTTTCAGATCGTCTCCTTTCATTGTGGAATAAGGCGTGTCTCCCATAACCACCGGTCTGGCTCGTCTCCATTAGCTATGGAAGCGGGCTCGTATCCCATTCCCTCTATAGAGAGACGTGCTTTATATCATTCCGTCTTGATTTTCTATTTCCCTTCTATGACCTCCCTGATGTGGCAGAATAAGTGGCTACCAGATCTGCTCTGTTCTTGCCCTGTTCTTTCCCTCTTTCATTCTAAAAGTCTTGTGGTGATTGTCAGTGGATCTTAAAGCAAAAGGTTTAGTCCTCTCCTTCTCTCCCATTCCTTACTATTTTTTTACCTTTAAATCTTCTTTGATTGAAGTTGGCTTGCGGTGATTATCAGTGGCTCCGAATTTCTTTGATTTAGCTCTTCTTTTCTGTACGAAGATGTTTTCGGATCAAAGTTGGATGTATAGGCCGCGCCTTTGCAATGAATATATCCAAGGCGTAGATGCATTTCTCGCTTTCGCAATGAAAGACATATTGGACAACATTAGAGGGACTATTTGTTGTCCTTGCAAACACTGCAAGAATGAGAAGAGGTATCGCACAGATGAAGTGTTGAGATCACATTTGATCATGCATGGATTCATGGTGGAATATCAATGTTGGAACAAACATGGGGAGGAAGGGCTTAATGAAGTAGAGATGAGATATTCATATCTGGAGAGGGAGGTCCCTACCAGTGTCCAAGAATATCACGACAAGGATGTGAACGAGCCAGATATATCAGGGTTCACCAATGATGACATCGAGTTTCAGATGAGATATTCATATCTGGAGAGGGAGGTCCCTACCATGCTCATTTCTAATGACCTCACAAATCCCGTCTGTTATGACTCATCGAAGGAAGACGTGCTACTTTTGAGCGTGTCATGCACCTAGTATGATTGGCGACGAGCCTTGCCGCCCGTCTCTGATGATAACGTAATGTGAGATGCAATGACGGAGACGCACAATTTGTTCGTCTCCCTTCTTCGTTCGGGCAAGTCTCGTATGAGCCTTTCTTACGTAGTGTTGGCTCTTAGAATTTCAATTGACCACCTAGGATCTTTAAAATCAATAAGAAGTGATAATGGAACTGAATTTAAAAACCAATCATTTGATCACTTTTGTGCTAAAAATGGAATAAATCATCAATTTTTTTCAACATATGTACCCCGGCAAAACGGTGTCTAGAGAGGAAGAATACAACCTTTGTAAAGACCGAATGCCCAAGAGGGGGGTGAATTGGGCTTTCTTCGAAAAATTCTAAGCAATTAAACTTAATTTCTAAAGCCCAATTCCCTACGCGACTATCTATGCATTCTAGTAGATAGAAACTTTGCGGAAATACAAAATGCATAAAAGTAAGGGAAGGAGAAGGATGCAAACTCCCGAGGAGACAAGGATTTATCCCGTGGTTCGGCAAGATCGTGAAGATCTTCCTACATCCACGTTGTGGCACCCACCAAAGGGTTTTGCCACACCCAAGTCACCGAGACGAGGGCTCTTCACTATTCTTCTCCGTTCGCCTCCTTGGCAAGGTGGAGCTCAAGCCTTGTACAACTTCGACCTTCCGGGCTTCCACAAACGCCTTGGCAAGCTCCGGAAGTCTCTTCACGGTTACAACACCAAGGGCACACCCTTGAGGCTCTCACACTATCCTAGAGAGTCCACTCACCCAGAATGGTGGCATCCAAGCTCTCTCTCTAGCTAGTTCTAGCCTAAACCTTGGTGTAGAGATGATCGAAATGGTGTGGAAGTGATTGCTCTTGGCCTTGAACACTTGTGGATGTGTGGATAGCTTCTGGTGATCAAGACTTACCGAAATGACAGGGATAGGGGATATTTATAGCCAGCCTCCCCGAAATAGCCGTTGGAAAAGTAGGCTGACAGAACTTTACTGTGAACACCGGATGATCCGATGTCTCCCCTTTAGTTCTCATCGGTCTAATTACTTTGGCTGACGTCATTGTGTCAGATATGACCGTTGTTAGACCGATGTTGCCCCTGTCTTCTCATCGGATGATCCGGTGGCACTTCCTCCAGAATTTGCTTAATCTTGATGCTTACTGGAGTGATCGACCGATGTGTGTAAGTCTGCACATCGGATGATCCGGTGCTTCACTTGGTCCAATGGTATTGCAAACTGTACTGATGGACCGATGTCACTGGGCCATTCACATCGGATGATCCGGTGAGTTGATTTTGTTTGCTTCGAGTTGTTTTGAGTGAATCTTTTGTGTCTTGCTCAGATGACCTCTTAGACATTTGTTCCACACGGCTCTCTGATGATCTTCAAGCATTGTATGTTGTCAACATATGGTTGAGTGACTTAGACATAAGAGCTTTCACTTCTTGTCTTTATCTAATTGATTTGATCTCAAAAGTTGAATGTATATGGGTCTCCAATGACACATTCATTTCATTTTATTGAGCGATTATGGGGACCTTGCATTCACAAATTCATTAGTAAAGTTCAATGGTTGTCATTAATCACCAAAACCGTACTTCATTGGGGGCCTAGATGCTTTCAATCTCCCCCTTTTTGGTGATTGATGACAACACAATAATCAAAGAGCAATAGTAATGAATTTGATAAAATGAAACTTAAAATAGTATGCAATGAATAGAGGATGTCACACTTGAAGCTTAAGCATCAATTAACAACTCAAGCGTGAGAAATAAATGATCATAAACATAGATAAACACCAAATGATCCCAATCGATTAATTAACAAAAGAGTACTCAATGAACACCAAATGAGTAGCAAAAGCACTGAATTACAAGAATGATAAACAATAAACTCCAAATTACAAAAGATAACAGAAAACTCAAAAGATGGACTCCCCTGAGACTAAGACACTCCCCCTGACTCCTCTAACTCTTCTCCCCCTTTGGCATCAAGACACCAAAAAGGGATCCGAGTGCCTAAGGATCCTGAGTGCTGGGCGCGATGACGAACTGGTCACCGTCGGGAGTGCTCTCGCCGGAGCTGCTGGCTGGAGTAGCGGTGGAGGGAGCTGCCGGAGCCGTAGGAGCCACAGTCGGTGCCTGCTGTGGAGGAGCTGCTGGAGCAGGGGCACTAACGACGGAAGCCGGCGTCTGCTGGAACAAGGTCGTGGCCGGCAGCAGGGAGTGAAGCATAGCACTAGGAGCCAGAAAAGGAGACACGCTGAAGGAGGGAATCGGCATAGAAGGTACTGGGGCCACTGAAGCGGCAGCTGGAGCCAGGACTGGAGGTGGTGGAGCGACTCCTGGCAGCTGTGACGGGAGGGCAATCCCGGTCTGGGTGTAGAGGTTGGTGATCAAACCCAGGATGCCCATCATCGCCTGATGTGTCTGCTGCTGCTGGTCGAGGGTGCACTGGTGCATCTGGTCGATGAGCCCTGTCAGCCTGTCAGTGTCTTCACGCCTCTCACGGGTGATCTGACGCTGCATCTCCTGCTGCTGCCGCTGGAGCTCAAGGAGACGGGCAGCCTGCTCCGCTCAGGCCTGCTCGGCTGCCAGCCTGTCCAGACGCTGCTGCTCAACCATCTGCTGAAGGAGCGACGTCAGCTCTGACGGCTGCGTGACGTGCGCCTCAGTGACGGGAGGTGGAGTAGGTGGTGGCACTGTAGAGCCTCCGCGTCGTGCTGTTTGGGTGAGGGCGGAGGAGGGAAGTACTCCTCGAAACTATCATCGGTGTCGCTCTCTGACCAGATATGCTGCAAGTCCTCCCCCTGAGCCTCAGCCTCGGCAAGCCTCTCATCCTCCTTCTCTAAGTCAGACCAGTCCTCCTCAGAAAGGCGAGCCCTGACCTGACGCTCGACTGGACCGCCAAGGCGGTGGTCTCCGGGAGCTGGGGCACGGTAGTGACCGAACCATGTCACACTCTCGTTAGTGAGACGGTCGTGCACTGCGGACCCCTCGGGAACCATCATGGTGAGCAGGTAGCTGATCCAGTGCCCATATACTAGCTGCCTCATCATGCCCACACCGTCTGTGATCACATCCTACATCTCGCATATGAGGACGTCCATGATGTTGAACTCCATCCCGTTCATGATGTAGAACAGGAGAGTCTGCTGCAAGCTGGTGAACCCCTCTAGGTAACCAGACCTAGGTAGGGCGTGCGGCACAAGGCGAGGTGCACTGTACGCGCAGCTGGAGTCAACAAGGCTGGTACTCTCGGCTGGTTAGGAGAGAAGGTGGGACCAAACAGGGAACGAATCTCCTCCAGCGGTGGTGCCACTCCTCCAGTGAGCGGCCTTCTCGGTGGATCTGCCTGACCGTAGACCCTCTCATGCATGCAGGTGTCGTCCAAGTCCACTCCCAGCAGCTGTGCCAGTGTCTGCCTCGTCAGGTGGTAGTGCTGACCCATGAACATGAAGTCAATCGATCTTCTGCCCTCAGAGACGTAGAGGGTGGCGTAGAAGACGCGGACCCAATATTCCACATAGGCACTCCGCTCATATGCCATCAGCTGCACCAAACCTCGGTACCTCTCAAAGTAAGGACGAATCTCCGTCCCTGCTGCCAAAGCTAGCTGACCCCAATCCAGATAGTTGTGTTGAAACAACTTGTGTCCTCGACGCCTGTAGGTCTCGTAGAGAGACGCCTGGGTGACAGTCCAGAAGTGACTATCCACCAGAGCCTCTTTGGGCTGCGGGAACCACTCCTCAAGCAACACACTCCATCTGAGCTTGCGAAGCTGCTTGGCCTTCATCTTTCGGTAGTCGGTCAACCGGACTCCTTCGGAAACATGGACAGTGGTGTCCATCTCGTAGATAGCACGCTGGGCCTCCCTGTCCTCACAACTGTCGGCAGCCGTCGGTCTCGGACGTGGTGCTGCCTCGATGGGACCCCCACGGGTCCGGGCTGAGCGCCGGCGGACGAGAGGCTCAATCGGCTCTTCCTCGGCCTCGGAGTCATCGATCACAGGAGGCTGCCTCGGACGAGCCTCGCGGATCCTCAGCGACCCACCTTGGCCATGCTCACGCTCCTCGGCGGCACGAGCGGCCATCAAGGCCTTCTTCTCCTCCTTCGACAGTTTTTGCTTCTTCACGACCGGCTCTGCGATGGCCTTGCCCTTGTTCTTCTTGTCGCGAGCCATTGCGATGCGTGAGAGCACGGAGTCGACGAAGGAGATGACGTGGAGATCAACGGGGTTGCGAAACCCTAACGATGAAGGATGCACCGCGACGGCAATGTGTGCGCGGGGTGGCGGTGGCGCTGTGGCGAAGGGGAAGAGCGGTGGCGGCGCTTGGATGCGGCGGCGAGTGGTGGAGGCGACGACTGGTGAGGCGCGTAGATGGAGGCGGCGGCGCTGGTGTGCGGCGCGTGGATGGAGGCGGCGGCGCTGGTGTGTGGCGCATGGATGGAGGCGGCAGCACTGGTGTGCGTCGCATGGATGGAGGCGGCGGCACGGCGAGCTACGGTGGCGTCCGGCGGGAGCACGGCGGCGGCGCTGTGGTGATGGCGGCGGCGTCATTGGCGCGGCGAGAGGAAGGCGGTGGCGGCGTTGGGATCGGGAGAGAGAAAAGGGAAGGGGTACGGCCGGTTTAAATAGTGGGTCCCAAACCCTAGCCGTATTTTTAACATCGGATGGACCGATGTTAGATGGGATATACATCTGTCGAACGCCACAGTAAGGATATTCAAAATGTTACTGTTGACATCGGATGGACCGACGTTTAGGGTTTTGATCATCGGTCGAATGTCACAGTGAGGGTGTTTAAAAGAGGAATATTGACACCGGATGGTCCGACGATGGAGGAGGTAGCATCGGTGGAATTGACCACAGTTCCAGAATTGTACACATCGGATGGACCGATGTTTTTCAGAATGAACGCGTCGGATGAATTGAGATAGTGACTGAACTGGCCCTTGGAAATTGAACACCTATTGATCTGATGAGGGACTAACCTAGGCATCGGATAATCCGATGACTACAGAACAATAACATCTCATATATGTCCTTTGACCAAACAAACAAGCAAAGAGAAAACACATGTCTTAAGACTTTTTGGGCAACCCCTTACCCCTCAAAGATACTAATATGCAGTAACTTGGCTAGGCCTTAAGGCAAATGGAACATCGAGAAAAATAGGAGGAAAAATTATCCAAATAAAATGTAAGGCCCATGCTTTGTGAGGTAGAGTATGAAGACTTCTATCTCTTTAGAGCATGTTCCTCTAGGCATTAACGCACCTAACATTTTGTTCTTTCCACCTTATATGAGTTGAGATATTGCATTTCAAACAAGTCTCTTTCTCATGAGGTGGGTTCCCCTTTGTGACAATCTACCTTATGCAATGCCAAACAAATTATAGTGCAGGAAATTTACATATGAGTGCAAGTCTATATGGCAGGCATCATGCAAGACATAAAGTAAATCTATCTTGCCAAGTTTGTACCTTTCAAAGGCTTCTTCAGGGAGAGCTACTCTCCAAGCCTTGGGAAAACCCAAAAGAACCACCATCCCAAGCTAACCCTAGCTCACCCCTATCCTTTGAGAGTTAGGCAAGACCTATATGATGTGCATTCTTACATGATCATGGCAATTTACATGACGTTTGATGCATCTAGCACATTTAATTCACTCCTTAGCCTAGAAAAAGTTTTCTCATCCAGTGGTTTAGTGAAGATATCCGCCAATTGTTCTTCGGACCTAACACCTCTCAAAGAGATGTCTCCCTTAGCTTCATGGTCCCTTAAGAAATGATGGCGAATATCAATGTGCTTAGTGCGGGAGTGTTGAACGGGGTTTTTAGCTATCTTAACCGCACTTTCATTGTCACAAAGGAGAGGCACACAACCAAGTTTAATTCCAAAGTCCAAAAGGGTTTGCTTCATATAAAGAATTTGGGCACAACATGCACCGGCCGCAATGTATTCCGCTTCCACCGTGGACAAGGCGACGGAATTTTGCTTCTTGCTTGACCAAGAAACTAGGGAACGCCCAAGCAAGTGGCACACACCGGAGGTACTCTTGCGATCCACGCGACATCCGGCAAAGTCCGAATCCGAGTATCCCACAAGATGGAATTTTGCACCTTTAGGGTACCACAAGCCCACACTAGGGGTATGCTTAAGATACCTAAGTATCCTAAAGACCGCCTTCCTATGCGATTCTTTAGGTGCCGCTTGGAAGCGAGCGCATAAGCATACACTAAACATGATATCGGGCCTAGATGCGGTAAGGTAAAGCAATGAACCAATCATAGAATGGTAGTTAGATTGATCAATAGGTTTACCGTCCTTATCCGCGTCAAGATGACAATTGGTTGCCATTGGAGTGCTTCTTGAGCTACAATCTCCCATCTCAAATTTCTTCAAGAGGTCCTTGGTGTACTTCTCTTGATAGACGAAGGTCCCCTCTTGAAGTTGCTTGATTTGAAATCCAAGGAAGAAGTTGAGCTCTCCAATCATTGACATCTCAAATTCCCTAGACATCATTTTGCCAAACTCATGGCTAAGAGCTTCGTTAGTTGAACCAAAAATAATATCATCAACATAAATTTGACAAATGAACAAATCTCCGTTGATGCCCTTGGTGAAGAGTGTAGTGTCCACCCTCCCGATCTTGAATCCTTGCATGATGAGGAAATCCCGTAGTCGTTCGTACCATGCCCTAGGTGCTTGCTTGAGCCCGTAGAGCGCCTTGTGCAACCTATACACATGATTAGGATTCCTCGGATCTTCAAACCCGGGACGTTGTTCAACATAAACAAGCTTGTTAATGTAACCATTAAGAAAGGCACTTTTCACATCCATTTGATAAAGTCTAATACTATGATGTGATGCAAAGGCAAGAAGTATACAGATGGCTTCTAGCCGGGCGACCGGGGCAAATGTCTCCCCAAAATCTAGTCCTTCAACTTGTGAGAACCCTTTGGCCACAAGTATTGCCTTGTTGCGGACCACAACGCTATTCTCGTCTTGTTTGTTGCGGTACACCCACTTTGTTCCGATGACGTTCTTGTCCTTGGGTCGCTCCTCCAACACCCAAACTTCATTGCGGATGAAGTTGTTGAGTTCTTCTTGCATGGCCATCACCCAATTTGGGTCTTGGAGCGCTTCCTCAATATGAGTGGGTTCTACACATGAAACAAATGAGTAGTGCTCACAAAATGAAGCGAAATGGCGAGAACGTGTACTTACACCCCTTGACGGACTTCCAATGATTTGGTCCATTGGATGTGCCTGGAGATGCGTCCATGCCTCATAAGTGGTTGTGAAGCACTTGGCGAAGGTGATGCGTGTTGCTCCTCTTGTGGTTGGACTTGATCATGGACTTCTTCTTCCTCTTGATGTTGTTGTGCTTGTGAGTCTCGAGTTGGCAATGGATCATCCTTCTCTTCTTCGTCAACTTGAGGCGCCATAGAGGTGTTGTTGTTGGAACTTGAAGCTCCCCCTTGATCATGGCTCTCCTCAACTTTGGGCTTGACGTCTCCAATGGTCATGTTCTTCATGGCTTCTCGTAGAGGCTCATCATCTATTTCATCATGAACAAAACTCTCCTCTTGGGAGCCATTAGATTCATCAAACTCAACGTCACAACTTTCCTCAACTAAACCGGAGGTTTGGTTGAATACTCGATATACTTTTGAGTTTGATGCATAACCAAGGAATATACCAACATCACATCTTCTTTCAAACTTACTGAGCCTTTTCTTGCGGTAGATGTAGCACTTGCATACAAATACTCGAAAGTAGGAGATGTTGGGCTTTCTCCCAATGAGAAGCTCGTACGGGGTCTTTTGAAGTAGGCGATGTAGGTAGACCCTATTTGCGGCATGGCACGCTGTGTTGATCGCTTCGGCTCAAAACTTCTCTAACGTGCCGTAGTCATCAAGCATTGCTCTTGCAAGTGTGATGAGTGTCTTTTTCTTCCTTTCAACGACACCATTTTGTTGAGGGGTGTATGTGGCCGAAAACTCATGTTTTACTCCTTCCTGGTCACACCACTCCCCAATGTTGTAGTTCTTGAATTCGGTGCCGTTGTCACTCCAGACCTTGATGATGGGAAGTTGAAATTCCCTTTGAGCGCGGTTGGCGAAGGTCTTGAACACTTCCGGAGTTTCACTCTTGTCACATAGAAACAAAGTCCTAGCATAGCGAGAATAGTCATCAACAATAACGAGACAATAGAGGTTACCGCCAAGGCTTTGATATGTGGACGGTCCGAAGAGGTCCATGTGGAGTAGTTCAAGTGGCTTGGAGGTTGACACCATTGTCTTCATTGGGTGGTGTGAAGCAACATGCTTCCCGGCTTGACAAGCGCTACAAAGCTTGTTCTTCTCAAATGTAACATCCTTCACGCCGGTCACCATCCAAAGCTTGAATGACTTCTTGAGTTTGCTCATTCCAATGTGCGCTATGCATCGGTGCCATAGCCATCCCAAGCTTGTCTTAGTGAAAAGACAAGTGGTCAAGCTAGCATTCTTGTTGGCAAAGTCCACTAGGTAGAGATGTCAATGCCGAAATCCTTTGAAGACTATGTCTTGGCTAGTTTCACTACTCACAAAACCATCATTTTTGCTAAATGTGCACGTTAGTCCAAGATCACATAGTTGTGAAATAGAAAGTAAATTGAAACTAAGTGACTTAACATACAAACATTAGAAATGGATAAATCATTTTAAATAGCAATTTTACCTAACCCAATTACCTTTCCCTTAGAGTTATCACCAAAGGTGACTTGTTCATGATTGACGGGGTTTTCTATGGTGGTGAACATACCATCATTGCCGGTCATATGTTGAGTGCACCTGCTATCGAGTACCCAATGCTTTCCTCCAGCTTTGTAGTTCACCTACACACATGAATTCAATTTTTGACTTTAAGCACCCAAGCCAACTTTGGTCCTTGTATGTGTGATACAAGTGTTTTTGGGACCCAAAGTTGCTTGGGGAGCTTCCCCTTCATGCCCTTCATGTCTTTGCCAATGACTCTCAGTTTCTTCCAACAAGTCCTTCTCCCTAGCATTAGCTTTCAAAGGCAAAGACTTGTGCAAAGCATTAGTGGCATGAAAAGTAATGGATATCTTATCATTAAGAGTTTGCTTCTTCATATTTTTCAACTCTTGATCAAGCATGTCATGAGCAAGGTTAAGTGTTTGATGTTCTTGTATTAACTTGTTGTGCTCTTCCAATAGTGTTTGGTGTGCTAAGTCAAGTTCATGATTATCTATCTTGATTTTAGCCTTTTCTTCCTCAATTTGCTTGACATGGGATTTGAGTGTGTCATGCTCTTTGAGTATGCTTTCATACTTGTCAAGCAAATCAAGGTTAGCACGAGTTTCTTCAAGCATTTTAACCTTACTCTTTTCCCTCTTAATGATAGCATGATATTCATTTATAAAAGAAATTAAATCGTTGGGGGAAAGCTCATCATCGCTAGAGTCATCACATACCTTGGTGTTACCTTTAGCCATGAGGCACATGGGCGGTGGATGAAGAGGTGCATTATCATTGTTGGCGATGGCGAGGCCGGCCAAGCTTTCTTCTTCCTCTTCACTCTCTTCATCACTTGTTTCTTCATCGGTGACCCATTCATTTGCCTCACACATGAACACCTTTTGTGGGCCATTTCTCTTCTTTGGGAGGAGCCTTGCCTTCTTTCCCTTGTCATGTTTCTTCTTCCCAAAGGATCTTGGCTTTGGTTTGGCTTCCTCTTCATCATCATCACTTCCTTCAAGCTTGCGATGCTTGCTCTTGTGGTTCTCTCTTCGTTTGTCTGGTCTTGGACAATCATAGGAGATGTAGCCTTGATCACCACAATTGTAGCATGTCTTGTGATCATCTCTCCTTGGTAGGAATGCTCTCTTCTTGGGATCAAATGTGTATCCCTTCTTAGTGATCTTGGAGATCAAGCGTGAGAACTTCCTCATCATCAATGCAAGCTCATCATCATTATCTTCACTTGACGCTTGTTCTTCTTCACTTGAGCTAGGCTCAACCACCTCTTCTTCTTGTGGCTTGTTTTCTTGGTGGAGGCCTTTAGAGCAATTGTCTTTGATGATGATTGCTCTATCATCCCAAGTACACTCATCTCATGAGCGTGTATTTCTCCAATGAGCTCTGAAACTTCAATGTGGTCAAGTGACTCTTTTTGGAGCATGGAGTTGATGATGTTGTACTTTGGCTTGGGGAGGAGCATGAGGATCTTGCGGTTGATGAGTCCCTTGCCAAGAGAAGCAATGTCAAGAGCATTCATTTCTTCAATAAGCACATTTAAGCGAGAGAACATCTCATTGACATTTTCATGAGGTAGCATCTTAAATTCATCATATTTTGCTTTAATCATGTGATATTTAAGTTCCTTGACCCTAGAAGAACCCTCATGAATCTCAATTAAGCAAGCCCAAATTTCACAAGCCTTTTCCTTGCTAGCAATCCTAGAAAACACATCTTGACTAATACATTCATAGATTGCATTCCTAGCTTTAGCATCCCATTTAAGTTGATCACCAACATAATTATGTTCTCCAAACCCCGCGTGGGTCGCTTCCCATACTTCGGGGGCAATAGCCTCAAGGTAAGCGCGCATGCGTGCTTTCCAATAGGCAAAGTTCTTGCCCTCGAAGATAGGAACCGAACCCCCAACCTTGGCCATTTTAGCTCTCTAGCGGTGAAGCTAGAATGATCCTATGAGCAACCTTGCTCTGATACCAATTGTAAGGACCGAATGCCCAAGAGGGGGGGGGGGTGAATTGGGCTTTCTTCGAAAAATTCTAAGCAATGAAACTTAATTTCTAAAGCCCAATTCCCTACGCGACTATCTATGCATTCTAGTAGATAGAAACTTTGCGGAAATACAAAATGCATAAAAGTAAGGGAAGGAGAAGGATGCAAACTCCCGAGGAGACAAGGATTTATCCCGTGGTTCGGCAAGATCGTAAAGATCTTCCTACATCCACGTTGTGGCACCCACCAAAGGGTTTTGCCACACCCAAGTCACCGAGACGAGGGGTCTTCACTATTCTTCTCCGTTCGCCTCCTTGGCAAGGTGGAGCTCAAGCCTTGTACAACTTCGACCTTCCGGGCTTCCACAAACGCCTTGGCAAGCTCCGGAAGTCTCTTCATGGTTACAACACCAAGGGCAGACCCTTGAGGCTCTCACACTATCCTAGAGAGTCCACTCACCCAGAATGGTGGCACACAAGTCTCTCTCTAGCTAGTTCTAGCCTAAACCTTGGTGTAGAGATGATCGAAATGGTGTGGAAGTGATTTCTCTTGGCCTTGAACACTTGTGGATGTGTGGATAGCTTCTGGTGATCAAGACTTAATGAAATGACAGGGTTAGGGGGTATTTATAGCCAGCCTCCCCGAAATAGGCGTTGGAAAAGTAGGCTGACAGAACTTTACTGTGAACACCGGATGATCCTATGTCTCCCCTTTAGTTATCATCGGTCTAATTACTTTGGCTGACGTCATTGTGTCAGATATGACCGTTGTTAGACCGATGTTGCCCCTGTCTTCTCATCGGATGATCCGGTGGCTCTTCCTCCAGAATTTGCTTAATCTTGATTCTTACTGGAGTGATCGACCAATGTGTGTAAGTCTGCACATCGGATGATCCGGTGCTTCACTTGGTCCAATGGTATTGCAAACTGTACTAATGGACCGATGTCACTGAGCCATTCACATCGGATGATCCGGTGAGTACATTTGTCTGAGGCCTTCTTCTTCAGTTGAACCAACTCGACCGATGTGTACATTTCTGAAATCATCAGTTGATCCGGTGAGTTGATTTTGTTTGCTTCGAGTTGTTTTGAGTGAATCTTTTGTGTCTTGCTCAGATGACCTCTTAGACATTTGTTCCACAAGGCTCTCTGATGATCTTCAAGCATTGTATGTTGTCAACTTATGGTTGAGTGACTTAGACATAAGAGCTTTCACTTCTTGTCTTTATCTCATTGATTTGATCTCAAAAGTTGAATGTATATGGGTCTCCAATGACACTTTCATTTCATTTTATTGAGTGATTATGGGGACCTTGCATTCACAAATTCATTAGTAAAGTTCAATGGTTGTCATTAATCACCGAAACCGTACTTCATGGGGGGCCTAGATGCTTTCAACCTTAGGTGAGACGGCTAGGACTATACTTGATGAATATCAAACTCCTAGAAAGTTTTGGGCAGATGCAATTGCAATAGCTTGTTATGCCTTAAATCGAGTTTTCTTGCGTGCTAAGCTAAGAAAAACACCATATGAAATTTTGTTTGGACATAGGTCTAGTGTCACACACTTTTGGGTCTTTGGTTGCAAATGCTTTGTTAAGAAACGTGGTACTCTTGATAAATTTGAAGCTAGATCTGTTGATGGCATGTTTCTTTGTTACCCATCTCATACTAGAGGCTACCGTGTGCTTTTACTTGACACTAACAAGATTGTGGGTACTTGTGAGGTTTCTTTTGATGAAGCTATCCCAAGTACTAGATCTAAATTTCAGGTCAAGATCCATATCCGTAGGGGAAGAGTATTTTCATTGAAGATGACGAAGAAGTGGTGCTGCTACCCGAAAATTCAGCAGCTAATGACATCATTTCATCTCCTAATTTTGATCCACAACCAGCACCAACGACTTCTACTGCTGGTCCAGATCATCTTCAAGCCACAAGCTCTTCAGTTCGTGATGAACATGAAGAACAAGAAGCTTGTGAAGTGTCTACTCCCCTTCGCGTCCTCAAAAGTCACCCTCCACAATAGATTATTGGAAGCTTGCACGAACGGGTGACATGGTCCAGGTTTTTCGATCCATACACTCATGCTCATTCTGCTTTTGCTGCTTCTTTTGAACCCAAGATATATCACATGCACTCACTAATGAATCTTGGATTATTGCCATGCAAGAAGAGTTATAGAACTTTGAAAGATAAAATGTTTAGACATTAGTTCCTCCACCTAATGATCAAACATTGATAGGAACTAAATGGGTGTTTAAAAACAAACAATGTGAGGATGCGGTCGTGGTTGAATAAAGCTAGATTGGTTGCTCAAGGATTCACACAAGTTGAAGGTTTAGATTTTGATGAAACTCTTGCTCCTATTGCTAGATTAGAAGCCATAAGAATTTTGTTAGCATTTGTTGCATCTCAAGGTTTCAAGTTATATCAAATGGATATGAAAAGTGTTTTTCTTAATTGTTACATATTTGAGGAGGTTTACGTTAAGCAACCACCTATTTTTGAAAATCCAGATTTTCCTAATCATGTTTACAAACTGTCCAAAGCTTTGTATGGTCTTAAGAAATCCCCTAGAGCATGGTATGATAGGTTAAAAATATTCCTACTTGAAAAGGGGTTTACCATGGGCAAAGTAGATAAAACTCTTTTTATGCTTAAGCATGGCAATGACTCACTATTCATTCAAGTGTGTGCGGATGATATTATCTTTGGTTGTGCTTCTCATGATCTTGTGTCCAAGTTTTGAGTTGTGATGAGTTTAGAGTTTGAGATGAGTATGGTGGGAGAAGTCATGCACTTTTTTGGGGATGCAAATAAGCAAACTATGAAAGTATATGAAGTATATGAAAGATCTCCTTTATGCATCAAATGAAGTATATGAAAGATCTCCATATGCGCTTCAGCATGGAAAACATCAATCCTCTTCGGGCACACTTGGGAAAAGCGACAACAATTGAACTTGCTGAAGAGGGTGAACACGTCGATTAAAAAGAATATCGAAGCATGATCGGGTCACCTTTGTACCTCATGACATCAAGACCAGACATACAATTCAGCGTATGTCTTTGTGCATTATTTCAAGCTTCCTCGCGCGGTTCACATCGTCAAGCCGTCAATAGGATTCTCAGGTATTTATATGGTACTCAAAATTTTGGCATTTTTCTTCCTTCTTCCTCAACTGTTACTTTAAAAGCATTTTTGGATGCTGTTTTTGGTCGTTGTAGGATTTATAGGAAAAGTACTTCGGATGCTTGTAATTTTCTTGGTAATTCACTTGTTGCTTGATCCTGTAGAAAACAAAGTTCAGTTGCACAATCCATGGCTGAATCTGAATATGTAGCTGCTGCTAGCGCTTGCTCACAAATTCTTTAGACTGTTCAAACACTAAAGGACTATGGGGTTGATTTAGATAGTGTTCCACTATTTTGTGGCAACAATAGTGCCATTTGCATTGCTAAAAACCTCATGCAACACTCTAGAACAAAGCACATTGACATTAGGTATCACTTTCTCCATGTAGACATCGAACAACAATTGATTGACATTTTCACAAAACCTTTGGATTTCCCTCGTTTTTCATCCATTGGTAGTTAAATAGGGGTTATGCATCCTCATAGCTTAAATTGAGGGGGAGTTTTGCAACTTGGGAAGTTTATGTGTGAGTTTAAAATTAAAAATATGAGCATAAGTGTTTCATACATTTATGACTTTGTGATTCCTTTTACATGTTGAAAGTTCTTACTACATAACTAATGTTATAAATTTTGTAGTTTTTGCTATGACTAGTAATTTGAATAATTAGTGACACTTAATTTGGTCATGATTGAACTTTCTTGCTGTTTTGAACTTGTTGCATTCTCACAAGTGCTTTTAATTATGAAAAATTAATAAATCAATAGCCGAACATGTTGATCTTTTATTGATGAAATGAAAAATCAGAAAAGATCAAGAGAGTATACATGCATCGCACTTCTTCTTTTGAGATTTCTTATCATTGCACATTGATATGATCCTAGAAGGAGTTGTGTATGACTAAAACTATGTCCTTAAGCTTTTGATTGTTAAATGACATAGGCTTGGCTTGGTTGGTTAGGATAAGGTAGATGCTGCATAAAATCTCTTGCAAAGTTCATAATATTTGAATTTCTACTTTAAAAGATACTATAAAACAGCAACATGTGTCATGCTTTCAAGTTTAAAAATAGTTGAGACAGGGATATCATGACTTGCTCAAATTGAAATTACACTTAATCTCTAGCATGGCTTACACTAATTTATATATCTCATTGATGTGATAGTGTGAGTAACTTGATAATATGGCTTGGTATGTTCACTTTGGACTTTTCCTTTTATATTACATAGCTACTGTTTGGACTGTCCAAACTTTCTATGTGCTGAAATATTCGTGCGACTGTTATGTTTTTCACTTGCAATGTTTTTGTTGAATTGTTAATGCGACACTTCCCCCGAATCTGCTAAGGAGCGGCCCGCGGAGGTTCTTGTTCGGCAGGGCTTATGCCTCAATCAAGTGTACGAGAATGTGAGAGTGTATGACACGGTGGTTTTTACGTGGTTTGGTCTGCAAGGAGCGTAACACCCTACTCCACTATGGATGGTATTGCTAGTTTGTGTGTATGCATGAGTTTGATGTTGGATCCTCTGTAACAGTGGCCGTCCGGGCCCTTTATAGCAAAGGTCAGACTCCTTACAGGTGGGGTCCGGGGCCTAACAAGTGGTCCTGGGCCATCTTATCCAAAGATCTAAGGCTTCTCGCGTAAGCTTGCTCTGATCGTGGCAACGAAGACTCACCATCTTCCCGCCTCTCTCGTCAGTAGCCCATGCGCCGTCACTAACGATGGAAGAAGGTGTCCTGTCAGCCTGTATTTTTGTCGCAAGCTACCCACTTGGTCGAGTGGGATAGGCGTGCAGCACCTTTATTGTGATGCGATTGGTTATAGCGGTCTTTGACAGTTGGTGTGCTCCGTGTTGTGCGTCGGAGGTGGGTGCGCGTCTTCAATACTTTATTTGGGTAGGGTGCACCATCCCTTAACTCGCGCATCTTACCGTCTGAGGCAAGCTGTGGGACACGTGGAAGCGTTATGGATGACCCCTGCTGGGGAGGCCAGCCCCGGTCCTCCGTGACGCGTGGAAGCTCTGGGGCTCTTCAGGGAACGTGGCAGCTCTGGGCCCTTTCTCGTGGGTGGTGTTGGACCTGGATCTTTGAGCCACGTGGGTGCACCATAGGTCTCCCCCAAGGTTGGGTGAGGTTCGGTCCCTACAAATGGCATCTCGAGAGCCCACCTCACCGGAGGGGCCGAGTCCCATCTTCAAGGCCCACGTGTTAGCACCGGAGCCAGATCTTGAGAGAGGTCGAGGTCTTGGCACTTTTGGGACACATGGTGCCCTCGGACGTTCCTTGGTGTCCTCATCCTGTGTACGAGGGTACCCCGTTTATAGGGTACTCACAGTGGCCACTGGGTCTACCTTGGGGCGAGGTAAAGAGCCAAAAGGTGGAGCCCTTTCCATGTTTTCCCGCACTGTGCTTTGAATTCTGTTTTGGACAGCCGAAGTGGTGGGCGCTTCTGCCAACGTCGCCATGCGTCCTCTTCTGGTTGAAAGGTTTCGACAACGGGATCTTTGCCTGCTGTAGTATCTCTGTCTTATGCGGCGTCTTTAACCGTGACGGTTCCCGATGCAGCTATTGCACTTTTGTTTGCTCTGCCTTTATAGGAGCTGCTTCAACCATTTTCTCAGGTGGCTGACCGCCTCAGCCAGTGCTTCTACCAAAGGGCATAGGGCCCATTGTCATGGGCGTTGTGCGTTGAGTGGTGCGGCCTGAACCTTTGCACGAAGTACTCAGGCGTCGCGGGGGTGATCAAAAGGGAAACCTTTGTTAGATGGAGCGGTTCCACCCTTACTCACAACCTACAACCCAAGTTTTCGCCTTCTTCCTTGAGTGCCCGAGCCTTCACCTCTTAGCTAAAGCTCTCACCTTCTCTGGCTCCAATGGCTTCCCCACTGCCTCCTTCTCGCTTCCAGTCGGCTGATGGCCAGTTGTCAATGCAGCGACTGCTTGGATGGTTAGTGGTGGAGTGTGTGTGGATGATCCAGTGTGGATCTCCCACCCTTGAAGACCTTCACGAAGATGATACCTTCCTCTTTGCCGCCTACATGTCAGCGGGGTTGAGGCTTCTGTCGTCGAGGTTCCTCCTCGCAGTGCTATAAGAGTACGGGCTGCATCTTCACCACCTGTCGTCGAACTCCATCACTGTGATCGTGTTGTTCGTCCACTTCAATGAGGTGTTCTTGGGCTGCAAGCCAATGTTGGAGATGTTCCGGTTCTTTTTCATGATGAAGACCACTAGAAAGAGCGAGACGACCTAGGTGGGTGCCTACTACTTTCGACACCGGGACAAGACCTCCCATTCCTACATTCCTTTGCTCAAGGGGGACAAGTGGAAGACCTGGAGGGAAGATCGAGCGATCGTGCGGGTTGAGGCCCATCCAGCAATGAAGATGCCTTCTGAGGGCCCGAACTCTCATCCCACCACCTGGGAAGCCTTCCAGGGGTTGATAAAGGAGTAAACATCGATATTGAGGAGGATCCGGTCCCTGGTCCCCAAAGGCTTGACCTCCCTGATGGTGCTAGCCAACTTCTTGCACCGCCGCACCGCTTGTCTCCAGAAACGCCAGTACGGGGCCTGGCACTACGTCGGCACTTATGATCGGTGTCGGTCGGATCTAGATGACCCCACACCAGAGGTGTTAGAGGGCTTGTTGAAGTTGGTGACCTCCAACACAGTCGACAACGAGCACATCTCCATCTCAGACAATTGCCAGCTGCTCTTCATGTCTCCAGAATTGAGAGATGAACTACTGAGCTCGATACCGGAGGTTAATTTGTTCGGTGTCACCCGCCTACACCCCATGGAGACATCCGGGGCTTTTGTCGTCCTGGCGCGGTGTCGCGCCATGACGCAACCAAGGTCGGGGTCCTCCTCCTGTCCTTCGGAAAGGTCGTAGGTAGGACCCTTAACATCTTCTATCAGGATGGAAGGTAGCAAACCAGCATCAGTTCCGTCGTCACGAAAGCGTTCTCGCCCTCTCGTTGCGGGTTCCTCTATGCCTGAAGTTGTGTCGGCCTTTGGTATTGTCGATGTCTCCGCACTCCCCTCTGTTTAGGTAGGCGGGGCAGAGGTGGTGCCAGGCAAGGGAGTGCCAGGCGAGGAGGTTCCTGGCAAGTAGGCGGCTTCCCTTGGTGGAGCTGACTAGCCCATCGTTGGAGCAGCACCGGCGCCTTATGTCTTTGGCACGCTAGATGGCGACTTGCCACCAATGACCGGCGATGTCCTTGTAGCGGAGGAGGGGACTTCAGCACCGTGGGGTGGCGTGATGGTTCCTAAAGCTCCAGCCGGGGAACAATCTAGTCCCCAGGTGTTGGTGTCTTCCGTGGCGTCGGCAGTAGGGGCAGTCTTCCGTGGCAACGGTTGCGTCGATCCCTCTCGCCAATGTTGTTGCCATGGACCAGTCCGTCTTGCACCAGACGCAAGCTGCTTTCACGTGAGAGTGGCATCAGCTTGCGGAGGCGCAGCGCTCGGTGAAGCTGGTCGACACCAAAAACAAGGAGCTTGAGGTGAAGGCCTTAAAGGCCAATGCTGTTGCCGATGCCCGCTTGAAGTTGTGCGAGGATCAGCGACCAGGGTTGGTCCGCCGCGAAGTTTCCGTTGCTGATGCGGAACAGGACTTGGCAATGAAGGAGGATGAGGTCTCCTAGAGCCTAGAGGAGAAGCGTCGGGCTTTGTAGGACTTGGATCTCGCCATCAAGAGATAGGAGGATGATCTAGAGCATCGTGCTCGAGAGCTCGTTGGCCAGGAGGAGACTGTGTGGAGAGAGGCGGAGAGTCTCCAGGCCCCCCGCGCGGTTGAGGCCCAAGGGATCAGGGACTTCCTGGCCCATGTTGGGGCGATGTTGGAACCCCTCGCTCCCGTGTCTGGCCCTTGGTCCCCTGCCGCACGGGGAGCCATCTCAGGGGGTGGCCCAGCTGCTTCCCACCTTGGACTCCCTCTGCTCATTGTTGGGGTCAGTGGACACTGTCCTCGCAAAGCAGCTCAAGGTCGAAGGATAGGAGCTAGCTGAGCTGGTGGCTTCCCATGTCATGGTGTGCTTCCAGAGCTGGTACACAACGATCCCGCTGGAGCCGGTGAAGAAAGGCCCCGTTGACGAGCGTGAGGAGGAGGCAAGGGCCGATGTCCAGGACCTTGTCAAGTAGTTGGCTTCTTCGTTCCAGCGGAGTTGAGACCGACAGCACCAAGGCGCAATGCTTTTGTAACCGGGGGTGCCCCCTTTGTAAATAATTGTCAATGCATTTGAATCCATGTTGCTTTGCTTGTTGTCTTGTCAAGTGCTTTACAATTGTTGCCCCAATTAATTCTCTTTGTAAGGTGTTGAAGATCTTTTGTTGATGCCGTTGCATTTTTAGGGACCAACGCTTGCACAGTTAACACAACCGATTTGTCACTAGTTGACGTCCCGCCTATGGGAACCCCCCTCAGAGGCCCTCTGGTAGGCGTGGCCAGATTGTTGGGTACAACTACCACTTGAGAATAGGATGTCTTCGACTGGCCCCCAACAGAGTGGGGGAGCATGAGTGGTTGGCCTCGGCGTGTCCCATCAAAGAGCGCCGAGCTTTTTCTAAGTGTTGTCATCGACGGCCCTTGGGTGATGCTAGAGCTGGATGCTCTGGCGTCGCCCACCATCATCATAGATGCATCGACAGCAGGCCTCTGGGAGGTACCGGAGCTGGCTGCTCCTGTGTCAGCCCCCATCGTCGTGAAGTCATCGATGGCAAGCTCCCTGGGAGGTGCCGGAGCTTGTTGCTCTGGCGACGCCTTCCATTGTCGTGAAGTCATCGACGGGAGCCTCCCTTGGAGGTGCTTGAGCTGGTTGCTCCGGCGTCGAACTCCATCGTCGTGAACTCATCAACGACGGGCCCCCTGGAAGGTGCCAAAGCTGGATGCTTCGGCATCGTCCACAATCATTGTAAAGTCATCGACAGCAGGTCCCCTGGGAGATGCCGGAGCTGGATGCTCCGGTGTCGCTGTTGACAGCTCCTAAGATATACTAACAAATCAACCCCGACAACGGCGCCAGAAATGCTTGTTGGTATTTCTTAACACCACAGATCATCTCTGGTAAAGAGATGAGATCCGCAAGTGCACGGAAGATACCGTTGTAACATTTCACCCATGAGTATTCCCAAGGGTATCATATTTATCCCAAAGTAAGGCAATGGAGTAAAGTATATACTACTCTTATGGTCAAGCTATGGGATACTAATCAATTATCCGGACAGGGGGTAAGTTCATAATATGGGTAGTGTGACACACACCTAGGCAATCTATTCTAAAGGGTAAATGGGTCCTAGAAGGAGATTGGATTAAGAGTTAGAGAGTTGCTCCTACAATGCTCCTAAAACATTTACATAGCCTAAGGTAGATACTAATGGTCATGTCAATGATGAATTCCTATGCAATGCTATTCAACACATCGTGCATGGGCTTACCCCTAGCAATACTAGGGCGACTCCCGCCAAGAGCCTGTGGCATAGCTGAACGTGGAGGATTACAAAGGACAGATAGGGCTGTCGCCACCTACTGCCTACCTCTTCAATCCGTGGGTCTACGAGACATCCAACGCTACTTAAATACCCTAGCACCATGCTAGCATACTAAGCAAATACCTTAAGAGCTGCAGCACAAACCATCCTATGGCAATGAACTAAATCATCGTTGAACCAATGTTGATTGCATAGCATAGTTATTCATATTAACATAATCATATCATAACTACATAGACTATAGTGGGGGTCTATAGTGTTTATGACCATAAGATGTGATCATGAGAGGACAATCATAAAACTATACCTTCCACTTACGTGGACTCTACAATCAAACAAGAAACGCTTTGTCCAAGTATACGTATAAAAGAAGACTACATATAATATCTTTATTGAGCACAGAGTCACAAATACAAGAAGGAATACATGAGACATACCATTCCCAATGTGGAATTGGGAAGAGAGACTCCTTCTACTCCTTTCCCAATTTGGACTTGGGACTAGAGGCTCTCCTCTCTACATCCTAACTCCTCAAGGACTATGGAAGATAGTGTATACAATAGAATGATGCCCAATTGGTGTGTGTTGAAGTGAGGGATATGGAGTCCTATTTATACTAGTGTTGGGGTCGGTTCCCGCCACCAAAAGCACGCGAATCAGTCGTCACTGACTCCAGGGAGCCGGGAGGAGCCAACACATGGAAGTTGACCGCGTTTGGCGCCAGAACCAGGTCGGCCGACCCCCTGGTTCGGCCGACCTGGTCAAGGCTCCAAAGGTCCCGTACTTCCTCCAAGTGGCTGCCAGGTGGGTCCCATTGACTGATATTGGTGCTACACCGTTGGATGGCCTCGGATACTTCTGTTTGTGGGCCATTTGATCCATGTGGTGCCACGTGTTGTCGGCTGATTGGTTGAGATGATATTTTATAGGATTGCTCTCCATACTTTTACTCAATTTCTGTTTAAATATCTGCATACACATATTTCTCCAAGTACAAGTGGAAATAGGTCAAGTATAAAGGTGATGTGTGCAAGAAATGACCAATCCTACACATAATTGAGTTATATTGACGGCTGAAATTGGTATATAACAGCCGTCAACAAATTCCCCCAAGCTTATCCTTTGCTCGTGCCGAGCAAAGTCAAGACTTTAGGTTGATGATCAGGAGTTGCTACAATGTTCTACCTTTCGAAAGTACCAAGTGCACAAAAAATACTCTTCCTAGTATTGCAAAAAGTGGTTATGGTACTTCACCCTTCTTAAGTCATTATGGGAGTTATGCCTTCTCCTATTCATGGGTAATTGAAAGATAGAACAGCAAATGGAGCAAGCATAACCTAGATATCAAGTTCCACTTCTATTCCGGAGAGATTCAAATTAGATTATAAGTACCTCAATTGATTCTCTCAATCACTCCGTTGTGCAGAGTGGAAATATTTCCTCACCAAGGCATTCTCCCTATACTATTCCTACTTTTTGAATATGGCTTGTATGTGGAGCTTGGTAGGGAAAGTAAGTAGGCATATTTGCAACACATAATATTGCTAAGTCAAAAGAGCAAGCCTTAGGAGAAATCAATTCAAACTTTTGAATCAAGACTTGTGCATCTGTGATGGAATGGAGGTGGATGTGGAAACATTGAGATGACTCCTTTCTGATGTGGACTCTCTTTATTGCAAGGATGAAACATGGCTACCCTTTTTTTTATGCTTATAGAGTAAGCATTTTTTTCTTTTTTTCTCATGCTTATGATATAAGCATGCATTTTCTTTTTCTTTTTCTTGTAGCCATGTCTTCTACTCCTTTTTATGCAATAACTTGAAGAGGGTGCTAACTATGAATAGCATGTAGTTTCTCTTTTTACTGTGGAATGGTGGATATGATGGAATTTTGCTTTCTTCTAGTGTAGAAGTATAGCATGTGCAAGTGATGTCTTGAATTCAAAAAGAATTGAATGATTTCTCACATAGGTCTATACTAGTTTGACTAGGATCAATGTGAAAGCAAATAGCATATGCATAAGGTGTTGTCTATGTATGAATATCATATGGCTTTGGTAGGTATTTCCATCCAAATGAGGGAAACTTAAATCTTGATAGAATTTCTCCAAAAAAACTAAGTTCCACTTTCAAAATAGGAATATCAGCCCTATTAATAATTCAAATATCCCAACAACCTGGAAGTAGATTAAGCTTTTGCTACCCACAATTTCTAAATCAAGGCAAAGTTAATTTTAGCCAATTTAAGCAATATTCGGAGAGTAGCAAGTTGTAAACTAGGGACTTAGGAAAAATAAAACAGAGCAACTATTCATCATTTCATCTATGTGAATTCTAAATCATTCTTACCGCACATCTTTATTTGATAAGCAAAGCAAATCTAAGTTCCTATTTTTATGTTTTTTTAGATGCATGGTGGATGGTGGATGAATGGAAAGTAAATATGCAATGGATGATTTGAAATAAAAATGCAGTGGGTGTGATACAAGTTACCTCAAGTGGGGGTCCTCCCCCAAGCTTATTCTTGACCAAGGTCCGTGATAGGGGTTGGAACCCTAATGATGGAGGTAGGCCATGAGTTGGCGTATCCTTGTTGCAGCGTGGCTTTAACAATGGAGGTTTGAGTGTTGATTGTTGTGTTGCCTCCCATGGACACCATGAGTGTCGTTGGATAGAGTGTTTTCAATGTTGATCGTCCGCACATCAGGGTCTCCATGTGTTGGGTGTGATTTGTCATTCCTTGGCTAGGATAATAATAACCTTTAGATCCAAAGGAATAATGTGCACTCAACATACATTGAGTATGTGAAAGTCCATCTAGGACTCCCTTGTGGGTTTTGGATAACTTATGACAAGCAATTGGGATTCTAACCTCTCCGTTGAGATGAGTGCGGGATTTTAATAGGAAAATGAGCAAAATGCCAAAAAGAAGGAAGAATGAGGAGCAAAGTGAAAATGAGATCAAGCAAGAAGAATAGTAGATCATTATGTACGGAGTGTGTTAAGAAAACACATCCCAAGAGCTCAATTCAAATTAAACACACACATTGCACAAAGTTACACAGCACCGGACTAGTCCGACTTACACCGGACTAGTCAGATATCCTTTCTGCACGAAATCGAACAAGTCTGATATCCATCGGACTAGTCCAATATCCTTTCTGACTAGAATCAGACTAGTCCCCCCTAGTGCAGACAAGTCCTCGAAACACTTCACAAGTTACACAAAATCGGACAAGTCATATCACAACCAGACTAGTCCGATATTCTTTCTGATTCAAATCGGACAAGTCCGATGTGTGCACGGACTGGTCCGAATAACCCTCTGATCTGAATCCAAGTGCGGACTTGTCATCCTATACACTTAGGGTTTCACATGTCTGGACAAGTCCGATGGCTATCGGACTAGTCCGAAGATTTCCAGTAGCGAAATCGGACAAGTCTGCTCCTAGCCGGTCTAGTCCGATATTTCGGGACACTTAGGGTTTGCTGCACACAGCACACCGGACTAGTCCGGTGACCACTATGGACTAGTCCGAACTTTTTGAATCCTAACGGTCACTTTTAGAAACCCCATGCACGACCCAACTTTGAAGTCTCTCGAACCCTAGCGCCGTCACACCTCCCAAGAGCCTCAAAAACAACATCTCTCCACGAAATTAAGTGCAATAACGATCAATCCTTTGAGGATTCACTCTAGATCCTTGGAGAGACACGTTCATCACCACATTGAGCTCTTGGTTTGATTCTCTAACACACTCCTTTGATTTCATTGTAATCTTTTGAGTGTGTTCTTGGTGGTATTTCGTGTTGTAATCTAAGGGATCTCTCAACGTGTGAGAAGGCCCCTTTGAATTCAGTTATTCACCCCTTTGTGATTATTGGAAGAAGGATTGGCCTTCATGCCGATCCGACGAGGGTAGGGTTGGTGAAGAACTGGTCCTTTTGTGGACTCCTCAACATGGACGTAGGTTGCCTTCGTGGGAGCCGAACCACGGGATAAATCCTTGTGTCTTATTCTTGGTGTTCAACGTTCTTATTTATCAATATAATCTAGGGTTTCACTAATCATTGCTTATCTCATGTTGAATTGTTAAACAGAAGATTTAATCTTGATATAATCTGATATATAACATTGAAACCTTCATTTGATTCTATACTTCCGCTGCATACGTAGTAGAATCAATCTAATCAATCAAACTTGATCAACTTAGTCCGTAAACACCAGACTAGTCCGTACTTTACTGGACTAGTCCGATATCTCTGGTATTGAACTGGTTGTTAAGTGTTCCTGGATCCAACAATTATCAAAAAGGCCTATTCCCCCCCCCTCTAGGCCACATTAGTTTGGTATTAGAGCGAGGTTCTTCAAGAAAGAGTCTAACCAATCGAAGAGATCATGTCGGAGATGAAGGACATCCACAAAACCAACAACCAAGAGGAGGTTATCAACGACAAGACCCAGAAGATGGAGAAGTACCTCGAAGCCATTTAAGACTTCGAGGATGATGATGACGAGACGCTGGAGCTAAAGGCGCTCCTCAGAAAGAAGGCACTTTCCAAATGGAAAATGAAAGTGGAAGAGAAGAAGAAGGGGAGTAATCACACCGACTACTCCCGATATCCTTTTAACTATGATCGTCTAAATTCCAATAACAATCATTACTTATCTATCCCACTTGGAAAAGCCGCACACTTCGATGGAAGTGATTACTCAATGTGGAGGCAAAATATGAAAATGCATCTAATTTCCCTCAATCCAAGTTTGTGGCATATTGTGTGCACAGGGATAGATATTCCGGACGATGACGAAGAGCTCACCCCAAGCCAAGAGCAGGCTATTCATAGAAACGCTCAAGCCGCGGCTGTAATCACCTCCTCACTCAGTCGGGCGAGTTCACCAAGATGGATGGACTCGAAATCGCTAAGGAGATATGGGATACATTGCAAACCGCACATGAAGGTGACCAACATGTGCATGAAGCAAAGATAGAGATGATCAAAGGCGAACTAGGAAGATTCGCAATTGAGGAAGACGAGTCACCCCAAGACTTGTACAACCGATTGAATACACTCGTCAACAAGGTTCGATCATATGGGAGCAAGAAGTGGAATGACCACGAGGTGGTAAAGCTCATCCGTAGAGCTTTTATGCCTCGCAATGTCACACTATGCTCTATGATTAGAGAAAGCCCCGGATACAAAATGATGACTCCGGATGAATTGCTTGGAAAGATCATCATCTTTGAGATGATGGAAAAACAAGCAAAGCATGTCAATGAAGTTGCCGACCTCACCTCGTCAAAGAAGAAAGGGGTTGCTTTGAAGTGCACCCTCAAGCCTCTATCCAAAGAAGCTAGAGAAGCACAACTAGTGGAAGACAGTGACGACGAGAGCAGTGAACTAGATGAAGATGACATGATATTATTCATGAAAAAGTTCAAGAGAATAATGAAGAGAAGACAAGGTACAAAATCAAGTGAAGGGAAGTACAAGGACAGAACAAAGGCAAAGTTGAGACAGTCATGCTATAATTGTGGTAAGTATAGCCACTTTATTATTGATTGCCCGTACGAAGAGAACAAGAAGGAGACAAAAGAATCCAAGCCTCAACCCATGAAATTATTCAAGAAGAAGAAACAAGCCGAACAAGCTCACATAGGGAAGGAGTTGGACTCAAATGATGAGTCCTCATCATCCGAAGAAGAACAGATGGCTAGCATAGCTATCGAGAGCACGTCGAAGAAGTCTACCCTCTTCCCTACACTCGGCACAAGGAAGGGAAATGGCACTAGCCTCATGGCAAAGGAAGGTAAACGCAAGGTAACCATCAAAGCCCCTTTCCGTGCATTCCTACTCTAGTGATGATGAAATACATAGTGATAATGAGGATATGATTATTGGACTAGATAGGAAAGATGCAATAAAAATGAAGTTTTAACTTGATCAACTTGTTGAGAAGGAGAGGTTAACTCATCGTCAAGAGGACATGATTATCTCCCAAAAGGAGGAGTATGTCGAACTTGACAAACTTCTAGAACATGAAAAGGAGAAAAGCAATTCACTAGAACGTGAGTTAGCTTCAAGCAAGGAAGCTTGCCTGGAGTTAACCGACTCAAATGTTGCAATCAAGGACCAACTTTATGACTTGATCAAGGTTAACAAGATCCTTGAAGTGCAAGTTGAGTCATTCAAGCTGAATGAACCTTCCTCCTCTTCAAGTTCACCTTCCCAACCCACTAAAACTGATTTCACTCATACTTGTACATGTAAGAAAGGTGACACCAGTTTGAAGGAGAAGTCAACCTCCACAAAGGATAAACATCCTTCCCAATGTTGCATATTTGACAAGGAGAAGATCAACTATGCACGTAGTGCATACTTGGTCAAAAGACCTCCAAACGTCAAATACGGCATTGCTTACTCTTATGGTGAAAAGCAGCATGCTAGAAGTCATAAGAATAACAAGTAGAGGATTTCCTTTGTGAAGGGAAGACCCTCTCAAACTAGTAAGTCGAAGTGTAAAAACCTGAACTCACACGAACACCGGACTAGTCCGGTCAGTATCCAGACAAGTCCGGTTCTCCGGACAAGTCCGGACTCCCAGACTAGTCCTGTATACAAACAACAACAATTACTCTTTAAAACCTTTGATGCCTCCTATATGTTAATGAAAAATAATCTTGGCAAGATTTATGCTCATTATGTTGGGCCACGCCATGGGAACACCAAATCTCATGTGTGGGTGCCCAAAACCCTTGTAACTAACCTGCAAGGACCCAAGCAAGCTTTGGTACCTAAAACCAAAGCATAATCTGTTTTTGCAGGCCTATTCCTCCAGTGGTTCCAAATGGGTGCTAGACAGTGGCTGCACCAACCATATGACCGGAGAAAGAACAATGTTCGTGGAATATGAAGAGAATGAGGACCCAAACGAAGGCATCTACTTTGGAGATAATAGTCAAGGAAAGGTGTTTGGTACCGGTAAAATTGCAATATCTTCTAAACACACACTCTATCATGTTTTACATCTTGAATCCTTAGATTATAACCCGCTGTCCATATCTCAACTATGTGACAAAGGTTATAATTGCTTGTTCACTAACGAGGGTGTGACCATCTCTAGTAGGAGTTATGGTTCCATTGCATTCAAGGGTATGTTGAAGGGAAAGCTTTACCTTGTTGACTTCAACAAGGATAAAGCCGAACTTGACACATGCTTGATTGCAGAAACCAACATGGGTTGGTTGTGGCATAGACGTCTAGCGCATGTTGGTATGAGGAAACTTCAAAAACTCCTCAAGGGCGATCACATCCGTGGTTTGAAGAATGTTGTTTTTGAGAAAGACAGACCTTGTAGCGCGTGCCAAGCTAGGAAGCAATTTGGAGCACCTCAGCCCGCAAAGAACGTCATGACTACAACAAGACCGCTTGTCGATACCCTGGGTACCATATACTCTTTGGGATTGCAAAGATCTCAAGGGAAAGTCATCTACTTGATTTGAAGACCTTCGGAGGCCCACATGTCAGACATGTCCGGACCCGCTTCTCCAACATGGTTAGTCCCAGGGTCGCCACGTGTACTATCAAACCGGAGCTACCGCCCGCAAGGGGGAACCTCCGGGCTATGTACCGAAATGGCACCCCCGGACCTAACCCCAGACCGAGGGAAGCTCCAGTGCTGACACGTGTCAGGTAACACATGAGCCATCTGTTCCCCACAGTGTGCTCCGGCGCTGCCACGTGTCCAACTATCAGATCTTCAGCCTCTAACCTCCAGAAGACTCCACAATGGCTCCGGATCTTCAAAGGGGAATCAAGGACTTCAAGACCTGATCAAGTCTCATTAATACTATATTAATGACACACGATCGGACGACCTTAATTACCAGTAACGGTGGTGTCGTAGCCTATAACTTGGTCATTAAGGGCAATTAAACGTGTTGAATGTGTATCAATATCAGTAATCGCTGGGGCCACATGTCGGGCCAGGCTAACTTGTAACGGCCTGCCCTTGTACTATAAAAGGACAGGCCGACGATACATAGGGGAGACTCTCTACACGCTCTGAACACACATGGACTAGATGCTCTAGACATACATCCAATACAACATCAACACACCCCATGGAGTAGGGTATTACGCTCAGGCGGCCCGAACCACGTTAATCTTGGTGTCCCTTGTGTCATTCGACATCTCACCTTCTTAAATCTCCGCGCACCCATACCGAACCTCAAACTCCTCTAACACTTTAGTAGTGTCGGGAGATCTGCCGGATCAAAACCACCGACAGTTGGCGCGCCAGGAAGGGGCGCCTGAGATTTCAAGAATGGTGAACTCAGCCGCTAGATCATCCAATGGTCATCCCGCTGTTCAAGCTGTTGGGGATAACCCCTCCAATATGCAGCCACCAGCAGGAACCACGGCTCCAGTAGGAGTCACACTTCCACCACCGCAGCCTCCACCAGCAAATCAAGCTGGACAACGCGATGGTGCACCGGCGTCAATCACTGCGTTGGCGAATCTTGACAACCCAGAACACGCGCTTCATGCAGCACGTGCTCTTCTTCAGCGCCCACCACCTCCGGACGCATCCCGAGATGCAATGGAGCAGTGGAGGGCCGATGTGGAACACTTGGTCGTAGCAGCAGCCGACCGCATCAGCAACCAGGGTCCTCCTCCTTCAGGACGGGCCCTGTCACAGCGCCGGACCTTGTCTGGCAGAATTGGTCCGCACGTTTCCAACAACAGGAGACGTGCTGCATCAAAATAGGTGACATCGTTGCCCTCCGGGGCACGACGCACTCATACAGTATCAAGGCTTTCAACTCATGACCTCCGGGCGGAGCTTGATCGCCGATATCGCCAACAAGACGGCCGATTCCATATTGAGCATGCTCGTGAAAGATGAGAAGCTCAAGACATTCCTGCTCCTAAAGGAATAGGAGGAGGCTGTTCAGCCCTGGCCATGCATCTGCGTATGGTCAGGTGGCCACAGAAGTTCCGGCCTCACCTGCCAGAGAAGTTTGACGGTACCGTTAATCCTGTCGAATTTCTTCAGATTTACTCCACTGTTATATTGGCAGCTGGAGGAAATGAGGCCGTAATGGCCAATTATTTCTCTGTGGCTTTAACTGGGACCGCCAGGTCCTGGTTTATGAGCCTTCCACCCAACTCCATTAGTATTTGGGAGGAGTTGTGCCGGCAGTTCACCGCCAACTTCGGGAGTTCTTACACCCGACCAGGCACTGAACTGGACCTTTTTGCAGTTGTGCAAAAAGGAGGAGAATCCCTGCGATCATTCATCCAGAGATTCTCTCAAGTATGAAACACTATCCCTTCTATCTCTAGCGCCTATGTCATCGTGGCATTTAGACAGGGAGTGCAGGATAAGAAGATGCTGGAGAAACTAGCGATCAAGGAGATTACCAGTGTCACGGAACTCTTTAGCTTGGCTGACAAATGTGCCAGAGCTGCGGAGGGCCGTGAAATGCACTCCAAACCAACTCCTGAGGATCACAAGAAATCCTCCAAAGAAGAAGCTGCTACCTCCGGGAGTGGTAAGAAGAAGAAAAAGACTAACGACAAGAAGAAGTCGTCGGCCGGTGCATCCAATGCTGCAGCTGCTGCAGCTCCGGGTGGCCAGGGGCCACGCCCCGAGAAGCGACTTCGACCGTCTTATGAAGACGGTGGCAAACCCAAGGTGTGGTGTCCAATTCACAAAACGGACAGCCACAGTTTGGAATACCGTCGGGAGGTCCAAAACCTTGCCGAGCGCTACAACAAGCGCCGGGAAGAAGCTCCTTTCCGACAGAGGGAAGGAAAACAAAAAGTTGACGAAGCTCCGGCTGAAGAGGAGTTAGGTTTTCAGGATCCCAAAAAGGTCCTGAAGGCCGTCTACACCTCCGTCGATGACGATTCCGACGTCTCTGACAACGAGCGTCGGAAGACCATGAACACCATTTTTGGTGGATCATGGGACATCACCTCCCGCCGCATCATCAAGACTATGCATTGGGACATGGCTGCTGTAGCTCCTACAGCCAGGGCGGAGCCTCATCGGAAGTGGATGGACACAACCATCACTTTTGATGCTTCGGACTGCCCTCGAAGCATGGTTGGAGCAGGTCAGCTACCTTTGATGGTATCTCCTACCATCAATAACATCCAGCTCCATCATGTTATGATAGACGGAGGTTCGGGGCTCAATCTCATAAGCTTCGAAACTTTTACCAAGCTTCAGCTCCAACCTTCGGATCTCCACCCCTCCTGACCTTTCTCCGGAGTAGGTCCGGGAGCCATTACCCCACTCGGAGCTATTACCCTCCCCGTTACCTTCGGGACCCGGGAGAAGTATCGCACCAAGAAGTTGGACCTCGACGTTGCTCAGATCAACTTACCCTTCAATGCCATCTTGGGTAGGCCTGCCTTGTACAAATTCATGGAAGCTGCTCATTATGGTTACCTGGTGTTAAAGATGCCAACACCAGTAGGCGTTCTCCGGATCCGCGGAGATCGTACTGCCGGAGTAACTGCTCTGGAAGAACTCCATGCACTTACCACGGCGCAAGAGGAGGACTCCAGGCAAGAGTAAGCTCCAAAACCCCCGAGCATTCGTCAGCGAGGCTCGACTTCTGCACCTCGTGTGCAGCCAAGCGGCGACACCGACATTCCCGTCAAAGTCGTCCAAATCGGTTCCGATGCCGCTCAGACCACCCGTATATTGGGGGGGTTGAACGACAAATAGGAACTCGCGCTCATCACTTTCCTCCGGGCTAATGTCGACGTGTTTGCCTAGCAACCGTCACAAATGCCTGGGATCCCTAGGGAAGTGATTGGGCACAATCTGAAGATCTACCCCGACGCCCGGCCTGTGCATCAGAAGCCTCCGAAGCTATCCGTAGAGCGACAGAACTTCATCTGACAAGAAGTGAAGAAGTTGCTCGAAGCTGGATTCATCTGAGAAGTCTCCCATCCAAAATGGCTGGCAAACCCAGTCATTGTGCCCAAGGCCGGTGGGAAGCTTCAGATGTGTATCGACTACACAACACTAAATAAGGCATGTCCAAAAGATCCATTCCCACTACCTAGAATAGATAAGATAGTGGATTCCACCTCTGTGTGTGAATTACTGTGTTTCCTAGACGCATATTCTGGGTATCATCAAATCAGAATGTCTAGGGAATATGAAGAGCATACCTCTTTCATCACAGTAGATGGATTGTACTGTTATACAACCATGCCATTTGGTCTCAAAAATGCAGCTTCAACCTTTGTACGAGCTATGTACAAAACCTTTGAAGAACTCATTAGAGACATAGTGGAAGTGTACGTCGATGACATCGTGGTCAAAGTCAAGAACAAGGAGTCACTCCTTGACACCTTGCAGGCTGTCTTTGATAAGTTGCGGGTCACCCGCACAAAGCTAAACCCAGACAAGTGTGTCTTCGGGGTTAGCTCCGGAAAACTTCTTGGTTTCCTGGTAAGTCACCGGGGCATAGAAGCTAATCCGGCGAAGATCAAGGCCATTGAAGACATGCGGCCACCAGCCCGCATCAAAGATGTCCAAAAGCAAACTGGATGTCTAGCATACCTCAGCCGGTTCATTTCAAGACTAGCGGAACGGGCACTCCCCTTCTTCAAGTTACTGAGGAAGTCCGGACCATTCCAATGGCGTGAAGAAGAAGAAAAGGCATTCCAGGAGCTAAAACAATTCCTCACCACCCTACCAATTCTGGTAGCTCCGAACCCTGGTGAGCCTTTGCTGCTTTACATTTCAGCCACTTACAAAGTCGTCAGTATGGTCCTAGTCGCGGAGAGACCAGAACTACACCATACTCAGGAATCCAGACCCCTTCGGTAGGGTGCGGAGGATCCCGAAAGCGAGTCTGGGTCCCAGCTCCCAGACTTGAATCCACAAGAAGTCACTTTGGAAGACCCAGACCCCTCCGGGAGGGTCCAGGTCACTTCTGAAGAAGCTCTGGGTTCCTCCAGCTAGGACCCGGAGGTCCCCGAAGAAAATCAAGATCCCTCTGGGAGGATCCGGGTCAGTGAAGAGGAAGCTCCGGGCCCCTCCGAGAGGGTTCGGACCATTCAGTGCCCAGTGTACTTCATCAGCGAAGTACTACATGATGCCAAGACTCGATACCTAGAGGTGCATAAGCTGCTCTATGCAGTTCTTATTGCCTCCAGGAAGCTTCGCCATTACTTCCATGCTCACGAAATCTCAGTGGTGACCTCTTACCCACTTCGAGCAATCTTGCATAATACCAACGCAACTGGGAATATTGCAAAGTGGGCAGCAGAATTGGTTGAATTCGATCTCGAATTCATTTCAAGGCAGGCAATCAAGAGTCAAGCATTGGCGGATTTCATGGCGGAATGGACTCCCTCTCCATCAAACCCTGGGGGCCCCAGCAAGCAGAAGCCGGAACACAAGGCTCCGGTCTTCACCGAGCCTCACTGGACCCTCTACTTCGACGGCTCCATGCAAAAGCAGGGGGCCGGAGCTGGAATCCTTCTCCTCGCACCAACCGGAGAGAAGTTAACATACATGGTACACCTTGACTTCAAGGCGACCAACAACATGGCAGAATATGAAGCACTCATTTACGGACTAAGGGTGGCACTGTCAAACGGTGTCAAGCAACTGCTGGTCAAGGGAGATTCACAGCTCATCATTAATCAAGTGAAGGGTGAATGCTCCTGCAACAATCTCCAGCTAGCTGCTTACCTCCTTGAAGTCCAGAGGCTTCAGAAGGACTTCGAAGTCCTACCTCTCCACTATGTCCCGCGTGCCCACAACGCTGAAGCCGACGAACTCTCGGCGAAAGCATCAACCGGAGCTTCGGCTCCTGACGGAACTTTTGTCCGGAGGTTGTCAAAACCCATAGCTCAGCCTGCCGAATTGAGCGAAGGGGGCGAGATCAGCATCCCGAAGCTGACGGTCCCGATGGCCCTGTTACCATGGCAGCCATCAAGGGTCGTAGGTGCTGCCGGAAGCTCCGAGCAACCTAGCACGCAAGACTCAAATGCTCAAGTTAGTTCTGATGCATGGATATCGGAGATCCAGAGCTACTTGAAAGACAACATCCTTCCTGACGATGATGTATCCGTTGACCGGGTAGTCAGATTGGCTAAAAGATACACGTTGGTAGAAGGGGATCTCTACCGGCGCGGTGCCAATGGCATCCTAATGTGGTGCATCACAAGGGAAGAAGGCTGCGAGGTCCTCGCAGAAACCCATGGAGGCGAGTGTGGGAACCACGCGTCTTCCCGCACGCTGGTTGGTAAAGCCTTTCGACATGGCTTCTACTGGCCTACAGTACTCCAGGATGCAACTGAGTTGGTGAAGAAATGCGAAGCATGTCAATTTCATGCAAAGCAAATTCACACACCGGCTAAACCCTTACAAATGATACCTCCTACATGGCCCTTCGCTGTGTGGGGGATGGACATCTTGGGACCGTTCCCCAGAGCCGTCGGAGGTTACAAGTTCCTGTACGTTGCCATTGACAAGTTCACCAAGTGGCCGGAAGCAACTCCTGTTGTGACAATCAACAAGCAATCTGCTATCAACTTTTTGCAGTCCATTGTATGCAGATTTGGAGTCCCAAACAAAATCATCACTGATAATGGGACCCAATTCACAAGCTCTGCATTTCAAGGATATTGTGAAGACCTCGGCATTCAAGTTTGCTATGCCTTCGTAGCTCACCCAACAAGCAATGGCCAAGCCGAGAGAGCAAATGCTGAAATCCTTAAAGGACTCAAAATGCGCACCTATGAGCGTTTGAAAAAACATGGAGCCAATTGGATTGAAGAGCTTCCGCCCACTTTATGGGCCAACAGGACGTCTCCCAACCGGTCAACTGGAGAGACACCCTTCTTCCTGGTGTATGGAGCTGAAGCAATCCTTCCTCCGGAAATCACCTTGGGGTCACTCCGGGTCCGGACCTTCGACGAAGCCACGCAGGACTAGCTCTGGTGTGAAGACCTAGACCTTCTTGAGGAGGGAAGGTGCCAAGCAGCTGTTCGGAATGCCCGATACCGCCAAGCCCTTCGACGCTATCATTAGCGGCATGTACACCGCTGACAACTCGAGGAAGGCAATCTGGTGCTATGGAGAATACAATCCAGAGAAGGGTTAAACAAACTCTCCCCCAATTGGGAGGGACCCTTCCGAGTGATTAAAGTATCCCGTCCCGGAAGCGTTCGCTTGGCTACCGAGGATGGGACACCTCTCCCAAATCCTTGGAACATTGAGCACCTCCGTAAGTTCTACACATAATATCACGAAGGTGAGTCTGTAGTAACTTGAGGTGTATGTTATAGAGTCATTGTACAGAGTCGGGTAGTTCCTCCGGGAGAACAGCTGGACCTTTCTCGGAAGGTCCGCAAAGTTCATGCAACACTTGTCACAGTCTCAGGACTACAAGTGTGGCTAGCTACCCGGGGTCAAACGAGAAATTAAACACACTTAGCCTAGTTCTGTACCCTAAGAGTGTACTTGTTTCCCCTGTACCCCGGACCTATAATGAAAGACATCTTCATGTGAAACAGACCCTATGTGCATTTATTTTGTACAGGCTCAACATTTTTTATTTTTCTCTTTCTTGTCTATAACAAAGACGTGTAATTCTTAAGAAATTTTAGTTCGACCAGTTCATGTACGATTCGAGTTGTATTGTCGATTCTTTTGGATTCAAATATCGTTCATGGCCCACTCGCCGAAATGCCACCAAGCCAACCTAGGGCCGGAGTGTGCTATCAACTTAGCCTGTTCAAGCACCCTAAGTACGCCACTCTACCTACACCCCGGCAGGCCAAAGTAAGGCGGGTCCAAGTACAATTGGATCTGAAAGAAAAGACAACGCATTCGGTTGTATTTAGAATCATGTTTGACCTAAAATTTTCTTGAAAATCGTAAGCCGCGACGAAGTTGTAGGCAAGAAACGAATTTTACTATTTTTCTTGGCTTCAGTGTGCAGGAAAAATAAAAAATCTACATTGATGGAGAAAAGCCGGAGCTAACAAAGCTCCGACTCCCCTAGGTGGCTTGTAATCGATGTTAAACATTGAAAACGAGCATCACCGGAGCAACCAAGCTCCGGTAAAGCTAGGGGGGGCCAGCCGTCGATGTAAAATAAAAGATGGTGAGAAGACCCCACAAGTGGAGTCTGCTGCCGACAAGCTACGCGTTGGCAAAGGTCACTACCGAAGCTACTAAGCTCCGACACCCAGAGGTCTAACTATCGATGCTCTACGCGTTGATAGGAACTATTGCTAGAGCTACTAAGCTCTGACAACCTCAGGGGGCCTTCACTATCGAACACTTCGGACCTACACTCTACAAGTTCGAAGCAAATGATCTTCAACAAAACACAATATCCTCTTGGTACATGTTCACAATCAAATTGTGTACATCTACCAGGGGGCCAAGTGAAGACAAATGTGGTGAAGACAAAAAGTGAAATTCACAAAAAATTTGGGGATTTCATTCATCTGGAGACAAGGGATTACAAAATTGAGGAAGAAAAAGAGAGAATACAAGTGGGAGCTACGGAGATGATCCTACACCCTATGGAAGAACTGGGCGACCTTCTGGGCAACCTCCGACACGTTGGCTCGGGCAGCTTCACCTTCTCCTTTGATGGGACCTTCCAGCACCGGGTCGAGAGGGAATTGGGGATTCCGGCTGTTGTAGCACGTCAGCACATACTCTGCGACGTTCTTCGCCAGGGATTGCCCCTCAACCTCAAATTGGTCCGCGATGACGTCGCCCACCTTGCAGAGTTTGCTACCTGCCAAGCTCAACGTCTGCAATGCCAGGTCCGGCTCCGGCTCCGGATCATCCGGGCACGCGGGACTGAAGCCCATCGGTGTTGGTGCGTCGTTGGCCTTGCCTAGGAACTCCCAAATCTGTAGGGAGTCCACAGTCCTCAAGCCCTTCAATTCTTCCAAGGATCATCTGGCCACCACCAGTTCAGAATTCTGACGAGCGAGGCTCTCAACTTCTTTGGCGTTTTCCTGAATCTTTTGAGCAACTCGCTTCTCGAGTTTTCCGAGCTCCTCCTCCTGGAGGTGGATCTTGTTTCGGCGGTCAACCAGGTCCTTCTCCCTGCCCCTCACTTTCTTCTCCCTGGCAGCAAGGGCACACTCTTGCTCGTAGAGTTCCTGCCCTCGCACCCAGGCCTTCTCCTCCTCCTCAGTGCAGCGCTCTTCCAATTTCTTGGAGCGCTCTTCGAGGCCCTTGTCGGCCAGAGCCACCTTTTCGGTGACCTCCTCCTCCCTCCTCAGGACGTCATCCCGCAGCTCTAGGAGTTTTTGCTCTTCATCTTCGAGCCGTTTCTCCCTCCCCTCAAGTGCCTCCTGGCGCTTGATGAGAGTAGTGTTAATGGCCTCAAGCCTTTCTTGGCATTCATCGGCCGCACTGTTAGCTGCTTTGGCCTGCTCATAAATCTCCCGGGATTGAGCGTCGAGGGCGCGAGTCATACTCTCCCTGTCATCCAATAATTTGCACCAGTATTCCAGGCAGACCTTCTGCCGCTTGATGCACTCTTTGTCATCTGTTAGCCTCAACTGCGCCAGCTTGGTCTCAAAGTAGAGCCGATTACGCCACCTCCTAAAGGTTTGGCGCTCCTCTTCAAGAGCCTTGCAATCGTGGAAGAAGGCCAGTTGAACTTGACGCAGACTGGAACAGGCGTTGTCAATAGACAATGACAACGGGATAGGTTCCGGACCTGCTGGGGTCTCCTCCGCTGGTTCCAGCGGGTTTTCAGATACAAAAATTGGGTCCCACTCCACAAGAGTGGTCCCCTGGGTCTCCATGGCACTAGGGCCGTCCTCCGGGATGGCCTCAGTCGCCACCGAGGAGGGTCCCGCTGATGAAGTTCCGACCTCCGGAAGTGGTTCCGAAGGCCCCGCCGCCAGGTCTTCATTTCCCCCTCAGGCAGGGGGCCAGCAACCTCTTCTGGGCACTCCAGCTCAGCCGCGGGAACCTCCGGCGTCGTCAATCCCGGAGCAGGGGTTGCTTCTGGCTCCGGCCTGGGCACCTCCTCTATTGGGGGCTCGAGCGCCGACGCCTCTGCAACAACCGGCTCAGGAGCCGAAAGGTCTTCAACGTCAACCAGCCCTGCGGCCGGAGCCTCAACAATAACCAGCTCTGCGGCCGGTGCTTCACAGGTAGCCAGCCCAACCGCCGGGACTTCCTCAACATTCGGTGCGCACGCCGGGACTTCAACTACCTCCGGCTCAACCGCCGGGGCATCGACAATTTCCGGCTCTAGGGCCGGAATTACTGCTTCCTCCGGCTCAACGGCCGGAGCTTCCATCATCTCTGCACCAGGACCCAGAGCTTCAACCTTCGGAGAAGGTGCCGCTGGCGCATCTTCTCTCCCGTGGTCCGGCGCTACCACGGGAGTCTCTGGAGATGAGTCGAGGTCCATGACCACGACAGCTGGCGTCGGAGCTGTCGCAGCTTCAGTCACCACTTGGGGCGGCACCGGGACAGGAGCAGAAGCTTCCGCCCTCACAGCTTCAGCTGCTGTGGCTGAGGGTGGAGCCTCACTCCTCTTCTTGGGAACACTGCAGATGATGGATTAAGAAACTTAAAAAACAATTACTACAACAAAACAACTATCTGAGGTAAAGATTAAAAATTACCTCGGGAGGCTTCCGCACCAGCTTGCGTGGAACCTCTTTCTCGGTCGTTCTGGGCTGACCATAGCCGCCGCCGGCGTGGAAGCTTCGTAAGGCCCCCTGGAACTCGTTGCAGCCACGGGCATTTCCCTAATCGAGGCCCCCCTCGATCAGGAAGAACCTCCAGACCTAGAGGCCTCAACCGGCCCTGGTGCTGGAGTCACATGCCCGGAGCTAGCACCCTGGGAGGACGCCGCTGCGGGTACTGTCGCCGCGGTTGTAAAAGACCTCCCCCTCCGGGGAGAAGGAGCTGATGCAGAGGTGGCAGGCCGGATGGACCTTCAGTCGGCATGCTGCAGCTTCCTCTTCCGGCTTAAGGGTTCGTCCGCCGGCTCCTTGCCCTTGCCGACGACCTCAACCCTTGGCTTCGGGGAAGGGTTAGAGCCACCTTCGGAAGCTCCAGGGATCACCACCCTGGAGGTCGATCTTCTCTCGACTACACCAAGGTCATCAAGCATGGGCATCTTCCACCGGAGCTCCCTGCTGAACTCTACTTCCACGTTCAGAGGGAGAAAAGCTGATGGCGAAGTCAAGTCGTCACCCGTGACGTCGATGCCGTGCTGGAACTTCTTGAGATGAAACTCCAAGGTTGTCCCCGCCATGTTGGACTTCAGCCCGGTCTCGACCCGGTCGTCGTCCATCACACTGTTGAAAGCCCAAGCGAGTTTTTCTCTCCTCTTCAGCGGTGCCCACCTGTTGACCAGGAAGTTGCAAAACACCGCCTGAGGAATTAATCCTCCCTCCACGCACTGGCGGATCCTGGTCAGAGCAGGGTTGAAGGCTTCCGCCAGCACCGGAGCTTCACTCCAGACTGTCGTATCGATGTTGGGGAGGTCTTCGGGCAGCTCGAGCCTCTCGTGCTCCTCCACCCGGATGACTATCCAATCCTTCTTCCAATCAACCCATTTCCGAGAGGGAAATGACTGGAGGTACTTGAATGGGCACTTCTTGCGCTTCACAAAGTAGTAGAAGCCAAGGTACTCATTGCTCCTACCGATGGTATGGACGGTGAAGAAGGTCCGGAAGAGTTCAATGCAGGGGGGATGCCCACCCACATTTCACAGAAGTGGACGAAGACGGACACAAGAAGAATGGAGTGGGGGCCAAGGTGGTACAGCTGCAGACCATAGAAGTCTAGCAGCATCAAGAAAAAGGAGGAAAAAGGTAGGATCAACACCACCATGGCGTACGAGGAGAAGTACACCATTTCGCCGGCGTGCTCCTTCTCAAATGAGAGCTCTCCCCCCGCGCGGACCATGTGGTTGAAGAAGTCCGAGGACCATCCCATGAGGGTCCGGACCTTCTTCAGGTCACCGTCGGTCTTCAAACGGCTCTCGCGGAGACCCAACTCCATCGCAGCACAGCAAGGCAGGAGAGGAAGAGCAAGCACAAGTTGGGAGTTTGAGCGCAGGATCAGATGAGAGGCATAAAGAACCCCAAACGGTGCATGCTTTCCTTCTTAAGTAAGCCCTTCCGACGCTTGGATGGAAACCACAAGGAAGTCGAAAATACTACTCAAAAATTCCACCCAGCCGATGACAAGAGGGCCCGGGACCACCCCGACGATCAAGTCGAGGTTCTTACCCACGCGAACGGATGTCATCATGAGGCGGGAAGCTCGAAGGCGGCGGCCTGACAAGGCGCGCGGAACCGATACGATTTTTGTATCGAGAACCGGCGACCTTAAATTGCGTGAGATTCGCACACCAAAGATCTCACCTGCTGCACACGGGATACGCCACGCGGCGAGGATTTAACTCCAAACCATCGACAACAGCACATCCAAAGACCTTTGAAGACTCAGTTCAAAAGTCGAAGGATGGACCCACCTCCGACGGAATGACTTCACCCAGGGGGTCTTCCCCGTAGGTGGGCCCAGGGGGCCACTGTCGATACCCTGGGTACCATATACTCCTTGGGATTGCAAAGATCTCAAGGGAAAGTCATCTACTTGATTTGAAGACCTTCGGAGGCCCACATGTCAGAAATTTCCGGACCCGCTTCTCCAACATGGTTAGTCCCAGGGTCGCCACGTGTACTATCAAACCGGAGCTACCGCCCGCAAGGGCGAAGCTCCGGGCTATGTACCGAAATGGCACCCCCGGACCTAACCCCAGACCGAGGGAAGCTCCAGTGCTGACACGTGTCGGGTAACACAGGAGCCATCTGTTCCCCACAGTGTGCTCCGGCGCTGCCACGTGTCCAGCCGTCGGATCTTCAGCCTCTAACCTCCGGAAGACTCCACAATGGATCCGGATTTTCAAAGGGGAATCAAGTACTTCAAGACCTGATCAAGTGTCATTAATACTATATTAATGACACACGATCGGACGACCTTAATTACTAGTAACGGTGCTGTCAAAGCCCATAACTCGGTCATTAAGGGCAATTAAACGTGTTGAATGTGTATCAATATCAGTAACCACCGGGGCCACATGTCGGGCCAGGCTAACTTGTAACGGCCTACCCTTGTACTATAAAAGGACAGGCCGACGATACATAGGGGAGACTCTCTACACGCTCTGAACACACACGGACTAGACGCTCTAGACATACATCCAATATAACATCAATACACCCCGTGGAGTAGGGTATTACGCTCAGGCATCCCGAACCACGTAAATCTTGGTGTCCCTTGTGTCATTCGACATCTCACCTTCTTGAATCTCCGCGCGCCCATACTGAACCTCAAACTCCTCTAACACTTTAGTAGTGTCGGGAGATCTGCCGGATCAAAACCACCGACACCGCTCGAGCTACTTCACATGGACTTATTTGGTCCAATTGCTTACATAAGCATCGACGGTAGCAAATATGGTTTAGTAGTTGTTGATGACTTTTCTCGCTTCACTTGGGTTTTCTTTTTGCATGATAAGTCAGAAACACAAGGAATACTCAAGAAGTTCTTCAAGCGAGCTCAAAACGAACTCTCATTGACAATCAAGAATATTTGAAGCGACAGCGGCACGGAGTTCAAGAACATACAAGTAGAGGAGTACCTTGATGAAGAGGGCATCATGCACGAATTTTCAGCACCATATTCCCCACAAAACAACGGAGTTGCCGAAAGGAAGAATCAAACACTCATAGAGATGGCAAGAACAATGCTCGATGAGTACAAGACATCGGATCGATTTTGGGCGGAAGCGATTAACACCGCTTGCCGCGCTGTAAATCGACTTTATCTTCATTGACTACTCAAGAAGATATCCTATGAGCTACTCACCGGTAACAAACCAAATATTTCATATTTTCGAGTTTTCAGTTCTCCATGCTATATCTTAAACAAGAAGCCTAGGACTTCAAAGTTCGCTTCGAAGTCCGATGAAGGTTTCTTGCTTGGTTATGATTCGAACACTTACGCCTATCGTGTTTTCAACAAGACCTCCGGACTTGTTGAAATAGCACGTGACGTTGTGTTCGATGAGACTAATGGCTCCCAAAAGGAGCAAGTTGATCCATGTGAACTAGGTAAAGGAGGATCTCCTTGTCAAGCTTTGAAGAGAATGGCTCTAGGTGAGGTTCGACCACAAGAGCCACCTCCACACGTACATGAGGGAGATGAACCACAAGAGGAGATCAACGATCAAGGGGGAGCTTCAACAAAAGATCAACCACAAAGATACCAAGATAATCAACAAATCAACAAAGGCAATGACTTAGGGGGAGAAGCAGATAATCATGAAGATACAACTCCTCAAGTGCCACACCCAAGAGTACACCAATGCGTCCAAAGGGATCACCCAATCGACAACATCATCGGTGACATCCAAAAGGGAGTAACCACTAGATATCGCATAGCTAACTTTTGTGAACACTATTCGTTTGTATAATTTTTGGAACCACGCAGGGTTGAAGATGCATTGAAAGATCCAGACTGGGTGGTGGCTGATAGGATCTTGGTTCCCGATCTTTCAATGAGAATAGGAGGGTTTGATTTGTGGAGTAGAAGACGTTGGCGATCCGACTACACCGTCCCCAAGATGATGCGCCTTAGCGATCGGTACACCGACTCCGAAGGTGTATTGATCTTGCTGGCGCACAATCAACCTGACCACGAGGGCCTTTGTTCCTGCAAGCAATCGAAGAACACGCAAGAACAATAAGAACAAGCACTTATATGTTGAATCAATCTAAAGTGGGGTTCTAGATACAAGTAGACGGGCGATCTAGTCAACACGCGCGTGTACAAGGAAGCAGCAGAAGCTAACTTACGAATAAAAAAAACCCACCAGCTAATGAGGGAGGCTGCCACTATTTATTACCTCCCTAGGGTCATGAGAAACCCTAATCACGAGTCCCTAATGGACTCCAAACGATACATGGGCCATGGGCCCAATTTTGGTGATGCAGCACCCTGGACAGAAAAAGGTCTTGGTATTAAAATAACTATTGCGGCCGACTACGAATAGATATGTACATGAGGCCAGATCCGTTTGAAAGTAGACTTGATAATCTTTCTAGGAAGTACTTGAACGCCCAGATCGGAGTCCGTATGAAATCGTGGTGGCCGTCACAATTTGGTGCTGTTCTGCTGTCCAAATCCCGTCCGCGCGAATTCCCTTCCCATTGGCTCCTCTCCATTGTTCCTAAGCAAAACAAGAAAGCACGTAGTTCCACGGTCTAGATAAGATGGACATAAGACTAAGAACGAGTTCACCTCATAGTTTAGTTGACGTGCACGAGCGCGAGTGATCGGACCAGAAACCGGTAGCTGAGTTGGTGTGGATGTATCGAGGGTGTTGATGTCCTCATCATCCTCCCCTTCTTGCATTTGAGTCGTCCGCGACTCAAGCTCATCTTCTTCTCCCAAATATGGCTTCAAATCTGCAATGTTAAATGTGGGACTAACCCCAAAATTCGCAGACAACTCGAGTTTATATGCATTATCATTAATTCTTTCTAACACTTTGAATGGACCATCAGCTCGAGGTAACAATTTAGACTTTCTCAAATCAGGAAACCTATCCTTTCGCAAATGTAACCAAACTAAATCACCAGGTTCAAAAGTGATAGTTTTCTTTCCCCTACTACCAGAAAGTTTATACTTGGCATTCATGCACTCTATATTCTTCTTAGTGGTTTCATGCAATTTTAAGATCAATTCAGCACGATGTTTAGCATCAAAATTCACTCGTTCCATTGAAGGAAGAGGTAATAAATCAATAGGAGCACGGGGTACAAATCCATAAACAATCTCAAAAGGGCATTTCTTAGTACTAGAATGTAGGGAGCGATTATAAGCAAACTCAACATGAGACAAACACTCTTCCCACATTTTTATATTCTTTTTCAAAACAGCCCTAAGCATGGTAGACAAACTTCTATTCACAACCTCAGTTTGACCATCAGTTTGGGGATGACAAGTAGCTGAAAATAAAAGCTTAGTCCCCAATTTTGCCCATAACGTTCTCCAAAAATGGCTAAGAAACTTAGCATCACGATCTGAAACTATTGTGTTTGGCACACCATGCAATCTAACAATATCTCGGAAAAACAAATCAGCAACATGTGTAGCATCATCACTTTTACGACAAGGTATGAAGTGTGCCATTTTAGAAAATCTATCCACAACAACAAAGATGCTATCCCTCCCCTTCTTTGTTCTAGGCAGTCCTAAAATAAAGTCCATAGAAATATCCTCCCAAGGCATGCTAGGAACAGGAAGAGGCATGTACAAACCATGTGAGCTTTTTGACATGTCGTGCAGCGAGCAACAAAGCGCTCCATGTCTCGCCTCATCCTTCGCCAAAAGAAATGACCAGCAAGTATGTCCTCCGTCTTTTTCACTCCAAAGTGCCCCATCAGCCCGCCTCCATGCGCTTCCCGTAACAACAACAAACGAACAGAGCTAGCTGGAATGCATAACTTGTTAGCTCTAAACACATAGCCATCATTGAGGACAAATTTATTCAATGTTTTTCCGTCTTTACATTTCAGCAATACGTCTTTGAAGTCAGCATCATGTTCATATTGATCTTTAATCGTTTCTAATCTAAAAATTTTAAAGTCAAGTTGAGATAGAAGAGTATAACGTCTAGATAAAGCATCAGCAATAACATTATCCTTTCCCTTTTTGTGTTTAATGACATAAGGAAAAGACTCAATAAATTCCATCCACTTAGCATGCCTACGGTTTAGTTTCCCTTGACTCCTAATATGCTTTAGTGATTCATGATCAGAATGGATAACAAATTCTTTGGGCCACAAATAATGCTGCCATGTTTCTAATGTTCGTACAAGAGCATATAATTCCTTATCATAGGTAGAATAATTTAGAACAGGCCCACTCATTTTCTCACTAAAATATGCAACAGGTTTTCCTTCTTGTAACAAAACACCACCCAATCCAATCCCACTAGCATCACATTCAAGCTCAAAAGTCTTAGAAAAATCAGGAAGTTGGAGAAGAGGTGCATGCGTCAACTTATCTTTCAGTATGGTAAAGGCGTTATCTTGTGTGGTGCCCCAAGAAAAAGGCACCCCCTTCTTCGTAAGGTCATTCAATGCAGTAGCAATGGTGCTGAAATCCTTCACAAAGCGACGATAGAACCCAGCCAGCCCTAGAAAGCTCCGCACCTGTGTGATGGTCTTTGGTACAGGCCACCCCTGAATAGCCTCTACCTTGGCTTGATCAACTTCAATTCCCTGTGGAGTAACAACATAGCCAAGGAAAGAGACTCGATCCGTGCAAAAGGTGCACTTCTCAAGATTACCAAATAATCGTGCCTCGCGCAAAGCATTAAAAACAGCACGTAAGTGATCAAGATGTTCATCCATGGATTTGCTATAAATCAATATATCATCAAAATACACAACAACAAATTTTTCAATGAATGCACGCAAAACCTCGTTCATTAATCTCATGAAGGTGCTAGGTGCATTAGTTAACCCAAAAGGTGTGACTAACCACTCATATAAACCGAACTTAGTTTTGAAAGCAGTTTTCCATTCATCTCCTAGTTTCATGCGAATTTGGTGATAACCACTACGCAAATCAACTTTTGAGAACACAACAGCACCACTCAATTCATCAAGCATATCATCTAAGCGTGGAATAGGATGACGATATCGAATGGTTATATTGTTGATTGCTCTACAATCCACACACATACGCCATGATCCATCCTTTTTAGGTACTAGAATAACTGGAACAGCACAAGGACTAAAAGACTCACGTACATAACCTTTGTCAAGTAGTTCTTGTACTTGGCGCTGAATCTCCTTTGTTTCTTCTGGATTTGTCCCATATGGTGCACAGTTGGGCAATGAAGCACCGGGAATGAGGTCAATCTGGTGCTCAATCTCTCGAAGTGGTGGTAGTCCTGGTGGTATTTCACTTGGAAACACATCAGAATATTCCTGCAAAATGTTAGCAACAGCATGAGTCAAAGAATGTTGCACATCGTAAAGGGAAATCAAAGCATCTTTGCATACCAAGGCATAGGCAACAGTGGTGGAAGCAATCAGTTCATTAATATCAGATTTCGTAGCAAACAAGCATTTTCCCTTCAGAGATATCTCATTTTTCTTATCAAACACAGATTTGGCATTGTTATTGTTCTCAATGTTAGCATGGTCCTGATATTTAGTTTTCCTAGCTCTAGCAACATCATCTTGCAAAATAGCTTCAGGAGACATAGGATGCAACACAATTTTTTTATCGTGGTAAAGAAAAGAATACTGATTTGATCTACCATGATGCATAGAATCTCTATCAAATTGCCAAGGTCTTCCTAGCAGAATATTACAAGCTTGCATAGGCACAACATCACATTCAACGACATCCTTATATGATCCAATAGTAAAATTGATTCGCACAAGTATAGTTACCTTTGCCTTACCGCTGTTGTTTAACCATTGAATGTAATAGGGATGTGGGTGCAGTTTGGTGCTTAGTGCCAGCTTGGTCACCATGTCACTGCTGGCCAAGTTGTTGCAGCTACCTCCATCAATGATCATGCGGCAAGATCGCTCTTTGACGACACACTTTGTTTGGAATAATGTGTGCCTGATTTTGTTCTGCTTTCTCCATTTGTGCACTAAGCACACGCTGCACAATGAGACTATCATAGCGCGCTGCATCTTCTGCACCAATATGCTCTTCTTGATGTTCATCGCTACCTGCATAGTCAGCTGCAAGCAAAACACATGTATCATCATCAAAATCGCTAGCAGATGAGTACTCACCGTCATCTTTAACCATTAGAACACGTTTGCTTGGGCAGTCACGCAGCACATGGCCAAAACCCTTGCACTTGTGACATTGAACGTCTCTAGATCGTCCGGTAGATGCTACGGAAGAAGCACTCTCGGTGGGCTTTTGGGTGGTCTTTACTGCTGAGCTAGTGGAAGAAGCACGTGGCTTGTTGCTGGAAGAAGAAGGTGCTGCCCGACTTTGTGAAGAAGATGGCAGATAAGCACGCCCAGTCGAAGGAGTAGCCGTGCGTGGTTGCCATGAGCTAGTCTTTCCTGCAGAAATATTAGTTCTAGAGCTAGCTCGTCGTCCCTGCACTTCCCTTTCAGCTTTACAAGCAAGATGAAACAAACGGGTAACATTATTGTAATCTTTATAAGCAAGTATGTCCTGAATTTCACGGTTTAAACCACCCAAAAATCTAGCCATAGCTGGTTCCTCATCCTCGTCTAAATTACAACGCAACATACCCATTTGTAATTCCTGAAAATACTCTTCTACACTTTTAGCTCCCTGTCTCAATTGTTGTAACTTATTTAACGGATCACGTGCATTGTAAGAAGGAACAAATCTAGCCCGCATGAGCCGTTTCAAAGCATCCCAAGTTTGTGGTATGTTATTAGGATTTTTCTTGCCATGTTCTATCCACCAAACAGAAGCAAAATCAGTAAACTCACTAGTGGCTGCTCTAACTCTTGCGTTTTCAGGAAACTCATGACATGCAAATTTTTGATCAACAGAAATATCCCAAGTAATATATGCATCAGGGTCATATTTACCATCAAAATGAGGTATCTTAAATTTGATCTTGTTAAAAGTATCTTCATGATTGCGTACCTCACGCCGACGATGTCCACCTATGCCTTGACGGTTGCGTTGTAGCCGGCGCCGTGGCCTAGCTTCCTCATCTTCCCCAATCTCCGTATCTGCAGAATAGTCATCTTCATTGTCACGTACAATACTAGGAGCATTGCTCACCTGTCCATCTGCGCTGCGTCCACGATCCCTCTCCTCAAGGCGCTGCAGGATGGCTCCAATAGAGGTGTTCAATGTTTGAATGGAACCATCCAACGTGTTGATTTTGGTGTTGGTGTCAATCTGCATATTTTCCAATTGACCAAGGCGGTCACTGGTAACTCAAAAATCCTCATCAAGCGCTTCTTTGTGTAGCCGCACTTGGCGTTTGAAGTGTTGTATAATTCCCCGTGTGCGAGGTGAATGCACGTCTTCAGTTGTATTTGCTCCTCCTGCCATGGTTAGTAGAAAAAAAGTCCAATATGAAAGGGTAACGTTATCCCTAGCTACAAAGGTGCTGGTGGAGATAACTCGCTCACTCTCAACCTATTCAATCAAGCTCTTACCTGTTCTTACAAAGCTCAGCAAGAAGGTGAGGGCAACCAGCAAGTAATGAACAACTTCAAGAGCAGGTGTCAATCTATGGCTTTAGGTGGCTAAACTAGCACAAGGAGCAAACTTTCACCACGTTAATCACAACAAGCTGAATAAATATTCTATGACAGTACTATGCTGATCTTAGTCTAGACCGTACTAGAGACGCGAGCCAAGACACCAATGTCGTCACCAAAAACACCCCAAACAACAATCTGATTTTTTTTCTTTTTTTTCGTTTTTTTTTTGTTGGGGTGGTCACCCAAACTCTCTCTAGATAGAATCAGGAGACCCTAGAACAAAATTTGCACATGCGGCTTTTGATCTTGCACTTGCCTTTTTTTTCTTCTCTAATTGCTTGTGGCTTTTGTGCGGCTTTTGATTTTGCACTTGCCTTTTTTTTTTCTTCTCTAATTGCTTGTGGCTTTTGTGCGGCTTTTGATTTTGCACTTGCCTTTTTCTCGTTGTCAAACTCAAATTACTAATCTGACTCAAACTCGAAGTAGCAATCTGATTCGAACTTGAACTAGTAATCAGACTCAAACTCGAACTAGCAATCCGACTCAAACTCGAAGTAGCAATCTGATTTGAACTCGTAATCTCACTCAAACTCGAACTAGCAATCTGATTCAAACTCAAACTAGTAATCCGACTCAAACTCGAACTACGAATCTGACTCGAACTAGGTGACCGAATGTGACACGAACTCGAAACTCTAGTGGTGCAAAACTAAAGACCAGCAACTTGACTCGTCGAAGCAACCATGAACTCAACAAGTCTTGACTAAGTGGAGAAATTAAAAGGCACAATGGTCTAGGAATAATGGAAAAAAACAGATCTGGTATTTTTTTGGGCTTTTTCTGGACTATAGGATGATAACAGCGGAAAGAAAAGTAATGGTAGCACTCTCACCGATTAACCTTGCTTGGATACCACTTGATAGGATCTTGGTTCCCGATCTTTCGATGAGAATAGGAGGCTTCGATTTGTGGAGGAGAAGACGTTGGCGATCCGACTACACCGTCCCCAAGACGATGCGCCTTAGCGATCAGTACACCGACTCCGAAGTTGTATTGGTCCTGCTGTCGCACAATCAACCTGACCATGAGGGCCTTTGTTCCTGCAAGCAATCGAAGAACACGCAAGAACAAGAAGAACAAGCACTTATCTATTGAATCAATCTAAAGTGGGGTTCTAGATACAAGTAGACGGGCGATCTAGTCGACACGCGCATCTACAAGGAAGCAGCAGAAGCTAACTTACGAATAAACAAAAACCCACCAGCTAATGAGGGCGGCTTCTACTATTTATTACCTCCCTAGGGTCGTGAGAAACCCTAATCACGAGTCCCTAATGGACTCCAAACGATACATGGGCCATGGGCCCAATTTTGGTGATGCAGCACCCAGGACAGAAAAAGGTCTTGGTATTAAAATAACTATTGCGGCCGACTCCGAATAGATATGGACATGACGCCAGATCCGTTTGAAAGTAGACTTGATAATCTTTCCAGGAAGTACTTGAAAGCCCAGATCGGAGTCCGCATGAAATCGTGGTGGCCGTCACAAGTTGGTGCTGTTCTGCTGTCCAAATCCCGTCCGCGCGAATTCCCTTCCCATTGGCTCCTCTCCATTGTTCCTAAGCAAAACAAGAAACCACGTAGTTCCACGGTCTAGATAAGATGGACATAAGGCTAAGAAGGAGTTCACCTCATAGTTTAGTTGACGTGCACGAGCGCGAGTGATCGGACCAGAAACCAGTAGCTGAGTTGGTGTGGATGTATCGAGGGTGTTGATGTCCTCATCAGTGGCAATGCAAGAAGAATTGAACAACATCAAGCGGAACGAAGTGTGGGAACTTGTGGCAAGACCCAATGCAAACATTGTCGGCACCAAGTGGGTCTTCCGCAACAAACAAGATGAACACGGAGTGGTGACAAGGAACAAGGCAAGACTTGTGGCCAAAGGGTATTCACAAGTCGAAGGTTTGGATTTCGACGAGACTTTTGCTCCAGTAGCTAGGCTTGAATCTATTAGAATATTACTTGCATATGATACTCACCATGATTTCAAGCTGTATCAAATGGAAGTGAAAAGCGCCTTCCTCAACGGACCAATCAAGGAAGAGGTGTACGTGGAGCAACCACCCGGGTTTGAAGACGAAGAGTTCCCCGACCACGTGTTTAAATTGCGTAAGGCTCTCTATGTCCTCAAACAAGTTCCTAGAGCTTGGTATGAGTGTCTTAGAGATTTCTTAACTGAAAATGGCTGTAAGATTGGCAAAGTAGATTATACACTGTTCACAAAGAATTTTGATGATGATCTTTTTATTTGTCAAATTTATGTTGATGATATAATCTTTGGCTCAACTAATCAATCTTTTTGTGAGGAATTTAGTAAAATCATGGCGGACAGGTTTGAAATGTCAATGATGGGAGAATTAAAGTATTTCTTGGGATTCCATGTGTGGCAACAAAAGGAAGGGACGTTCATAAGCCAAACCAAGTACACGCAAGACATACTTAAGAAGTTTGGTATGGATAAGGCGAAGCCCATAAAGACCCCCATGGCAACAAATGGGCACTTGGATCTCAATGAAGATGGACCTAGTGTCGACCAAAAGGTATATCGCTCCATGATTGGATCTCTACTCTATTTATGTGCATCTAGGCCAGATATTATGTTGAGTGTATGTTTGTGTGCAAGATTTCAAGCCAACCCTAAGGAATGCCACTTGACAGCCGTAAAAAGGATCTTGAGATACTTGATTCACACACCTAACCTTGGTCTTTGGTACCCAAAAGGATCAAAATTCAATGTCATTGGATACTCCGATGCAGATTATGCCGGGTGCAAGATAGATATAAAAAGCACCTCCGGCACATGCCAATTCCTAGGGAGATCCTTAGTTTCTTGGTCCTCCAAGAAACAAAATTCCATTGCCTTATCCACAGCCGAAGCGGAGTATGTTGCAGCCGGGAGTTGTTGTGCACAACTTCTCTAGATGCGACAAACTCTAAGGGATTATGGTTACACTATGAACCATATTTCACTCCTTTGTGACAATGAGAGTGCCATCAAAATTGCTCACAACCCAGTTGAGCACTCTAGAACTAGACACATAGATATAAGACATCACTTTTTGAGAGATCATGCCGTGAAAGGAGACATAGCTATTTCCCATGTTAATACCCAAAAGCAATTGGCCGACAGATTCACCAAGCCACTTGATGAAAAACGCTTTTGCGAACTCCGAAATGAACTAAATATCCTTGATGCTCGGAGTGTGGCTTGAAATGTTGCATACCTGTATGAATTCTTCAAATATGTTGTTTTGGATTGTGAAAATAATCTCTCTCATTTTTCTCTGAAAAACTATGTCAATTACTAGATCTTGGTGAATTATGATCATTGCTTGATTGTTGTATGCTTACTAATCATATTCATCAAGATTATTTGATGTGTTTTGCCTCTCTTTTCTCTAAATATGTACCTTCAAATATATATGAATGGGCTACAAACTCTTGCCTGGTGGCCACGGACTAGTCCGTGGTTGCAGTCCGCCCATGCAGACCAGTTTGTAGATTGTCGGTTAGGCCGGACTAGTCTGGTAGACAACGGACTAGTCCGATATAGCCCCTGGAAAAGTTCGGACTAGTCCGGTCATCTCCGGACTTGTCCGATTTTTTGTGTTCATAACCCTAGCCGCCACTAAACCCTAATCTCCTCACCTCCACTATTGCCTCACGCGTTCTTTCTCTCACTCGAGCTCCCAAGGCGATTTCTTGCTCCCTCCATCAAAAATGTTCGCATTTGGGCGGAAATCAAGCTTGTACACCTGAGGATTGAAGCTAGCGGACTTGTCCGGCCTTCAACATCCTCATCTCCAAGTTTCAAGCAATTCTTCGGTAATTTTCGCTCAAACCCTAGAAATTCCGAATTTTTTCGTTGTTGATAATCTAGCCTAGCATTCCTCAATATATACATGCCTCCTTGATGTATTACGTTTATGCTATGCCTGTTATGCATTGGGAATCACAATTTGTCTAGTTTCCTAGGTTTTTGAGTTTGAATACCGGACTAGTCCGGTCCATGCACGGACAAGTCCGATGTCCCGGACTAGTCTGTGCCTGGACATCGGACAAGTCCGACCTTTCTGAACTCAAAACCTAACTTTTCAATTCCTCAATGCAAGTCCTTGATATACTTTCACACCTATGCCTTGTACCATTCATACTCGATCAAGCCACTCATTCTCAGGTCATGTCGAGCTCAAATGATGAAGTTTCCAATTTTGAGGCCGAGATGGACCACGAGGTGGCACCTCGAACCTCGACAGATCTTGGCAAGAAGCGCTAAGAAAGACCGTCTGAGCCAACTTAGTCTCCTCCACAGGCTCGGAGGAAAGTGTTGGCTAAGAAGCCAGTGTCCAAGGTAGCTGCATCATCGAGTGCCCCTCGCCAAGCAAAGGGCAAGGGCAAAGAGATTGCTACGGGTCCAGTTGGCCTGTTGAAGCTACATGCTCCGAGGGAAGGGGTCCGGGACCCCACTAAAGAGAAGTTCAATGGAAAGGGCAGCGAATCAGCTACAAAGCTCAGGAGCATTGATTGCTATAGTCATCCAAAGCAAGCTGCAGATGGAAGATTCTGGAGCAATTTTCATGCTGACTATTACAGGGCTGTATACCTGCAAATGAAGACATCAGTGGTGCGCAGTCAGTGGATTGACTGGGCACATCTTGAGAAGAAAAGATACTCTGCATTCGATGAAGTAATTGCAGCAGCTGAAAGACATGGCTTGAAGGACCTCTTTGCCTTCAAGTACAATTGGAATGATGAAGTGGTGGCTAAGTTCTATTACACTTGTTACTTTGCAAACGATGAAGAAGAGAGAGTTACTTGGATGACTCATGGATCCAAGTACACTATCACATATGAAGAATTTGCAAGGATGTTGCATCTTGACACCTCAAGCAATGACTATGTGATTATTCACAATGTTTGTGTCATCGAGAAGGAAAAGATGAAGTTTCTCTATGAGCCCAACTCAAAGTTCATCAATCCTTCCACGAAGAACATAAAGCCATTCTTTGTGTTGCTAAACAGAGTCTTGAGGAAGACAATAGCTCCTAAGGATGGGGATGCAGGGAGTGTTCAAGGATACCTCCGAACTCTGATGAGGATCATAAGCAAAAACCGCCCATTTGATGTGGCGGAATACATTTGGAATGACATGGTGAACATATCATGCACTCCTAACAGATCATGTGGCTATGCCCCTTATCTCATGTACATGATTGAGAAAGTCATAGGGATCGAGTTTGTCAAAGATGTGGAGCACACACCTCTGAGGCCTCAGAAGCCTCAACAAGTAAATGTCTAGGCTACTCCCTCACCGGCCTCCAGCCCTAAGGCACCGGCAAAAACAAGAGAAGATGCAAGTACTGCCCCTGCTGGTAGGGCAGCCCCTCAAAAAGGATCAGCTAGTGGGATTCTGAAATATCTCACTGCAATCTTTGCCTCCTGCAAGAAGGCCAAAGGGAAGGCCCACAAGCTCAATCAGAAAAGAAAGGAGGACATGAGGTACATCAAGGCAAATGTGAAGCAAATTTGCCAGAAGCTGGAGATCGACCCCATTGGGTCTCTAGTGATTTCTGAGGACTCCGACCCAGACTTCACTGAGCTCGGGGCCTTGACCCTCTCCGAGCTTGCCTACTTTGGCATTGGGGACTCGAGTGGCTCCGCCTCTCCTCCTCCCCTCCTCCTCATCAAGATGAAGATGAAGATGAAGATGACGAAGATGATGATGAGAGGACCGACAGTGAAGAGTGAAGACCTTAGGACCCTCCTCTCCTTCTTTTTGGTGTCTTGATGCCAAAGGAGGGAGATTGAGGGGGAGTCTTAGCTTTAGCTGTAGGGTTCAAGGAAAGAGCTCTCTTTATGCTTTTTAACTCTTTTGTGGCTTGTAATGTTTTAACAATGATCTTATATTAATTATGGTTCTTTGATGCAATGATTTGATACTTTTAGTAGTATTTATGAAAACTGTGATTTTGTTATAAAATGACATATATGCTCGCTATTGGTTGATTAAACTCAATTATGTCATTCTTTATGTTTTAGTGTACTTAGTTATGCATCCCACCATAAAGAATGCACATATGGATTATACTCTCACTGCCTGATGTATTTTAGACTCATATGTGCATACTTTATGAAAATCTCAATTTTTATCATATTATGTGAAATCTCAATTGGTTGTCATCAATCACCAAAATGGGGGAGATTGAAAGTGCATCTGGGACTCCCTTGTGGGTTTTGGATGATTTATGACAAGCAATTGGGATCCTAACCTCTCTGTTGAGATGAGTGCAGGATTTTAATAGGAAATGAGTTAAATGCCAAAAAGAAGGAAGAATGAGGAGCAAAGTGAAAATGAGCTCAAGCAAGAAGAATAGTAGATCATTATGTATGGAGTGTGTTAAGAAAACACATCCCAAGAGCTCAATTCAAATTAAACACACACATTGCACAAAGTTACACAGGACCGGACTAGTCTGACTTAGACCGGACTAGTCCGATATCCTTTCTGCACGAAATCGGAAAAGTCCGATATCCATCGGACTAGTCCGATATCCTTTTCTGACTAGAATTGGACTAGTCCCCCCCCCAGTGCGGACAAGTCCTCAAAACACATCACAAGTCACACAAAATCGGACAAGCCAAATCACAACCGGACTAGTCCGATATTATTTTTGATCCAAATCGGACAAGTCCGATGTGTGCACGGACTAGTCCGAAATACCCTCTGACCTGAATCGAACAAGTCCCCCAAGTGCAGACTTGTCATCCTATACACTTAGGGTTTCACATGTCCGGACAAGTCCGATGGCTATCGTACTAGTCCGAAGATTTCCAGTAGTGAAATCAGACAAGTCCGCACCTAGCCGGACTAGTCTGATATTTCGGAACACTTAGGGTTTGCTACACACAGCACACTGGACTAGTCCGGTGACCACCATAGACTAGTCCGAACTTTCTGAACCCTAACAGTCACTTTTAGAAACCCCATATAAATAGAGGTGCACGGCCCAACTTTGAAGTCTCTTGAACCCTAGCGCCGTCACACCTCCCAAGAGCCTCAAAACCCACATCTCTCCACGAAATTAAGTGCAGCAACGATCAATCCTTTGAGGATTCACTCTAGATCATTGGAGAGACACGTTCATCACCACATTGAGCTCTTGGTTTGATTCTCTAACACACTCTTGTGATTTCATTGTAATCTTTTGAGTGTGTTCTTGGTGGTATTTCGTGTTGTAATCTAAGGGAGCTCTCAACGTGTGAGAAGGCCCCTTTGAATTTAGTTATTCACCCCTTTGTGATTAGTGGAAGAAGTATTGGCCTTTGTGGCGATCCGATGAGGGTAGGGTTGGAGAAGACCCGGTCCTTTTGTGGACTCCTCAACGTGGACGTAGGTTGCCTTCGTGGGAGCCGAACCATGGGATAAATCCTTGTGTCTTGTTCTTGGTGTTCAACGTTCTTATTTATCAATATAATCTAGGGTTTCACTAATCATTGCTTATCTCACGTTGAATTGTTAAACATAAGATTTAATCTTGATATAATCTGATATATAACATTGAAACCTTCATTTGATTCTATACTTCCGCTGCATACATAGTAGAATCAATCTAATCAATAAAACTTGATCAACTTAGTCCGTAAACACCGGACTAGTCCGCACTTTATTGGACTAGTCCGATATCTCTGGTATTGAACTGGTTGTTAAGTGTTGCAGGATCCGACAATTATCAAAAAGGCCTATTTACCCCCCCCCCCCCCCCTCTAGGCCACATTCAGTATGTTTCGTCATTCTTTGGCTAAGGTGTATCATATCTTTTTGCCATAAGGGAGTGACATGTGCCCAACATGCATTGGGTATGATCAGTTGTTCCTTGGGTAAGGTACAACATACCTTCTAGCAACATAGGAATAACTTGCACTCAATGATGGTGGCAAATCCCTTGAGCTTGAATGAGTGCTTAGAATAGTTGAGAGCATAATGCTCTCACCCATTCGTGGCAGCCCATTGGTTGCTCATGGAGGGTTCCCATTACAAATCTCTAGCCTCGTATAGTTATGATTGACCTTCGGGCATAATTTCCGATAGGTAGCAACCATCCTCATTTACTCCTTGGCCAAGAGGTGTGAAATGGGATCCTCTAGGGATCCCAACAATCAGCTTCTTGAATGCCTGCATAGTAATATCACTCCTACAAACTTCCTCTCTTGAATAGAGAGGGATGGTTAGCTCCCGATACTTGTACAAATGAACGTTCGGGTTAGGTAACCGAACTTTCATTTGTACATACGGGGAAGAACAAGATCAAAGATGCATTGGTTCCAATGTCATGTGTATCCATGATCAATGTGTTATTTATTGATAAGAGTGGAGCTTTATGGATAATTCATGTTGCATATTTTCTAAAGCTCCTACTCATAGCAATGCATGTGATAGAAATATACTATATGGATCCCTACATATTTTAAAGTTTCTAACCATCTTAGCTTTCAAGAGCAAATTTTATCATTTAGACCATGACAAACAAGATTCTCAATTTTATCCTGCTGAACATCACTAGGAATTTCAAATTTAGTTACTCCTCCAAAAAATGCAATTCAATTTTATAGCAAGGATATCATTTATTCCTAGGAGTTTGAAATTTAGTGACACCATCTATGCATGAAGCTCAATTAAAAATTATGGCTTTCACTATGCCCAAGTTTCTATATGCCAATTCACCAATTAAGTCATGCCCAAAAGTTTTATTTTCTAAACCTAGACAAAAATGACTAAGTCTACAGAACAATGCTTAAAGGATTATAGGTACTTGTTTTAGATTTTTCCAGGTGAGGTGGGATTTCCTTTTGGAGATCCAAAAGTCAATACCCACACTTACTCTTGTGAGGATGCGTGAGAATTAAATGATGAGGAAGTGTCAACCTTCCTCACAAATGCAAGAAAATACATTCAATTCTATGGCAAACCAAACAATGAAAAATTCTAAACTCATACCTCATTTGAAGAGCAGTTAGTGACGAAGGTCTTTGTGTGAGAAACTCACAACCTTGATTTTCGGCGTAGGCTTGATGGTTGATGTCAAATGCCAAGTTGAGATTGGATTTGGCAATGGATTTGGTTATGGCTCCTCCATTGGGTCATCATCTTGAACATTTCTCTTCCTCAAACTCAAAATGAGTTTGAAGGAGAGAAGTGTTCTCAAATCCTCCCAATGGTGGCTTGAGCTTGATGAAACCTTCCACTTTCTTGCCATACCACATCTTTACAATTTTGACCTAGCTGCACTTTAATCAAGAACACACAAAACAACTCGAAAACGGGTTACATTAGCCAAAAGCAAATTGAACCCAATTTTTAAATTGTCTTGCCCAGCTTGAAATAACTTGTAAGTGCAATGAGGTCAAAGCAAATCTTTTGTGTTTGAACTAGGAAGATAAATTCAAGTGGCCATGCACGTAGTTCATATACAATTAAATTTCTCCCCTAATTCAAATTTTTAGTTTTATGATGGTTAGAAATTTTACTTTCCAACATGCAAGTGTGGAATTTCAAACATGCAAATGCAAGGGTTGATGCAATTTGGAAAACAAATATGAGATAACTACCAATTAACCTATTGGCAAAGACTCACTGAATTTTTGAAGTCTGATGAGTAGGACTTACCTCCATTATATTCATCATGAGGATTTATTGTCCAATCCCGGAGTTGAAGATGTGGACGATTTCTTATGTTTTGACATGCCAAACTCATTTGGTTGTCATTTGGACATGTGGGCCACATGGTGGCCCTAGCCTCTCCCCGTTGTATTGATATAGACATGTTGTTGTAGCGACGGGTTCTCCCTCTTGAATGTATTCCTTCATGAGCATGGTGAGGCTTTGTCCTTCTTAGGGGTGCCACTCTGACCATATTGATATTCCATTGAATCAACCCATACCTTGATCATGAATCAAAGGCTTCCTTGGGCATGATGACATGTGGACTCCACAATCAAACAAGAAACGCTTCATCCACATTGTCACTTGCCCTAGGTTGAATGGGTTTGGTCGAAGTGTGGGAATCCCAACAAGTGATGTGGGATATCTTGGATTTTGAATGCTCCTTAAGTTCTTGTCCTTGGCCGAAATCTCCATCTGAATGATTTCTTGATTTCTGCTTGGCCAAGATACTTCAAGGTAGGCTAGTTGAACTTAAATCCCTTGGACAGCCATAGCCTCATTGAATACAAGGGTGATGTTAATTCCACCCTTGACCTCCTTGTGAATGGTAGCCATTGGAGTTGTTGTTTGAAAAAGGTCCTCATGGGTCTGAGGGAAATAATTCCCACGCGTCCCATGATGACATGGATTTTCACAAATCATGTGAATATCCACGACTTGGATTATCCAAACAAATATCGAACGACTTGGATATTCATGACACTTCAATGGGAGGTGTAGTTCCAAAACTAGCATATCCACCTTGTGAAGTGGTGTGCATGACAAGCTATGGGAACTCGAGCATTCTACAATCCTACCCTTGAGTAGAGACCTTCTTCTCATCCATGATGAATGAGAATAGGACTCCTTCATCTCCAGCATGAATGTGGTCATGGATTGGTGGAGCCAACCCATGACACGAGTGTAGGATGAAGATCCAACTATCAAACTCATTGTGGAGGCAAACCAAGAAGAACTTCTTGGAGCCTTCCCCAAGCATGGGTATTGATGACTTTGGCTCCTACTGAAAGCTGAAATTCTCCCGCAAAAGGCAATGGTGTTGCCTAGCGGACATTTGTTGAGGTACGCCTTGAATCATCTTGCAGTTTAGCACTTGCGTCCTTGTTGGCCATCCCATACAATGGGTTGGCCAACACTACCCTGTTTTCACACAAAACAGAAAACAAACAAGGGTAATCCTGTCTAATAACTATTAGTACCTATATCTTAATCACAAGTGATAGCTATCCTTCACTTCCTTTGCCTTCCCAGGCAAAGGCGCCAGAAATGCTTGTTGATGGCTCCTAAGATGTACTAACAAATAATCCCCGGCAACGGCGCCAGAAATGCTCGTTCGTATTTCTTAACACCACAAATCATCTCTGGTAAAGAGATGAGATCTGCAAGCGCACGGAAGATACCGTTGTAGCATTTCACCCATGAGTATTCCCAAGGGTATCATATTTATCTCAAAGGAAGGCAATGGAGTATAGTATATACTACTCTTATGGTCAAGCTATGGGATACTAATCAATTATCCGGACATTGGGTAAGTTGATAATAGGGTTAGTGTGACACACACCTAGGAAATCTATTCTAAAGGGTAAATGGGTCCTAGACGGAGATTGGATTAAGAGTTAGAGAGTTGCTCCTACAATGCTCCTAATACGTATACATAGCCTAAGGTAGATACTAATGGTCATGTCAATGATGAATTCCTATGCAATGCTATTCAAAACATCGGGCACGGGCTTACCCCTAGCAATACTAGGGTGACTCACGCCAAGAGCCTGTGGCATAACCGAGTGTGGAGGATTACAAAGGACAGATAGGGTTGTCACCACCTACTGCCTACCTCTTCAATCCGTGTGTCTATGAGACATCCAACGCTACTTAAATACCCATGCACCATGCTAGCATACTAAGCAAATACCTTAAGAGCTGCAGCACAAGCCATCCTAAGGCAATGAACTAAATCATAGTTGAACAAATGTTGATTGAATAGCATAGTTATTCATATTAACATAATCATATCATAAGTACATAGACTATAGTGGGGATCTATAGTGTTTATGACCATAAGATGTGATCATGAGAGTACAATCATAAAGACTATACCTTCCACTTACATGGACTCCACAATCAAACAAGAAATGCTTTGTCCAAGTATACGTATAAAAGAAGACTACAGATAATAACTTTATTGAGCACAAAGTCACAAATACAAGAAGGAATACATGAGACATACCTTTCCCAATGTGGAATTTGAAAGAGAGACTCCTTCTAATCCTTTCCCAATTTGGACTTGGGACTAGAGACTCTCCTCTCTACATCCTAACTCCTCTAAGGACTATGGAAGATAGTGTATACAATAGAATGATGCCCAATTGGTGTGTGTTGAAGTGAGGGGTATGGGTTCCTATTTATACTAGTGTTGAGGTCGGTTCCCTCCACCAAAAGCGCGCGAATCAGTCGTCATTGACTCCAGGGGGTCGGGAGGAGCCAACACGTGGAAGTTGACCGCGTTTGGCACCAGGACCAGTTCAGCCGACCCCCTGGTTCAGTCGACCTGGTCAGGGCTCCAAACGGCCCGTACTTCCTCCAGGTGGCTGCCAGGTGGGTCTCATTGACTGATATTGGTGCTACACCGTTGGATGGCCTCGAATACTTCTGTTTGTGGGCCATTTGATCCATGTGGTGCCACGTGTCGTCGCCTGATTGACTGGAATGATATTTTATATGATTGCTCCCAATACTTTTCATCAATTCCTGTATAAATATTTGCATACACATATTTCTCCAAGTACAAGTGGATATAGGTCAAGTATAAAGGTGATGTGTGCAAGAAATGATTAATCCTTCACATAATTGAGTTATATTGACAGCTAAAATTGGTATATAACATTCGTCAATAGTCGCCCATCGTTGTCGTGGATGCATTAACGGCAGTTCCCTGGTGCGCAGGATACAACAAGAGAACCTTGTTAGCAACGAGATCAAGGAAGGAGATTGTACTCACTTATCATTGCTTGTTGTTGTCGTCCACTATCGTTGTAGAGGCGTTGGCGGCAGGTCCCTAGTGTACAGGCTATCACAAGAGAACCTTGTTAGCAACAAGAGATGGGAAGGAGAGCTTACTCACTTATCCACGCTTGTTGCTGTTGTCGGCGTGCTTGGGCGTGGACAGCAGACCCGTTTTTAATGCTAGAGCCGGATGCTCCAGCGTCGTCAGCCATCATCGCAGATTCATCGACGGCAGGCCCCCTAGTTGATGCCAGAGCTGGATGCTCTGGCGTTGCCGACCATCATCGTAGATGCGTCGGTGGCAGTCCCCCTGGAAGGTGCCGGAGATGCATGCTCCGGTGTTGCTTATCATAGTAACCTACTATATATGTCCTACACACATAACAAGGGTGCATATTTTTCGCTCGTTGGTGATCTTTTGCTATCCTTTTTAGTTTTGTCATGTCTTACAGTCCTGGGATGGTACGCGGGGTTTGGGTAATTCAGTGCATTAGCGCCGGGACCCGACTCCCACCTTATTCGGGGTGTGAGCGTCCTGGCCCTCAGTACTCAACCGTAGAACTGGGAGGCAAAGGGTGCATGATTAGGGTACAGGACCAAGCTAAGCAGGTTGCACGCTATGGACCTCTAGCTCGGCGTAGGCCTTTTGCGGGAGACCATTTGGCACCATAGGACCCCAAGTAAGAGGGCAGCCACGATGTCTCAGAACAGCTTACAGGTACCTTAAAAAAGTCTGCCTTCGGCAAGGTTGCATAACTCTACTAGGGGTGGTATAGGAAAAAAATTTCACTAGGTATATGAAGATAATATACGAAAGTATGAGACTAGTCGAATTGATCACAAAGTTAACAGGTAATTAAGTGAACATAAGAGAAAGCATATGGTAAGATAGTGATTTTTTTCAAATTGGCATTCATAGGAGGAGATTGGCTTTACAATAAGGCAAAGACCCACTCCGGTTGGCGAGGGAGGTAGAGTGTTCATGCTTAGGGTACGGGACCAAGCTAAACGGATGAACACTCTGGACCTGTCCCTCCCAGAGCTTGGTTGTCCTAAGTGTTGTTCCTTGGCACCATGACGCCCTAAACTGTCCTACTATATGCTTAGGGATAGAACTTATGGAGGTGCTCTGTGTTCCAAGGGTTAGGGAGGGGCTCTCCTTCTTCTGTTGACAGGCGGACACACCCAGGGCGGGATACTTGTGTCACTCGGAAGGGGCCCTCCTAGCTGGGAGAGAGTTTGTGCGACCCTCCTCGAGAAAGTATATGCCGCAGCACCAGGTCACCTGTCTGAAGCTCTCTACTCCACACGAACCGCTCCAGGTAGTGCTTCAGCGCCTGTCGGTATCATGCATTTTGGATGGTGGCATGCCACCTTGCTTCATGGATGAAGTCAACATCTTCTTGTCGGAGCTGGTCCTCTGAGGCTTCATTGAACGCTCGAACTCATAGTGAGCCCACTGCGATCTCTGGGGGAGGACAGCCTCAGCCCCATGCACCAGGAAGAAAGTTGTTTTTCCAGTGGCGCGGCTGGGTGATGTCCGGCTTGCCCATAGTGTGCAGGGGAGTTCATCGACCCACTTGGCACCATGCTTATCCAAGTTGTTATACGTGCGTGTCTTGAGGCCCCTGAGGATCTCAAAATTGGCCCTTTCGACTTGGCCGTTGCTCTTTGGATGAGCCACGGATGCATAACAAACTTGGACGCCAAGGTCTTCACATTAGTCTTGGAAAGCTGCATTGGTGAACTGGGTCCCGTTGTCGGTGATGATCCTGTTCGGGGCCCCAAACCTGCAGACAATCGACTTGATGAACTTGATTGCAGACTCCTTGTTGATGTTGAGCACTGGGGCTGCCTCCGGCCAATTGGTGCACTTTTCTATGAGACGTAGAGGAACCGGTACCCTCTGACTACCCTGGGGATGGGTTCCAGGATATCCAACCCCCAGACCACGAAAGGCCAGGAGGGCAGGATCATCTACAGTGTTAGTGTCAGAGTGTGAACTTACTTGGCGTGGAACTGGCATGCCTTGCATCTCTTGACCAGTTTGAAGGCGTCTTGTAGTGTTGTTGGCTAGTAGAAGCCATGCCGAAAACCTTTGTTAACCATCATGCGGGAAGTTGCGTGATTCCCACACTCTTCTTCATGGATCTCTGCGAGCAAGTCACAGCCTTCCTCCTGAGTTATGCACTGTAGAAGCACGCCGTTGGTGCCATGCCGGCAGAGGTCACTTTTGCCATCCTTACGATCCTCTCAGCAGATACTGGATCCTCCAAGAGGATGTTGTCCTTCAGATAGTCCCGAATCTCCGTGATCCACACAAAGGGACACTCCCGAGCTTTTGGATCTTGGGCACCAGGTAATCTAGGGTCCCTGGTGATGCACAAGAACCTCAGCAGGCCCCATGGTTACTGGGCCGCCGTGATCGCTAGCTCTGTGGTGTTGGGCTTGCCTTCTTCATTAGACCCCGCGGGCCTAGCAGTTGGTTGCACCAACATCCTGCCAAAGACCCCTTCAGGAACTAGGGCTCCTGTGGACGCCATGGTTGACAAGGCGTCAGTGATGGAGTTGTCGGCACATGGCACATGGCTGAGGTGCAAGGCCTCAAAACTAGCTTTCAACTTCTTGACATGCAGTAGGTACGCTGCAAGCTGGGGGTCATTGCAGCAACAATCTGACGAGACCTGCTTGATGATTAGCTTGGAGTCTCCCTTGACCAGCATCTGCTAAACATCGAGACCTTGTGCAGTTGTGAGTCCGAAGATGAGGGCCTCATACTCTGCCATGTTATTGTTCGCCTTGAAGTCGAGGCGCACCGCGTACTTGGACTGCTCTCCTGTTGGAGAGGTGAGCAGTACACTAGCTCCAGCCCCTTGCTTCCACGAGGATCCATTGAAGAAAAGTGTCCAGTGAGGTCTGGTAAGCACCGGTGCTCCGGGCTCCGAATCGTTGATTTCCCAGCCCCTGAGTTGTTTGATGAAGGAGTCCACTCAGCAACGAATTCTGCTAAAGCTTGGCTCTTGATTGCATGCCGTAGTATGTAGTCGAACTCGAACTCTGCCAGTTTGGCCGCCCATTTGGCATTATTGCCTGTAGCGTTGGGGCTGCGCATCACTGCCCCTAGTGGGAACCAAGTCACCACTGAAACACTTTGTGCTTGAAAGTAATGGTGGAGCCTCCTCGATGCAATTAGTACTGCATAGAGCAGATCGTGCACTTCAAGGTGCCTTGTTTTTGCTGCATGTAGGACTTCGTTGATGAAGTAGATCGGGCATTGGATGGTACGGGATCTCCTTGGAGAAAGCAATGCATCCTCTTCCATCTGCCCCAGGCCTAGAGACTCCATGTCCCCAGGGCCAAGTGCATCCTTTGGGGGCTGGGACCCAAAGGCTCCTTGATCTCCGGGGCCCCCTAGGAGGACCCGGTCATCCTCTGGGGGCTGGGACCTAGAGGCTCCTTTCTCTCCGGGACCTCCTGGGGGGACTCGAACATCCTCTGGAGGCTGGGACCCAGAGGCTCCTTGCTCTCCGAGGCCCCCTGGGGGGACCCGGACATCCTCTGGGTCCTAGGACCCAGAGGCTCCTTACTTTCCGGGGCCCCCTGGGGGGACCCAGACATCCTCTGGGGGCTGGGACCCAGATGCTCCTTGCTCTCCGGGACCCCCTAGGGGACCAGGACATCCTCTGGGGGTTGGGACCCAAAGGCTTCTTGCTCTTCGGGGCCCCCTAGGGAGACTCGAACATCCTTTGGGGGCTGGGACCCAGAGGTTTCTCATTTGTCGGGGCCCTGTGCGAGCTCCAAGCCATGGAGCTCAGAATCAGTGGCAAGGGCCCCTTCCGTCTGTCGAGGCTGTTGGGGACCGGCCCGTTCTGAAACCAAAACTATACTTACCACCTCGGTTGTGGCAGCGATGTAGAGGTACAGGGGCTCCCTGAGCTCCGGTGCCACCGTTATCGGCAGCTACGTCATCTGCTGCTTCAGCTCGCGGAACGCCCTCTTTGCTTCCTGGGTCTAGATGAATTGTCCAGACTATTGCAGGAGTTTGAAGAATGAGAGGGCCAACTCAACCAGCCTACAGATAAACCGGCTGAGTGCTGCCAAGCATCCTGCAAGCTTTTGCACGTCCTTGATGCGGGCAGGAGGCCGCATCAGCTCCACCGCCTTGATATTCTCTGGGTTGGCCTCAATCCCTCGGTGTGAAACAAAGAAACTGAGGAGCTTCCCAGCTTTGACTCCGAACACGCACTTGTCGGGATTGAACTTCGTGCGAGTGGTCCGTAGTCTGTCAAAGACTAGGGCGAGGTTTTCTAGAAATGATGTATGAGTCTGGTCTTAACTACATGTCATCTACATATACCTCTACCAGGTCCCAAATGAGGTCCCAAAATGTTTTATGCATGGCTCATACAAAAGTGAGGAGGGCATTCTTAAGACCATAAGGCATGGAGACATAGCAGTAAAGGCCATCTATGGTTATAAATGCGGTATATTCTTCATCCTCTCTAGACATTAGGATTTGGTGAAACCATGCGTAGGCATCTAGAAAGCATAGCATATCGCATAACGAGGTTGAATCTATGATTTGATCTACTCTAGGGAGAGTGAAAGGATCTTTAGGACATGCCTTGTTGAGGTTGGTGTAGTCGATGCACATCTGGAGCTTACCGCCGACCTTGAGGAAACCAATAGGATTGGCTAGCCATCTGGGATGGTGGACCTCCCATATGAAGCCAACATCGAGTAGCTTATTGATCTCTTCGCGGATGAAGTCCTACCGTTCGATGAACTGCTTATGATATCTCTGTTGTTGTGGCCGGGTGTCGGGGTAGATCTTTAGACGGTGCTCGATCACTTCCCTGGGGATGTCTGGCATCTCTGATGGTTGCCAGGCGAAGATGTCAACGTTAGCTCGCATGAAAGTAGTGAGCGTCGATTCCTGCTTGTTGCCCGGACTCCCCGCGATATGGGTGGTCTGAGCAGTATTAGAGCCAATCTGAATTATCTTGATGGGCACGTCGTGGTTGTTGGAGGGCTGCACTCGTGGTGCAGCGGTGTGACTGTGTGTGCGTGAGTCTGGCGAAGGCTGACTCAATCCAGCATCACTCGGGGTAGGTGGTGGGGCTGTTGCTAGCACTCGGAGCTTCTCCAAAGCCGCCACCACAGCAGCACGATCTTGCAGATCTTGAGGACATCAGAGGATGTCGGCATCTTAAGGACGAGGTAGCCGTAGTGGGCTACAGCCATAAACCGGTATAGGGCGGGCCTACCGATGATCGTGTGGTAGGGGAGGCTAACCTCCGCGACGTCGAATAGGTTATTCTCCGTTCTGAAGTTCTCAGGTGTCCCAAGGGTCACCCGGAGGTGGATGCATCCGTACGGGATAATACCCTCCGGTCCTACCCCCGAGAATGGTCTCGATGGGGCGAGCATGGACACGGGGATCTTCTGGTTGTCGAAGGCCGCACAGCTGATGAGATTGAGGCTGGCTCCACCATCTACCAGGACGTGGTAGAACTTCATGTTGGCGATATTGGGGGGCGACGAGGAGGGGCAGAAGCCCAGCTCCAACCATGTTCTCGGAGTAGTCTGAGGCGTCAAAGTAGATCGGAGTCTCCATTCATCTGTTATGCTCTAGGGCATGAGTAGAGGTTGTTGAGGCCTGTTGGTATTTCATAACAACACAAAGTAATCCGCAAGCGCACGAAAATACCGTTGTAGCACTTCCTCTTAAGGAGTATTCCCAAGGGTATCGAATCCAAAGAATGTGTGTGCTAATCTTTCGAACTAGCTCACCCAAGGACACAAAGTTGTTTGGTAGGCAAGGAACAGAGAGGAATTCAAAGTATTGATCCTAATTCAAGGTAGTTTGCAGTAGATGCTCGCTTCGGGCACAGGCTTACTCCTAGCAATACTAGGACGACTCCCGCCAAGAGCCTATGGCATAGCCAAACATGGAGGATTATGAAGGACAGATAGGGCTGTCACCACCTACTGCCTACCTCTTCAATCCGTGGGTCTACGAGATATCCACTGATCATTTATAACCTATGCACCATGCTTACGTTTTAAATAACTACTCTAGTTGTTTCGAACACAAAGCTACAACTAGAGCCTCTAATGAATTAAAGCAGTGAACCCACAAGTAACTACTTGTGCAAACTACTAAGAATAAAAGATCAAACTTGTATTGAATACACAAAGGCTTACTTGATTGAGTAAAACCTTTGTAGGGGCACAAGTGTAGAAGAGGGACTTGACAAGCCCAAGCCTCCTTCTCCTAGACTCTTCACCACACTCTCCTTCTACTTTGGTAGCCGCTTGGACTACTCTAAACCTTTGGAGTGTAGCACTATTCTCAACTTTTGGTGTGTGTGAGAAGTAAGGTGAGGGGGTCTATTTATAGGTGGAGAAGGGTCGGTTCCCGCCTCAACTAATGCGTGAATCGGTCACCGTTGACTCCAGAGAGCCTGGAGGAGCCAACACATGTCATTTGACCGGGTTTGGGGCCAAGAAGGGGTCGGCCGAACCCCTGGTTCAGCCGACCTGGTCAAGCCTCCCCTCGGGGAGTGCTTCCTCCAGGTGGCTTCCAGGTGGGCACCCTTGATGTATATGGGTGCAACACCATTGGATCTCCTCGTATTCTTCTGTTTGTGGGCCATTTGATCCATGTATTACCACGTGTCATTGCCTAATTCATTGAAATCCATTTCCATGGATTCATCCCTGCACGTTTTGGTATTCTGGGTAATAATTTACCTGCATACAAATAAACACAACACTTGTGGAATTGGGTTAGTGTATAGCCCTACCACTATGTTTTGTGTTTCTTTTATGCACATTATGAGGTGAATTGACAGTCAAAATATGGTACTTAAGGACCGTCAACAAACTCCCCCACACTTAGTCCATTGCTCATCCTTGAGTGAAGGCAAGAAGAACTAGAGTGTTGTCATGAATTTGCTATAAGGTAGAAAATAAGGATACTAGATATTTCAACTTATACCTGAATTCATGGATCCCATTTGTGTATGTGGCTGCCACATCAATCTTGGGTGTTTGAAAAGTGGAACGGTTAGAATGAAGTTCCCTTGGATCATTCTCTGCAGAAATGATTTGGCAATTGCTATATTTGAAAGTCATAGGAACATTTTCCCTTGCCTTCTCGATCGGAATCTCTCAAATATCTCAAAGTGTTTGAGTCCTCACCATGACATATTTTGCCAATTCTTGTCCCTGTACTAAAAGTGGCTATATCTGGAGCTTGGTAAGGATGAATGTGGCACACATTTGCAATTCATGTGTTACTAAGTCAAAAACTTTATCCTAAGAGAGACTTATGCAATGAACAAAGTGAAGAGAAAATACTTGTGCACATGAATGGAATGGAGGGGTGAGGTGATAACTCCCATGAATTTGCTCTCTTTTAAGGATGAAACATGGCTACTTTTTTTTCGAGCATTCTTACTCTTTTTCAAGAGTGGATGCTTTTTCTTTTTCTTGTACCCATGTCTTCTACTCCTTTTTTATTTTTAGAGAGGCTTTCATTTGTATTGTATGGAGTTTTTTTTTGACGGATGGGTAATCGATGGATGCAAACTCTCAATGTGAGAAATTTTGCATGAATGGAGTGCACAAGAGTTTTCAATTCAGAAAGTTCATGCATGTCACTCAATTGGGTCACGGGTTTGACAAAGTTCAATGAAAAGCGAAGTGGCATATGCTTGTGGTTTTCAATGAATGTATCATATGGCCTTGGTGGGTATATAAATTTCCAATGAGAGATTCAGGCAAAGTTCAAGACTTCAAATCGTTACAAATGTCAAAATCAATTTCAAGCAAAAGGATGATTTCTAAAGAACTCATTTACCATATCACACTAGTCAAATACCTAGATGATGTGTTTTTCCTATTGAATTATGGGAATCATAAACAAGGTAATGAATTGAAATATAGAGTATTCAAATTTTCAGCTTAAGAAAATTCTTTACTACCAAATTTTATTTCAATATGTTGAGTTGATTCATTTTAGAAATGCAATGAAAAATATGAAATCAACTCAAACAGCAGGGTAGCACATAAAAGTGGGGATAGGAAATCCAAACCGATCTTCTGGAGCGAAACGGAGTTGTACGCAGAAAACAAGTCAGCCGACCTCCTGTTGGCTCTTCTATGGCTCTATTTCATCGGGTCGTTTTGCTCATTCGGTCATGACGTGTTTTGATATGCAACGTTAATTTTTCACATCGGGATTTCGTGACTTGGGGACATGTTTCCCCCACACTTGTTTCCTGAATTCTTTATTCAACAAAATAAACTAAAGGAGGAACTTTACTGGTGTTAGATGAAACGGTAAGTTCACTTTATTGAAATCAAAATATGGGGATGCTTACATTGTTTAACCTAGATTTAGAAAACAAATGTTTTTTAAAAAATAAAATCCTAAGTAGTAAGCATCCGATGCTGTCGGGACATCTAAACTACAGTGCGTTGTAGATGTCGGGCTCCCTGACGGCATTGCACAAGCGCCGCAGTTTGGCGCTCATGCCACGGCAAACACCATCAATCTCCTCCTTGAGGGCCATGACGTCGTCCTTCAGTTCCGCCATCTCGATGCACCCTTCAGTCACCAAGTCAGTCGGCTTCTTGTTCTCCAAGCGGAGAGAAGCGAAGTCCTTGGTCAGCTTTGCCACTTTAGGGGCACGAAGAGAGTCCTCATCACTGCCCTCGAACTGACCGGGTGGCCCATTGATGGAAGGTGGCGGGACGTGTCACCTAATCTTGGAGGGCGACGAGCCCATCGACTCCTTCATCGCCAGATTATCCACACGCTTGAATAGGCCCTTAGCGTAGCCTCCTTCGGGTTTTCGCACCCCGTGGATAATAAAGCGATCTCCCATGCATTCCGGCGAGGTACAGGTGGCCGTCTTGTAGTGGTGGCTCACTACATCGCCCTTCTTAGTCTTCAGTGTGTACATGAACTCCTCGCCAGGCAGCAATGATCGGAGAGACTCGTCTTTTCCGTGGAAAAGACGTGTCTTGACCGGGTTCAGTCCAGCCAAATTCGAACAGCATGGCGTCATCGACTTCATCGGCGTTCTCCGAGGGGAGAGCGACCGGACAGCGCTACGAGGTGTAGAGCTGCGCCCGCGTGGAGTCGTCGCAGGCGGGATCATGGCAAGGGGCTTGACATCAATTTCCATGACGGACTCCAAGGCGAGGGAATTTTTTTCGTTGGCTGGTGTAATGTCCCCGCTCAGGTTGAAGGTTGAGCTAGAGGAGGCGTGAGGCACAATCTTCTTGTCGGCCATGACAAGGACGGGAGGAAGATGATGATTCAATGAGGTGTATAACTTTCCTTCTGTTTCCGTCCTTTGAGTAGGCGGGAACGATGCATTTCACCAAGGATTTCGCGGAGGATATCGAGGAGGATCAACACGAGAAAACAGAACGTGAATGGCGCGAAGGGAGAGTCGGTCGACCCTAGGGTTCGACCGACCCCCTTCTGGCTCCGTTCGGGACACACTTTCTCGGGTCAATTAAACGGGCCTCATAGATGAAGAATTGAATGGGCCCATTAGTTGGACGTGGACAATTTAAACAGAGTTGAAAGAAATGGCATGGAAATCGATTAGATTTGCCACGTCAATTTCTTTTTCTGTATCCTTTTAGGAATCGAGAAATAATTTGAGTCAGTGCCCATTCACTTTGAATAGTTGACCGTCATCACCTTGCAGTGTGATTGCTCCATTGGATGAAGTCTCTACTACAGTGAAGAGTCCTTCCTATTTACTTCTAGGCTTCCCATGTCCAAAGAGTTTAACCCTAGAGTTAAAGAGTAAAACTTTATCTCCAGGTTTGAACTCATTCGGGGTTATCCTCTTATCGTGCCATCTTTTGGTTCTCTCTTTATAAATTATGGCACTATGGTACGCCTTATCTCTTCATTCCTCCAACTCAGAGATTTGCTTCAATCGGTGATTTCCAACTTCGTTAAGATTCATGTTCCACCGCTTGATGGCCTAATACGCTCTATGTTCCAATTCTACGAGAAGATGGCAAGTCTTTTCATATACAAGTTCGAAAGGAGACATGCCGATAGGTGTCTTGTGGGCAGTACGATATGACCACAATGCATCGGGTAGCTTTTGCTTCCATCCCGTTCCCGTTTCCAAGATAGTCTTTTGTAGAATATTCTTAATTTGCTTATTAGATGTTTCTGCTTGACCTCTTGTCTATGGGTGGTATGGGGTAGCAATGTTATGCTAGACTCCAAGTTCCCTTAAAAAGTTCCGAAAGGTCTTATCTATGAAATGTGACCCTCCATCACTTATGGCCATACGGGGAGCTCCAAAGCGTGGGAAAATGATCTCATGGAACATTTTCCTTGCTTTCTTGGAATCAACATTTTTGCATGGCAATGATTCTACCCATTTTGACACATAATCGACGACAACCAGAATATACTCGCAATCATCAAATCTAGGAAGAGGTCCCATGAAATCAATACCCCATACATCATATAATTCCACTTGGAGATTGTATGTTAGGGGCATCGCATCGCCAGCAGAGATTCATCCATGCTTCTGGCATTTCCAACATTTGGGAATGAGTTCCTTGGTATCTTCATACATTGAAGGCCAATAAAATCCACTCTGCGAGATCTTTGCCTGAGTACGGTAAACACCGTAATGACTACCATAGGGGCCAGCATGTCATTTCTCTATAATTTTGGTGCCTTCGATTGATGGGACGCACCTCCTAAGAAGGTCATCGGCACATACTCGATAAAGGTAAGGGTCATCCCAAAGGTGTCTACGACTCTCATAAATGAGTTTCTTTTTGTTCTCCCCTGGTGGTACATATCCCGTGACCATAAAGTTCACGATATCCGCGTACCAAGGGTGAGTGTCTGTCACTTTGAGGAGCATATCATCTCGTAGGAAGTCATTGATAGGTATGTCCATGGTTTGTGTGACTTCCATACGTGAAAGATGATCTGCTACTGAATTCTCTACCCCTTTCTTATCTCTTATTTCCAGATCAAATTCTTGGAGTAGAAGAATCCATCGAATTAGCCTGGGTTTAGCATCCTTTTTGGTAAGCAGATATTTCAAAGCAGCATGGTCTGTGTAGACTATGACCTTTGCTCCAACCAAATAGGATCTAAAATATCGATAGCAAAAACTACTGCTAGGAGCTCTTTCTCAGTTGTGGCATAATTAACTTGGGCTCCTGTCAGAGTTTTGCTAGTGTAGGCTATTGCATGATGCTTTTTATCTTTGGTTTGGCCTAAGACCGCACCAACAGCAAAGTCACTGGCATCACACATGATTTCAAGTGGCAGCGTCCAACCAGGAGGTTGGATAATTGGAACTGAGATGAGTGCCTTTTTTAGTATATCAAATGATTTAGGGTATTCATCATCGAAATCAAAGGGAGCTTCTTTACCTAATAGGTTGGTGAGGGGTCTAGCGATTTTGGAGAAATCCTTGATAAATCATCATTAGAACCCCGCATGACCTAAAAAGGCGCGGATTGCCTTAACATTGATTCGAGGTGGAAGTTTTTCAATAACTTCAATTTTAGCATTGTCCACCTCTATCCCTCTCTCGGACACGAAGTGCCCAAGAACGATGCCTTCTAGGACCATGAAATGGCACTTTTCCCAATTAAGCACATGGTCCTTCTACTGGCATCTTTGTAAGACCCTGTCTAAATTTTCTAGACAATGATCGAAAGTTTTTCCATAGATGGAGAAATCATCCATGAAAATTTCCATGATATCCCCGATCATGTCTGAAAATATAGACATCATGCATCTCTGGAAAGAGGCAGGAGTGTTACACAGTCCAAAGGACATACGCCGGTAGGCATAGGCCCCGTAAGGACATGTGAACGTGGTCTTACATTGATCAGCGAGATGGATAGGAATTTGATGATATCCCGAATACCCATCAAGGAAACAGAAGTAGGAGTGTTTCGCCAATCACTGTAACATCTCATCGATGAAGGGCAATGGAAAATGGTCATTCCTTGTTGCCTTGATAAGTTTTCGGTAGTCAATGCACATCCTCCATCCCGTGATGGTCTGTTGAGGAATTAATTCATTCCTCTCATTTTGAACGACTGTCATACCTCCCTTCTTAGGCACTACTTGAACTGGACTTACCCATTCACTCTGAGGAACAGGGTAAATAATCCCGGCATGCAGAAGTTTCAAGACTTATTTCTTGACAACTTCCTAGATCGCATTATTCAAACGCCTTTGAGGTTCCCTTGAGGGGACACTCTCAGGGTCAATAGGAATACGACGGGTGCATAATGCTTGACTAATTCCCTTGAGATCCTGAAGTGAATATCCAAAAACAGTTCTATGCCTTTCTAACATGGCTACGAGTTTGAGCGTTTCATCATCTGAAATCTTGTCACTTATGATGACATGGGCTTCCAAATCGCCATTTAGAAAGGCACAACGTAGGCCTGGAGGTAGAATCTTGAGCTCAACAGGAGGTTTTGGGGAGGGCTCTTCTTTTGGTAATTCAATTTCCTCCTGAAATTCATCCTCCTCTTGGACGCAGTCTTCTTCTCCTTTAATTTCCGGGGGTTCTAAAAATTGAAGAGTCCTAACCTCCTCCATTGGCTCATCTTGGATGGGAGATTCTGCAGATGTGTTCTTTGAACGCAGAATTGGCATGGAGAAATTTTTCCCTCCAAGATTGATATTAAGGCTTCCTTCCAAAAGAACTTCCATGAGAAATTTCTCTATGGGAATCCCTATCATGATGTCGAAATCTTGGATTTCGAACACGTGAAAATCTTGGAGAGCCTCAACATCTTTGTGTATAACAGACACTTGTTGCAGAACTCCACATCCTTCAATAATGGTTCTGAATGAATCTCGGAAGGATTTGCTGTTGGTGCCAATGGCACATCGCCAAGAATGGCAAGAGCACAAGAATCGGAAATGAGATTTGCTCCAACAGTAGGGTTGTATAGGATTCACATTGGTGTCCCTCTAATAGAACATAAAATGGTAGCCAAAGGTGAGGTCATCCAAAGAATTTTGGGTGAATTCTCGGCTTCATCTATCCACTCTCTACTTAGGATAGAGGTCAACTCCTTGACCGTCTGACGGACGAACACCCCGTCAGGTGGTTCAGGTGGAGTTGGTGGCAATAAAGGTTTCCTATAGCAACAATACTTTGAGGTATTTCCATAATCTTCAAAAAGCTCTACCTCGAAGTAAAATGGAAACTACAAGGGTTGAATTTCTTCTACCTAAGTAGTCTCAGGTTCGAGAGAGGATTCCTCTGGCAAGGCTTGGGGTAAACAAGAAATGGGTTCATCCTTGTCCAAGAGTGTATCCTCCATTCTTGACACGACTTCCTCTTATGGGGTTTTCTAGGATTCCTTTCGCAGGCTTGGGGTAAATAAGACCCATAATGAAGGAAGAATTTTCTAGAATTTTGTCCAGAAGATCCTTGCCTTCTTCTGGAGTCTTATGGAGGAAAGATCCTTCAGCCGTAATGTCAAGATATAGGGCAGACTCTTTGTTCAATCCCATGAAGAAATGTTGCAAAAGCATTGGATCAGGGATTAACAAATCTGGGCCAGAATTTTTCAAAAGAGAAAATTTGTCCAAAGCTGCACCATTCCTTCTCCATCTGCTGGAAGCATAGTACTTCCTTTCATACGGAAATGATTCGGGCAATGGGAAAGAAAGCAAGACAAATTTTGTCTCGTAATTCAGTCCAATCACCATTTGTCTTCCCAACGTAGTGGTTGTACCATTGTTTACCTTTTTCCTTGAGGAAAAAAGGAAACAACTTCCATTTGAGAGTTTCCTGTGTCATACCTTTGATTAGAAGGCATGAACACAGTTGTTCGAACTCTCGTAGATGGTGGTAAGGGTTTTTCACAATCTTTTCCTGAGAAGGATTGTTCCAGAACCATGGCTATAAAGCCAGGGCAAAGTTCATAGCTGGTTGAACAAATAGGTTCCGCCGAAGGCGGTGGCTCACAGAACTTGCCCTTCGGTGCAGAGTAAGAAAGAATGGTGGGTTGCTCCATTTATATGGTGGTGGTAAGGTAAGAATAAGAAAGGTAAGATGATAGATATGGGGGATATGATACTAGGGTGATCTTGGTTCGAAGATTAACAGCAACCGTTACCCGGCCAAGGTGCCAGAAATGCTTGTTGGTATTTCTTAACACCACAGAGTAATCTGCAAGCGCACGGAAATACCGTTGTAGCACATCCCCTTTAGGAGTATTCCCAAGGGTATCGAAGCCAAAGAACGTGTGTGCTAATCTTTCGAACTAGCTCACCCAAGGACAAAAAGTTGTTTGGTAGGCAAGGAACAAAGAGGAATTCAAAGTATTCATCCTAATTCAAGGTAGTTTGTAGTAGATGCTTGCTTCGGGCACAGGCTTACTCCTAGCAATACTAGGACGACTCCCACCAAGAGCCTATGGCATAGCCGAACGTGGAGGATTACGAAGGATAGATAGAGCTGTCACCACCTACTGCCTACCTCTTCAATCCATGGGTCTACGATATATCCACTGATGATTTATAACCTAAGCACCACACTTACATTCTAAATCACTACTCTAGTTGTTTTGAACACAAAGCTACAACTAGAGCCTATAAAGAATTAAAGTAGTGAACCCACAAGTAACTACTTGTGCAAACTACTAAAAATAAAATATCAAACATGTATTGAATTCACAAAGGCTTACTTGATTGAGTAAAACCTTTATAGGGGTACTAGTGTAGAAGAGGGACTTGACAAGCCCAATCCTACTTCTCCTAGACTCTTCACCACACTCTCCTTCTACTTTGGTAGCCTCTAGGACTACTCTAAACCTTTGGAGTGTAGCACTATTCTCAACTTTTGGTGTGTGTGAGAAGTGAGGTGAGGGGGTCTATTTATAGGTGGATAAGGGTCGGTTCCCGCCTCAATTAACGCGCGAATCAGTCACCATTGACTCCAGGTAGCCGGGAGGAGCCAACACGTGTCATTAGACCCGATTTGGCGCCAGGAAGGGGTCGACCGAACCCCTGGTTCGGCCGACCTGGTCAAGCCTCCCCTCGGGGAGTGCTTTCTTCAGGTGGCTTCCAGGTGGGCCCCGTTGATGTATATGGGTGCAACACCATTGGATCTCCTCGTATTCTTCTATTGTGGGCCAATTGATCCATGTGTTGCCACGTGTCATCACCTGATTTGTTGAAATCCATTTTCAAGGATTCATCCCTGCATGTTTTAGTATTTTGGGTAATAATTGACCTGCATACAAATAAACACCAACACTTGTGGAATTGGGTTAGTGTATAGCCCTACCACTATGTTTTGTGTTTCTTTTATGCACATTATGAGGTGAATTGACGGACAAAATATGGTAGTTAAGCACCGTCAACAAGGCCATTGTCCAGCGCAAGGTTTTGACCGCACTCCTAGATGCGGGTTCCCAAGATCCTCCACAGATGAGGTGGAGTGCCTTTTGACGCTCACAGTTGCTGTTCAGGTCGTAGTTCACCGCCTGGTGAACCGCTTCCACAGCGTGTTCCGGCCTCTGGAACTCCATCTCTACATCTTCGTTGACATGCTGTTGACCTTTTGCGGCTTGATCTTGCCCCTACTCAATGTCTTGATGAACACCATGGTGGTGAGAGCGCAACCACTTTTTTGAGCGAAAAAAGCCCCTACCTGGTGCGCCAAATGTCGAAGTGTTAATGCAACACTTACCCGGATCTACTATGGAGCATCCCGCGGAGGTTCTTGTTCGGTGGGTTTTAGGCCTCAATCAAGTGTACGAGTGCATGAGAGAGTATTACACGGTGTTTTTACGTGGTTTGGGCCACAAGGAGCGTAACACCCTACTCCACGGTGGATGGTATTGCTAGTGTGTTTGTATGCATGAGTTTGATGTTGGATCCTTTGTAATAGTGGCGATCTGGGCCTTTTATAGCTAAGGTCAAACACCTTACAGGTGGGGTCCAGGGCCCGATAGGTGGTATTAAGGTGATCTTATCCTAAAGATCTAAGGCTTCTCGCGTAAGCTTGCTCTTACCGCGGTAGTGTAGACTCACCGTCTTGCCGCCACTCTCGTTAGTAGCCCATGCGCTGTTGCTATGATGGCAGAAGGTGTCCCGTCAGCCTGTCTTGTTGCTGCAAGCTACCCACTTGGCCGAGTGGGATAGGCCTGCAATGCCTTCATTTTGATGCCACTAGTCATAGTGGTTACTGACCATTGGCATGCTCCGTGTTGTGCGTCGGAGGTGGGTGCGTGTCTTCAATGCTTGACTTGGGCAGGGCGCACCATCCCTTAACTCTCGCATCTTACCTTCCGAGGTGAGCTGTGGGACACGTGGTAGTGTCAGGGCTGACCCCTGCTGTGGAGGCCAGCCCCGTTCCTCCGTGACACAAGGCAGCTCGGAGGCTCTTCGGGGAATGTGGCAGCTCCAGGAACTTTCTCGTGGGGAGTGTTGGACCTGGAGCTCTGAGCCACGTGGCTGCACTGGAGCTCTCCCCCAAGGTTGGGTGAGGTCCCATCCCTACACGTGGCGTATCGGCAGCCCACTTCACCGGAGGGGCCGAGTCCCATCTTCAGGGCCCACTGTCAACACTGGAGCTAGATCTTGAGGGAGGCCGAGGTCTTGGCACCTTCGGGACACGTGGAGCCTCCGGACGTGCCTTGGTGTCTTTATCCTGTGTGCGAGGGTACCCTGTATGCCGGGTACCGACTGTTTCAAACTTTCATTTGGGCTTATGGGAAGTTTCCATAGTATTCTTTTACTACGTTTTTGATGCATTATGGTTGATCATTATAGATATTATCTTGCCATGGTTTGCAACATGCTTATATGAAGTGTTCACATAAGGTGTTGTGTTTTCGGACCAGTGTGAGACAAGTCATGGACTTGTGCTCGGAAAAGTTACTTGTTTGTTCATCTGCGGGTGTTGCTTGAGTTCAAGACATGCCTGGTGACAGTGATCCATTGAACTAGTCTAAGGGACAAGATGAGATTTAACAACCAAGTTCGGGAAGAATTGTGGTTGAGTTGATCGGGAAGTCACACAACATGTATGGGTCAAGAACAATGCATATGAAGGTATCGTGAACGTTGTTTGAAAGTATTTGCATATGTGCAAGGGGTGCCTGAACGTGCCAACATTGTTCCAAGGTGTGGTGAAGGGATATGGACGTAATGATATGGCCAGAAAGGTCCAACCGGCTGGATTATGCCTCAGGTTGCGGGTGAGATTGTTATGGGTCATTTACGGAAGGTTTCGAGTTTGTTTTGGTTAGTTTTTGTGTTGGTCACGAAGATGAGTTATTTTAGTAATGTTTGGGACATTGCTAAGGTGTTTGGAAGTCTTAAGATTGCTTCTGTCTACATATGGAAGAGTCTTGAGCAGTTATGGAAAGTTTCAGTTGAAACTGTGTAGGAGTAAGAGTCCTAGTTTGAATCGGGTTGACCTAAGGGCTGGTTACATAAGAAAGAAAGGCCAGAGATCATGGATGCCTGACTTTTGGGCTGTTCCTCTTGTGTTTTGATCAATGAAATTTGTAGTTTACAGTAGCTTTTGTGCCATGTTCGTCCAACTTGTTTTTTGCAAGTTTTTCTCGTCGAGTTTCTGGACATCCAGATGTTGCTTTGGTGTTTTAATCATAGCTCGTGTTTTACAGATCCAATTGTTGCGATTCTTAAAATGCTATCTTCACAACTCAATTATCTATGATCTAAGAAAATTTCACGATCATAGGATTTCTGGTTTTCGATTTACACGAGTTTTTTTGCAGCGTAGCAGATCTATTTGCTCTCTACTAAAAAAGATTTACCTTTGCTCAGTCATTTGGTCATAACTTGAGTTTTACTCGATGGTTTCTCATGATTCTTGTTGTGGTGTATTGATGACTTGATTCTCTACAATCACTACTGGTTTTCTCACGATGACACGCGTTTATATCAATCGCAGACACGATTTCTTTAAAAAATTGGTTTCTACTGAGGGGTTTTTTGCAGCTTCCGCTGAAAAAGTTTTAATCTACCATAAACCCCCTTCTGATTGTTTTTCACGTGCTCTTCGATCCTACAATTTCAGTCATATTGGCTGTCACATAACACTGATGAACACGTGGCTTTTTGCGGTATAATGGTTTTTGATGGAGGGGTTGAGTGTTCTATTAAAAAATTCATATCAGCTATCATGTCCATTCCGATCCCACAACCCTATATAGCAGAAGCCTTCATCAGCTTGATTGTATTCAATTCAATGGACTGGGCCTGCCAGGTGCCCATCTCCTGTCAATGATCCACGTAGGTTACAAGATTTTATCTTGCTTGTATAGTAATATGTTCTTTGGCTTCATTTAACTACCCTGATGTTTATCCTCGCGCTCTCAAAAATCATAAGGATTGAGGTACCCAATAATGTTGGCATTATCGCTTTCATCATTTAATGTACATTCTTCACGCAAGGGCTATTGTCATAATTTGTCTTATCTTAATATATAATGATAAGTATTTGAACATAGTATGACAGATGCAACTACAAGCACCTGAATGCGAACAATGTCATGTTTGTTGAGCTGAAATATTCGTTGCAATTTCTCAAACATTAATGACAAGCGAAACAGCCGGCAGTCAGAAACTTCTCGAGGAACCAAATCACAAATGGAACTTTCGTATCATGGAACTTTTTTTTAAGTGAAAGGCAGGTGCACTGCCGTAGCATTAAAGGAGGAATAAAAGTTTGAACAAAGTTTAAAAGGTTACACTACATTGGCAACTAGTGTTGCCTAAAATGAAAAAGGGAAGAAAAATAGAAAGTACATTGGGCCAGAATATCGACTTCATGCAAGGCTCCCAGCCACGGTCTCCATCTAGTGGCTGTCGTTGCCATCTTGGAGCTACAGGAGTAGATCTTCCTTAATCATTTTTGCCACTGCAAGTGGTTCTTTCTCCTTCCCCAAGAAAATTCGTCTGTTGTGCTCCTTCCATATGTTCCACCGTGTGTATAGCAACAGCCCCGTTCTCCTTCATTCCTCCTTTGGCGTCCCCATAGCCGCGCCCTGTAGTTTACTTGCTATATCATGTTGCTGCATCATTGGGAGGAGGGTTCGTTGGTACAGGTTGCACCATACTTCAATGGTTGCTACTACTTGTCCCGTGTAGGTACATTATACCAGCAAATGTCGGGCGGTTTCAACCTCTTGAAAACATATGGACATATTAGACCATTTTTCCAGCCCCATTTCTCCAGGTTGTCTGCCGTTAGTATCTTCTCTTTCATTGAGAATGCCACTTTCGGTTTCACCAGGGCTCTCCAAAGTTGTTTGGATTGAAAGGGAATTGTCGCTCCAGCAAATTGTATGGTGTATGCCGTTTTTGTTGTGTATGCTCCACTGCTAGTCCATCTCCACTTCAGCGTATCCGGCGTTGGGTTATCCAGCGACACCCCCTGCACCAGCTGCCATACCGCGATGAGTTGTATGAAATCTTCAGCCTCCGTTAGTCCCCGCAGACCTCTGGCCCAGGTCAAGTTGGGGAGCTCCACCACCAGTGTTCTATTTTTCCTTCTTGCGTTATTATAAAGGTTAGGAGCAACGTCTTTTTGAGCTGCCTTTCCAGTCCAATTATCATTCCAGAAAAGAGTTTTGCATCCATTTTCCGCCGTGATTTGCACCGACGCGGCAAAGAGGCTTTGGTCTTGTTCAGTGCATGGCAAGCTCATTCCTTGCCAGGGTTTGCTTTCTTCCATCCAGGACTGCCACAGCCAAACGTAACCGCAGTGTCGTGGCGAATTTCCCTAGATCAATCACACCCAGGCCTCCCATCTCCTTTGGTCTGCACACCATGTTCCGTTTGACCAGACACACTCTTTTTTTTTTTTCTTTGGTCTTGCTTGTCACCAGCCTAGATGAATTACCTACGTGTTTGACCAATCTTCTTTATTACCCACTTTGGCAGTACCATTGCCGTTGCCTGGTATGTGACAATGCTCGTTAGCACCGATTTGGCTAGTGTGAGTCTTCCCGCTTTTGTTGGGAGTCGACCTTTCCATCTTTGTAACCGCCCTCTAACCTTGTCTAGCAACGGCTGAAAGTCTTGCTTCCTTAGCTTACTAAGGTGCAGCGGCAGCCCCAGGTACCATCATAGGAATTTATTACCTTACCAGGGAATTCTGCATGCAGCTGTTCCATTTCTCCATCAATCACACAGATTGGGAAGATTTCCATTTTATCCAGATTTACCATCAGGCCAGAGGCCTCTCCGAAAAAAATTAGTATGCTCTTCATGTTCCTAAAGTCCATGACAGTCGGCCAAATCAGCAGAGCCGCATCGTCCGCATACAGTGAGATGTTGGCATAAGGGACTCTGGGTAAGGCCGACTGAGTTAGAAACATGAAAAATGTGGGTATATGTTATTATTCATTCCTTGGCAACTCTGCATTTAAATTTGGTTCACATCACTGATTAATGGAAGTCTTTGTATTTAATGGAAGCAACTGTTCACATCGAAATCAAAGGAAGTTGTCGAAGTGTAGCAACGACACTTCCCCGGTACTACTAAAGCGTAGTCCGCGGAGGTTCGTATTCGTTTGGAGCGCGCGTAAGATCAAGAACAAGAGGTGAATACCAAGGTTTTTTACGTGCTTCGGGCCGCCTGAGCGTAATACCCTACTCCACGAGGTGGTTGTTGATTGTATATGCGTAGCGAGTGTCTGAGATTGCTTGTATGCATCTGAACTTTCTTCTACCATATGGTGCAGCCCTTTTATATGCTAAGGACAGACCGTTACAGTATATGTCTGGCCCGACAAGTGGTCCTGGCTGTCATAAAAAACCTATACACGATCTAATGGTGTTATGAGTGATTAACATTGTGATAACGTGCCTTAATGGCGGTGTTATCAGTCTTGATAGCCTTCTAATCGTGCGCCATTAATATAGCATTAATGGCGTGTTAACTAGGTCTTGTAACAGTTGTTTAATCGCCTCAGGAATGTGATGTTGCAGGCTTAGTTTCAGAGGTCTGATACGTGGCAGCTCTAGAGCTTCCCTTTGCGGGGAGGCAGATCCGGATCTACTTGACACGTGGCAGCACCAGAGCTTCCCTGTAAAGGGAGGTAGGTCCTGCCCTGCACGACACGTGGTAGCTCCAGAGCTACCCAAACGAGGGAGGCAGGCCCAGTGTTGCGGGGCACGTGTTGCCTTTAGAAGTCTTCAACATTGGCGGGCGGAACTCCATGACTTTATCCACAGTATAAGGGAGTACCTGGTATCCAGTTTACCGACGGCGGCCCTCGGGCACACCTCTGGGAGAGGACTCGATAACAGAGGTGGGGCCATCATCGATTCCAGCATTGCTGCTTCAAAGGTCTTTTCTTGGGAAGTTGGAACGACGGCACACAGTTATGCCGTCGCCGTGTGGTCCTTCTTGATATGGTGAATGGGATCCTAGCGTGCGGATATCATGCAATTGAAGGTTGCTGGTTCTTGATACAAAATTCGTATCGGTTCCCAGCGTGATCTTTGTAATCCTGTCAGGCTGCCGCCCTCGGGCTTCCAACTTCCCATCATGACAACGGTTCACCTGGTGCGACTTTTTTAACAAAGTGTACTCAGGACCCCTTGTCATTGACGAGGTCATTTGAGATTCGGTTTGGAGGTAGTTTCCAACCAAACGTTGCGGATGCTTACTAAAAAGAGAAAGTCCACACGGGGAGAGAACTCTTTACGCCTTCATCTGATCTTGCGCTTAGAGCCCTTCGCCCTTGCAACCTTTCTTCCACTTCTGCTCCACTTTGCAGCGATGGAGTTGGGTCTTCCTTACAGCCGGATAAAGAAAGATGAAGATTTGTCGAGGGTCCGCACATATATGGGGTGGTCGAGTGACTCCTTCAACAACTTGATTCGCCTCGGCAAGTTCCCCTTAGAGAAGGAGAACCCCAACAAGATTGTCTACATCATAGCGTTTGCCATGGTGGGGCTCATCCCACCCTTCTCCAGCTTCCTGCTGATGCCGCTGGAATTCTACAGCGACTCCACAACCTCGTCCCCCACTCCTTCTTGCTAGTGGCGACATTCGTCCACTTTTGCGAGATGTGGGTGGGTGTGCCACACTGCATCGAACTTTTCTGGACCTTCTTCATGGTCCACGCAACCGGGAAGTGCAATGAGTTTCTTGGCTTCTACTACTTCGTGAAGCGCAAGAACTCTCCCTTCAAGTACTTGAGGACATTCCCCTCCTTGAAGTGGGACGGATGGAAGAAGGACTGGGTGGTCATCACGATGGACTGCCACAACATGCTGGAGCTGCCTGACAGCCTTCTGACCATTGACACCGATGCCTAGGAGGTGGTTCCGACGCTGTCGGAGGAGTACAACACGATCTTGACAAGGATCCAGGAGTGCGTTGAAGGAGGAGTGACTCCCTTAATGGTCATCGCACACTTTCTGATTAATCGGTGGGCTCCGATAAAGAAGAGAGAATGGCCGGCGTGGGCATTCGGTGGTGAGATGAATTCATACCGGATTGAGACTGGTATTAGGTCCAATTTGGATGAAAAGGCTTTGAAGCTTCATCTCCAAAATTTGCACCACAGAACCATTTGCACTAATGATCTGACACCTTCGGCGGAGTTCCTGCCCCTGAACGTGGTACAAGAGTTCAGGAGGGAGCTACGGAAGAAGATGCCAGTACTTGATATGGGCCTCGTGGATAAGCGTCAGAGCACTCCTCCGGTAGGCATTATGATCCCAAGAGCTCCTTGCTCCCATGAAGGCTCCAAACCTACGCCAGTCAGTGGCAAAGGCAAAGGTCCCATAGCTTCACCTCTCAAGAAATCAACCTCCGGCGGAGGCAAAGAGAAAGCTCCCGTCAATGTTCTGAGTCGCAAGCAGAAGGTGACAAGGAGTGATGGGAGCAGTGTGAAGGAAGATTCGAAAGGAGTGAACCCTTAGCCTCGGCTTAGGTCTGTGGTGGTCGTGGCCCCAGCTCCGATTGGTTCTTCAGCTCCAGTGCCCACAGAGGGCACTGGCTTCAGCAAGTCAACTCCGGCCCTGGTGCTAGCAGAGGGCTCTGGGTCCAAAGCAATTCCTCCTACAACAGAGGTACCAGACATGGCAGCACCGGCAGCTGCATCATCACCTGGTTAGGGGTCTGGAGCATCTGCCACGCCGACGACGACAGACTCTATCTCCAAGCGCCCGAGGAAGAATATATGCGCCGATTGGAGCGGCAATACCCCTAGCTAAGGGTCGGCTCTTTAGCTTTTGTCTTGATCTTGTTTCTTGCTTTGTCTTGAATTCTCTATTCTCTGCTTCAAAAATGTCAAAAACAAGTACGGTAGCTCCGGTGCCTATTGCAGCTCTGGAGACTGCATTCGCTGAAAATCCTGCCCTGGCTCCTGCCTCTCCCAAAGTGGTGGTGGTGGACGACACGACGGCTTCGGCACCAGCTGTCGTGGAGACAAATCTAGTGTTGATGCTATAAGATCCTATGGTAGCGCCAAACCACGTAGAAGAAGTGCTCAAGAAAACTTCGGTTGTCTCGGAGTCGGCTGTAGAGGTTTCGGTATAAATGCCATAAAATGATGAAGCTCTATTGGCAGTACCAACGTTAGCTCCGGAGGTGTACCTGCCTGATTCTGCACAAGGGGGTTCGGCTGCAAGAACATCGGCTTCTAAGCCGATGGATGAAGTTCCAGTTGCAGGACTGCCCTCATCCACTCCACAGGTAGAAGATCTGGTTGCGCGACCTTCCTCACCTGCACCGAAGAAGGATGAACTGCCAGCTACTAGCCCCGCCGATGTTAAGCTGCTAGAGTCCATGCTCGTGCCATGAGCTCCAATGTTCGTCCTGTAAGACTTGTAGGAACCAGAGGACGGCCGTCAAGCAGGATCGGAGCCAATCCCCCTTCCTTGTCAATTGATAATGCTTGCTCCAGCCTCCGATGGGTCTAGTTGCCTTCGACAACGAGTGGAGGTCTCTTGAAGACGCGTGCACCATTATAGGGCGTTGGAACCAAAAGCTCTTCTTCGAGAAGAAGCTGATGCAGTACAGGCTTGCCGACCAGAAGGAGTGGGTGGCTTCGGAGAAGGCCTGGCAGTCGCTCCTGAAGAAGGCATTGGATGAACGAGAGTCCACTATTAAGGCCCTCGACAAGAAGACTCAGGAGATCTATGAGCATGTGCAGAGGGCCCGTGAAATGGCCGACAACCGCTCGGAGAGTCTCAAAGAGTTGAGGGAAACTCTCCTCAAGCGCCAGGAAGAGCTAGATAATAAGGAGGTCGACCTCCAAGAGAATGAAAATAATATACAGCAAAGGGAGGATGAGCTCACCTAGAAGCTGGCACACGATGAGCAAGACTTGGATAATCGTGTGGAAGAATTTGAGACTTGGTGCGAACAAGAGAAGCACCGGTTGTGGCAAACGGGTCAATATGTCAGGGGAAGAGAAATCATTGTCTCTGTCCGGGAGGACAAGATGTAGGCAAAGGAGAAGGACCTTGCAGACAGGCAAGGCCACATTCACCTCCGAGAGAAGAGCGTTGATGACCAACAAATGCTGTTGGCTGAACGAATTCAGCGTCATGCCAAGGAGGTCGAGCGCTTCTTAAAGGAGGGGTCTATGGAGCTATCTTCTGCTAGGTCACTAGAGGAGCTCCAAAGTTCTAGAGCGATTGAGTCCCAACAGATCTAAGACTTCCTTAGATGGACAAATGAGGCTCTGGTACCTTTCAGATATAGTCCGGTTCGACCGGCTAATCCAGAGCCAGAGATGGACAACAACCTGGTGGTGCTCAACTCCACTAGCACGAAGCTGGAAGCTATCGGAGATGTGGTCATCGACGAGATCGAGACTGAAGGGAAGTCGCTATCTCGGAACATCGCAGAGTACGTGCTGACATGCTTCCGGAGTCGAGACTCTTCAATGTCTCTAGATCCCGTGTACGAGAGACCCATCACTGAAGAGGAGGGAGCTGCCAAGGCCAGCGTTCAAGAAGCCGCCGAGAAGGTTGCTTCGTTCTTCGTGAGGAACTCCAGTAGCTAGGACATTTCTCTTTTTAACCTCAACTTGTAATCCTCCACTTTTGAATGAATGAAATCCTTTTGAATTCTATTTTTTGTGTGTCTTCAATGCATTGCCCTTTGTCTTTTTGGCCCCTGGTAGATGTGAACAATTTAATTGTGAACATGTACCAACAGAATTTAAAAATGTCTTGAAGACTTGACTTCGAACTCTTAGCCAAAATGATAGCTCCAAGGTCCGAAGTTTACCTCCGACATCTTCGAGGACGCTTTGTTGCGTCGATAGCAGGCCCCCTGGGAGTTGTCCGAGCTTCATAGCTTCGACGGTGCCCACTATCAATGCTTAGAACATCGACGGTGGGCCCCCTGGGAGTTGTTGGAGCTTCATAGCTTCAACAGCGCCCACCATCAACAATTTGAACGTTGACGGCGGGCCCCCTGGGAGGTGTTGGAGCTTCATATCTTCGACAGCGCCCACTCTCAATGCATAGAACATCAACGGCGGGCCCCTAGGGAGTTGGTGGAGCTCCCTAGCTACGACGGCGCCCACTATGAATGCTTAGAACGTCAATGGTGACCCCTGGGAGTTGTTGGAGCTTCATAGCTTCGACGGCACCCACTATCAACGCTTAGAACGTCAAAGCGGGCCCCTTGGGGGTTGTCGGAGCTAAGTGCGCCAGCAGCATTCACCATCACGGAGCAAATCGCCATTGGATATTCATTTTCCTGCGCATAAGAAACAAGAAAAGCAATAAAATTCGTCCTCTTGTCTATTACTTATTTGCGGCTTATTATCCTTCTTCGAGTTTTAGGTCCTAAGGAACTCAATCGAATAACATAAGTGTACTAGTTAAATCCCTTTAGGTCCGAACGCCTTCCGAACCCGCCCTGCTAAGACCTGCCAGGATATAGGTAGAGTGGCGTACTTAGGGTATATGACCAGACTAAGTTGATAGCGCACTCCGGACCTATTATTGACTTTTGGTTTTCAGGCGAGTAGACCATCTAGCAGTACTAGGACCCAAAAATGAGATTAATAATACAACTTATATATCACACGAATATCCAGGACTAAACTTCAAAGGGATTGCACAATATTGCTATAGAAAACAAGGAAAAGATAATAAAAGTAACGAGCTTGCACAAAAGTAATGCACGTAGAGTCTGCTTTCACACAAAAATGTATTTCATTGTAGGTCCGAATAACAGGGGAGACAAGGACACACTTAAAGTATGGAACCAAGTTAAGTGTGCTATTCATCCTTTTTAAACCCAGGGAAGGTAAAGACACACTCAAGGTTAAGTTAAGTGTAATTTTTAACTAGGACCTATCTGGCTATGTTCATAGACTCTATAAGGCACATTATGCGTAAATACAGACTCACCTCCGTGAAATGCGTAAAACTTACGGAGGTGCTCGATGTTCTATGGATTGTGAAGCGGGGTCCATCCTCTGTTGCCAAGTGGACGCATCTGGTGTGGGAAACTTTAATCACTCGGAAGGGACCTTCCCAACTGGAGGAGAGTTTGTTCATCCCATCAGGAGTTAATATTATTCGCAGCACCATATCGCCTTCTTCTAGCTGCTAGTTGCGCACATGCCTTTGGTGATAGCACCAGAGCGCCTAGCGATATCGTGCATTCTGAACAGCTGCTTGGCACCTTCACTTATCAACAAGGTCCAGGTCTTCGCACTGGAGCTTGTCCTACGCAGGTTCGTCGAAGTTCCGGACTCGGAGGGAACCCATGGTGATCTCTGGAGGAAGGACTGTTTCAGCTATGTACACCAGAAAGAAATGTGTCTCTCGAGTAGCACGACTATGTGTTGTCCTGCTTGACCACAGAGCGGACGGAAGTTCTTCAATCCAGTTGGCGCAATGTTTCTTCAAGCTCTCGTATGTGCGCGTCTTGAGTCCCTTGAGTATCTCTGCATTTGCTCTCTCATCTTGGCCATTGCTTGCCGGGCGAGATACTGACGCATGGCTTACTTGTATGCTGAGATCTTCACAATACTCTTGAAAGGTTGCACTTGTGAATTGGGTTCCATTGTCAGTGATGAATCTGTTCGGAACTCCAAATCTGCAGATAATGGACTCAAGAACTTGATCGGAAGTTGCTTATTGATTATCACAACTGGAGTAGCTTCCAAGAACTTTGTGAACTTGTCAATGGCGACATACAGGAACCTATAACCTCAGATGACTTTTGGGAAAGGTCCCAAAATGTCCATACCCCACACACCGAATGGCCACATGGGAGGTATCATCTGTAGTGACTACGCTGGTGTGTGAATCTGCTTTGCATGAAACTGGCACGCTTCACACTTCTTTACAAACTTAACTGCATCCTGGAGTGCTGTATGCCAATAAAAACCATGCCGAAAGGCCTTACCGACCAACGTGTGGGATGGTGCGTGATTCCCACACTCGCCTCCATGGATCTCCGCAAGTAGCTCGCGACCTTCTTCCCGAGAAATGCACCACATTAGAACGCCGTTGGCACCACATCGGTGGAGATCCCCTTCTACCAACATGTATCTTTTAGCCAATCTGACGACTCGCTCAGTAGAAGCACCGTCTTCAGGAAGGATATTATCCTTCATGTAGCTCCGGATCTCAGATATCCATGCATCAGAGCTATCTTGAGATTTTGAATATTGTGCGCTAGGTTGCTCGGAGCTTTCTGCAGTGCCTACGATCCTTGGTGGGCGCCATGGCAACAGGGCCACCAGTACCGCCAGCTTTGAGGTACTGGTCTCACCCCATCACTCAGTTCGACGGGCTGAGTGGCAGGTGATGACAATCTCCTGACAAAAACTCTGCCGAGAGCTTGAGCTCCGGTCAAAGCCTTCATCGAGAGGTCGACAGCTTCAGCATTGTTGAGACGCTGGACATGGTGGAGATCGAGGGCGCAGAAGTCCCTTTGCAGCTTCTGGACTTCAAGTAGATATTCATCAAGCTGAGGGTTGTTGCAACTGCATTCACCTTTAACTTGTTTGATGATGAGTTGTGAGTGACCCTTCACCAGCAAGTGTCGGACGCCATATGATAGCGCCACCTTAAGTCCGTAGGTGAGAGCTTCATACTCTGCCATGTTGTTGGTTGCCTTGAAGTGAAGACGCACCATGTACTTGACCTTCTCCCCGGTTGGAGCAAGGAGAAGTATTCTAGCTCTGGCCCCCTACTTCTGCATGGAGTCATCGAAGTAGAGAGTCCAGTGAGGCTTAGTGAAGATTGGGACCTTGGGTTCTGACTTATGCTCACTGGGACCCTCCAGACTTGATGAAGGAGTCCATTCAGCCACAAAGTCTGTCAGCGCTTGACTCTTGATCCCATGTCACGGCTGGAATTCGAGATCGAATTCTTACAACTCCGCTACCCACTTGGCGACATCTCCCGTAGAATTGGGATTGTGTAAAATAGCGCATAGTGGATAAGAGGTTACATCTGATATCTTGTGGATTGGAAGTAGTGATGAAGCTTCCTTCAGGCATTAAGAACTGCATATAGCAGCTTATGCACGTCAATGTACCGAGTCTTGGCGTCGCAAAGTACTTCACTCATGAAGTACACCGGACGCTGGACAGTACATACATTATCGGAGTGACCCGGAGCTTCCTCTTCATCAACCCGGACCCTACTGAAAGGGTCCGGAGCTTCTTCTTCATAAACTCAAACCTTCTCGGATGGTCCAGACCTTCTTCTTGAACTGCAGGAACTCCTTTGGTTGAAAGAGGTTGATACACAGGCATCTTGCCTTTAGGATCCGTGCGTGGGGGCTGGGACCCAAGCTCACCTTCAGGTAGCTTGGTACCCTCCTGGAGGGGTCTAGGCTCCTGAGATGATGATGGCTTTAGCCTCCCTACAACCAGAATCATGCTCACAACCTCTACAGTTGTTGAAGTATAAAGCAAAAGAGTCTCACCAGGTTTCAGAGCTACCAAAACTGGTAGTTTGGTGAGGAGCTGCATGAGCTTCCGGAATTCCTTCTCCGCTTCTTCAGACCACTGGAATGGTCCGGACTTCCTCGATAGTTTGAAGAAGGGAAGCTCTTTCTCTGCCATCTTTAAAATGAACCGGCTGAGTGCAGCTAGACACCTAATTAGCTTCTGGGCATCCTTGACGCGAGCTGGAGGTCGCATCTCTTCAATGGCCTTGATTTTGGCTAAATTTGCCTCAAATTCCTTAGTGAATCACCAAGAAACCAAGGAGCTTTCCAGAGTTAACCCTGAAGATGCACTTGTCCGAGTTAAGCTTTGTACGCGTCAAGCGCGACTTGTCAAAGACGGTTGCTGATTGTCAAGGAGTGATTCCTTGTTCTTCACCTTGATGACGATGTCATCGACATATACCTCCACCAAGTCTCTGATGAGCTCTCCAAACATTTCGTGCATGGCTCGAACAAAAGTTGAAGCAGTGTTTTTGTGACCGAATGGCATGATAGTGTAGCAATACAACCCATATACTGTAATGAAGGCAGTATGCTCTTAATGTTCCCTGGACATTGGATCAGATGCTATCTAGAATATGTGTCTAGCAAACACAGTAATTCACACCCAGAGGTATAATCCACTATCTGATCTATGCTAGAAAGTGGAAATGGGTCTTTTGGGCATGCCTTATTCAAGGTGGTGTAGTCAATGCACATCTGAAGCTTCCCGCTGGCCTTTGGTACAACACCTGAGTTTGCCAACCACATAGGATGGTAACCTCCCGAATGAAACCAGCGTCGAGTAGCTTCTTGATTTCTTATATGATGAAGTTCTGTCGCTCGACAAATTTCTTTCGGGGCTTCTAATGTACTGGCGTTGCATTATGGTATATCTTCAGGCCGTGATCACCTCCCTAGGGATCCCATGCATTTGTGACGGTTGCCATGAAAACACATCGACATTCACCCGGAGGAAAGTGACGAGCGCGAGTTCCTATTTGTCGTCCAGACCTCCCGATATACGAGTGGTCTGGGCAGCATCGGAACAAATTTGGACGACTTTGATGGGGATGTCGGTGTCGTCGCTTGGTTGCACACGAGGTGCAGAGGTGGAGCCACACGGATGTGAGCTCGAAGGTTGTTGAGTTGGTCGCGTCTTCCCAGATTCTTCTTCTTGCAGCATTGCGAGCGCATGAAGTTATTCCAGCGCAATGACTCCAGTTGTGCAATCCCCACGGATCCGTAAGACTTCTAAAGTGAGTTTGCATCTTCAACACCAGATAGCCGTAATGGGCTACGACCATGAACAAATACAAGGATGGCCTGCCTAGGATGGCGTTGAAGGGAAGGCTGATGTGTGCCACATGAAAAACCAGTTTCTCGGACCTATAGTTATCCCGAGTACCAAAAGTGATCGGGAGTGTAACTGATACGAGAGGAGTGATGGCTCCCAGACCTACTCCGAAGAAATGGCATGAGGGCCTAAGGTCCGATAGGCTGAGCTGGTGCTTCACAAAACCTGCAAAGCTGAGGAGGTTGAGCGCCGGACCTCCGTCCACTAGGACATGGTAGAGATGGATGTTATTGATAGTAGGAGAGACCATCAAAAGCAACTAACCGTCTCATTTCATGTTCATCGGGCAATCCAGAGAATCAATGGTGATGGCAGAATCCATCTACTTCTGCTGAGGTTCTGCCTTGGCGGCGGGAGTTGCGGCAGCCATTTCCTGATGCATTGTCTTGAGGATACGCAGGGAGGTAATATCCTAGGACCCTCCATATATTATATGGAGATTCATGCGACACTCGTTGTTAGAGTTATCAGAGTCGTCGTCAACGGTGTTGTAGACGTCCTTCATGGACTTCTTGGCATCTTGGAATCCTAGGTCCTGATCAGACGGAGCTTCACCGACTTTTTGTTTCACTTCCCCTTGGCGGAAAGGTGTTTCTTCTTGCCGCTTGTTCTTGCGTTTAACAAGCCGGTTGACTTCGCGACAGTCTTCAAGGTTATGAGTGTTTGTTTTGTGGATCAGACACCACATCTTCTCACTGTCGTTGTCCTCAGACGATGGTCGGGGTCGTTTTTCGGGGCGTGACCCCTAGCCACCAGGAGCTGCTGCAGTAGTAGCAGTAGGCGTGCCGGCCAACAACTTTTTATTGCCATTGGACTTCTTCTTCTTTTTTCCACCGCCTGAGGCAGTAGCTTCAACTTTGGAGGAGGGTTTACCAGCCTCCACGGCTGGTTTGGAGTGCATCTCTCGGCCCTCCGCAGCCCTAGCACATTTATCAGCTAGGCTAAAGAGCTCCGTGACACTGTTGACATCTTTGGTTGCCAGCTTCTCCAGCATCTTCTTGTCTCTAACTCCCTGTCGGAATGAGAAGGAATCGTAATCCGTACCTGAGAAAACTGTTGGATGAACGATCGCAGTGATTCTCCTGCCTTCTATTATACGGCGAACAAGTCCAGCTCAGTGCTAGGCCGAGTGTAGGAGCTTCTGATGTTTGTGATGAACTAGCGACAGAGTTCCTCCCAACTATAAATGGAGTCAGGAGGTAGACTCATGAACCAGGATCTTGCAGTCCTAGGGAGTCACGCGGAAGTTGTTGGCCATTACGGCCTCATTGCCTCTAGCTGCTAGGATGGCAATAGAGTAAATATGAAGAAACTCGGCAGAATTGATTTTCCTGTCGTATTTCTCCAGCAGATGAGGCCGAAACTTATGTGGCTAGTCACCCATGCGAAGATGCATGGCAAGGGCCGAACAACCACCCCCCACTCGTAGTGGAGAAGGAATTTCTCGAACCTCTCGCCTCTCGCGAGCACGCTCGATATGGGCACGGCCATCCTGCCTCATGTATCGGTGGTCGAGCTATGACTAGAGGTCATGCGTCAGGAGCCTCGATGTCGTATGACTGCGGCAAGCCCCAGATGGCAGTGATGTCACTTGCTAGGAGAGCGCATGTCTCCTGTGGTGCGACGCTTGAGGACCAAGTCTACCAGACAAGGTCCTATTCCGAGTAGGTGCCTGCCCAGCGTGGGGCAGACTTTGGACACTGAGGGCATTAGTTGCAACTGCAACTAAATGCTCAACATGTGCGCGCCATTGCTCCATGGCAGCCGGAGGAGCTCCGTGCGCTGGAGGACACTGAAGAAGTGTATGCACTGCGTTCAGCGCATTCTCAGGGTTGTTCGTCGATGTATTGACCGACACGAATAGACCATCTTGCTGAGATGGTGGAGGTGGCGGTGGAATGACACTCGCCGGGACAACAGTGTTGGCTGGCTATTGCACGTTTGAGGGATTTCCTCCTGTAGGCCGCTCAACCAAACCGTTGGATGAAGCTGCGGCAAAGTTCACCATCTTGAGATCTTAGGCCCCCTATCTGGCGCGTCAAATGTCAAAGTGTAACAATGACACTTCCTCCGGTAATCTTAAAGCATAGTCCGCGGAGGTTCGTATACGGTTGGGGCGCGCATAAGATCAAGAAAAAAAGGTGAACACCGAGGGTTTTACGTGGTTCGAACCGCTTGAGCGTAATACCCTACTCTATAGGGTGGTTGTTGATTATATATGCGTAGCGAGCGTCTGAGATTGCTTGTATGCATTTGACCTTTCCTCTACCGTATGTGCAACCCTTTTATATGCTAAGGACTGACCGTTACAGTATATGTCTAGCCCGACAAGTGGTCCTGACTATCATAAACACCTTATACACGATCCACTGGTGTTATGGTGATTAACATTGTTATAACGTGCCTTAATGATAGTGTTATTAGTCTTGATACCCTTCTGATTGTGTACTATTAATATAGCATTAATAGCGCGTTAACCAGGTCTTGTAATAGTTGTTTAATAGCCTCTTGAATGTCCGTGTCGTTGGAGATCCGGCTACCTTCCTGTTGCAGGCTTAGTTCCGGAGGTCTGACACGTGCCAGCTCTGGAGCTTACATCTGTGGGGAGGCAGGTCCGGACCTACTTGACACGTGGCAGCACTGGAGTTTTCATCTACTAGGCAGCACCGAGCTTTCCTGTGTAAGAGAGAGGTAAGTTTTGTCCTGCAGGACACGTGGTAGATTCAGAACTACCCAAACGAGTGAGGCTGGTCCAGTGTTGCGGGACACATGTTGCCTTTAGAAATCGTCAATATTGACGGGTGGAATTTCATGACTTTATCCACAATATTAGGGATAGCTGGTACCTAGGGCACCGAGAGAAGTCGGAGGAGCAGATCTAGACTCTAAAGACAATTAACCAGCAGGAAATGTAAAGATCATTGCCAGCCGATTGCATTTCTGAAGACGATTAACTTGGATTGATTCTCCACTCGACCCGTCAATCGATGCATGCTAATTGCTGATTAATTTATTTATACGAGCTTGCCTTTAGACTTGACCGGCCAACACTGGGTGCCGGCGTCAAAGACGGCGGGCGAGCCATCCCGCGGCGGGGGAAACCAAAGCCAGCAGTCGTAGTCATAGAAGACGACCTCCTTGATGGGCCACACCTTGTACATGAACATCAGCGACACTCTTATCCTCACGTGCACCGTCCCCGCGGCGAGCTCCCTCTTCAGCTCAGCCGCCATGACGGTGTCCACGGCCACCGTACCCCGGAAAGCTGGGTGAAACACCTGCATGCGTTCATCATTGTAACAGCCTGGATAACATCAATGGAGCCTGATATCCACGGTTTATAGCTCACTCTTGTATTCTTGGGGCCCTGGCGGAAGGGCGTTGGGAACGCGTCCTCGGCGGGGCCGAGCACGGTGCTGCCCTGGTCGTAGTCGTAGAAGGCGGTAGCGCCGACGTCGAGATACCTGATGCTGAGGCGGCTGTGCGAGTTATGGAAGCTGAGGTCAACCGACAAGTCGTATCGGAGACGACTCCTCGGATCCGCGGTGTGGGCCGGCGGCGATGTGACGTTGAGAGCGGCTAGGACGGCGGAATCGATGGTGGGGTGGAAGCGGTCGGGGCGGTAGAGAAGCCAGAGGAGGATGACTGTGGAACCCAGCGGCGTCCAGAACGTTGCGCAATCCAACGCCCAGCCGAAGAGCTTTTTGATGGCATCACAAGGCGAAATCTCCTCTGAATCGCTCATTTGTGTAATTCACGGGAAGTTAACTGCAACTTTCTCTTTGAATTGAGCATACCACAGCTGGCTTTTATGTGCGCTGTTGAGTTGCTGGGGAGTCAGAACGTAGTAAGGACTCCTCAACTATTATTTGTCCCACGTGGGTGAGATTAAATAAAGTGAGATAACCCAATTAGCTTTGTTGCATTGAAAAATAAAAATACACAGAATTAGATGAGGTGATTTGATTATTTAAAACCATATTTTCGATGCAAATGCAACAAGATCACTGCTACAATAAGCCTCATCTCAGGCGACTCCAAACGTATTATCACACAGGGTTTCTAAAACCGCCCGAAACGAAAAGTCTATGATAATCTGCAATTTCGCCGACGGAGAAGTGAAACGCCAATGATAATGGTATTATCACGGGCGGTTCTTTACTTCCGACTAGCCGCCTGTAAAGACACATTATCCCAGGCGGGTCGTGCAGTATATATAACCGCATGTGATAATGGTGTTATCATATGGGGATCTTTACTTATGACAAGCCGTCTGTGAAGATAAATTATTGCAGTCAGTTTGTACCATAACAATAACCGCTTGTGACAATAAGGTTGTCACAAATAGATATTTACCTATATCTAGCCGCCTGTGATAATTATATTTCACAAGTAGGTCTAGCCGTAGGTAAAGAACCGCTTGTTTTAAGGTATACTCTATGCAGTACTACATGCTGTTATTTCTATTTTTTAGGTCAATTCAATATAATCACAGATGTCAATAATATAATCACAGAAGTCATCTCACAGAAATCAATTTCACTAAAACAATATACATATGTACAAGTTACACATACAAGTCATCTCATAGTTTACAAGTTTTACTAAAAATTGTTTCTATTGTCGTAGTCGCAATGTTCTAGCACATCAGCTACTACACTATCCTCATCGAACAACCCTTCTTTGTACAAAATTTCCCGACACACGAATTGACACAATTCACCGGCATTCTTGTCGGCTCCTCCACCAAGCATACTTCTACAAATCGGTCATTCATTGTTCACATTCTTTGTGTGCTGCAATGAAATACATAACAAGGTTTAGAATGTGTTGGTTTGAACAATCTCAAAATATAGATCAAAGTGAGAGTATAGAGAAATTTATTTGGTATTTTTGGAGCAGTTATACTATCAGCAATTGAATTTTGAAGTTAGAATCAAAATCTGAAAATAATTTTCCTGATAATATTGAACAACAGAGAATATAAGTATTCAAATACGTAATTACAATGAAAATGAAGCTCAAAAGTAAGAAAAGCTATCGATATTAAGGAACACATACATCCTCACGATTCACTCTATATTCGCTGGCGGTCCGAAGATGGTCGCATACATAATACCCGCATAAGACGCTCCCAGCAAGCTGCTTGGGACAAGGATAATATGTTTTAATGTCTAATGCATTCGTATTAGGAGGTCTCTGACCGCCAAGCTGTCCTGCGTAAAACCGTCAAGCGATGTAATATAAGAAATTTCATATAAAACTTGTCAACACATTCTAAATGTGTGTAAATTAAGAGTATTGAATAAAAGTACATTTTCAAAATGGAAAAGAAATATTTGTAACGATCTGGTGGTTAATCGGCTGAGTCCAAGACTGTTGCCAAACGCTGCGCTGGCTTGATGAAAATCATTATGTAGTGTTTACTGCACACGTGTTAAATTAACAATTAGAAATAATTACTATTTCAATGTCATGTGTCTAACTTACTCGATACAGAGCCTTTACCGGGTCCTTGCCATCTCTGACAAAGTTAAACATGGCATGTCCTATGTAAGCTGCAACTTCTGTCTGTCTATCCTTTTTTTATTTTGCGATTGTTTTTTCAAATTCTTTATTTTTCATCTGCTTGTACTGTACTGGGTCTCGATTCGCTTCAACGTCGAATAGCATCTTTGCAATCCGTATAGAGTCAAGGATACCTGTCTTTCATTTCATCTTTTCATTATCCATGTATTGGATCCTATTGAGGAAGTCCAGAATTATTGTAATCTCATGAAATGTGTATGCGTTTAGTAAGAAAAGTAAATGCAAAATATTAGAGGCACTTACAAGCACCGGACGAGTAGCATGTTGATTTCGAGCATGCCCCGATGGAAAAGGACATGTAGATCTTCAAAGAAAAGGGCTCGTTTATTTGCTCCAGTTCTCCAAAATGCATCTTGTGGCACACAAAATGTGACGTAAGAAAGATCATATTTTGTGCTGGCAGTGATGTACCACTCGTGCATTCTTTGAGTGGGATAGGTTCTTTGCTAAGTTGTATTGATGTCATGAATGGCTTTCCATTCACATATTTAGGAGGAACATCTTCAAGCTTGTATATTGGAACTCCTAGTTTAACTAAAGTCGTCCGCCGATTATACATGACACCGTATTTTTCTCACTCCTCGATATCTTCTAATGTTGGCTCATGAGAAGAACGAGATGCACTCGATTTGCTAATATTTTCCTTCATATTTTCCAAATACTTTGACACTTCTGATGAAGGTTTCTTATTTTCATATGAGCTAACTTTGATAGGCACTGATGATCGAGGAGTAGTCGTCGGAAGTTGGACACTGGCTTGCTAGTGAACCTGTTCTTCAACTGATTGCTCTTTACTCCCAACAGCTGGCTCTAGTACTACTTCAAGCTGTTGCTCAACTGGTTCCTCTTTACTAACAATAGCTTGCTCAGGTACTGCTTGAAGTTGTTGTTCAACTTGTTGTTCTTGGTTATCTTTACTGGCAAGGTTACTATCATCCTTGCTGAGACATAGGGGGAGTGGAACTTCCTAGACTGGGAGTGGATCTTTCTGGACTTTCGCCTTAGAAGATGGGGTTGCAGTATTTTGAGATGCGACGGGGCTAGAAATCGGCTCATCGTCCAACACGATATCACGTCAGTGCCAAAAGATTAATTGGTTGACAGCCTGCCCCAGAGTCGCTATCCCCTCATGTGTGATGTGGTCTATTTCATAATCTTTATAATCATTATTAATGATCTGAAGAACTTGCACCACAACATAATACAATGGAAGTGGATTGTCGTTGAAGTCACGATTAGGATTTGTCATAGCAATGGCAACCTATTTGTTTTTGTTCCTTGCTCTGCTGATCGGGAAAAGAAGACGACAAGACATGTCCTTAGCAATATCATCGACAGCGAACTTATGGGTTGACCCTGAGCATGGCACAGAACCTACGCTGCTAGGGTAGGCAGTTGGAGATACCAATTGCTCCTTTGGCACGGGAATCATCGCTTTACTCAATGCCACTAATTGTCCTGATTGTCTAAGTTGTTCCATTATTTCTTGCACATTTTTCTTAACCTTTTGAGCAATCATTTCCTCAAGTGTTTTGTTGAACTTCTCACGTCTTCTATATGTCTCTTTATCTTTCACGAAACCATCTAGCCATGTCATTTGAGAAGAGATTGCTCGAGCCCGTCCACTGTGTTCAGGGTTTCCTAGGATAGCGGTAAGTTGGTAATTCTCCCTCTTTGGCTTGAAGAGACCCTTCTGTTGCTTTTCAATTACTTCTTTCATTTTTTCCTCTACTTCGTTCATAGAGTCAGGCTTTTCAAGTTTGCCCTCCCTGGTCAAACCTGACCGAGCAAAGACCCACCGCTGAGTTCTCTCATCGCAGCCTTCTAACGGGTGAGGATTGCCCTTACTGGTAATTTTATCTAATATCTTATTCCATTCCTGGACGTTGGGTGCTTATCCGGCAGACCCCAAGCGCTGATGGTATTGGTTCTTTTGGGCAAGCTCTAACCTAGTTGCACTTAGGGATTTAGCATCAGGTGTGATCTTTTGACGAACAAATTCTTACCACTGAGCTTGTGTGATTTTTCCCATCTTCCTTGGTCTAGGGACCTTATCGGCCTTAACATAAGCATTCATTTCACTCTTCCATGCACGAAACTTCTTGCCGTAAGAGACCAATGTTGCTTTCTTTACAACATCTTCTGTGCCTTTCGTGAACTTGAATTGTTTCTTTATGCTTTCCCACAACTCATTCTTGGTCTCCTCATGTAATTTTCTCCAATTCTCAGTTGTGATCGGCACGAGCTCTCTAACAAGAAAACCGCATGCATTTTGGTACTTGGTAATTGAATCCAGTGGTCCTTGGAGAAGCCCACTTGGACCGACCCTTGTTATGTACATGATGCGGTCCAATGGACCCTTATTGGGACATCGTTGCCCTCGTTTCCGCTTGAGTGAACTTGAGGATTCATCCATTGGAGAACCACCTGCGGTTTTAGGAGCCGAAGTCACCTTGTTATCTTCACGATTAATCTAGGTAGAAAAGAATTATAAGACTTCGTATACTTGACAACAAACATTAACTTGAATTGCTGAAATTAAGATTCGTGATCCATACCCCGTCAACAGGATCATATTCTGGGTCGAGATCCTCTGAAGTCTTTTTAATTTTTATATCCGGAAAAGGATCCGATGGACTGTGAAAGGAGCCTGAACTGCTAGAGTCACTAAACTACATATTGCCTTCTTTATTTTTACTACCAGCACCAGTCTTCTTAAGGCTTTCCATGCTAGAACTAATAAGACAAAAATATAATGAATTGCACCAGTCTTCTTTATGATGTGTTGCATGAAGAAAAAGATGGAAGCATTCTAGGGTTTGATATGGCATTCCATGGTTTAAGGTGACTGATTTAGGTGATTGACCAAGTTCCATTCTAGGGTTTGATGTGACTAACCAAGGCACTAGCTAGGCATGTGTATTGCTTGTATCAAAAGCCGACAAGAACAATTATATCAACAATTAAAACATAACTGTCGGTACCCTACGTACCAGGTATCCCATGATACCGCAAGAAGTGCAAGAGAGTTCCACCTGTCAGAGTTGAAGGCTTCCTAAGGTCCCACATGTCACACGGCACTAAACCTGTCTCGCTCATATGGGTAGCTCCGGGACTGCCACGTGTAATGTACGACCGGAGCTGAACTCCCAACATAGGGAAGCTCCGTAGTTGACACGTGTATAATGACCCCAAACCTAACCCCCCGTAGAGGGAAGCTCCGGTGTCGCCACGTGTATAATAGCTCCGGACCCATCTCACCACTAGAGAATGCTCCAAAGCTGCCACGTGTGGATCCTCTAGACCTTACACCAACAAGAATATTGGCAGATCTCCTACATCATAGGCATTCAAATAACAGCTAAAGCAACAGTTAGAAGACCTGATTATGTGTCATTAATGTTGTATTAATGACACACTATCATTGAGCTTTTAATAGGGGTAATGCTACCATTAAAGCACATTATCATACTGTTAATCACAATTAATACCCATAGACCGTGTATTAGGCTATTAAATAGGCCAGGACCACATGTTGGGTCAGGCAAGTGTTGTAACAGCAAGTCCTTAGACTATAAAAGGATTGCGCCGCACAGTAGACATCCAAGCTCTCACGCACACTAGCGCTACTGAAACTCCCAATACAACAACACACACACACCCCGTGGAGTAGGGTAATGCTTAGGCGGCCCGAACCACGAAAATCATCTGTGTCATCATCTTGTCTAGATCTTCGCGCGCCCAAACCGATACAAGAACCTCCACATACTACAATTTAGTAGTACCGGGGGAAGTGTCGTTCATACGCTTCGACATTTGGCGCGTCCACCAAGGGGCGTAGGTGCTGTCGGAAGCTCTGAGCAACCCAGCGCGCAAGACTCAGAAGCTCAAATCAGCTTCGATGCATGGATCTCAGAGATTCGGATCTACTTGAAAGACAACATCCTTTCTAAAGATGGTGTATCCGCTGTCCGGATCGTCAGGCTGGCTAAAAGATATACACTGGTAGAAGGGGATCTCTACTGGTGTGGTGCCAACAGCGTCCTAATGCGATGCATTGCAAGGGAGGAAGGCTATGAGCTCCTCGCGGAAATCCTTGGAGGCGAATGTGGGAACCATGCGTCTTCCCGCACGTTGGTCGGTAAAGCCTTTTGGCACGGCTTCTACTGGCCTACAACACTCTAGGACATAGTGGAGTTGGTGAAAAAATGTGAAGCGTGGCAGTTCCACGCAAAACAAATTGACACATCGGCTCAATCACTTCAAATGATACCTCCTACATGGCCATTCGCTGTGTGGGGTATAGACATGTTGGGACCATTCCCAAAAGCCGTCGGGAGTTACAGGTTCCTGTACGTCGCCATCGATAAGTTTACCAAGTGGTCGGAAGCTACTCCAGTTGTGACAATCAACAAGCAATCAGCAATCAAGTTCTTGGAGTCAATAATATGCAGATTTGGAGTTTCGAACAAAGTCATAACGGGCAATGGAACCCAATTTATAAGCGCTGCATTCCAAGAATACTACAAAGACCTCGACATTCAAGTCAGCTACGCATCAGTAGCTCACCCAGCAAGCAATGGTCCAGCTGAGAGAGCAAATGCATAAATCTTAAAAGGACTCAAGACGCGTACATATGAACGCTTAAAAAAACATGGAGCCAACTGGATTGAAGAGCTTTCATCTACACATTAGGCGAACAAGACAACACCTAACCGGTCAACTGGGGAGACACCCTTCTTCCTGGTGTACGGAGCTGAAGCAATCCTTCCACCTGAGATCACCATGGGGTCGCTCTGGGTCTGGACCTTCAACAAAGCCGCGAAGGACCAGGTCCGGCGTGAAGACCTCGACCTCGTTGACGAGGGAAGGTGCCAAGCAGCTGTTTGGAATGCACGTTATCGCTAAGCACTCTGGCGCTATCATCAAACGCGTGTGCGTAACCAACAGCTCGAGGAAGGCGATCTGGTGCTGCGGAAAATACTAACTCGCGAAAGAATGAATAAACTTTCCCCCAGCTGGGACGGTCCCTTCCGAGTGATCAAAGTATCCCGACCCGGATATGTTTGCTTGGCAACTGAGGATGGGACCCCGCTTCCTAATCCTTGGAACATCGAGCATCTCTGTAAGTTTTATACTTAGAATCACGGAGGGGAGTCTGTAATTACACACAATGTATGTTATAGAATCAATATATAGAATCGGGTAGGTCCTCTGTGAGAGCATTCGGACCCCTCCGTGAAGGTCCGGGAAGCTCAAATAACACTTGATACAGTCACAACACTAAAAGTGTAACTACCCGCCCTGGGCTAATACAAGATGTATAACACACTTTGCATGGCCCTGTACCCTAAGTGTGTCCTTGTCTCCCCTGTAATTCAAACCTATATGAAGGACATTGTTGTCTGAAAACAGACTCCACGTGCATTTATTTTTGTACAAGGCTCAGTATTTCGAATTTTTATTTTTGTCCTTCTTGTCTATAATGATGTTGTGCAATTCTTTTTAAGTTTTAGTCTAGGTTATTCATATGTGTCACAAGATATATTGATGGTCTTTTGGATCTTAACATTGCTGCATAGTCTACTTGCCCGAACACCAAACCAACATAGGTCCGGAGTGGTCTATCGACTTAGCCTGGTCATGCACCCTAAGTACGCCACTCTACCTACACCCCGGTAGGCCTCAGTAGGGTGAGTACTATAAAGCATACTGGTCTAGAAAGATTACATCAATATATTTGTTATCATATTGAATTTCTTCAGATCTAAAAGCAAAATAAGAACGATAAGTCACAAACCATTTATAGACAAGAGGACAAATTTTACTCTTTTTCTTGTCTCTGATGTGCAGGAAAAACAAAAAATTTATAGTGATTGTGGACGACGCCGGAGCTACTAAGCTCCGACATCCTCCAAGGGGGCCAAGGGTGCCACGGCGATGAGGACATCACTCGGCCGGCGGCGAGGGCGAGGAGGGAGGCGACACGGGGATGGAGGAGGGAAGGAAGCGATAGTGTACCTGGCGGGAAGGTCGAAGCTCGACTGGGGCAAAGCTCGGCATACCTGGAAGGAAGGAAAGGAAGTGGCTAGGGCGAAGCACGGTGACAACGGTAAAGCTCAGCGGCGACGACGAAGCTCGGGGGCGACGTCGAAGCTCAGCGGCAAGAGTGGGGAAGACTTGGCGGCAAACAAAATTTTGGCAGCCTAACAGCGTCTAAGTGATTTCGCCCGGGTTAGGTTTTTCCAACGCAGCCGAGGGCTATATATAGACGCCTATTTTCTCAGGCGTTTATCAAGTACCAACCGCCTGAGAAGAGTATTATCTCTAGTGGTTATTAATTACCACCCGCCTGAGAAGATGTATTTATCTCAAGCGGTTGGTAAGCAATATCCGCCTGAGATAAAGACTTTTCTCAGGCATTTATTCAGTACCAACCGCCTGAAAAGATCTTTATGTAAACTTAATTAATATTCTTGATTAAATGTGGGGCTTTTAAAAGCTCAAATTCCACTTTCTTGTAATATGCCTTAGTATTAAAGGTTACCATTAAATTTCACTTCATAAAGCCTTTGAAATTGGTGAGAACATAAAAAACAAATAACAATTGCTATTTGTCATTTTTCTATCTTGATGAATATAATGATTTTTAAATTTAGTTTTTCAATGGACCTTTTTAGTCATCATACCAACCTCTATGATTTTTTTTTCAGATTTTTAAAATTTTTTTTTGAATCAATGTGTGTTCAAAATTCGAATAATGCCACATATGTATATGAGCATTTGGTTAGAATGATGGATAATTTGAATTTTGACATATTTGAATGCTTTAAAAAAATTAACAAAATTCATACATGTATAAATAAGACAAATATGTTCATACAAACAGATTTTAAGGAAGGATCCCCTTTTTTTGGAAGATACAGAAATGTGAATAATATGTGAGTATAAATTATTTTGGTATTTACCAAAACATTACAATGTTAGCTATACAAGTTTTAAAATATTTGGTCCAGGTGGTAGGTGTTAATTTTTTGAAAAAATATAGAAAAAAGAATCATCGAATTTTGACTCAATTTGCAGAATATATACATATTTAAGTATTTATATTGGAATCTAAATAAAAAGAAGCAAGGGAAAGGAAAACTGAAGAACAAGCTCGGGGCATTATCACATGCAATTGGTAAGCAATACCTGCGTGAGATAAGAATCTTCTCAGACGGTTATTCAGTACCAACCACCTGGAAAGATCTTTATGTATGCTTAATTAATATTCTTGATTAAATGTGTGGCTTTTTAAAAGCCGAAATTCCACTTTCTTGTAATATGCTTGAGTATTAAAGGTCACCATTAAATTGCACTTCATAAAGCCTTTGAAATTGGTAAGAACATAAAAAACAAATAACAATTGCTATTTGTCATTTTTCTATCTTGATGATTATAATGATTTTTTCATTTAGTTTTTCAATGGACCTTTTTAGTCATCATACCAACCTCTATGAACTTTTTCAGATTTTTAAATTTTTTGAATTAGAGTGTGTTCAGAATTTGATGAATGCCACATATGTATATAAGCATTTGGTTAGAATAATGGATAATTTTGATTTTGACATGTTGGAATGCTTTAAAAAAATTAACAAAATTCATACATGTATAAATAAGACAAATATGTTCATACAAACAAATTTCAGTGAAGGATCCCATTTTTTTGGAAGATACAGAAATGTGAATAATATGTGAGTATAAATTAATTTAATATTTACCAAAACATTATAATGTTAGCTATACAAGTTTTAAAATATTTGGTCCAGGTGGTAGATGTTAATTTTTGAAAAATATAGAAGAAAAAATCATCCAATTTGGACTCAATTTGCAAAATCTATACATGTTTTAGTATTTATATTGGAATATAAATAAAAAAGAAGCAAGAGAAAAGAAAACTGAAGAACAGGCTCGGGTCATTATCACAGGCGGTTGGTAAGCAATACACACCTGTGATAAGAATCTTCTCAGACAATTATTCAGTACCAACTGCCTGAAAATATCTTTATGTAAGCTTAATTTGTATTCAGGATTGAATGAGGGGCTTTTTAAAAGCCCAAATTCCACTTTCTTGTTATTTGCTTGAGTATTAACAGTTACCATTAAATTTCACTTCATAAAGCCTTTGAAATTGGATAGAACATAAAAAAATAACAATGGCAATTCATCATTTTTCTATCTTGATGAATATAATGATTTTTCATTTAGTTTTTCAATGGACTTTTTTAGTCATCATACCAACCTCTATGATTTTTTTCAGATTTTTAAAATTTTTAGAATCAATGTGTTTTCAAGATTTGATGAATGCCTCATATGTATATGAGCATTTGGTTAGAATGATGGATAATTTGAATTTTTACATTTTGGAATGCTTTAAAAAAATTAACAAAATTCATACATGTATAAATAAGACAAATATGTTCATACAAACAGATTTCAGTGAGGGGCCCTTTTTTTGGAAGAAACAGAAATGTGAATAATATGTGAGTATAAATTAATTTGATATTTTTCAAAACATTACAATGTTAGCTATACAAGTTTTAAAATTTTTGGTCCAGGTGGTAGATGTTAATTTTGAAAAATATAGAAGAAAGAATCATCGAATTTGGGCTCAATTTGCAGAATCTATACAAGTTTGAATATTTATATTGGAATCTAAAAAAAAGAAGTAAGGGAAAAGAAAATTAAAGAACAGGCTCAGGCCATTATTGCAAGCGGTTGTTTAGTGAAGAATTGCCTGTGAAGCAGTTAAAAACCGCCTGAAACAACGGCCTAAACTTTATTAATTTTTATCGCAGACGGTTGTTTTGTGAAAAACCGCCTGTGAAAGCCGTGTAACACCCTCATTTTCATGCATCATGCCCTCCATACATTCATATATAAGTCTAACATTAATCCACAGAAAAAGAAACAAGTTTAAAATGATTTAGAAACAAAATCGCACTTAACAATTCTGGAAAATGTGGACTAGTCCGTTTTTGGTGCGGACTAGTTCGATTTCTCCTGACCTCGTTCGGACTTGTCTGTTTTGCTGCGGATTTTTCTGTTTCTTGCCTCTGGACACTTTTAGATTTGTCCGACTTAGTGTGGACTAGTCCGGTGTTGCAAGAATCCTTGAAAATTTGCTCAGTCCCTGGACTTGTTCGGACTAGTCCGGTGTTCCAGCGGACTTGTCCGATTTTTTGTCGGACTTGTCTGTTTTCCCCTATAGATAAGTTTGGACTTGTCCGATATCCAGTCTGGAATTGTCCGATTTCTCTCTGGACAACTTCGGACTAGTCCGGCCCTTTTCAGACTTGTCCGATAAATCGCGACTCCAAATTGATCTTTTGTTTCACGACCTTTTTCTTGGGTTTCACGTTAAGTGGGCTTAGGGACGTCGTGCCTAACTATTTTAGAGCCCATGTGAGACTCTCAACCGACCACTACTCATCTCAAACTCAAAATCCATCTAACCCTAGCCTCCACCTCTATATAAACAACCCCACCCCTTGCCTTGACATCTATTTGCCACTTTTCCACCCCACCCAAACCGTAGTTCATGGAGAAGCACCATCAAGGAGGGAGGAGGAGATCCCAAGCAAGAAGAAGAGGAGGAGGAAATGAAATAGGATCGAGATATCCATCAAGTTTCGTTCTTCATCACCAAATCATCTCCAAGTTCCTCACCAACCCTAGATCGTTCAAGATCTAAGAGGCAGCCTCCAAGATCCTTGATTCACTGGAGTCCTAAAGACCTGATATACCTTCTATTCTCCTTTCCTTACGCGAATTCAACCCCTAATCTCCAAATTCACATCGATTTATAAAACTCTAGTTCGCCAGCTCTGCGAAGTGCGGACTTGTCCGGTCCCTAGCGGACTAGTCCGATTTTCCTGGTTAAATATTTTTGAATTAATTCTAAATTAGATCTAAACAACTCCAAACCTATATAAAATTGATGTTTCCTCCTCCAAACATACATGTAATACATATATTGCTTTTCAAATGTTTTGATATACTTTTCAGCACTTAGTCATTGTTATATTCGTCACTTGAATCAGCTACATGTCATACTTTCCACACTTGCTGAGTACGACATGTACTCACTCTTGCAATTTCCCCACCAACAGTTGCAGGTCAGGATTGGGAGTATAACGGTGATAATGCGGAGTTCTAGGCTGTGTCTGCAGTCAGCTTGCCTGAGGATTGTTGGAGCTGCGCTATCCCTTTTGCTTAGTTGCTAATTAGTTTATTTCCACTCCATTAGTTCAAACTTGTCATTGATATTCATTAGAGATTGTATTTGAGAATGTTATTAAATGTGTAATAAATGTGGATAATTATTTTGTTCTGTGGTAATTGTCTGTATATCCTTTTGTGAATGCACTCGTGTATGTGAGTTGAACATCCTGGGCACACTTATGCGCTCACTTGGTTCATTTTCCGAATCGGGTGTCACTAGCCGGCGCCTATATAAAGACCCCACGGCACCAAACCTAACCCGGGAGATTTTCCATCGACGTCGCTAGGCTGCCAAAAATTTTCACCGTGCGAGGGTCGGTACTGCATTCATCAGTTGATCAAGCTTCGAGCAGAGAAAAGGTTAGAAGAGACTTCTTCTTCACTGTCATGTATTCAATTTGCTATCCTGTTTTCAGTTTCGTTTTGTTAAGTTTGCATATGCCTCCAGCGCCCCCCCCCCCACCACCCCACCACTTTAGATTTTAGTAGATTTGAAGGATTGAAGGTTGAAAGATGTAGTTGAGTCTCCCCTTGAGCTTACTCATGAATTTTATAGAACAAGAAGTAGATTTGAGGGATTAAAGGTTGAAGCTAAATACAAGCACATCACATGTTCGATGAAATGTTTCAATGAATAAGCCTAACTTCAATATTCCATTATGGCCACTAGGAAGATGAGAAAATTATGAAACAAATTTCTTCGAACCCTTATGAACAGACCTACATGATACCAGTATTCACTCATATGATACGGGCTTGTTATGTCTCTATAATTTCATTTTATAGAAGACCTTTAGAGAATATCTGTGCCCAAATTTTGTAAATCTTACAAAAATTCTGTTATTGAAGCGCGGACCATCTAGCGTGGATGTATAGCATGCCAAGACCCGATCCTAAGTACATTCATAATGTTGCAAATTTTATTGAATCATCCAAGAGACATGTGAAGTTGCAAAAGATAGATGACATATTATCTCCATGTATTGATTGCAAAAATAAGATTGCTTGGATAGATACTATAATAATCCAATCTTTTTGGTGAAAAGAGGTTTCAAAAAAAACTACACAATATGGACAGAGCATGGTGAGTTAGATACATATGAAGTAGATAAGGATGATGAGAGAGGTTTAGATTACGATAATGTTCATATGGATGATTGTAGTGACAACCAAGATAGTGATGATGATGATGATGATGATGATGATGATGATGAGTTCGATTGTGAGGAGATGTTGTGTCACATTGCACCATATGTATTGACTTATATGGGAGCAAGTAAAGGTTTCGAGTGAAATGGAGACATTGCAGAATGCGGCGAGGGAGCTTTTATATGATGAATCAAACGATTGTGATAAAGAGTTTACTACAGTGCATGCAGTCCTAGAACTACTAAAGTTGAAAGCCACAAATGGATGGTTTGATTGTAGTTTCTCTGATCTTTTGAATCTCTTGGCAGAAATTCTTCCAAATCCAAATAGCTGCCCAGAAGAACATATAAAGCAAAGAAACTTCTTTGCCCGATGGCACTAGGTGTGACAAAAATACACGCTTGTGTGAACCATTGTATTATGTATCGTAAAGAGCATGAGCTCGCAACTAGATGCCCCATCTGTGGTGTCAATAGATATAAAAAGGACTACAATCACCAGCATGTTACCAACATGAAAAAGTCTCAGAAGAATAAGAAATTTATTATTAGTCCTGAAGGTGACGATGACGGTACTTCTAGCGATGCATATGGGAAGAATAAGAGAAAAGTTTTGGCCTTGGTGATGTGGTACCTTCCGGTAATTGATTGCTTGAAGCGTTTGTTCTCAAACCCTAGGGAGGCTGAACTTATATGCTGGCATTTCGAGCAGCGCAAGAAGAATGAAAAACATATTCGAACCCTGTTGATGCAACATAGTGGAAAACTTTTGATATTCAGTATCCAGAATTTGCAAAGGAAACCGGAAATGTAAGGTTTGCCTTGGGTACAGACAGAATGAATCTATTTGGTGAAAAAAGGAGAATACACAACACATGGCCCGTAGTCTTAACGATGTACAACCTACCGACGTGGTTGTGTCACAAAAGGAAATATATCTTGTTATCTATTCTTATCCAAGGTCCAAAACAACCCAGCATCAAAATTGATGTGTTCTTGGAACTTTTATTGGATGATATGGTGAAATTATGGAACGAATGGGTACGTACATGGGACGACTACAAGCGGAGTATTTCTCGCTAAGAGCAATGATATTCATTACCGTGCATGATTATCCCGGACTATTTACATTATTGGGGCAAATGAAAGGAAAGAAAGGTAGTGTAAGGTTCGTGGATAGAACTAGATTTCTATACCTCACTTCATCTAGAAAGATGGTGTACATGAGACACCGGCGGTTCTTTACAGATACACACAAGTATAGGACGATGAAAGAATAATTTGATAACAAAATCGAAAAACATACTGCACCAAAACCTTATAGTGAAAAACTCATGTTCCAAATGGTCAAGAACATTCATATTGCTTTCGATAGGGGCAAAAAATGTAAAGAAACAAAGAGAAATAAAAGTACATCTTCGGGTGATACAACTGACATGGCTTTCAAGAAACAATCAATCTTTTTCATGTATCTTCTGTATTGGTAGAATCTAGAATTTTGCTATAGTATTGATTTGATGCACGTTACAAAGAATGTATTTGACAACATCATTGGGACCTTGTTGGACATGCCGAGGAAAACAAAGGACGGATTAAATTCATGTATGGACCTAGTAAATCGTGATATGATACAAGAGCTTCATCCAGTAGAATAGGCAAACGGGAAGCATTACCTTCCCCCAGCCAGCTACAACTTGACACTAGAAGAGAAAAAAACAATTTGCGAATGCTTTCGTGGGATCAAAGTGCCCATGAGTTTCTCATCCAATATCTGCAAACTAGTCTTGATGAAAGACTTGTCTTTATTCGGCTATAATTCTCACAACTATCACATGATGATAACAGTGTTCCTTGCCATTTTTATAAGAGTCATCAAACCTGAGCATATAAAAGTTGTCATCACACGTTTGTGTTTCTTCTTCAATGCAGTATCGCAAAAGGTGATAGCACGTGAAGATTTATACTATCTGAAAACATACATCGTTGAGACTATGTGCAAGCTTGAAATGTGTTTCTCACCATCCTTTTTTGATATGCAAGTACGCCTAATCATACATCTTGTTGATCAGATAAAAGCATTAGGGTCACTATATTTACATCATATGTTTTCGTTGGAGAGATATTTAGGAGTATTAAAAGGTTATGTGGGGAACCGTGCTCACCCAAAGGGTTCAATTATGGAAGGATACACCATTGAAGAGGTGATTGAGGCGCTGATTACATCAAAGATGGAAAACCGATGAGGATAGACTACGTGGGAGAGGCTAAGCGAGTAAGAAAACTTTTATCGTTCAGGATTACAAGAATGTACATCGTGCACATTTTGGTGTACTACATCAGCTCACAATAGCTGAGTCGTACATCGAGGAACACCAAATTGAGCTTCGACAAAAAAACCAAGACCGCACAGAGGACTGGATCATGAAACAGCACAGAAGATGTTTCACTGAATTGTTAATGGACAAAAATATACCATACGAAAACTCTATAGAAGACGCAACAATGAAGAAGTTAGCTTCAGGACCATTTGCTTTGGTGACATCATGGCAAGCATATGACATCAATGGTTACACATTTTAGACTAAAGAAAAAAACTGTAAGAGTGTTGCACAAAATAGTGGTGTTCGTATTGAGGCTTATGATTCACAAGGGCAGAAGACCACATACTTCAGGTTCATAGAAAAAATATGGGAACTCGATTATGGCGAAAGAATGGTAATGCCCGTTTTTAAGTGCAAATGGGTCAAACATCCTGATGGTGTGAAATAGGACAATTACAGGTTGACACTGGTAGACATGAACAAAGTGGGTTATAAAGATGACCAGTGGGTTCTCACCGATCGTGTTGCACAAGTTTTTTATGTACAAGATCCAGGAACTGAGATGATGCATTTAGTTGTTTCTAGAAAGCAAAATATTGTTGAGGTTGAGAATGTGATAGATAATGAATAGGAATATAATCAGTATGAAGTGATGTACCTTTTCACCAAACCAGAAAACATCAAGCGTGTAGAGAGAAGCATCAAAAAAGGATTTGGAACCCTATATGTGAGAAGACTAATTTGGACAAGTTATCCTTTTCGGCTTGTTGACTATCACATTTATCACCTTCACCTGTTTCATAAGTTATCAAATTGTATGTGTATATAAATTTTTTTTGACATATTATGATAAGGCTTGCCTTCAAATAGTTTGGTTCCAAACAACATCTAGAAGCACAACTCTTGAAGCTCCTGTCAAACTAATCCCTTCTATCAAGATCTTGTAGATGCAAGTAACACCCGTGACTCATCATTTAGATTGTTAAAAGATTCAATTGAAGTCTGACGATACTTCCGATCCATTTGAGGGCTTGTTTGGATAGGAGTTGATCCACTTCAACAAAAGTGTATTGAGGTGGATTGAGGAGAAAATTAGTTCATTCTCCACTCCAATCCACATCAATCCAATTAGATTGAGTACACCCAAATAATCCCTAAAAGATTTCTTTCTCTTCTCTCCATTTTAAAAACTTACGAAGATGTTGCTTTATCAGTTCTAATGGCTGAATGTATTGACTACAAATAGGTACCATCTCTCTTAGTGCTTCACACAAGCGACGAATCGAACAACTTCAATCAGAAATCTTGTCTTTACCCTTTTCATAAGAATTTGATCTTAATCTTTCAAGTATAGATTTATCAATAACTAAAGCTTCCACATCAGACATGTCAATGGCAGTTACAAGTGAAGGGTATGTCGAAGCTAACGAAATTGCAACGGGACTGAAGACATAGAGATCCTGCATATGAGTGGCAATGTCCAGTTTAGACAGCATGAAGCTATGATGTTGAAGGTTGCCATCATAGCTTCACGATGTCTAACCTGTACATTGCCACTCATATACAGGATCTCTTTATCTTCACTCCAATTAAGATTTTGTTAGCTTTGGCACACCCTTCGCTTATATCTGCCATTAACATGTGTGATAAGGAAGCTTCACTTATTGATAAATCTATGCTTGAAAGATTAAGGTCAAATCCCTATGAAAATGTAAAAACAAGATTTGTGATTGAGGTTGTTCGCTTCCTCGCTTGTGTGAAGCACTAAGAGAATAGGTACTGATTTTTTGTCGATATATTTAGCCATTGAAACGGATAAAGGAGTATCTTCCTAGGTTTTCAAATGAATAAGAGGGAAAGAAATCTTTCCAATGGATGGAAAAATCCTTCCAAGGGATCGCCAGGATTCAATTGAGGCTTTCAACAATCCTAATGATGAGCCACGGGTGTTACTTGCATCTAGAAGAGCTTGCTATGTAGGGATTAGCTTGACAGGAGCTTATTAGCATCACAAGCAGTTCTTAATTAACAAGCAGTCTGTGAAAACAATGACTTTTCACAAGCGATTCTTCAATAAAAACCGCCTATGATGATTGAGCCAGTACATACGGTTCTTAAACAATGGCCGCCCGTGAAAATCATGTATTTACCCAGGCGGTGGTTAATTAAGAAACGCCTGTGAAGTTTGTTAGACTACAGACGATTCTTAATTAATAGCCGCCTGAGAAAATCATGTATTTACCCAGACGGTTGTTTTTTAAAATCCGCTTGTGATGTTCTATCATCACAGGCGGTTATTGTATCATTCATCATCACCGTCGCATTTTTTTACGGACCGCCTGTGTTTGAAAAATCGAGGCGCCTGTGAAAATGCTTTTTGTAGTAGTGGATTTAAACTAGTTTGAACTATATCGGATCAAAATCCCATGATATAAATTGATCCAACTAATATAAACTAGCCTAATGGTTAGGACTCTAGTAGCACACCAGAGGCTTAGACTACAATGGTACGGTGGAAAGGATAATGGAAAGGCTACTGGAAAAGTTACGGAAAATTTAGAGTTAATTTTCAGAGTATACATACTAGAAGTATAGGTATATAAAATATAGTTTAGAGTATAGAGTATGATTTAGAGTACACAAGTGCAGATGATCTTAGGCTTGCCTCTAAATGGGAGCATAATAATAAAGTGACTCATTGTTTCACTAGATGTAGATCGTGCACATGAGATGGATTTACTTATGAAAAGGGGATCCTCGTGTAGGGCTAGAGTGGGCTTGAAACACAAGTAAAGACTAACGCACGCTATATGGTCCCCTCATGTTGTATGGAGGTCAGAACTATTTGTTGTACTCTTAGGATGCCTAGAGGCTAGATCTACCGGGATATGAAGCAAAGCAAGACAAAACGTGATGGAACAGTAGATCTTACTTCTGAATCACAATCATTAGTTGAATATAAACATAGAGATGAATGATAGTCATACCTTTGCCTAAACACATCTGGGACGTGGAGATTGGTGAGAGGGAGATGGCAACGGCTCTGTAGGTTGGGGAGGTCCAACGGCGGCGATGGCTGGGACCAGAGACGATGGCGGTGGTGTCCGGGCATGGCTTTTCCCCTCACTGTTGTGCCCTTAATAACCAAATCTTAGAGTTATTATCTTATTGTCAACCTCCTGTTATGTGGTAATGAATCCTTTTTATAGGTGGAACAATGTGAGAGGTGGCCAGACTGTGGTTAATGTTGTGCACCCCGATTAGGGTGCGGGTGGACTTGGTTAATGTCCATGTTGGAGTTCAAAACTTTCTAACATTCTCCCCCTTGATCTCCTTGGATCAAGACTGACTTAATACTTAATCACAAAACTTATACTCACTTAATTCTGAACTTAGTGTGAGCTTCTTTATGTTTGACATATAGGACACGTCGCATCGAGAATAGCCAGTTACGTGCTATCTGACTCGAATGACCACGGTACATATCACATTTACAAGTAACCTGTAACACCGACTATTTTTAAGAGAGAAATAAATTTGTAAAATGAATTTCTCTTGAGATAAAAATATTTTCTTTGGAATAAAATTCATATAAGGCAAGTTGCATCATGTTTGAATGATTGTGTGAATCTTTGAAAATTTAAATTCGCTAGAAATTTGGTTTACAAAATTCAAAACATAAAACAGAAGAAAAAGAAAACAGAAAAGAAAAAGAAAAAGAAAAGAAAAAGAAAAACCCCTCCCTGGGTCGAATCCTCCCGCCGGCCCAAATCCCTCCTCGCTCCCGCGCCGGCCCGCGCCTCCTCTCCCCTCCTTCCCTCTTTGTCACCCGGGCCCCGTGCGCCAGCCCACTTCCTCGCACCCGCTCTCTCTCTCTCTCCCACGCTGATAGGCCGACCCCGTCTGTCAGGCCTTCGTCCACCTCCCGCACCCCGCGCTATAACGGCCGCGCGCCATCACCGCGCCACCCACTCCCCCCTCCCCTATCAATATCGACCGTTTCACCTCAATCAAGAGGCGCGTCGTGCCCATCATGACCATCGGTAGTTTCCACACCGAAGCCCTATAAATATCGGTCGTCTCCCCCTCAATTTCCTCACCCCGACACTATCAAACCCTAGCCGTCGTCGATGTCAGTGTTGGCGATCACGTTCCTGTCGGTTCTTTCAATCTCCATCCACACCACCTTGTCTAACACCTTTGCCGCATCCCCAGGAGCTTGCCGGACAACTTCGTTGGGAGATATCGCCTCTGCGTCACCGACTTTGTCGGGCGCCGAGGAGCGTCGCCACCTTTCACCGTCGCCAAGCCACCTTCGTCCAATTTCCGGTCGCGTGACAACCTCCGGTGAGACCCCCTTGATCCCCTCTACATTTTGTGCTAAGTAGATGTACCCCATGGCCTGTGTAGCGCGTTTTAGGTCATTGCCGGCTAGTCAGCCGCCGCGCGCGCGTCACCGCCGCCACGCGCCGCCATGCTCCGTCGATCCCGCCATTCGGGGCGACGTGGCTCTCTCTCGGCCGTTCATTTTGAACGGGGAGCTGAGATTAAAACATCCCATACCGCTTCGGTTATTTAAATCGGGGCCATCCATTTTAAATCCAATGGCCCACGTTCAAACCACTTTTCCCGCCATCAGTTTTGTGCCCAAGCCCCTGGAATCTTGCGAGCTACCCCCTGGGTTTCTCTGGAATTCAAATCTAACCCCTAGAAATGACAAACTAGCCCCTGGACTTTCTGGAAAATTAGGAAAATACTGGTTAATTGAATAAAAAGTGTTTTTAAGCCCCTGGAGTATTATAAAATAGCAACTAAAATCTGGAAAATTGTAGAATAATCCCTGGACTTAATAAAAATTATTTTTATCCACTGGAATAGTTCTGTTTTTACAGAAAAGCCCCTATTAGTCCTAGAAATTAAATAAAAGTCCTTAATTTGTATAAAATAATTATAAAAACTGATTTAAATATGTTTTATTTATTTTCATTTCTGTATTATTTTTATTAATTCATTTAATTTGCTGAAATAGTCATAAAAATACTTTTTAAGTATATTTAGTTCATAAAAATTGTTTTGCACATAGAAATAATTAGTAGAAATAATGTAAAAATTGTAAAATTTACATTATTGATTAAAAATCTATTTTCAGCTTATTTTGAAGGATAAAAATTTCTTGAACAATAATATTAGCATTCTAATAAATATAAAAATGGTATAAAAAGCTCTAAAAATATGTTTTACTCAATAAAATTTCATTTAACTTTAACTTCTCATCAATTGATGTATGCCTATAATTTAAATCAACCCTAAAATAACTTTTGCGTAGGAATTTGCATTTATTTGAATTGATTGCATTTTATTACGTTCTTATTGTATGTTATTTTTCGTGCATCGTCATAATTTAGAGTCGGGGCCAGAACCCACTTTTAACCAGCAAGAGCAACAATTTCCCGATGACCCCGAGGCACAATTTGGAGGCAAGTTCCTTGACCATCTTGCACCCTTTTTGTTAAGTTTTAGTTATTTGCATGCTAAATTAAAATATGAATCCTATGTTATGTTTTCCTAGATTTTTCACAATATTCCTTATCAACATGGTTTGGGTGTTTTACTATTAAATTAGTTTACGCTTAGCCATGCTTTAATGAAATATGGTATATTCTACAAAATTACATTTTAAGTACTTTGATTCATGAATTGATGGCTATAATGAAATTAGTAGATAGGAATCTGATAGAGGGTTTTGTATGGATTGGTGCATGCGTGCAAAAGACCTTGGTTTGGGGCTTGACACCTATTGGATTCTAAGGACCGGTTTATTGAAGAAGTTGCTAAGCCTTTTAGTATCACCATAGAATTGTATATGGGACAACTTGGTTTAGTAATTTGGTCTCTCCCGATGTAGCATAGGTAATTGATCGGGCGGGGAATGGGCTTTGCCTTGGGATCCGCATGGCTCAAGAGGGGGCTTCTCCTGGCGGAGGGAAAATAGACTCTAGGTGCCGGAGCGGAGAAACCTTAGAGTACCCATTGCAAGTCGGGAGAACCATCGAAAACACCTCGTAGTGATCTCCTGGCCACACACCTACGGAAGTGTGTAATTGTGGTTAGCTACCACAGGCATCAGGGAGGTTTACCTTAGTCCACCTGGCAACAGGGGACGAAATCACGAACTTTGGGTAAAGGATACACACTCTGCAGAGTTTTGTCAAACTGTCTAGACAGCCGTGCTCACGGACACGAGCGCCATTGAAACCAAATTCTTAATTAGCACACGGTTACATAATGAATGGTTTGGGTTTGGTCTTACCTGGATTAATTTTGGGATGTTGGTTGGGATTTCACCTAGATGTAGGTGCTTAATAAACAATTAAGAGTAGGTTGTTACTGCTACAGTGCTTAACCTATTAATTGCCTTCCTTGTTGTGAGCCACACATGTCATAACTTCCCAACTTGCGAGTACCGTTGGTACTCAAACTTGTTAGTTGCATATCCCCCCCCCCAGTCTACGATGACGCTGAGGTGGAGAACCAGGACTTCTACGGAGATCCCGAAGAGATGTTCTAGGCTGGCGCTCTCCCGTGCAACGCCTGTGTTGGAGCCCTTTGTTATGTTTTTCCGCTGCTTGTGTACTTTTATATTAGACCTGGAAGGTCATTTATGTAATAAGGTGATGTAGTTGAACATGGTATTTTATTTGGTATTTCACTTTCTTCTACACATGTATGAGTTGAACTGATCCTGACATACATGTGGAAAGCATCTGGTTGTCTTCTTAGTACCAAGTGTGACAAAGTGGTATCAGAGCCGTGTTGCCCGTAGGACGCAAGCCTAGATAGAAAAGGACGATTTAAGGACTTTACTATTTTCAAATATTATTAATTATAAAATTTCTTTGTATTCTTTACATTGTACTTGTTTCACTTACTCCTTAATTTGTTTTATTACTGACACTCTTCTGTTTCAAAATTTTAGATGGCCATCTTCAGGGGAACCGCTCGCATTTCCACAGGAGGCTATGTCCCTAACCGAAGGATTGCATCCCGTCATACCTCGCTCAACGATCCTCGACGTGCGGTGGTGGTTCGTACTAATGGGAGAGCTGCGGGACGACTCCGACGTCGACTTCGGGCCATACTGCACGATGACGGCTACAGGCACGAGAGACTGGCACTCACCTACCACTCCATTTGGATGCAGCACCCCTACCGGATTGAGTGGTCATGCAAGCTAATTGTCTACTATGGGGATGAACTACTCAAGGTGCACCGTACTCCTGCCGCGAGGAGCTACCGATGTCACGCGGAGCAGGATGTTAGTTGGGAGGCCATCACCTTTTGGAGTCACACTTACCGCTACCAGCTTCGGAACTCGGTACACGTCTACACTCCCCAGCGTCCCAGCAGCATAGGCAACTTCTTCACCAGGTATGTGGAGGCGCCCCTGACCCTTCCACAGACTCACCAGACATTTGATGACGTGGAGCGCCTCAGCATTTGCCTCCACAAGGCTCAGCAAGAAATTCAGGATGTCCGTGACCTTGCAGCACACTATGAAAGGCAGATGGGTATGCTTCAGACACCTCCACTTGGATTCCGAACTCTCCTAATCGCCATGTCAGTCGTGGCGACACTAACTCACTGGACCAGTCTTCAGATGAGGAGCAAGATTCTGAGGAGCCTTCTGTGCCGTAGCAGCCAACCAACTCTCCTCCCCGGGGCAACGAGTCTCATGGCAGCAACTCGGGATATGATGGAGATGATGATGAAGACCCGGGCGAGGAGGAGGATCCCGAGGAGCAAGATTAGACTCCGACCTGCCCTACGACTCAAGATTAAGTCACTTACCCATGAGTTGTAATAAGAGCGATGTAGTAACGATCTGTGTTATCTTGAGTTGTATGATTTTGCTTTGAGAACTTGATTATCCATGTTTGAGTTTGCCTAATGAAATGACCTTTATTTCTCTTATTCCTTGTTGATGCATATAGTGGGAAAGACATATAGAATAGCTTCTCTCTTATCTCCTCATTCTATAACAACGCCCCAATCTCAGATGGCAGGAAAAGGAAGAGGATGTGGACGTGGTGTGCCACCGAATCAAGACAATGAAGTACCGCTACCTCAATGGAATGGACGAGGTGCCCGTGGAGCACCAGCTGCAAATCAAATGCAGCATATGATGGCTATGCAGCTTCAAATGATGCAAAATTTAACACAAATTGTGAACAACATGCAACAGGCTCAGCAAGCACCACCACCCCCTCCTCCACCACCACCACCCCCACCTCCAAGGTTTTGCTTAAGAGACTTTATGAACACTCAACCTCCACGCTTTTCCAACACCGTGGAACCTATGGATGCTAACGACTGGATTAATACGATTGAATGTAAACTGAGGATTGTTCAATGTGAAGGAAGGGAAAGGGTGTTATTGGCATCACACCAACTCCATGGACCTGCAGCTGATTGGTGGACCGCTTATACTGCAGCCCATGGCAACCCAGACAACATCACTTGGGAGGAGTTCAGAGAAAGCTTCCGCAATCATCACGTGCCTGAAGGAGAAATTCAAGCTGAGCGTCTGGAGTTCCTAGCACTGAAGCAAGGGAACATGAACATACGGGGGTATTTGAACATGTTTACACAACTATCTCGATATGCCCTGGTGATGTTGACACTGATGCCAAGAAACAATTTTGTTTCAAGGAGGGACTAGACAAAGAGATACAGTTGTGTAAGGATCGAATGCCCAAGAGGGGGGGTGAATTGGGCTTATTTTCAAAAATTCTAAGCAATAATACTTAATTCCTAAAGCCCAATTCCCTACGCAAACTATCTATGCATTCAAGTAAAGAGGAACTTTGCGGAATGTAAAATGCATAAGTGTAAGGGAAAGGAGGAGGATGCAAACTCCGAGAAGACACGAGGATTTATCCCGTGGTTCGGCAAGATCGTCAAGATCTTCCTACATCCACGTTGTGGCACCCACCGAAGGGTTTTGCCACACCCAAGTCACCGAGACGAGGGATCTTCACTATTCCTCTTCGTTTGCCAACTTCGGCAAGGTGGAGCTCAAGCCTTGTACAACTTCGACCCTCCGGGCTTCCACAAACGCCTTGGCAAGCTTCGGAAGTCTCATCACAGTTATACACACCAAGGGCACTCCCTTGAGGCTCTATCACTATCCTAGAGAGTCCACTCACCCAGAATGGAGGCACACAAGCTCTCTCTCTAGCTATTTCTAGCCTAATTCTCGGTGTATAGGTGATCGAAATGGTGTGGAAGTGATTGCTCTTGGTCTTGAATGCTTGTGGATGTGTTGATAGTGTCTGGTGATCAAGACTTGATGAAATGACAGGATTAGGGGGTATTTATAGCCAGCCTCCCCGAAATAGCCGTTGGAAAAGTAGGCTGACAGAACTTTACTGTGAACACTGAATGATCCGATGTCTCCCCTTTAGTTATCATCGGTCAAGTTACTTTAGCTAACGTCATTGTGTCAGATATGACCGTTGTTAGAACGATGTTGATCCTGTCTTCTCATCGTATGATCTGGTGGCTCTTCCTCCAGAATTTTCTCAAACTTGATGCTTACTGGAGTAATCGACTGATGTGTGCTTCTCTGTACATCGGATGATCCGGTGCTACACTTGGTCCAATGATATTGCAAACTGTACTGATGGACCGATGTTGTTGAGCCATTCACATCGGATGATCCGATGAGTACTTTGTTCTGAGGTCTTCTTCTTTAGTTGAACCAACTCGACCGATGTGCTGTTCTGAGGTATCATCGGTTGATCCGATGAGTTGATTTTGTTTGCTTCGAGTTGTTTCTAAGTGATTTTGTATCTTGCTCGATTGACCTCTTTGATATTTGTTGCAAAGGCATTTTTGATGATCTTCAAGCATTGAATGTTGTCAATTTAAAGTTGAATGATTTTGACATAAGAGCTTTCACTTCTTGTCTTCATATAATTGATTTGATCTCATAAATTAATTATATATGGATCTCCAATGACATATTGATTTCATTTGATTGAGTGATTATGGGGACCTTGCATTCACAAATTCATTAGTAAAATCCAATGGTTGTCATTAATCACTGAAACCATACCTCATGGGGGGCCTAGATGCTTTCAATCTCCCCCTTTTTTGTGATTGATGACAACACAACAATTTAAAGCGCAATAGTAATGAATTTGATAGAATGAAACTTAAAGGATATGCAATGAATACAAAATATCACACTTATTATTTGAAAGCTCAAAATCAATCAATAACTCAAGTGTGAATAAGTGAGTAACACCAAATAAGCTCAATCGATTAATTAACATAAGAGTACTCAATGAAAACCAAATGAGTAGAAAAAGCATCGAATTACACAAGATAATTAGATAAACTCCAAATTACAAAAGATGAACTCATAAGAAAGACTCCCCCTGAGACTAAGACACTCCCCCTGAGACTAAACAGACCTCCCCCTGACTCCTCTAACTCTTCTCCCCCTTTGGCATCAAGACACCAAAAAGGGATCCGAGTGCCTAAGGATCCTGAGTACTGGGCGCGGTGACGAACTGGTCACCGTCGCTGTCGTCGGAGCTGCTAGCTGGAGTACCGGTGGAAGGAGTTGGCGGAGCCATAGGGGCCACCGTCGGTGCCTGTTGTGAAGGAGCTGCTGGAACAGGGGCACTGACGACGGAGGCTAGCGTCTGCTGGAACAGGGTCGTAGCCGGCAGTGGGGAGTGAGACGGAGCACCAGAAGCCAGAAGTGGAGACATGGTGAAGGAGGGGATCGGCGTAGACGGCACCGGAGCGGCAGTAGGAGCCAGGACTGGAGGTGGTGGAGCGACTCCTAGCAGCTGCGACAGGAGGGCAATCCCGGTCTGGTTGTAGAGGTTGGTGATCAACCCCACGATGCCCATCATCGCCTGCTGCGTATGCTGCTGCTGGTCGAGGGTGCGCTGGTGCATCTGGTCTATGAGTCCAGTCAGCCGGTCAGTGTCCTCACGCCTCTCATGGGCGATCTAACGCTGCATCTCCTGCTGCTGCTGCTGGAGCTCAAGGAGGCGGGTAGCCTGCTCCGCTCGGGCCTGCTCAGCTGCCAGCCTGTCCAGACGCTGCTGCTCAACCATCTGCTGGAGGAGCAAAGTCAGCTCTGACGGCTAAGTGACCTGTGCCTCAGTGACGGGAGGTGGAGTAGGTGGTGGCACTGTAGAGCCTCCAGCCTCCGCGTCGTGCTGCCTGTGTGAGGGAGGAGGTGGAAAGTACTCCTTGACACTGTCGTCGGTGTCCCTCTCGGACCAGATGTGCTGCAGGTCCTCACCCTGTGCCTCTGCCTCAGCTAGCCTCTCATCCTCCTTCTCCAAGTCCGACCAGTCCTCCTCAGAAAGGCGATCCCTGACCTGACGCTCGACTGGACGGCCAAGGCGGCAGTCTCCAGGAGCCGGAGCACGGTAGTGGCTAAACCATGTGACGCTCTCGTCAGTGAGGCGGTCATGCACGGCGGACTCCTCAGGGACCATCATGGTGAGCAGGTAGCTGATCCAGTGTCCATACACGAGCTGCCTCATCATGCCCACTCCGTCCGTGATCACGTCCTCCATCTCGCATATGAGGATGTCCACTATGTGGAACTCCATCCCGTTCATGATGTAGAACAGGAGAGTCTGCTGTAAGTTGGTGAACCCCTCCAAGTAACCAGACCTCGGCAGGAGCGTGCGGCGCAAGGCGAGGTGCACTGTGCGCGCAGCTGGAGTCAACAAGGCCGGTAGTCTCGGCTGGTCAGGAGAGAAGGTAGGACCAAACAGGTAACGAATCTCCTCCAGCGGTGGTGCCACTCCTCCAGTGAGCGGCCTCATCGGTGGATCTGCCAGACCGTAGACCATCTCATGCACGCAGGTGTCATGCAAGTCCACTCCCAACAGCTGTGCCAGCGTCTGCCTTGTCAGGTGATAGTGCTGTCCCATGAACATGAAGTCAATCGATCTTCTGCCCTCAGAGACGTAGAGGGTGGCGTAGAACACGCGGACCCAATCCTCCACGTAGGCACTCCACTCATAGGACACTAGCTACACCAAACCTCTGTACCTCTCGAAATAAGGTCGAATCTCTGTCTCGACAGCCAGAGCAAGCTGATCCCAGTCCAAGAAGTTGTGCTGGAACAACTTGTGGCCTCGGCGTCTGTAAGTCTCGTAGAGAGACGCCTGCGTCACAGTCCTGAAACGACTGTCTACAAGGGCTTCCCAGGGCTGCGGGTACCACTCCTCAAGCAGCACACTCCACCTGAGTCTGCGAAGCTGCTTGGCCTTCATCTTCCGGTAGTCGGTCAACCGGACTCCTTCAGTGACATGGGCAGTGGTGTCCATCTCGTAGATAGCTTGCTGGGCCTCCCTGTCCTCACGACGATCGGCAGCCGTCGGTCTCGGATGGGGTGCTGCTGGGGGATGACCCCCACGGGTCCGGGCTGAGTGCCGGCGGACGAGAGGCTCTACCGGCTCTTCTTCGGCCTCGGAGTCATCGATAACAGGAGGCTGCCTCAGACGAGCCTCGCGGATCCTCAGCGATCCTCCTCGGCCACGCTCACGCTCCTCGGCGGCGCGAGCGGCCATCAACGTCTTCTTCTCCTCCTTCGACAATTTTTGCTTCTTCACGGCCGGCTCTGCGATGGCCTTGCCCTTGTTCTTCTTGACGCGAGCCATTGCGATCGAACGTGATTGAACGGAGTCAGAATGGCGACGCGGAGATCGACGCAGCTGGAAACCCTAGCGGCGACGATCGTGGAGGCACCACGACGGCGAGATGTGCGCGTGGGGCGGCTGGTGGTGCACGGGAGGAAGCGGCGGTGGCGCTGTGGTGATGGGGGAGAGCGGCGGCGGCGCTTGGTGGAGCGGCGGCGGCGACTGGTGGAGCGGTGGCGGTGTGTGAGGCGGCGACCAGAGATCAGCGGGCGGCGACGGGCGGCTGCGGTGGAAGGTGACGAGGTCGTGAAGAGAGAGGGAAGGAGGTGTACGGCCGTTTAAATAGTGGGTCCCAAACCCTAGCCGTCTTTTTAACACCGGACGGAGCGATGATGAACGATAGATGCACCGGTCGAATGCCACAGTAAGGTTTTTCAAAAAAGTGCCGTTGACACCGGATGGACCGACGTTGAAGGATGGGAGCATCGGTCGAATGGTACAGTAAGGGTGTTCAAAAATGAAATGTTGACACCGGATGGTCCGACGTGGGATGAAGTAGCATCGGTGGAATTTGGCACAGTTCCAGAAGAGTGAACACCGGATCGACCGATGTTTTTTCAGGATGAACGCGTCGGTTGAATTGAGATACTGACTGAACTGGCCCTTGGAGATTCAACACCAATTGATCCAATGAGGGATTGACCTAGGCATTGGATAATCCGATGAGAGCAGAACAAAAACATCCCATATATGTCCTTTGACCAAACAAACAAGCAAATAGAAACACATGTCTTAGGACTTTTTGGGCAACCCCTTACCCCTCAAAAATGCTAATATGCCAACAACTTGGCTAGGCCTTAAAGCAAATGGAACATCGAGAAAAATAGGAGGAAAATTATCCAAATAAAATGTAAGGCCCATGCTTTGTGAGCTAGAGCATGAAGACTTCGATCTCTTTAAAGCATGTTCCTCTAGGCATTAACGCACCTAACATTTTGTTCTTTCCACCTTATATGAGTTGAGATATTGCATTTCAAACAAGTCTCTTTCTCATGAGGTGGGCTCCCCTTTGTGACAATCTACCGTATGCAATGCCAAACAAATTATAGTGCGAGAAATTTAAATATGAGTGCAAGTCTATATGGCAGGCATCATGCAAGGCATAAAGTAAATCTATCTTGCCAAATTTGAAACTTTCAAAGGCTTCTTCAGGGAGAGCTACTCTCCAAGCCTTGGGAAAACCCAAAAGAACCACCATACCAAGCTAACCCTTGCTCACCCCTATCCTTTGAGAGTTAGGCAAGACCTATATGATATGCATTCTTACATGATCATGGCAACTTACATGACGTTTGATGCATCTAGCACATTTAATTCACTTCTTAGCCTAGAAAAAGTTTTCTCATCAAGTGGTTTAGTGAAGATATCCGCCAATTGTTCTTCGAACATAACACCTCTCAAAGAGATCTCTCCCTTAGCTTCATGGTCCCTCAAGAAAAGATGGCGAATATCAATGTGCTTAGTGCGGGAGTGTTGAACGGGGTTTTTAGCTATTTTAACCGCACTTTCATTGTCACAAAGGAGGGGCACACAACCAAGTTTAATACCAAAGTCCAAAAGGGTTTGCTTCATATAAAGAATTTGGGCACAACATGCACCGGCCGCAATATATTCCGCTTCCGCCGTGGACAAGACGACGGAATTTTGCTTCTTGCTTGAACAAGATACTAGGGAACGCCCAAGCAAGTGGCACCCACCGGAGGTACTCTTGCGATCCACGTGGCATCCGGCAAAGTCCGAATCCGAGTATCCCACAAGATGGAATTTTGCACTTTAGGGTACCACAAGCCCACACTAGGGGTATGCTTAAGATACCTAAGTATCCTAAAGACCGCCTTCCTATGCGATTCTTTAGGTGCCGCTTGAAAGCGAGCACTCAAGCATACACTAAACATGATATCGGGCCTAGATGCGGTAAGGTAAAGCAATGAACCAATCATAGAACGGTAGTTAGATTGATCAATAGGTTTACCGTCCTTATCTGCGTCGAGATGACAATTGGTTGCCATTGGAGTGCTTCTTGAGCTACAATCTCCCATCTCAAATTTCTTCAAGAGGTCCTTGGTGTACTTCTCTTGATAGATGAAGGTCCCCTCTTGAAGTTGATTGATTTGAAATCCAAGGAAGAAGTTGAGCTCTCCAATCATTGACATCTCAAATTCCCTAGACATCATTTTGCCAAACTCATGGCTAAGAGCTTCGTTAGATGAACCAAAAATAATATCATCAACATAAATTTGACAAATGAACAAATCTCCGTTGATGTCCTTGGTGAAGAGTGTAGTGTCCACCCTCCCGATCTTGAATCCTTGCATGATGAGGAAATCTCGTAGTCGTTCGTACCACGCCCTAGGTGCTTGCTTGAGCCCGTAGAGCGCCTTGTGCAACCTATACACATGATTAGGATTCCTCGGATCTTCAAACCTGGGAGGTTGTTCAACATAAACAAGCTCGTTAATGTAACCATTAAGAAATTCACTTTTCATATCCATTTGATAAAGTCTAATACTATGATGTGATGCAAAGGCAAGGAGTATACGGATGGCTTCTAGCCGGGCGACCGGGGCAAATGTCTCCCCAAAATCTAGTCCTTCAACTTGCGAGAACCCTTTGGCCACAAGTCTTGCCTTGTTGCGGACCACAACGCCATTCTCATCTTGTTTTTTGCGGTACACCCACTTTGTTCCGATGATGTTCTTGTCCTTGGGTCGCTCCTCCAACACCCAAACTTCTTTGCGGATGAAGTTGTTGAGTTCTTCTTGCATGGACATCACCCAATTTGGGTCTTGAAGTGCTTCCTCAATATGAGTGGGTTCTACACATGAAACAAACGAGTAGTGCTCACAAAATGAAGCGAAATGGCTAGAACGTGTACTTACACCCCTTGACAGACTTCCAATGATTTGGTCCATTGGATGCGCCTTGAAGATGCGTCAATGCCTCATAAGTGGTTGTGAAGCACTTGGCAATGGTGATGCGTGTTGCTCCTCTTGTGGTTGGACTTGATCATGGACTTCTTCTTCTTCATGATGTTGTTGTGCTTGTGAATCTTGAGTCGGCAATGGATCATCCTTCTCTTCTTCGTCAACTTGAGGTGCCATAGAGGTGTTGTTGTTGGAACTTGAAGCTCCCCCTTGATCATGGCTCTCCTCAACTTCGGGCTTGATGTCTCCAATGGTCATGTTCTTCATGGATTCTCGTAGAGTCTCATCATCTATTTCATCATGACTAAAACTCTCCTCTTGGGAGCCATTAGTCTCATCAAACTCAACATCACAACTTTCCTCAACTAAACCGGAGGTTTGGTTGAATACTTGATATGCTTTTGAGTTTGATGCATAGCAAAGAAATATACCAACATCACATGTTCTTTCAAACTTACCCAGCCTTTTCTTGCGGTAGATGTAGCACTTGCATCCAAAGACTCGAATGTAGGAGATGTTGGGCTTTCTCCCAATGAGAAGCTCATACGGGGTCTTTTGAAGTAGTCGATGGAGATAGACCGTATTTGCGACATGGCACACCGTGTTGATTGCCTCGGCCCAAAACTTCTCCAACGTGTTGTAGTCATCAAGCATTGCTCGTGCAAGAGTGATGAGCGTCTTGTTCTTCCTTTCAACAACACCGTTTTGTTGAGGAGTGTATGTGGCCGAAAACTCATGTTTCACGTCTTCACGGTCACACCACTCCCCAATGTTATAGTTCTTGAATTCGGTGCCATTGTCACTCCGGACCTTGATGATGGGAAGTTGAAATTCCCTTTGAGCGCGGTTGGCGAAGGTCTTGAACACTTCCGGAGTTTCACTCTTGTCACCTAAAAATAGAGTCCAAGCATAGCGAGAATAATCATCAACAATAACGAGACAATAGAGGTTACCACCAAGGCTTTGATATGTGGACGATCCGAAGAGGTCCATGTGGAGTAGTTCAAGTGGCTTGGAGGTTGACACCATTGTCTTCATTGGATGGTGTGAGGCAACTTGCTTCACGACTTGACAAGCGCTATAAAGCTTGTTCTTCTCAAATGTGACATCCTTCACGCCGGTCACCATCCCAAGCTTGAATGACTTCTTGAGTTTGCTCATCCCTATGTGCGCTATGCGTCGGTGCCATAGCCAAACCAAGCTTGTCTTAGTGAAAAGACAAGTGGTCAAGCTAGCATTCTTGTTGGAGAAGTCCACTAGGTAGAGGTGTCCATGCCAAAATCCTTTGAAGACTATGTCTTGGCTTGTTTCACTACTCACAACAACATCATTTTTGCTAAATGTGCATGTTAGTCCAAGATCACATAATTGTGCAATAGAAAGTAAATTAAAGCTAAGTGACTTAACATACAAAATATTAGAAATAGATAAGTCATTTCAAATAGCAATTTTACCTAACCCAATTACCTTTCCCTTAGAGTTATCACCAAAGGTGACTTGTTCATGATTGTCGGGGTTTTCTATGGTGGTGAACATACCATCATTGTCGGTCATATGTTGAGTGCACCCGCTATCGAGTACCCAATTCTTTCCTCCGGCTTTGTAGTTCACCTACACACATGAATTCAATTTTTGACTTTAGGCACCCAAGCCAACTTAGGTCCTTGTATGTGTGATACAAGTGTTTTTGGGACCCAAAGTTGCTTGGGGAGCTTCCCCTTCATGCCCTTCATGTCTTTGCCAATGAACCTTGCCTTCACCTTGCCATGTACTTTACTCAAGAGATAATAATGATCATTGAAAGTAGATTTGTAGTTAGTTGGCAATTTTGGAGAAGGTCGGTTAGGAAGAGGACACTCCCTTGTGTGGTGGCCGGTGACCTCACAATGTTGGCAATAAGAACCAACTTCCTCGATGAAGCTTGTTCTTAGCTCCGGTGAGGGCACCTTTCCTTTGTTAGGCAACGGGAAGGATCCAAGTCATCTCTTGTTGAAGGCCTTTGCTTGTTGGAAGAGGATTTAATTGTGCTTGACTTCTCCTTTTGAAAGTCTAGCCACACTAGTGCGGAGACTCTCAATTTCTTCCAACAAGTCCTTCTCCCTAGCATTTTCTTTCAAAGGCAAAGACTTGTGCAAGACATTAGTGGCATGAGAAGTAATGAATATCTTATCATTAAGAGTTTGTTTATTTATAGTTTTTAACTCTTGATCAAGCACTTCATAAGCAAGGTTAAGTGTTTGATGCTCTTGGATTAACTCATTGTGTGTTCCCAAGAATGCTTGGTGGGCTAAGTCAAGCTCATGATGATCTAGCTTGATTTGAGCCTTATCCTCCTCAACTTGCTTGACATGGGATTTGAGCGTGTCATGCTCTTTGAGTATGCTTTCATACTTGTCAAGCAAATCAAGGTTAGAACTCTCAAGTCTAGCACGAGTTTCTTCAAGCACTTTAACCTTACTCTTTTCTCTCTTAATGATAGCATGATATTCATTTATCAAAGAAGTTAAATCATTGGGGGAAGCTCATCATCGCTAGAGTCATCACATACCTTGGTGTTACCTTTTGCCATGAGGCACATGGGCGGTGGATGAAGAGGTGCATCATCATTGTTGGCGATGGCGAGGCCGGCCAAGCTTTCTTCTTCCTCTTTACTCTCTTCATCACTTGTTTCTTCGTCGGTGACTCATTCATTTGCCTCACACATGAACACCTTTTGTGGGCCATTTCTCTTCTTTGGGAAGAGCCTTGCCTTCTTGCCCTTGTCATGTTTCTTCTTCCCAAAGGCTCTTGGTTTGGGTTTGGCCTCTTCTTCATCCTCATCACTCTCTTCAAGCTTGCGATGCTTGTTTTTGTAGTTCTCTCTTCTTTTGTCCGGTTTTGGACAATCATAGGAGATGTGGCCTTAATCACCACAATTGTAGCAAGTCTTGCGATCAACTCTCCTTGGTAGAAATGCTTTCTTCTTGGGATCAAAGGTGTACCCCTTCTTGGTAATCTTGGAGTTCAAGCGTGAGAACTTTCTCATCATCAATGCAAGCTCATCATCATCATCTTCACTTGATTCTTGCTCTTCTTCACTTGAGCTAGGCTCAACCACCTTCTTCTTCTTCTTGAGGCTTGTTTTCTTGGCGGAGGCCTTTAGAGCAATTGTCTTTGAAGATGATTGCTCCATCATCCCAAGTACACTCATCTCATGAGCGTGCATTTCTCCAATGAGCTCCAAAACTTCAATGTGGTCAAGCGACTCTTTTTGGAGCATGGAGTTGATGATGTTGTACTTTGGCTTGGGAAGGAGCATGAGGATCTTGTGGTTGATGAGTCCCTTGCCAAGAGAAGCAATGTCAAGAGCATTTATTTCTTCAATAAGCACATTTAAGCGAGAGAACATCTCATTGACATTTTCATGAGGTAGCATCTTAAATTCATCATATTTTGCTTTAAGCATGTGATATTTAAGTTCCTTGACTATAGAAGAACCCTCATGAATCTCTATTAAGCAAGCCCAAATTTTACAAGATTTTTCTTTACTAGCAATCCTAGAAAACACATCTTGACTAATACATTCATAGATTGCATTCCTAGCTTTAGCATCCCATTTAATTTGATCACCAACATAATTGTGTTCTCCAAACCCCGCGTGGGTCGCTTCCCATACTTCGGGCGCAATAGCCTCTAGATAAGCGCGCATGCGTGCTTTCCAATAGGCAAAGTTCTTGCCCTCGAAGATAGGAATCGAACACCCAACCTTGGCCATTTTAGCTCTCTAGCGGTGAAGCTAGAATGATCTTATGAGCAACCTCGCTCTGATACTAACAGTAAGGATCGAATGCCCAAGAGGGGGGGTGAATTGGGCTTCTTTTAGAAAATTCTAAGCAATAAAACTTAATTCCTAAAGCCCAATTCCCTATGCAAACTATCTATGCATTCAAGTAAAGAGGAACTTTGCGGAATGTAAAATGCATAAGCGTAAGGGAAAGGAGGAGGATGCAAACTCCGAGAAGACACGAGGATTTATCCCGTGGTTCGGCAAGATCGTCAAGATCTTCCTACATCCACGTTGTGGCACCCACCGAAGGATTTTGCCACACCCAAGTCACTGAGACGAGGGATCTTCACTATTCCTCTCCGTTTGCCATCTTTGACAAGGTGGAGCTCAAGCCTTGTACAACTTCGACCCTCTGGGCTTCCACAAACGCCTTGGCAAGCTCCGGAAGTCTCCTCATAGTTATACACACCAAGGGCACTCCCTTGAGGCTCTCTCACTATCCTAGAGAGTCCACTCACCCAGAATGGAGGCACACAAGCTCTCTCTCTAGCTAGTTCTAGCCTAATTCTTGGTGTATAGGTGATCGAAATGGTGTGATCGAAATAGTTCTAGCCTAATTTATAGCCAGCCTCCCCGAAATAGCCGTTGGAAAAGTAGGCTGACAGAACTTTACTGTGAACACCGAATGATCCGATGTCCCCCCTTTAGTTGTCATCGGTCAAGTTACTTTAGCTGACGTCATTGTGTCAGATATGACCGTTGTTAGACTGATGTTGATCCTGTCTTCTCATCGGATGATCCGGTGGCTCTTCCTCCAGAATTTTCTCAAACTTGATGCTTACTGGAGTAATCGACCGATGTGTGCTTCTCTGTACATCGGATGATCCGGTGCTACACTTGGTCCAATGATATTGCAAACTGTACTGATGGACCGATGTTGCTGAGCCATTCACATCAGATGATCCGGTGAGTACTTTGTTCTGAGGTCTTCTTCTTCAGTTGAACCAACTCGACCGATGTGCTGTTCTGAGGTATCATCGGTTGATCCGGTGAGTTGATTTTGTTTGCTTCGAGTTGTTTCTAAGTGATTTTGTATCTTGCTCGATTTACCTCATTGATATTTGTTGCAAAGGCATTTCTGATGATCTTCAAGCATTGAATGTTGTCAATTTAAAGTTGAATGATTTTGACATAAGAGCTTTCACTTCGTGTCTTCATATAATTGATTTGATCTCATAGATTGATTATATATGGGTCTCCAATGACATATTGATTTCATTTGATTGAGTGATTATGCGGACCTTGCATTCACAAATTCATTAGTAAAATCCAATGGTTGTCATTAATCACCGAAACCATACCTCATGGGGGCCTAGATGCTTTCAAGTTGATGATGTCTTCGAGTGACTATGCTAGATTCCAACATCTGGGGGACAAAGCTTTTACGGTAGAAAGAAAGAAAAAGGAATGCGAAGGAGAAGACCGCAAAAGGAAAATGATGATGGGGCAGTCTTCAAGCAACAATCGTCCTCGCTTCAACCCACAGCAGTCGGGACACATGAATCGTCCCATGGGCAATAATCAAGGTCAACGGTACATCAAAAACTCTTCATTCAGGCCTCAAGCTTAGTATGCTCGTCCACAGTACCAGCAGATGCAACCGCAACACTCTAAAATGTATCAACAGCGTCCTATGACTTCAAACCCTCGACCAACTGGGCAAACACAGCCAAATCAACAACAAAACAGGGCTCAAGACACCAGTACTCGGGGAGCTTGCTACATATGTGGTGACAAGGGACACTACTCCAACAACTGCCTGAAGAAGCCATCACAGCAGAACCAGTCCAGAGGAAGGGTCAATCATGTTGTTTTGGAGAAAGCCCAAGATGCATCAGATGTGGTGATCGGTACGTTCCCTGCTAATTCCCATCCTTCCACAGTATTGTTTGACTCTGGTGCATCACATTCATTCATAGCAAAAGAATTCATAAGAAGACATGGAATGACTGTTACATTAATGAATCAAGTATTAGTTGTCAACTCTCCTAGAGGAGAGATGTTGACAAGGAAAGTATGCCCTAATGTAAGCATAAACATTAGGGGGGTAGCATTCTTAGCAAACCTTATAGTGCTGGAGTCACAAGGAATAGACATTATTCTCGAAATGGATTGGTTAACCAAGTACAAAGGAGTGATCCAATGTGCCACCAGAACAGTATGCTTAACTCATACAGATGGCACAAACGTGGAGTTTCGTCCTAAGCAAGCACCAGTTCAGAAAATACGACTCAATCAAGTTGAAGGGGTACAAGAGATCAAAGTTGTTTGTGACTTTTCGGATGTGTTTCCTGAGGAACTACCGGGTATGCCCCCTCACAGAGAGATTGAATTCATCATTGAATTAGTGCCTGGTACATCACCAATTTACAAGCGACCATACAGGATGGATGCTAAACAATTGGCAGAATTGAAGGATCATATCAATGAGTTGTTAACAAAAGGATACATTCGTCCAAGTTCCTCACCTTGGGGAGCTCCAGTGATATTTGTGCCCAAAAAAGATGGCACACAGAGGTTGTGTGGATTATCGCGCACTCAACGCAGCAACTATCAAGAACATGTATCCTTTACCAAGGATTGAGGATTTGTTTGACCAGTTCAGAGGTGCTTGTGTGTTCTTGAAGATTGATATGCGTTCAGGGTATCACCAATTGAAGATACGACCCTCGAACTTACCCAAGACGGCATTTGTTTCGAGATATGGATTATATGAGTATACAGTAATGTCTTTTGTCTTGACTAACGCCCCAGCTTATTTCATGTACCTTATGAATAAGGTGTTTATGGAATACTTGGATAAGTTTGTCATGGTGTTTATTGACGACATTTTGATATTCTCCAAAAGTGAAGAGGAACATTTGGAGCACCTAAGACTGGCCTTACAAAAACTTCGTGAACATCAGTTATATGCAAAGCTAAGTAAATGTGAGTTCTGGTTGAAGGAAGTGTCATTTCTGTGACATGTTATATCACAAGGAGGAATATTAGTAGACCCTAGTAAGGTGAAAAATGTTCTAAATTGGAAGACACCAGAAAATGTTGGGGAAATCAGGAGTTTCTTGGGTATGGCTCGCTATTATCGCCGGTTCATCGAAGGATTCTCAGAAATATCTCATCCGTTAACAAAGTTACTTGAGTAGGGAGCTGTATACAAGTGGACACCAGAATGTGAAGCCAGTTTTACAGAGCTAAAGAAAAGATTGACCACTGCTCTAGTGTTGATTATGCCTGATATGCAGAAAGAATTTGCAGTCTACTGTGATGCATCTGGACAAGGACTAAGATGTGTATTAATGCAAGAGGGACATGTAGTAGCCTATGCTTCACGTCAACTCAGAAAGCATTAAAGAAATTATCCCACTCATGACTTGGAGTTAGCAGCTGTAGTGTATGCATTGGAATTATGGAGGCATTATCTGATTGGAAAAAGAACTGAAATTTATACGGACCACAAGAGTTTGAAGTATATCTTCACCCAACCAGATCTAAATCTCAGCAACGTAGATGGTTGGATCTTATCAATGATTTAGATGTCGGAATCGACTATCATCCTGGGAAAGCTAATGTGGTCGTAGATGCATTAAGCAGATTAGCTCAATGCAATAGCTTGGCACTGCAAGGTCAAAAACCGCAGTTATGTGAGGAATTCGCAAGGCTAAACCTTAGTATCGTGACTAATACTAAGGTAGTGTCTATGGAAGTAGATTCCACGCTGGAGAAGGATATTTGTGAAGGGCAAAAGAATGATAAGTGGATTCAGAAGATTAAGCAACTAATGAAAGAAGGAAAAGCACCAGACTTTAAATAAGATGAATAGGGAACTTTATGGCTGGGGAAGAAAATATGTGTACCTGATATCAAGGAGATTCGAGAGCTGATACTGACAGAAGCTCATGATTCGTCATATTCTATTCATCCAGGAAGCACAAAGATGTATCAAGATCTAAAGGATCGATATTGGTGGCATGGAATGAAGCGTGATGTGGAAGAGTATGTAGCTCTGTGTGACACATGTCAGAAGGTCAAAGCAGAACATCAAAGATCCTTAGGGTTACTTCAACCAATTAAAATTCCTGAATGGAAATGGGAAGAAATAAGTATGGACTTTATTGTGGGATTGCCGAGAACTCAGTCTGGATACGACTCTATATGGGTCATAGTGGACTGTTTGACCAAAGTGGCTCACTTTATCCCAGTAAAAGAAAGCTATTCTGGTTCAAGATTGGCAGAACTATATATAGCAAGAATTGTATGCCTGCATGGAGTGCTGAAGAAAATAATATCGGATAGGGGTACTCAGTTCACTTCCAGATTTTGGCAGAAGTTGCATGAGTCTATGGATACCCGACTGAATTTTAGCTCGACATATCATCCGCAAACTAACGGTCAAACAGAGTGCACTAATCAAATTCTTGAATATATGTTGAGAGCAAATGCTTTGAAAAATAGTAGGAGTTGGGATAAGAACCTACCGTATGCCGAATTTTCTTATAACAACGGTTATCAAGCCAGTTTGAAGATGTCTCCGTTTGAAGCTTTGTACGGACGGAAGTGTAGAACACCATTGTTTTGGAATCAAACTGGGGAAAGCCAAGTATTTGGGCCTGAAGTGTTAAGGGAAGCTAAGAGACAAGTACAAGAAATCCGGAAGAATTTGAAGACGGCTCAGTCGAGACAGAAGAGTTATGCTGATACTGCTGATACTCGACGTCGTGATTTGTCATTTGATATTGGTGATTATGTGTATCTCAAGGTGTCACCCGTGAGAGGGTTGAGACGATTCAAGGTGAAGGGCAAATTATCACCCCGATATATTGGTCCTTTCAAAGTATTGGAGAAAAGAGGAGAAGTAGCCTATCGACTCGAGTTACCATCTCAGTTGTCGGATGTGCATGATGTATTCCACGTGTCACAAATGAAGAAATGCTTAAGAGAACCTGAAGAACAGTTGCCATTGGAAGCAGTAGACGTGCAAGAGAACTTGACTTATGCAGAACAACCTGTTAAGATTCTCGAGACATCAGAACGAGTTACAAGGAATAAAGTTACTCGAATGTGCAAAGTCCAATGGAAACATCACTCAGAAGAAGAGGCAACGTGGGAAAGGGAAGAAGACCTCAAGGCGGAGTTTCCCAGTCTATTCTCTTAGGACGTCCAAATCTCGAGGGCAAAATTTCTTTTTAGGGGGGTAGAATTGTAACACCCACTATTTTTAAGAGAGAAAAAAATTGTAAAACTGAATTTCTCTTGAGATAAAAACATTTTCTTGGGAATAAAATTCATATAAGGCAAGTTGCATCATGTTTGAATGATTGTGTGAATTTTTGAAAATTTAAATTCGCTAGAAATTTGGTTTACAAAATTCAAAACATAAAAGAGAAGAAAAAGAAAACAGAAAAGAAAAAGAAAAAGAAAAAGAAAAGAAATGAAAAAGGAAAACCCCTCCCTGGGCCGAATCCTCCCACCGGCCCAAATCCCTCCTCACTCCTGCGCCGGCCCGCGCCTCCTCTCCCGTCCTTCCCTCTGTGTCACCCGGGCCCCGCGCGCCAGCCCACTTCCCCACGCCCGCTCTCTCTCTCCCCCTCGCTGACAGGCTGACCCCGCCTGTCAGGCCTTCGTCCACCTCCCGCACCCCGCGCTGTAACGGCCGCGCGCCATCACCGCGCTGCCCCACTTTCCCCCCTTTCAATGTCGACCGTTTCACCTCAATCAAGAGGCGCGTCGTGCCCATCATGACCGCCGGCAGTTTCCACACCGAAGCCCTATAAATACCGGTCGTCTCCCCCTCAATTTCCTCACCTCGACACTCTCAAACCTTAGCCGCCGTCGAGGTCAGTGTTGGCGATCGTGTTCCCGTCGGTTCTTTCAATCTCTGTCCTCACCACCTTGTCTAACACCTTTGCCGCATCCCCAGGAGCTTGCCGGACAACATCGTTGGAGGATATCGCCTCTGCGTTGCCGACTTCGTCGGGCACCGAGGAGCATCGCCGCCGTTCACCGTCGCCGACCCACCTCCATCCATTTTCCGGCCGCGCGACAACCTCCGGTGAGACCCCCTTGATCCCCACTACATTTGGCGCTAAGTAGATGTACCCCGTGGCCTGTGTAGCGCGTTTTAGGTCATCGCCGATGAGTCTGCCACCACGCGCCGCCCTGCGCTGTCGCTCCCGCCATTCGGGGCGACGTGGCTCTCTTTCGGCCGTTCATTTTGAACGGACGGCTGAGATTAAAACATCCCATACCGCTTCGGTTATTTAAATCGGGGACATCCATTTTAAATCCAACGACCCACGTTCAAACCACTTTTCCCGCCATCAGTTTTGCGCGCCAAGCCCCTGGAATCTTGCGGGCTACCCCATGGGTTTCTCTGGAATTCAAATCTAACCCTAGAAATGACAAACTAGCCCCTGGACTTTCTGGAAAATTAGGAAAATACTGGTTAATTGAATAAAAAGTGTTTTTAAGCCCTTGGAGTATTATAAAATAGCAACTAAAATTTTGAAAATTGTAGAATAATCCCTGGACTTAATAAAAATTATTTTTATCCACTGGAACAATTCTGTTTTTACAGAAAAGCCCCTGTTAGTTCTAGAAATTAAATAAAAGTCCTTAATTTGTATAAAATAATTATAAAAACAGATGTAAATATGTTTTATTTATTTTAATTTCTGTATTATTTTTATTAATTCATTTAATTTGCTTAAATAGTCATAAAAATACTTTTTAAGTATATTTAGTTCAAAAAAATTGTTTTGCACATAGAAATAATTAGTAGAAATAATGTAAAAATTGTAAAATTTACATTATTGATTATAAATATATTTTAAGCTTATTTTGAAGGATAAAAATTTCTTGAAAAATAATATTAGGGTTCTAATAAATAAAAAAATTGTATAAAAAGCTCTAAAAATATGTTCTACTCAAAAAATTTTGATTTAACTTTAACTTCTCATCAATTGATGTATGCCTGTAATTTAAATCAACCCTAAAATCACTTCTGAGTAGGAATTTGCGTTTATTTGAATTGTTTGCATTTTATTATGTTCTTATTGTATGTTATTTTTAGTGCATCGTCATAATTTAGAGTCGGGGCCAGAACCCACTTTTAACCTGCAAGAGCAACAACTTCCCGATGACCCCGAGGCACAATTTGGAGGCAAGTTCCTTGACCATATTGCACCCTTTTTGTTAAGTTTTAGTTAGTTGCATGTTAAATTAAAATATGAATCCTATGTTATGTTTTCCTAGATTTTCCACAATATTCCTTATCAACATGGTTTGGGTGTTTTACTATTAAATTAGTTTACGCTTAGTCATGCTTTAATGAAATATGGTCTATTCTACAATATTACATTTGAAGTACTTTGATTCATGAATTGATGGCTATAATGGAAATAGTAGATAGGAATATGATAGAGGGTTTTGTATGGATTGGTGCATGCGTGCACAAGACCTTGGTTTGGGGCTTGACACCTATCGGATTCTAAGGACCGGTTTATGAAAGAAGTTGCTAAGCCTTTTAGTATCACCACAGAATTGTATATGGGACAACTTGGTTTAGTAATTTGGTCTCTCCCGATGTAGCATTGGTAATTGATCGGGCGGGGAATGGGCTTTGCCTTGGGATCCGCATGGCTCAAGAGGGGCTTCTTCTGGCGAAGGGAAAATAGACTCCAGGTGTCGGAGTGGTGAAACCTTAGAGTACCCATTGCAAGTCGGGAGAACCATCGGAAACACCTCGTAGTGATCTCCTGGCCACACACCTACGGAAGTGTGTAATTGTGGTTAGCTACCACGGGCATGAGAGAGGTTTACCTTAGTCCACTTGGCAACAGGGGACGAAATCACGAACTGTGGGTAAAGGATACACACTCCGTAGATTTTTGTCAAACTGTCTAGACAGCCGTGCTCACGGACACGAGCGGCTTGGAAATCAAATTCATAATTAGCACACGGTTACATAATGAATGGTTTGGGTTTGGTCTTATCTGGATTAATTTTGGGATGTTGGTTGGGATTTCACCTAGATGTAGGTGCTTAATAAACAATTAAGAGTAGGTTGTTACTGCTATAGTGCTTAACCTATTAATTGCCTTTCTTGTTGTGAACCACACATGTCATAACTTTCCAACTTGCGAGTACCGTTGGTACTCAAACTTGTTAGTTGCATATTCCTCCGCCCCCCCCCCCCCCCCAGTCTACGAAGACGCTGAGGTGGAGAACTAGGACTTCTACGGAGATCCCAAAGAGATGTTCTAGGCTGGCGCTCCCCTGTGCAACGACTGTGTTGGAGCCCTTTGTTATGTTTTTCCGCTGCTTGTGTACTTTTATTTTAGACCTGGAAGGTCATTTATGTAATAAGGTGATGTACTCGAACATGGTATTTTATTTGGTATTTCACTTTCGTCTACACATGTATGAGTTGAACTGATCCTGGCATACATGTGGAAAGCATCTGGTTGTCTTCTTAGTACCAGGTGTGACATAACCTTACCCTTAATGGCTGCCTAGTATCCATTTGATCATAGACTCCTCCTTAAACTCATGTCGACTTTGTGTTCACTGAACACTTGGGTGGAAGACCTTTTGTGAACGATACCGCAAGCAATTGTTTGTCACTGATTTGCTCATAACAATAGTATGATCCTGGATTCTATCGTTTGCAACCTAATATCAATGTGTTTGGCGGCACACTTGACTTGTTGCAGTTGATATAAAACAACTTAAGTGGTTTGATGCTGTCGATCACTCTTAAACCGCGTGAAATAATTCTAGTGTCTGCTCCACAACCTCGTACTTAAAGAACATTTGGTATACATCACTGATCATGCAGTGACCACTTGATTTGAGCTTTTGCACAAAAAAAAAAACTACAAAATACGAGTGTTAGCAATTGATTGTGGATTTTGCTACACATCTCGTAAAACTGAATCTTACTAAAACTTCTTTCAAATGACGTCAATTCTTACTCATCTTATCATGAGGCCTAAATCACTTAAAAAGTTCAAAACTTTTCTTATTTTTAAACTAGTGATCTATATATGGATTGGATTTACTTATGTTAAAATATCCCGATCACTTAAACTATGTCAGATGTATCATTAATTGAGCAAACTTAAAGAAACATCTGACATCAGAAGTCCATGGAACCGATTTTATTTGATCGATCCCTGGTTCGTTCCTCTACTTATCACCATTGACCTTAAGAGTAGACGTGGACTTAATCTATGCATACCACGCATTCTTATGACTATAGTATATATGCATTATCTGATAGTCTAAATACCCCCTTATTATAACTTGGTAAAACTTACATACTAACAAATATGAAACATCACCCAGATCTTATCTTAGTAACGATGAGGACAATATACTTACTTCTTTAATAGTTGATCAACTTTATTTTCTTACTATAGTACATCATCCTCTAATTGATACTTAACTTGATTATCTTAAACATAGGATAAACACTAATTGTCATTCTCAATATCTTATAATACCCAAAATCTATTGTGAATTTATTGAACGTGAGATATTCATGACTTAGATACTCTTATTTCAATCCATGTATGGATTTACTTTAAGATATCTCACTTCACTAACATACATGACATAACTCATGGTTCGAATTATCTAAAACATTCTCAAATAAACTTATTGAGAAATGTCTCAATTGTAAACATCTTATGATGACAGTAACATCAAAAGCATTTATTATTTCTTTTAGAGTCTCGTTAGCTGTTATGGACTCATTATTTGACTCCATTAGAAAAATAAAATTCTTAAGTCATTCAAATGATTGACAATCACTCACGTCTTATTCATATCAAGTGTAATCATCATCATTTGAATTTCTTAACATATTTGTTGGCCTATTTGTGGTCTTAATTGAGGCTGCTTTCACTTTTCATCATTATTGGCCACTAATGATGAAAAATTAATAGAAGGTATTGTGATAACAATGTCTAGCATTGTTGACACATTATCGGTAAGACATCATAAATAATGAATTTTTAAAAATAAAGTGCTTACACAAACAACTTATTTTCAAAATCTGTATCTTTATATGTCAAACCCCCCTGATTCAGTCATCGTTTAAGAATATTATAATACCTCATTTCAAAATGAGGATCTTCAATCTTATCGAAAAGACAACAAATCACAACTTATTTTCTTGGTAATAATCTTATCTTCTGAATATCATACTTACAATTATTTGTGAAATTTTAATTATATAGTTTATACGATGTTTATAAGCATCAACTTAAAAAGAAAAGAGGTTGATTAAGAAAATACAGAGTGAAAACACTAAAGTCTCATCTTACCAGATCACTCCCTTAATTATGCTATATTTCCTTACAAACTTAATAAAATGTAATGAAATAGTCATACATTTTACTTCGGGGTATTAGACTATAATACATAGTGTACTCCTCCTTATTGTATAGATCATTCTTATTACAATGCACATAAAGCACTGAAAGGTGTGAGGTGAAAATCTATAATTTAATGATCTCACTCATCATCTTAGTGATAAACCTACAATCCATCCCCTCAAAATATGACCTATACAATAGTGTCATAATTTCGAAGATAATTTACAATACTTATTATGAGGATATAATTATATTACTTACTTATATCCTAATAGCATCACTTAATACTAATGGGAGTACATCACCTCTTTCTAGGATATTAAAGTTTCTTTGTGCCATCATTTATTGATCGAATGATTCTAAAGGATATGCTCAACATATTCGACGTTGTCAAAACTGTGAAAATTTAATTTCTAACTTTCAAATTCCATGTCAAAGAACTTAATTTTAATAATAGTATTGCACATTTCAAGAATGTGCTATCATCATATACCACTACTAAATCAACCGTAAAACAACAATTCTAATAAGTGCTAGAATATGTATCTAAAAATTCATTTAACTAGATTTTCAATTCTTAATAATTATTTTAGTACTACCGATACAATGGAAATGCTCTCCTAAAATTAATGATCTACTTAAGATCTTATCGACATGAAATACTTATTAAAATGTAAAATAGCATACAAAAAGACATAACTGTTTTGCACATCATGCAAGATAATTCCCAATGAAGCGACTTAATTACTAGAATTAGACTTAAGGCATAAGAAAAACTTTTATTATCTGAGACAATATATATTCAGAAATAAATCTGAATTAATTTTAAACTTAATTACTTTAATGAAGTTGGTCTCATTTACTAAGTGCATGCAATATTTAGATCATAGTCTTAATAAAGCATACACAACTAAATAAAATATTGTATTTTATCTTTCATGTTGGTTACTCAACAAAATACAATGCTTAGTACATCTTAATCAAAATAGAATATTATGTCTTTCATGTTGGTTACTTAACAAAATATACAATAACTTAATTATCTTATGAACTACAAAAGTTGTGATTTGTCTTTCACATAGTTACTTGACAAAACACACAAAATTCATAACATAACAAACTTCGATTTTCATGTTGGTTACTCAACGAAATTTGTTATGAACTAAAAATTACTTAAACAACTAAAAAATATGTGTTTTTTCTTTCACCTTAGTTAGTTGACAAAACTAGAGATTCAAAATGTACTAAATTTCGTTTTTCACGTTGGTTACTCAACAAAATTATTTACAAACTTAAAATTTCTTAAAAGAATAAAATATGTGTTCTATCTTTCACGTAGATTACTTGACAAAATATGACATTAAAGTATAAAAATTTTGTCTTTCACGTTGGTCACTCAACATAATTTTCATACACTAATACAAAAGATCTTAAGAGATACGGTAAACTTATTTATCACGTTGGTTACTAAATAAATCTACCCCATCAAAGTGGCAGCGGAAGCTTAAGTCTTAACATACTTAAATATTAGAATTGAAATAATTAATAGGACAAGTTAATGAGTCATACCTAACTTACTTAATCATGACTATTTTATGATTAACTTTTTAAACACCTTAATACATTGATTCTTCAAAATAAATCTTCACGTTGGATCCAATTTAAATAGAAGAATACTTAAACTAATTCATCTTACAAGAATAGCGGAAGCTTAATGATGAACTTACTAAACTTATATGTATATATACACCATATATATCTGAATCTTAATGAGGACCTACTAATCTTAATCACGATGGTTGAATCATCATGTTACTTAATACAAACTAATATGAGGCAAAATCTAATTACTTAATAAGATTAAACATTAATTTTACATCACTTTTAGGGAGTAGTATAAAATTCTCAAATTAACTTATTACAATATCATAGTAAAATTCTATCTGCGACGTTAATCGCAATATAAAATTACCATGCTAACCAAATATTTAATCACTATCTAAATCTGATTTTTCATAACATGAAATATTACTTAAACTTGAGAAAATTCCCTCATACTTAAACAATAATTCCCGAAATACTAAAACTTAAAAGTAGTGACTAACTAGTTAAATGATGACTAAATACTTAAACTTATAGCTAAATACTTAAAATTTTAATGTTAAATCATACTAATCTTATATTTACACTAATTAACAAATATAGTTAAAACTTGAATTAATTACTAATTCTTCAAAACCCGACCGAGCATTTAAACTTATAACTAAATATTTATAATCACAACAGAAATTCATTCAAAACTTGTGTATAATTAACATCTACCACCTGAACCAAATATTTTATAACTTGTGTAGCTGACATTGTAATGTTTTGGTAAATATCATATAAATTTCTACTCACATATTATTCACATTTGTGTATCTCTTAAAAAAAGGATCCTCCACATAAATTTTTTTGTATGAACATTTTTGTCTTATTTATACATGTATGAATTTTTTTTAATTTTTTTAAAAGCATTCCACCATGTCAAACTTCAAATTATCCATCATTCTAACTAAATGCTCATCTACATATGAGGCATTCATCAAATTATGAACACACATTGATTCAAAAAAATTAAAAAATCTGAAAAAATTCATAGAGGTTGGTATGATGAGTAAAAATGTCCAGTGAAAAAATAAATGAAAAAAGCATTATATTCATCAAGATAGAAAAATGAAAAATAGCAATTGTTGTATGTTTTTTATTTTATGACCAATTTCAAAGGATTATGAAGTAAAATTTAATGGTAACCTTTACTTATCAATAATATTACAAGAAAGTGGAATTTTTCATTTTTAAAGGACCCACTTTAATCAAGAATATTAATTAAGAAGAAGTAAAGATCTTCACATGCGCTTGGTACTTAATAACCGCCTGAGAAGATTATTATCTCATGCAGGTATTACTTACCAACCGCCTGAGATAATGCCCGACACTGTTCTTCAGTTTCCTTATCCCTTGCTTCTTTTTTTTAGATTCCAATATAAATACTCAAACCAGTTTTGATTCTGCAAATTGAGTCCAAATTCGATGATTCTTTCTTCTATATTTGTATAAAATTAACATCTACCACCTGAACCAAATATTTTATAACTTGTATAGCTGACATTGTAATGTTTTGGTAAATATTATTTTAATTTCTCCTCACATATTATTCACATTTGTGTATCTCATAAAAAAGGATCCTACACTTAAATTTGTTTGTATGAACATATTTGTATTATTTATACATGTATGAATTTTGTTAATTTTTTTAAAAGCATTCCAACATGTCAAACTTCAAATTATCCATCATTCTAACTAAATGCTCATATACATATGAGGCATTCATCAAATTATAAACACACATTGATTCAAAAAAATTAAAAAAAATCTAAAAAAATTCATAGAGGTTGGTATCATGAGTAAAAATGTCCACTGAAAAATAAATGAAAAAAGCATTATATTCATCAAGATAGAAAAATGAAAAATAGCAATTGTTGTATGATTTTTATGTTCTGACCAATTTCAAAGGATTTATGAAGTGAAATTTAATGGTAACCTTTACTTATCAATAATATTACAAGAAAGTGGAATTTTGCCTTTTTAAAGGACACACATTTAATCAAGAATATTAATTAAGAAGAAGTAAAGATCTTCACAGGCAGTTGGTACTTAATAAATGCCTGAGAAGATTATTATCTCAGGCGGGTACTACTTACCAACCGCCTAAGATAATTGTATCTTCTCAGGCGTTTGGTAAGTAAAACCCGCCTGAGGTAACCATTTCTCAGGCCGTCGGTACTTAAAATCCGCCTGAGAAAATGGGAGTCTATATATACCCCTCGGTAGCATTGGAAAAACCTAACCCAAGCGAAACACTTAGAGGCCGTTAGGCTGCCAAAATTTCGTTTGCCGCCAAGTGTTCGCCGCTGTCGCCGCCGAGCTTCGCCGTCGCCGCCGAGCTTCGCCGTCGCCACTTCCAGGTACACCGAGCGAAGCCATTGCCGTCACCGCTGAGCTTCAAGGTAAACCCTAAACCCTTCGACCTTCCATGCTCCATCGTCGTGCCGCCTCCCTCCCCGCCCTCGCCGCCGCCTTGCATATCCTTGGTTAGGGTTCGTGAACTGGAAAATGGTAGGCATCCTTGGTTAGGGTTCGGTGGAATTCCAAAAACTGTCAAGTTCAGTGGCATCATTGGTTAGGGTTCGGTGGGTAGGCATCCTTGGGTTGTCGGTAAACCATGGAAGCGAGGACATTGCTATCGAATCATGTCCTTTTCTTTGGCAAGTAAGATGTTTTAATAAAAGCGTTTGAGGTGCCATTAGATAACACTATACTGCACATACTTGACCATTCAAAGTTTTGTGAGTTAGTACATGGAAATATTGCACATGGAAATATGACCATTCAATGATTTTGTCCGATATTGCACATGGAAATATTCCAATATGTGATAAAATAAACAAAGAAAAACCCCTCTTGAGAAAATTAATTTTAGTTAAATGAAAAAGTCTCACTGTTTAGCAAAATAAAGGCTAGTTGGTCATATCTTTAGATAGAAAGGTAAATTAATGGATTTTGAGAAGGATTAAATGCATTACAAATATGGTTTATCACAATAATGTGAGCACAAAAAGAGACTTTTGTTAAATATGCTTAATAAGTATGGCATTGAGTAGAGATCAGCAAGCTTGAAATTGTAGTTAGGGTATTAAAATTGTATGAACAAGCATCTGAATTTTTGCCATAATTATCTGTAGAAAGCTCTTCTAGTCTACTTGTGATACATTTTTTGAATGTGGAAGAACTATTCTACAACTTTTCTATTTGTTGTTATCTCAAATTCGATTTAGAACGAATTAGAAACTGGAGTTGAAGTTAGTACCTGTGTATAGTGTTATCTGAAACAGCCACAAAATTTATGAACTTTGAACAACCATAATTCTTAAATTACAAAAGAAACCTATGCATATTTATACATGTCTGGAAAGCTTAAAGAGTCCTCTATCAATTTCCTATTCAACTCTAAGGCTAAAACACATAATAACCTGGTCTAAATTGAAGAACTGTTTAAGGTGTCGTAACAATCCAGAATCTCGACAGTTATGTATTCAGTTGCTGTTTGGATCGTAATTTATAGTAGGATCATGAGTGAATAGTAGAATATGTACTGAAAATAGAGTGTAGCCGCCCCGCACTTCATCTCACAGGGTTGTGCTCCTTCGAGATTGGTGTCACTATCCTAGTGAGCAACTTTAACATGCTTGTTGCCCTCGCAATGTATAGGAACCTTTTGGTCAGTCGCCTTAAACCCTAGAATGCCTTATCAAATCCTAGAACGCTTCCATCTTTTTCTTCATGCAACACTTCATGTAGAGTTAATATGCCATTTATTATATTTTTGTCTTATTAGTTCTAGCATGGAAAGCCTTAAGAAGACTGGTCCTGGTAGTAACAATAAAGAAGACAATATGGAGTTTACTGACTCCAGCAGTTCAGGCTCCTTTCACAGTCCATCGAATCCTTTTCCTAATATAAAAACTAAAAATACTTCAGAGGATCTCGACTCAGAATATGATCCTGCCAACGAGGTATGGATCACGAATCTTAACTTCAGCGGTTCAAGTTAATGTTGGTTGTCAAGTATATGAAGTCTTATAATTCTTTTCTACCTAGATTGATCGCGAAGACAACGAGGTGACTTTAGCTCCTAAAACCGTGGAAGGTTCTCCAATGGATGAATCCTCAGCTTCACTCAAGCGGAAATGAGGGCAACGAGGTCCCAATAAGGGTCTATTGGACCGCATCATGTACATAACAAGGGTCGGTCCAGGTGGGCTTCCCCAAGAACCACTGGATTCAGTTACCAAGTACCGTAATGCATGCGGTTTTCTTGTTAGGGAGCTCGTGCCGATCACGATCGAGAATTGGAGGAAATTACCCGAGCAGACCAAGAATGAGTTGTGGGAAAGAATAAAGAAATAATTCAAGTTCCCGAAAGGTATGGAACAAACTGTAAAGAAATCAACATTGGTCTCTTGCGGCAAGAAGTTTCGTGGCTGGAAGAGCAAAATGAATGCTTTTGTTAAGGCCAATAAGGTCCCTAGCCCGAGGAAGATGGGAAAAATCACACAAGCTCAGTGGCAAGAGTTTCTTTGTCAAAAGACCACACCTGATTCTAAAGCTCTAAGTGCAACTAGGTCAAAGCTTGCAAAAAAGAACAAATACCATCATCGCTTGGGTTCTGCCGGATATGCCCCCAAAGTCCAGAAATGGAATAAGATATTAGACGAAATTACCAGTAAGGGCAATCCTCACCCATTAGAAGGCTGCGATGAGCGAACCCAGCGGTGGGTCTTTGCCCAGTAAGGTTTGACCAGCGAGGGCAAACTTGAAAAGCCCGACTCTATGAATGAAGTAGAGTAAAAAATGAAAGAAGTAATTGAAAAGCAATAGAAGGGTCTCTTCAAGCCGAAGAGGGAGAATGACCAAGTTACCGCTATCTTAGGAAACCCTGAACACAGCGGATGGGTTAGAGCGGTCTCTTCTCAAATGTCTTGGCTAGATGGTTTCCCTAAAGATAAAGACACATATAGAAGACGTGAGAAGTTTAAGAAAACACTTGATGAAACGATTGCTCAAAAAATCAATGAAAATATGCAAGAAATAATGGAACAACTTAGACAATCGGGACAATTAGTGGCACTGAGTACAACGATGGTTCCGGTGCACAAGGAGCAATTAGTATCTCCAACAGCCTACCCTAGCAGCGTTGGTTCTGTGCCAGGCTCAGGGTCAACCCATAAGTTCCCTGTTGATGATATTGCTAACGACAAATCTTGTCGTCTTCTTGTCCCGATCGGCAGATCAGGGAACAAAACAAAACAGGTTGCCACTGCTATGGCAAAGCCTGATCACGACTTCAACGGGAATCCACTTTCGTTGTATTATGCTGTGGTGCAAGTTCTTCAGATCATTGATAATGATTATAAAGATTATGAAATAGACCACATCACACCTGAGGGGATCGCGACTCTGGGGCAGGCTGTCAACCAATTGATCCTTTGGCACCGACACGATATCGTGTTGGACGATGAGCCAATTTCTAGCCCCGTCGAATCACGAACTACTGCAACCCCATCTTCTAAGGCGAAAGTGCATGAAGATCCACTCCCAGTCCAGGAAGATCCACTCCCCCTATGTCTCAGCAAGGATGATAGTAACCTCGCTAGTAAATATATCTAAGAGCAACAAGTTGGACAATAGCTTCAAGCAGTACTGTCGGTACCCTAAAAACCGTACGCCCCTGAGTTTACAAATATCTCAGGGGAAGGACGACTACTCAAGTTGAATACCCTCGGAGGCCCACTTGTCAGACATGACCGGATCAGCTTTTCCAACATGGTTAGTCCCTAGGTCGCCACGTGTACTACCGAACCGGAACTTCCACCCACAAAGGGGGAAGCACCGGACTGAGTACCGAAACGACACCTCCGGTCCTAACCCCTGACCGAGAGAAGCTCCGGACCTGACACGTGTCAAGTAGCCCCGGAGCTTCCTGCTTCCCGCAGCAAGCTCCGGAGCTGCCACATGTCTAAACATCGGAGCAAGCCGCCTTTAACCTCCGGGAGACCTTGTAACTGCTCCGGATCTTCAAAGGAAATCCAAGGGTTTCAAGACCCATTTAAATGTCATTAATGCCATATTAATGACACTTAAACGGACGATCTTAACGCCTGAAACGGCACTGTCGAAGCCCGTTACAGGCTCATTAACAACAATTAATCATGTATCAATACTAGTAACCGCCAGGGCCACATGTCGGGCCAGGTAGCTTGTAACAGCCTATCTTTGTACTATAAAAGGACAGGCCGACGATACACGGAGGGGGACGAATGGTAGATCATACGTGATAAGCCAATACAACATCAACATCCCCGTGGAGTAGGGTGTTACGCTCAGGCGGCCCGAACCACGTAAATCCTAGCGTCTTCAGTGTTAAACCGCAATTCACCTTCTTGAGTCTCCGCGCGCCCACACCGAACTACGAACTCCTTCGACACTTTAGCTGTGTCAGGAGATCTGCCGACTCTAACAGTCTACAGTTGGCGCGCCAGGTAGGGGGCGCCTCAGATTTTCGAGAATGGTGAACTCCGCGGCTGGATCATCTAATGGCCAACCTGCTGTTCAAGCTGTTGAGGGCAATCCCTCCAACAGGCAACCACCAGCAGGAGCCACTCTCCCACCACCACCGTCTTCTCCGGCGAATCGTGCTGGACAACGCGATGGTGCTCCGGCGTCACTGACTGCGTCAGCATGTCATGACAACCCGGAACATGCGCTCCATGCAGCGCGTGCTCTTCTCCAACGACCACCACCTCCGGACGCATCTCGAGATGCAATGGAGCAGTGGAGGGCCGATGTGGAGCATTTGGTCGCAGCAGCGGCCGAACGCCTCAACAACCACAGACCTCCTCCTTCCGGACGAGCCCCGTCGCAGCGGCGGACTTTGTCTGGGAGACTTGGTCCGCACGTCTCCAACAATAGGAGACGTTCTGCGTCACAGCAGGTGACATCGTTGCCCTCCGAGGTACGACGTACCCATACGGTATCTAGGCTTTCAACTCATGACCTCCGGGCGGAGTTGGATCACCGATACCGCCAACAGGATGGCCGTGTCCACATCGAGCGTGCTCGTGAAAGACGGGAAGCTCAGGACCTTTCTACTCTGGAAGGAGTAGGAGGAGGCTGTTCAGCCCTAGCCATGCACCTGCGCATGGTTAGATGGCCACAGAAGTTCCGGCCACACCTGCCGGAAAAATTCGACGGGACTGTTAATCCCGCTGAATTCCTTCAGATATACTCCACTGCAATCTTGGCAGCTGGAGGAAACGAGGCTGTAATGGCCAACTACTTTCCAGTGGCCTTAACTGGGACTGCCAAGTCCTGTTTTATGAGCCTTCCACCCAACTCTATCAACAGTTGGGAAGAGTTGTGCCGTCAGTTCACTGCCAACTTCGGGAGTTCATACACCCGACCAGGCACTGAACTGGATCTTTTTGCGGTCGTGCAAAAAGGGGGAGAATCTTTGTGGTCCTTCATCCAGAGGTTCTCTCAGGTACGCAACACAATCCCTTCTATCTCAAGCGCTTTTGTCATCGTGGCATTCAGACAGGGCGTACGGGACAAGAAGATGTTGGAGAAGCTGGCGATCAAAGAGATCACCAGCGTCACGGAACTCTTCAGCCTGGCAGACAAATGTGCCAGAGCTGCAGAGGGCCGTGAAATGCACTCCAAACCAGCCTCGGAGGATCACAAGAAATCCTCTAAAGAAGAAGTTGCTACCTCCGAGGGTGGCAAGAAGAAAAAGAAGACCAACGGCAAGAAGAAGCCGTCGGCCGGCGCATCCAACGTTGCAGCTACTGCAACTCCTGGTGGCCGAGGGCCATGCCCCGAGAAGCGACCTCGACTGTCTCCCGAAGATGGTGGCAAACCCAAAGTGTAGCGTCCCATTCACAAAACGGGCAGCCACAGTTTGGAAGACTGCCGGGAGGTCCAAAACCTTGCCGAGCGCTACAGCAAGCGCCGGGAAGGATCTCCTTTCCGACAGAGGGAAGGAAAACTGAAGGTCGATGAAGCTCCGGCTGAAGAGGAGTTAGGGTTTCAGGATCCCAAAAAGGTCCTCAAAGCCGTCTACACCTCCGTCGACAACGACTCTGACGTCTCTGACAACGAGCGTCGGAAAACCATGAACACCATCTTTGGTGGGTCATGGGACATCACCTCCCGTCGCGTCATTAAGACTATGCGGCGGGATATGGCCACTGTAGCTCCTACAGCTAGACCGGAGTCACATCGAAAGTGGATGGACATATCCATCACTTTTGATGCTTTGGACTGTCCTCGAAGCATGGTCGGAGCTGGACAGTTACCTTTGATGGTATCTCCTACCATTAATAACATCCAGCTCCATCATGTTATGGTGGACGGAGGTTCGGGGCTGAACCTCATAAGCTTTGAAGCTTTTACCAAGCTTCAGCTCCGACCTTCGGATCTCCAGCCCTCTCGACCTTTCTCCGGAGTAGGTCCGGGGGCCATTACTCCACTCGGAGCTATAACTCTCCCCGTTACCTTCGGGACACGGGAGAAGTACCGCACCGAGAAGTTGGTCTTCGACGTCGCTCAGATCAACTTACCATTCAACGCCATCTTGGGTAGACCTGCCTTATACAAATTTATGGCAGATGCTCATTATGGATACTTGGTGTTGAAGATGCCAACACCAGTAGGCGTTCTCCGGATCTGCGGAGATCGCACCGCCGGGGTAACTGCTCTGGAGGAGCTCCATGCATTAACCACGGCGAAAGAGGAGGACTCCAGACAGGAGCAAGCTCCAAAACCCTCGAGCATTCGTCAACGGGGTTCAACCTCTGCACCACGTGTGCAGCCAAGCGGCGACACCGACATTCCCGTCAAGGTCGTCCAAATTGGTTCCGATGCTGCTCAAACCACCCGCATATCGGGAGGGTTGAACGACAAATAGGAACTCGCGCTCATCACTTTCCTCCGGGTAATGTTGACGAGTTTGCCTGGCAACCGTCACAAATGCCTGGGATCCCTAGGGAAGTGATTGAGCACAATCTGAAGATTTACCCCGATGCTCGGCCTGTTCATCAGAAGCCTCGGAAGCAATCCGTAGAGCGACAGAACTTCATCCGACAAGAAGTGAAGAAGTTGCTCGAAGCCGGATTCATCCGAGAAGTCTTCCATCCAAAATGGCTGGCAAACCCAGTCGTTGTGCCCAAGGCCGGCGGGAAGCTTCGGATGTGCATCGACTACACCACACTGAATAAGGCATGTCCAAAAGATCCATTTCCACTACCTAGAATAGATCAGATAGTGGATTCCACCTCTGGGTGTGAGTTAATGTGTTTCCTAGACGCATATTCTGGGTATCATCAAATCAGGATGTCTATGGAGGATGAAGAGCATACTTCCTTCATCACAGTAGATGGATTGTATTGTTACACAGCCATGCCATTTGGTCTCAAGAATGCAGCTTCAACTTTTGTACGAGCTATGTACAAAACTTTTGAAGAACTCATCAGAGATAGAGTGGAAGTGTACGTCGATGACATCGTGGTCAAGGTCAAGAATAAGGAGTCCCTATTGGACACCTTGCAGGCTGTCTTCGACAAGCTGCGGGCCACCCGCACGAAGCTAAACCCAGACAAGTGTGTCTTCGGGGTTAGTTCTGGAAAACTTCCGGGGTTCCTGGTAAGTCACCGGGGCATAGAAGCTAATCCGGCGAAGATAAAAGCCATTGAAGACATGCGGTCACCAACCCGCATCAAAGACGTCCAAAAGTTAACTGGGTGTCTAGCTGCCCTCAGTCGGTTCATATCAAGACTGGCGGAACGGGCGCTCCCCTTCTTCAAGTTGTTGAGGAAGTCTGGACCATTCCAATGGTTCGAAGAAGCAGAGAAGGCATTCCAGGAGCTGAAACAGTTCCTCACTACCCTACCAATTCTGGTAGCTCCAAACCCTGGTGAGCCCTTGCTACTTTACATTTCAGCTACTGACGAGGTTGTCAGCATGGTTCTGGTTGCTGAGAGACCAGAACTATCCTATAATCAGGAATCCAGACCCCTTCGGGAGGGTCCGGAGGTCCCTGAAAGTGAGTTTGGGTCCCAGCCCCCAGACTCAAATCCACAAGAAGTCACTTCAGAAGACTTAGACCCCTCCGAGAGGATCCAGGTCATTTCTGAAGAAGCTCCAGGTTCCTCCAGCCAGAACCCGGAGGTCCCTGAAGAGAATCTGGACTCCTCCGACAGGATCCGAATCAATGGAGAGGAAGCTACGGACCCCTCCGGGAGGGTCCGGACCATTCAACGTCCGGTATACTTCATTAGTGAAGTATTACATGATGCCAAGACTCGATACCTAGAGGTGCATAAGCTGCTTTATGCCGTTCTTATTGCCTCTAGGAAGCTCCGACACTACTTCCAAGCTAACAAAGTCTCGGTGGTGACCTCTTATCCACTTCGAGCGATCCTGCATAATCCCAATTCAACTGGGAATATTGCAAAGTGGGCAGCGGAATTGGTTGAATTCGATCTCGAATTTATTTCAAGACAAGCAATCAAGAGTCAAGCGTTGGCAGACTTCGTGGCGGAATGGACTCCCTCTCCATCAAACTCTGGGGGCCCTAGTGAGCAGAAGATGGAACATCAAGTTCCAACCTTCACCGAGCCCCATTGGACTCTTTACTTCGATGGCTCCATGCAGAAGCAGGGGGCCGGTGCTGGAATCCTTCTCCTTGCACCGACTGGGGAGAAGGTAAAATACATGGTACACCTTGACTTCAAGGCAACCAACAACATGGCGGAGTATGAAGCACTCATCTGCGGGCTAAAGGTGGCACTATCATACGGTGTCAAGCAACTGCTGGTCAAAGGAGATTCACAGCTCATCATCAAGCAGGTGAAGGGTGAATGCTCCTGCAATAATCTCCAATTAGCTGCTTACCTCCTTGAAGTCCAGAGGCTTCAGAAGGACTTTGAAGTCCTAGACCTCAACCATGTTCAGCGTGCCCACAACGCTGAAGCTGCCGAACTCTCGACCAAAGCGTCAACCGGAGCTCCAGCTCCTGACGGAATCTTTGTCCGGAGGTTGTCAAAACCCACAGTTCAGCCTGCCGAACTGAACGAAGGAGGCGAGATCAGCATCCCGAAGCTGACGGTCCCGATGGCCCTGTTACCATGGCAGCCATCAAGGGTCGTAGGTGCTGCCGGAAGCTCCGAGCAACCCAGCACGCAAGACTCAAATACTCAAGTAAGTTCCGATGCATGGATCTCGGAGATCCGGAACTACTTGAAAGACAACATCCTTCCTGACGATGATGTATCCACTGACCGGGTAGTCAGATTGTCTAAAAGATACACACTGGTAGAAGGGGATCTCTACCGGCGCGGTGCCAACGGCATCCTAATGCGGTGCATCACAAGGGAAGAAGGCTGCGAGCTTCTCGCAGAAATCCATGGAGGCGACTGTGGGAACCACACATCTTCCCGCACGCTGGTCGGAAAAGCCTTCCGGCATGGCTTCTACTGGCCTACAGCACTCCAGGATGCCACTGAGCTGGTAAAGAAATGCGAAGCATGCCAATTTCATGCAAAGCAAATTCATACACCCGCTCAACCCTTACAAATGATACCTCCTACATGGCCCTTCACTGTGTGGGGGATGGACATCTTGGGACCCTTCCCAAGAGCCGTCGGAGGTTACAAGTTCCTGTACGTCGCCATCGACAAGTTCACCAAGTGGCTGGAAGCAACTCTAGTTGTGACGATCAACAAGCAATCTGCTATCAACTTTCTGCAATCCATTGTAAGCAGATTCGGAGTCCCAAACAAGATCATCACTGATAATGGGACTCAATTCACAAGCTCCGCATTCCAAGGGTATTGCGAAGACCTCGGCATACAGGTTTGCTACGCTTCCGTAGCTCATCCCGCCAGCAATGGCCAAGCTGAGAGAGCAAATGCAGAAATCCTTAAAGGACTCAAAACGCGCACCTATGAGCGTTTGAAAAAGCACGGAGCCAATTGGATCGAAGAGCTTCCGCCCACTTTATGGGCCAACAGGACTTCTCCAAACCGGTCAACCGGAGAAACACCCTTCTTTCTGGTGTACGGAGCTGAAGCAATCCTTCCTCTGGAAATCACCATGGGTTCGCTCCGAGTCTGGACCTTCGACGAAGCCGCGCAGGACCAGCTCCGGCGTGAAGACCTAGACCTCCTCGAGGAGGGAAGGTGCCAAGCAGCTGTTCGGAATGCCAGATATCGCCAGGCTCTATGGCGTTATCACCAGCGGCATGTACACAACCGACAGCTCGAGGAAGGCGATCTGGTGCTACGGAGAATACTATCCAGAGAAGGGCTAAACAAACTTTCCCCTGGATCGGAGGGGCCCTTCCGAGTGATCAAAGTATCCCATCCCGGCAGCGTTCTCTTGGCTACTGAGGATGGGACACCTCTCCCAAATCCTTGGAACATCGAGCACCTCCGTAAGTTCTACACTTAATTCCACGGAGGTGAGTCTTGAGTAACTTGAGATGTATGTTATAGAGTCATTGTACAGAGTCGGGTAGTTCCTCCAGGAGGGCAGCCGGACCTTTTCCGAAAGGTCTGTAAAGCTCAAGCAGCACTTGTTACAGTCCCCGGACTAAAAGCGTGGCTAACTACCCTGGGTTAAACGAGAAACCAAGCACACTTGGCCTGGTCCCGTACCCTAAGAATGTACTTGTTTCCCCTGTACCCCGGACCTATAATGAAAGACATCTTCATGTGAAATAGACTCCACGTGCATTCATTTTGTGCAGGCTCGATATTTTTATTTTTCTCTTTCTTGTCTATAACAGAAATGCGCAATTCTTAGGAAATTTTAGTTTGGCCGGTTTATATACGACTTGAGTTGAATTGTCAGAACTCTTGGATTTAAATATTGTTTATGGCCAACTCGCCTGAAAGCTGCCAAGCCAATCTAGTGCCGGAGTGTGCTACCGACTTAGCCTGGTCAAGCACCCTAAGTACGCCACTCTACCTACACCCCGGCAGGCCAAAGTAAGGCGGGTCCATGGACAGTTGGATCTAAGAGAAAAGACAACGCTTCCAGTTGTATTTAAAATCGCGTTCAATTTAAAATTTACTTGTGAATCGTAAGCCGCGATGAAATTATAGACAAGGAACAAATTTTATCGTTTTTCTTGGCTTAAGTGTGCAGGAAAAACAAAATATACGTTGATGGAGAAAAGCCGGAGCTAACCAAGATTCGACCCCCTCAAGGGGGTCTACCATCGGCGCTGAGTAAAATATAGTGAGAAGACCCCGTACATGGAGTCCGTTGCCAACTTACCAAGTGATGCTAAAGGTCATTGCCGAAGCTACTAAGCTCCGACACCTTGGAGTACTAACTATCGATGCTCTACGTGTTGATAGAAGCTATTGCCGGAGCTACTAACCTCCAGCGATGGACAGTATCGGAGCTTCTAAGCTTCGACAACTTCAGGGGACCTTCACTATCAAAGACTTCGGAACCAAATTCTACAAGTTCGAAGCAAATTCGTCTTCGACAAAACTCAGTATCCTTTTGGTACATGTTCACAATCAAATTGTGTACATCTACCAGGGGGCCAAGAGAAGATAAAGATGTTGAAGACAAAAAATGAAATTCGCAAAAATTTGGGGATTTCATTTATCTGGAGACAGGAGATTACATCTGGAGACAAGGGAGTACAAAATTGAGGAAAAAGAGAAAATACATGCGGAAGCTAAAGAAATGATCCTAGACCCTATGGAAGAACTCGGCGACCTTCTGGGCGACCTCCGATACGCTGGCTCGGGTAGCTTCGCCTTCTCCTTCTACGGGGCCTTCAAGCACCGGGTCCAGAGGAAATTGAGGGTTCCGGCTGGTATAGCACGTCAACACGTATTCTGTGACGTTCCTCGCCAGGGATTGCCCCTCGACCTCCAGTTGGTCCGCGATGACGTCGCCCACCTTGGAGAGCTTGCTGCCTGCTGCGCTCAACGCTTGCAGCGCGAGGTCCGGCTCCGGCTCCGGATCATCCGGGCGCACGGGGCTGAAACCCATCGGCGTCAGCGCATCATTGGCCTTACCCAGGAACTCCCAAATCTGCAGGGAGTCAACTGTCCTCAGGCTCTTCACTTCTTCCAAGGATCTCTTGGCCGCCGTCAGTTCGGAATTCTCACGGGCGAGGCGCTCAACTTCTTTGGCGTTTTGCTGAATCTTTGCAGCAACCCGCCTCTCAAGTCTTCCGAGCTCCTCCTCCCGGAGGTGGATCTTATTCCGACGGTCGACCAGGTCTTTCTCCCTAGCCTCCACTTTCTTCTCCCAGGCAACAAGGGCACACTCGTATTCGTAGAGTTCCTGCCCTCGCACCCAGGTCTTCTCCTCTTCCTCCAGGCAGCGCTCTTCCAACTTCTTAGTGCGCTCCTCGAGACCCTTGTCCGCCAGAGCTGTTTTCTCGGCGAGCTCCTCTTCCCTTCTCAGGATGTCATCCCGCAGCTCCAGGAGTTTTTTCTCTTCGTCTTCGAGCCGTCTTTCCCTCCCTTCGAGCGCCTCTCGGCGCTTGATGAGAGCTGTGTTGATGGCTTCAAGCTGCTCGAACCGAGCATTGGCCGCGTCATTGGCAGCCTTGGCCTGATCATGGAACTCCCGAGAATGAGTGTCAAGGGCATGGGTCATGTTCTCCCTCTCATCCAGCAGCTTCTCCCAACACTACAGGCGGATCTTCTCCCGCTTGATCCACTCCTTGTCAGCCGCATGCCTCGACTACGCCAGCTTAGTCTCGAAGTGGAGCCGATTACGCCACCGCCTAAGGGTTTGGCGCTCCTCTTCAAGAGCCTTGCAGTCGTGGAAGAAGGCCAGTTGGACCTGACGTAGACTGGAGCAGGCGTTGTCGATAGACATCGACAGTGGGATGGGCTCTGGACATGCTGGGGTCTCATCCGCTGGTTCCAGCGGGTCTTCACGTACAAAAATTGGGTCCCACTCTACGAGAGCAGAACCCTGAGCTTCCAAAGCGCTAGGGCCTTCCTCCGGGATGGCCTCAGTCGCCATCGAAGAAGGCCCCGCCGCCAAGTCTTCATTCGCCCCCTCAGGCAGGGGGCCGGCAACTTCGTTTAGGCACTCTGGCTCTGCCACAGGTACCATCGATGTCGTCGCCCTCGGAGCAGGAGCTACTGTTGGCTCCGATCGGGGCACCTCTTCTGAGGGAGACCCGAGCTCCCTCGCCTCTTCAACCGCCGGCTCTGCAACCGGCGCTCCAACAACAACTGGCTCAGCGACCGGTGCATCGGAGGTAACCGACTCAACTGTCGGAACTACCTCGACTTCTGGCTCGCACGCCGGAGCTTCAATCACCTCCGGTTCAATCGCCGGGGCTTCAACAAGTTCCGGATCTATGACCGGGACTATCACTTCTTCCGGCTCTACAGCCGGAGCTTCCATTACTGCAGCACAAGGACCCGGAGCTTCAATCTCCGAGACAAGTGCCGCCGGCATGTCTTCACTCCTGTGGTCCGGCGCTACCACGAGAAGTTCTGGGGACGAGTCAAGGTTCATGACCACGACAGCCGGCGCCGGAGCTGTCGCAGCCTCAGCCACCATTTGGGGCGGAGCCGGGACAGGAGCGGAAGCTCCCACGGCTTCAGAAACCGTGGCCGAGGGTGGAGCTTCACCCCCTTTCTTAGGGACGCTGCAGAGGATGGATAAAGAGAATTAAAAAACAATCACTACAACTAAAAAGTTAACCAGGGTAAACATCAAAAATTACCTTGGAAGGCTCCCGCACCAGCTTGCGCGGAACCTTTTTCCCGGACGTTCCGGGCTGGCCAGAGTCGGCGTAGGAGCTCTAGGAGGCCCCCCAGAACTCGTCGCAGCCACGGGAGATTCCCGAGTTGAGGCTCTCCTCGATCGGGAGGAACCCCTGGACCTGGAGACTCCAACCGCCCCGGGGGCCGGAGCCGTACACCCGGAGCTAGCACCACCGGAGGGCTCTACTACGGAGACAGAAGCGCTTCGGGAGGATCCCACTGCAGGAACAGTCTCGTTCTGGGAGGACCCCACCATGGGGACAGTTGCCACGGCACTAGAAGATCTTCCCCCTTGTGGAGAAGGAGCCAAGGTAGAAGCAGCGGGCATGACGGACCTTCCGTCGACATGCCGCAGCTTCCTCTTCCGACTCTCCGGCTCCTCCACCAGCTCCTTGCCCTTGCCGATGACTTCAACCCTCAGCTGTGGAGCAGGGACTGAGCCATCTTCGGGCACCCCAGGGATCGCCACCCGGGTGGTTGGTCTCCTCTCGACGACGCCAAGGTCGTCAAGCGTAGGCATAATCCGCCGGAGCTCTCTGCTGAACTCCACTTGCACGTTCAGAGGGAGAAAGGCTGGCGGCAGAGTCAAGTAATCTCCGTCGACGTCGATGCCGTGCTGGAATTTCTTGAGGTGGAACTCCAGGGTCTTCCCCACCATGTCAGACTTCAACCCGGTTTCAACCCGGTCCTCATCCATCACGCTGTTGAGGGCCCAGGCGAGCTTCTCCCTCCTCTTCAGCGGCGCCCACCTGTTGGTCAGGAAGTTACAGAACACCGCCTGGGGAGTCAATCCTCCCTCCACACATCGGCGGATCCTGGTCAGGACAGGGTCAAAAACTTCCGCCAACACCGGGACTTCACTCCATATCGACATGTCGATGCCGGGCAGACTGTCTGGCAGTTCCAACCGCTCATGCTCTTCCACCCTGACGACAATCCAATATTTCTTCCAGTCATCCCACTTCCCGGAAGGGAACGAACGGAGGTACTTGAATGGGCACTTCTTGCGCTTCCCAAAGTAGTAGAAGCCAAGATACTCGTTGCTCCGGCCGGTGGTGTGAACGGTGAAGAAGGTTCGGAAGAGCTCGACGCAGGTGGGGATGCCCACCCACATCTCGCAGAAGTGGACAAAGATGGACACAAGGAGAATGGAGTGGGGACCAAGGTGGTATAGCTGCAGACCATAGAAGTCTAGCAGCATCAAGAAGAAAGAAGAAAATGGTGGGATCAGTCCCACCATGGCGTACAAAGAAAAGTACACCATCTCGCCAGCGCGCTCCTTCTCAAAGGGGAGCTCTCCGCCGGCGCGAACCGAGCGGCTGAAGAAGTCCGAGGACCACCCCATAAGGGCCTGGACCTTCTTCAAATCGTTGTCGGTCTTCAGGCGACTCTCGCGCAGACCCAACTCCATCGCAGCACAGCTAGGCAAGAGAGGAAGAGCAAAGTACGAGTCGGGAGTTTGAGAGCAAGATCAGATGGGAGGCATAAAGAACTCCCGACGGTAATCCCTTTCCTTCTTAAGTAAGCCCTCGCAACGCTTGGATGAAAACCGCAGGGGAGTCGAAAATACTACTCAAGAGTTCAATTCAGCCGATGACAAGGGGGCCCGGGACCACCCCGACGATCAAGTTGAGGTTCTCACCCAGGCGAACGGTTGTCATCACGAGGCGGGAAACCCAAAGGCGGCGGCCTGACAAGGCGCGCGGAACCGATACGGTTTTCGTATCGGAAACCGGCGACCTTCAATTGCGTGAGATCCGCACGCCAAAGATCTTATCTGCCGCCTGAGGTGTGCCACGCGTCGGGATTTAACTGTAAAATCCTGTCAACGGCACCTCCAAAGACCTTTGAAGACCCAGTTCAAGAGTCACAAAGGTGGACCCACCTCCGATGGAACGACTTCACCCCGGTGACCTTCCTCGGAGGTAGGTCCAGGGGGCCACTGTCGGTACCCTAAAAACCGTACACCCCCTGAGTTTACAAAGATCTTAGGGGAAGGACGACTACTCGAGTTGAATACCCTCGGAGGCCCACTTGTCAGACATGACCGGACCAGCTTTTCCAACATGGTTAGTCCCTAGGTCGCCACGTGTACTACCGAACCGGAACTACCACCCACAAAGGGGGAAGCACCGGACTGAGTACCGAAACGACACCTCCGGACCTAACCCCTGACCGAGAGAAGCTCCGGACCTGACACGTGTCAAGTAGCCCCGGAGCTTCCTGCTTCCCGCAGCAAGCTCCGGAGCTGCCACATGTCTAAACATCGGAGCAAGCCGCCTTTAACCTCCGGGAGACCTTGTAACTGCTCCGGATCTTCAAAGGAAAGTCAAGGGTTTCAAGACCCGTTTAAATGTCATTAATGCCATATTAATGACACTTAAACGGACGATCTTAACGCCTGAAACGGCACTGTCGAAGCCCGTTACAGGCTCATTAACAAAAATTAATCATGTATCAATACTAGTAACCGCCAGGGCCACATGTCGGGCCAGGTAGCTTGTAACGGTCTGTCTTTGTACTATAAAAGGATAGGCTGACGATACACGGAGGGGGACGAACGGTAGATCATACGTGATAAGCCAATACAACATCAACATCCCCGTGGAGTAGGATGTTACGCTCAGGCGGCCCGAACCACGTAAATCCTAGCGTCTTCAGTGTTAAACCGCAATTCACCTTCTTGAGTCTCCGCGCGCCCACACCGAACTACGAACTCCTTTAGCTGTGTCAGGAGATCTGCCAACTCCAATAGTCGACAAGTACTAGAGCAAGTTGTTGCTAGTAAAGAGCAACCAGTTGAGCAACAGCTTGAAGTAGTACTAGAGCCAGCTGCTGGAAGTAAAGAGCAATCAGTTGAATAACAGGTTCAACAAGCCAATGTCCAACTTCCGACGACTACTCCTCGATCATTAGTGCCTATCAAAGTTAGCTCATACGAAAATAAGAAACCTTCATCAGAAGTGTCAAACTATTTGGAAACTATGAAGGAAAATATTATAAAATCGAGTGTGTCGATACCCTAAAAACCGTACACCCCCTGAGTTTACAAAGATCTCAGGGGAAGGACGACTACTCAAGTTGAATACCCTCGGAGACCCACTTGTCAGACATGACCGGACCAGCTTTTCCAACATGGTTAGTCCCTAGGTCGCCACGTGTACTACCGAACCGGAACTACCACCCACAAAGGGGGAAGCACCGGACTGAGTACCAAAACGACACCTCCGGACCTAACCCCTGACCGAGAGAAGCTCCAGACCTGACACATGTCAAGTAGCCCCGGAGCTTCCTGCTTCCTGCAGCAAGCTCCGGAGCTGCCACATGTCTAAACATCGGAGCAAGCCGCCTTTAACCTCCGGGAGACCTTGTAACTGCTCCGGATCTTCAAAGAAAAGCCAAGGGTTTCAAGACCCGTTTAAATGTCATTAATGCCATATTAATGACACTTAAACGGATGATCTTAACGCCTGAAACGGCACTGTCGAAGCCCGTTACAGGCTCATTAGCAACAATTAATCATTTATCAATACTAGTAACCGCCAGGGCCACATGTCGGGCCAGGTAGCTTGTAACGGCCTGTCTTTGTACTATAAAAGGACAGGCCGACGATACACGGAAGGGGACGAACGGTAGATCATACGTGATAAGCCAATACAACATCAACATCCCCGTGGAGTAGGGTGTTACGCTCAGGCGGCCCGAACCACGTAAATCCTAGCGTCTCCAGTGTTCAACCGCAATTCACCTTCATGAGTCTCCGCGCGCCCACACCGAACTACGAACTCCTTCGACACTTTAGCTGTGTCAGGAGATCTGCTGACTCCAACAGTCGACAGTTGGCGCGCCAGGTAGGGGGGCGCCTCAGATTTTCGAGAATGGTGAACTCCGCGGCTGGATCATCTAATGGCCAACCTGCTGTTCAAGTTGTTGAGGGCAATCCCTCCAACAGGCAACCACCAGCAGGAGCCACTCTCCCACCACCACCGTCTTCTCCGGCGAATCGTGCTGGACAACGCGATGGTGCTCCGGCGTCACTGACCGCGTCAGCAAGTCATGACAACCCGGAACATGCGCTCCATGCAGCGCGTGCTCTTCTCCAACGACCACCACCTCCAGACGCATCTCGAGATGCAATGGAGCAGTGGAGGGCCGATGTGGAGCATTTGGTCGCAGCAGCGGCCGAACGCCTCAACAACCACGGACCTCCTCCTTCCGGACGAGCCTCGTCGCAGCGGGGGACTTTGTCTGGGAGACTTGGTCCGCACGTCTCCAACAATAGGAGACGTTCTGCGTCACAGCAGGTGACATCGTTGCCCTCCGGGGCACGACGTACCCATACGGTATCTAGGCTTTCAACTCATGACCTCCGGGCGGAGTTGGATCGCCGATACCGCCAACAGGATGGCCGTGTCCACATCGAGCGTGCTCATGAAAGACGGGAAGCTCAGGACCTTTCTACTCTGGAAGGAGTAGGAGGAGGCTGTTCAGCCCTAGCCATGCACCTGCGCATGGTTAGATGGCCACAGAAGTTCCGGCCACACCTGCTGGAAAAATTCGACGGGACTGTTAATCCCGCTGAATTCCTTCAGATATACTCCACTGCAATCTTGGCAGCTGGAGGAAACGAGGCTGTAATGGCCAACTACTTTCCAGTGGCCTTAACCGGGACTGCCAGGTCCTGGTTTATGAGCCTTCCACCCAACTCTATCAACAGTTGGGAAGAGTTGTGCCGTCAGTTCACTGCCAACTTCGGGAGTTCATACACCCGACCAGGCACAACTGGATCTTTTTGCGGTCGTGCAAAAAGGGGGAGAATCTTTGCGGTCCTTCATCCAGAGGTTCTCTCAAGTACGCAACACAATCCCTTCTATCTCAAGTGCTTCTGTCATTGTGGCATTCAGACAGGGCGTACGGGACAAGAAGATGTTGGAGAAGCTGGCGATCAAAGAGATCACCAGCGTCACGGAACTCTTCAGCCTGGCAGACAAATGTGCCAGAGCTGCGGAGGGCCGTGAAATGCACTCCAAACCAGCCTTGGAGGATCACAAGAAATCCTCTAAAGAAGAAGTTGCTACCTCCGAGGGTGGCAAGAAGAAAAAGAAGACCCACGGCAAGAAGAAGCCGTCGGTCGGCGCATCCAACGCTGCAGCTACTGCAACTCCTGGTGGCCGGGGGCCACGCCCCGAGAAGCGACCTCGACCGTCTCCCGAAGATGGTGGCAAACCCAAAGTGTGGTGTCCCATTCACAAAACGGGCAGACACAGTTTGGAAGACTGCCGGGAGGTCCAAAACCTTGCCGAGCGCTACAGCAAGCGCCGGGAAGGATCTCCTTTCCGACAGAGGGAAGGAAAACAGAAGGTCGACGAAGCTCCGGCTGAAGAGGAGTTAGGGTTTCAGGATCCCAAAAAGGTCCTGAAAGCCGTCTACACCTCCGTCGACAACGACTCTGACATCTCTGACAACGAACGTCGGAAAACCATGAACACCATTTTTGGTGGGTCATGGGACATCACCTCCCGTCGCGTCATTAAGACTATGCGGCGGGATATGGCCGCTGTAGCTCCTACAGCTAGACCGGAGCCACATCGAAAGTGGATGGACATATCCATTACTTTTGATGCTTCGGACTGTCCTCGAAGCATGGTCGGAGCTGGACAGTTACCTTTGATGGTATCTCCTACCATTAATAACATCCAGCTCCATCATGTTATGGTGGACGGAGGTTCGGGGCTGAACCTCATAAACTTTGAAGCTTTTACCAAGCTTCAGCTCCGACCTTCGGATCTCCAGCCCTCTCGACCTTTCTCCGGAGTAGGTCCGGGGGCCATTACTCCACTCGGAGCTATAACTCTCCCCGTTACCTTCAGGACACGGGAGAAGTACCGCACCGAGAAGTTGGTCTTCGACGTCGCTCAGATCAACTTACCATTCAACGCCATCTTGGGTAGACCTGCCTTATAAAAATTTATGGCAGCTGCTCATTATGGATACTTGGTGTTGAAGATGCCAACACCAGTAGGCGTTCTCCGGATCCGCGGAGATCGCACCGCCGGGGTAACTACTCTGGAGGAGCTCCATGCATTAACCACGGCGCAAGAGGAGGACTCCAGACAGGAGCAAGCTCCAAAACCCCCGAGCATTCATCAACGGGGTTCAACCTCTGCACCACGTGTGCAGCTAAGCGACGACACCGACATTCCCGTCAAGGTCGTCCAGATTGGTTCCGATGCTGCTCAAACCACCCGCATATCGGGAGGGTTGAACGACAAATAGGAACTCGCGCTCATCACTTTCCTCCAGGCTAATGTTGACGTGTTTGCCTGGCAACCGTCACAAATGCCTGGGATCCCTAGGGAAGTGATTGAGCACAATCTGAAGATTTACCCCGATGCTCGGCCTGTTCATCAGAAGCCTCGGAAGCAATCCGTAGAGCGACAGAACTTCATCCGACAAGAAGTGAAGAAGTTGCTCGAAGCCGGATTCATCCGAGAAGTCTTCCATCCAAAATGGCTGGCAAACCTAGTCGTTGTGCCCAAGGTCGGCGGGAAGTTTCGGATGTGCATCGACTACACCACACTGAATAAGGCATGTCCAAAAGATCCATTTCCACTACCTAGAATAGATCAGATAGTGGATTCCACCTCTGGGTGTGAGTTACTGTGTTTCCTAGACGCATATTTTGGGTATCATCAAATCAGGATGTCTAGGGAGGATGAAGAGCATACTTCCTTCATCACAGTAGATGGATTGTATTGTTACACAGCCATGCCATTTGGTCTCAAGAATGCAGCTTCAACTTTTGTACGAGCTATGTACAAAACTTTTGAAGAACTCATCAGAGATATAGTGGAAGTGTACGTCGATGACATCGTGGTCAAGGTCAAGAATAAGGAGTCCCTATTGGACACCTTGCAGGCTGTCTTCGACAAGCTGCGGGCCACCCGCACGAAGCTAAACCAGACAAGTGTGTCTTCGGGGTTAGCTCCGGAAAACTTCTGGGGTTCCTGGTAAGTCACCGGGGCATAGAAGCTAATCCGGCGAAGATAAAAGCCATTGAAGACATGCGGCCACCAACCCGCATCAAAGACGTCCAAAAGTTAACTGGGTGTCTAGCTGCCCTCTGTCGATTCATATCAAGACTGGCGGAACGGGCGCTCCCCTTCTTCAAGTTGTTGAGGAAGTCTGGACCATTCCAATGGTCCGAAGAAGCAGAGAAGGCATTCCAGGAGCTGAAACAGTTCCTCACTACCCTACCAATTCTGGTAGCTCCAAACCCTGGTGAGCCCTTGCTACTTTACATTTCAGCTACTGACGAGGTTGTCAGTATGGTTCTGGTTGCGGAGAGACTAGAACTATCCTATAATCAGGAATCCAGACCCCTCCGGGAGAGTCCGGAGGTCCCTGAAAGTGAGTCTGGGTCCCAGCCCCCAGACTCAAATCCACAAGAAGTCACTTCAGAAGACTTATACCCCTCCGAGAGGATCCAGGTCATTTCTGAAGAAGCTCCAGGTTCCTCCTACCAGAACCCAGAGGTCCCTGAAGAGAATCTGGACTCCTCCGACAGGATCCAGATCAATGGAGAGGAAGCTCCGGACCCCTCCGGGAGGGTCCAGACCATTCAACGTCCGGTATACTTCATTAGTGAAGTATTACATGATGCCAAGACTCGATACCTAGAGGTGCATAACCTGCTTTATGCCGTTCTTATTGCCTCTAGGAAGCTCCGACACTACTTCCAAGCTCACAAAGTCTCGGTGGTGACCTCTTATCCACTTCGAGCGATCCTGCATAATCCCAATTCAACTGGGAATATTGCAAAGTGGGCAGCGGAATTGGCTGAATTCGATCTCGAATTTATTTCAAGACAAGCAATCAAGAGTCAAGTGTTGGCAGACTTCGTGGCGGAATGGACTCCCTCTCCATCAAACTCTGGGGGCCCCAGCGAGCAGAAGATGGAACATCAAGTTCCAACCTTCACCGAGCCCCATTGGACTCTTTACTTCAATGGCTCCATGCAGAAGCAGGGGGCCGGTGCTGGAATCCTTCTCCTTGCACCGACTGGGGAGAAGGTAAAATACATGGTACACCTTGACTTCAAGGCAACCAACAACACGGCGGAGTATGAAGCACTCATCTGCGGGCTAAAGGTGGCACTGTCATACAGTGTCAAGCAACTGCTGGTCAAAGGAGATTCACATCTCATCATCAAGCAGGTGAAGGGTGAATGCTCCTGCAATAATCTCCAATTAGCTGCTTACCTCCTTGAAGTCCAGAGGCTTCAGAAGGACTTTGAAGTCCTAGACCTCAACCATGTTCAGCGTGCCCACAACGCTGAAGCTGACGAACTCTCGACCAAAGCGTCAACCGGAGCTCCAGCTCCTGACGGAATCTTTGTCCGGAGGTTGTCAAAACCCACAGTTCAGCCTGCCGAACTGAACGAAGGGGGCGAGATCAGCATCCCGAAGCTGACGGTCCCGATGGCCCTGTTACCATGGCAGCCATCAAGGGTCGTAGGTGCTGCCGGAAGCTCCGAGCAACCCAGCACGCAAGACTCAAATACTCAAGTCAGTTCCGCTGCATGGATCTCGGAGATCCGGAACTACTTGAAAGACAACATCCTTCCTGACGATGATGTATCCGCTGACCGGGTAGTCAGATTGGCTAAAAGATACACACTGGTAGAAGGGGATCTCTACCGGCGCGGTGCCAACGGCATCCTAATGCGGTGCATCACAAGGGAAGAAGGCTGCAAGCTTCTCGCAGAAATCCATGGAGGCGAGTGTGGGAACCACGCATCTTCCCGCACGCTGGTCGGAAAAGCCTTCCGGCATGGCTTCTACTGGCCTACAGCACTCCAGGATGCCACTGAGCTGGTAAAGAAATGCGAAGCATGCCAATTTCATGCAAAGCAAATTCATACACCCGCTCAGCCCTTACAAATGATACCTCCTACATGGCCCTTCGCTGTGTGGGGGATGGACATCTTGGGACCCTTCCCAAGAGCCGTCGGAGGTTACAAGTTCCTGTACGTCGCCATCGACAAGTTCACCAAGTGGCCGGAAGCAACTCCAGTTGTGACGATCAACAAGCAATCTGCTATCAACTTTCTGCAATCCATTGTAAGCAGATTCGGAGTCCCAAACAAGATCATCACTGATAATGGGACTCAATTCACAAGCTCCGCATTCCAAGGGTATTGCGAAGACCTCGGCATACAGGTTTGCTACGCTTCCGTAGCTCATCCCGCCAGCAATGGCCAAGCTGAGAGAGCAAATGCAGAAATCCTTAAAGGACTCAAAACGCGCACCTATGAGCGTTTGAAAAAGCACGGAGACAATTGGATCGAAGAGCTTCCGCCCACTCTATGGGCCAACAGGGCTTCTCCAAACCGGTCAACCGGAGAAACACCCTTCTTTCTGGTGTACGGAGCTGAGGCAATCCTTCCTCCGGAAATCACCATGGGTTCGCTCCGAGTCCGGACCTTCGACGAAGCCGCGCAGGACCAGCTCCGGCGTGAAGACCTAGACCTCCTCGAGGAGGGAAGGTGCCAAGCAGCTGTTCGGAATGCCAGATATCGCCAGGCTCTACGGCGTTATCACCAGCGGCATGTACACAACCGACAGCTCGAGGAAGGCGATCTGGTGCTACGGAGAATACTATCCAGAGAAGGGCTAAACAAACTTTCCCCTGGATGGGAGGGGCCCTTCCGAGTGATCAAAGTATCCCGTCCCGGAAGCGTTCGCTTGGCTACTAAGGATGGGACACCTCTCCCAAATCCTTGGAACATCGAGCACCTCCGTAAGTTCTACACTTAATTCCACGGAGGTGAGTCTTGAGTAACTTGAGATGTATGTTATAGAGTCATTGTACAGAGTCGGGTAGTTCCTCCGGGAGAGCAGCCGGACCTTTTCTGAAAGGTCTGTAAAGCTCAAGCAGCACTTGTTACAGTCCCCGGACTAAAAGCGTGGCTAACTACCCTGGGTTAAACGAGAAACCAAGCACACTTGGCCTGGTCCCGTACCCTAAGAATGTACTTGTTTCCCCTGTACCCCGGACCTATAATGAAAGACATCTTCATGTGAAATAGACTCCACGTGCATTCATTTTGTGCAGGCTCGATATTTTTTTTTCTCTTTCTTGTCTATAACAGAAACGCGCAATTCTTAGGAAATTTTAGTTTGACCGGTTTATATACGACTTGAGTTGAATTGTCAGAACTCTTGGATTTAAATATCGTTTATGGCCAACTCGCCTGAAAGCCACCAAGCCAATCTAGGGCCGGAGTGTGCTATCGACTTAGCCTGGTCAAGCACCCTAAGTACGCCACTCTACCTACACCCCGGCAGGCCAAAGTAAGGCGGGTCCATGGACAGTTGGATCTAAGAGAAAAGACAACGCTTCCAGTTGTATTTAAAATCGCGTTCAATTTAAAATTTACTTGAGAATCGTAAGCCGCGATGAAATTATAGACAAGGAACAAATTTTATCGTTTTTCTTGGCTTAAGTGTGCAGGAAAAACAAAATATACGTTGATGGAGAAAAGCCGGAGCTAACCAAGCTCCGACCCCCTCAAGGGGGTCTACCATCGGCGCTGAGTAAAAGATGGTGAGAAGACCCCGTACATGGAGTCCGTTGCCAACTTACCAAGTGATGCTAAAGGTCATTGCCGAAGCTACTAAGCTCCGACACCTTGGAGTACTAACTATCGACGCTCTACGTGTTGATAGAAGCTATTGCCGGAGCTACTAACCTCCAGCGATGGACAGTACCGGAGCTTCTAAGCTTCGACAACTTCAGGGGACCTTCACTATCAAAGACTTCAGAACCAAATTCTACAAGTTCGAAGCAAATTCGTCTTCAACAAAACTCAGTATCCTTTTGGTACATGTTCACAATCAAATTGTGTACATCTACCAGGGGGCCAAGAGAAGATAAAGATGTTGAAGACAAAAAATGAAATTCGCAAAAATTTGGGGATTTCATTTATCTGGAGACAGGAGATTACATCTGGAGACAAGGGAGTACAAAATTGAGGAAAAAGAGAAAATACAAGCGGAAGCTAAAGAAATGATCCTAGAGCCTATGGAAGAACTCGGCGACCTTCTGGGCGACCTCCGATACGCTGGCTCGGGTAGCTTCGCCTTCTCCTTCTACGGGGCCTTCAAGCACCGGGTCCAGAGGAAATTGAGGGTTCCGGCTGGTATACCACGTCAACACGTATTCTGTGACGTTCCTCGCCAGGGATTGCCCCTCGACCTCCAGTTGGTCCGCGATGACGTCGCCCACCTTGGAGAGCTTGCTGCCTGCTGCGCTCAACGCTTGCAGCGCGAGGTCCGGCTCCGGCTCCGGATCATCCGGGCGCACGGGGCTGAAACCCATCGGCGTCAGCGCATCGTTGGCCTTACCCAGGAACTCCCAAATCTGCAGGGAGTCCACTGTCCTCAGGCTCTTCACTTCTTCCAAGGATCTCTTGGCCGCCGTCAGTTCGGAATTCTCACGGGCGAGGCGCTCAACTTCTTTGGCGTTTTGCTGAATCTTTGCAGCAACCCGCCTCTCAAGTCTTCCGAGCTACTCCTCCCGGAGGTGGATCTTGTTCCGACGGTCGACCAGGTCTTTCTCCCTAGCCTCCACTTTCTTCTCCCGGGCAACAAGGGCACACTCGTATTCGTAGAGTTCCTGCCCTCGCACCCAGGTCTTCTCCTCTTCCTCGAGGCAGCGCTCTTCCAACTTCTTAGTGCGCTCCTCGAGACCCTTGTCCGCCAGAGCTGTTTTCTCGGCAAGCTCCTCTTCCATTCTTAGGATGTCATCCCGCAGCTCCAGGAGTTTTTGCTCTTCGTCTTCGAGCCGTCTCTCCCTCCCTTCGAGCGCCTCTCGGCGCTTGATGAGAGCTGCGTTGATGGCTTCAAGCTGCTCGAACCGAGCATTGGCCGCGTCATTGGCAGCCTTGGCCTGATCATGGAACTCCCGAGAATGAGCGTCAAGGGCATGGGTCATGTTCTCCCTCTCATCCAGCAGCTTCTCCCAACACTCCAGGTGCATCTTCCGCCGGAGCTCTCTGCTGAACTCCACTTCCACGTTCAGAGGGAGAAAGGCCGGCGGCGGAGTCAAGTAATCTCCGTCGACGTCGATGCCGTGCTGGAATTTCTTGAGGTGGAACTCCAGGGTCTTCCCCACCATGTCAGACTTCAACCCGGTTTCAACCCGGTCCTCATCCATCATGCTGTTGAGGGCCCAGGCGAGCTTCTCCCTCCTCTTCAGCGGCGCCCACCTGTTGGTCAGGAAGTTACAGAACACCACCTGGGGAGTCAATCCTCCCTCCACACATCGGCGGATCCTGGTCAGGACAGGGTCGAAAACTTCCGCCAGCACCGGGACTTCACTCCATATCGACGTGTCGATGCCGGGCAGACTGTCTGGCAGTTCCAACCGCTCATGCTCTTCCACCCTGACGACAATCCAATCTTTCTTCCAGTCATCCCACTTCCCGGAAGGGAACGACCGGAGGTACTTGAACGGGCACTTCTTGCGCTTCACGAAGTAGTAGAAGCCAAGATACTCGTTGCTCCGGCCGGTGGTGTGAACGGTGAAGAAGGTTCGGAAGAGCTCGACGCAGGGGGGGATGCCCACCCACATCTCGCAGAAGTGGAAAAAGATGGACACAAGGAGAATGGAGTGGGGACCAAGGTGGTATAGCTGCAGACCATAGAAGTCTAGCAGCATCAAGAAGAAAGAAGAAAATGGTGGGATCAGTCCCACCATGGCGTACGAAGAAAAGTACACCATCTCGCCAGCGCGCTCCTTCTCAAAGGGGAGCTCTCCGCCGACGCGAACCGAGCGGCTGAAGAAGTCCGAGGACCACCCCATAAGGGCCCGGACCTTCTTCAAATCATTGTCGGTCTTCAGGCGACTCTCGCGCAGACCCAACTCCATCGCAGCACAGCTAGGCAAGAGAGGAAGAGCAAAGTACGAGTCGGGAGTTTGAGAGCAAGATAGAATGGGAGGCGTAAAGAACTCCCGACGGTACGCCCTTTCCTTCTTAAGTAAGCCCTCGCAACGCTTGGATGAAAACCGCAGGGGAGTCGAAAATACTACTCAAGAGTTCAATTCATCCGATGACAAGGGGGCTCGGGACCACCCCAATGATCAAGTCGAGGTTCTCACCCAGGCGAACGGTTGTCATCACGAGGCGGGAAACCCAAAGGCGGCGGCCTGGAAAGGCGCGCGGAACCGATACGGTTTTCGTATCGGAAACCGGCGACCTTCAATTGCGTGAGATCCGCACGCCAAAGATCTTATCTGCCGCCTGAGGTGTGCCACGCGTCGGGATTTAACTGTAAAATCCTGTCAACGGCACCTCCGAAGACCTTTGAAGACCCAGTTCAAGAGTCACAAAGGTGGACCCACCTCCGATGGAACGACTTCACCCCGGTGACCTTCCTCGGAGGTAGGTCCAGGGGGCCACTGTCGGTACCCTAAAAACCGTACACCCCCTGAGTTTACAAAGATCTCAGGGGAAGGACGACTACTCGAGTTGAATACCCTCGGAGGCCCACTTGTCAGACATGACCGGACCAGCTTTTCCAACATGGTTAGTCCCTAGGTCGCCACGTGTACTACCGAACTGGAACTACCACCCACAAAGGGGGAAGCACCGGACTGAGTACCGAAACGACACCTCCGGACCTAACCCCTGACCGAGAGAAGCTCCGGACCTGACACGTGTCAAGTAGCCCCGGAGCTTCCTGCTTCCCGCAGCAAGCTCCAGAGCTGCCACATGTCTAAACATCGGAGCAAGCCGCCTTTAAACTCCGGGAGACCTTGTAACTGCTCCGGATCTTCAAAGGAAAGCCAATGGTTTCAAGACCCGTTTAAATGTCATTAATGCCATATTAATGACACTTAAACGGACGATCTTAACGCCTGAAACGGCACTGTCGAAGCCCGTTACAGGCTCATTGACAACAATTAATCATGTATCAATACTAGTAACCGCCAGGGCCACATGTCGGGCCAGGTAGCTTGTAACGTCCTGTCTTTGTACTATAAAACGACAGGCCGACGATACACGGAAGGGGACGAATGGTAGATCATACGTGATAAGCCAATACAACATCAACATCCCCGTGGAGTAGGGTGTTATGCTCAGGCGGCCCGAACCACGTAAATCCTAGCGTCTCCAGTGTTAAACCGCAATTCACCTTCTTGAGTCTCTGCGCGCCCACACCGAACTACGAACTCCTTCGACACTTTAGCTGTGTCAGGAGATCTGCCGACTCCAACAGTCGACAGAGTGCATCTTGTTCTTCTCATGAGCCAGAATTAGGAAATATCGAGGAGTGGGAAGAAGACGGTGTCATGTATAATCGGCAGACGACTTTAGTTAAACCAGGAGTTCCAATATACAAGCTTGAGGATGTTCCTCCTGAATTTGAGAATGGGAAGCCGTTCATGACATCCGTACAACTTAGCAAACAACCAGTCCCGCTCAAAAGAATGCATGAGTGGTACATCCTTGCCAGCACAAGATATGGTCTTATTTGCGTCAAATTTCGTATTCCAAAAGAAGCATTCTGGAGCACTGGAGAAGATAGACGAATCATTTTATTTGAAGAGCTGCGTCCCCTTTTGCATCGGGGCATGCTCAAAATCAACCTGCTGCTCGTCTGGTGCTTGTAAGTGCTCTAATATTTTGTATTTGCTTTTCTTACTACACGCATACGCATTTCATGATATTATAACAATTTCGGACTTCTTAAATAGGATGCAATACATGGATAATGAAAATTTGGTGCACAAGTCAGGTATCCTTGACCCTACTAGGATTGCAAAAGCGCTATTCGACGTCCAGTCGGATCGAGACTCATCAAAGTTAAAGCACATGAAAAAAAATATTTTGAAAAAGCAATTGCAAAACTTAAGAAGGATAAAAGGACAGAAGTTGCATCTTACATAGGACATGCAATGTTTAACTTTGTCAGAGATGGCAAGGACCTCGTAAAGGCTATGTACAACTTCGAGTAAGTTCGACACATGACATTGAAATAGCAGTTATTGGTAATTGTTAACACATGTGTTTGTGTGTTTGCAATGATCACTACATAATGATCTTCATCAAGCCAACGAAGGGATTGGCAACAGTCTTGGACTCGGCTGATTTCCCACCAGATCGTTACAAAGATTTCCTTTCCATTTTGAAACTGTATGTGTCGGTACCCTCCGTACCGGATACCCCTTGGGATTGCAAAGGTCACAAGGAAACTCCATCCACCAGATTTGAAGACCTCTGAAGGCCCCACATGTCAGGCGTAACCGGACCTGCTTCCCCGACATGGTTAGTTCCAGGGCCGCCACGTGTATCATAGGACCGGAGCTATCACCCACACATGGGAAGCTCCGGTCGGAATACCAGTATGGCACCCCCGGACCTGACCCCAGACAGAGAGAAGCTCCAGTACTGACACGTGTCCAGTAGCACCGGACCTACTCGTCCACGACGGTAAGCTCCGATGCTGTTACGTGGCGATCGCCGGACCTTCATCTTCAACAATCAGGCCGGTGGACCCCCCAATGGCTCCGGACCTTCAAGGATCAATCAAAGGCTTCAAGACCCGATTAAGTGTCATTAATACCATATTAATGACACACGACCAGATGGCCCTTAATACTGGTAACAGCACTATTAAGGCCCATTACCAGGCTATCAAGGGTAATTAACTCCATTTATTGTGTATGAAGCACGTGTAAACGCTGGGGCCACCTGTCGGGCCAGGCTAACATTGTAACAACCAGTCCTTGTACTATAAAAGGACTGGTCGACGATACACAAAGGACGATTCCAGACCACTACTGAACTCCCTGAGCTAGACGAGCTTCTTCTAGACACAAGCTTAATACATCACCAACACATCCCGTGGAGTATGGTATTACGCTCAGGCGGCCCGAACCACGTAAATCTCTATGTACACGTGTCTTTCACCTTCCTGAATCTCTACGCACCCATTATCGAACTACAACTCCTCGATCTACCAAAGGTAGTGTCGGGAGATCTGCCAGATCCAAACACTGACAGTTGGCGCGCTAGGAAGGGGGTGCCCGAGATTTCGAGTATGGTGAACTCAGCTGCTGGATCATCTAACAGCAACCCTGCTGTTCAACCCGCTGGAGGCAATCCCTCCAACATGCAGCAACCGGCAGGTGTTGTGGCCCCAGCAGGAGTCATGCCTCCACCGCCACCACCTGCACCAGCACATCAAGCTGAGCAGCGTGACAGTGCATTAGTGTCGGTCACCGCATCGGCGAACAACAACAACCCTGAACACACGCTTCATGCAGCACGTGCTCTCCTCCAACGTCCACCACCTCCAGGTGCATCCCAGGGTGCAATGGAGCAGTGGAGGGATGATGTGGTACATCTGGTTGCAACAGCAGCCGATCGCATCAGCAACCAAGGTCCCCCTCCTTCGGGTCGGGCCCCATCGCAATGCCAGACCATGTCTGGCAGACTTGGTACGCATGCTTCCCAAAATAGGAGGTGAGCTGCATCACAGCAAGTTACGTCGATACCTTCTGGGGCGCGACGTACTCATACGGTAACCAGGCTTTCAACTCATGACCTCCGGGTGGAGCTTGATCGCCGTTACTGTCAACAAGACGTCTGTGTCCATATCGAGCATGCTCGAGAGAGGCGAGAGGCCCGAGACAGTCCTTCTCCCGAGGGAGTAGAAGGAGGCTGTTTTGCACTAGCCATGCATCTACGCATGATCAGATGGCCACAAAAATTCCAGCCTCACCTGCCAGAGAAATTTGACGGGACTGTTAATCCCACCGAATTTCTCCAATTTTACACCACCGCAATCCTTGCGGCCAGAGGTAACGAGGCCGTAATGGCCAACTACTTCCCAGTGGCCTTGACTGGGACCGCCAGGTCCTGGTTCATGAGCCTTCCTCACAACTCCATCAATAGTTGGGAGGAATTGTGCCAACAGTTCACCGCCAATTTGGGGAGTTCATATACCCGGCCAAGCATCGAACTGGACCTTTTTGCAGTCGTGCAGAAGTGGAGAATTCCTGCGCTCATTCATCCAGATGTTCTCCCAGGTACAAAACACCATTCCTTCTATCTCTAGCGCTTATGTTATCGTGGCATTTATACAGGGCATACGAGATAAGAAGATGCTGGAGAAGCTGCTGGTCAAGGAGATCACCAGCATCATGGAGCTCTTCAGCTTGGCAGACAAGTGTGCCAAAGATGCGGAGGGCCATGAAATGCACTCCAAACCACCTCTGGAGGATGGCAAAAAAATTCTCCAAAGGCGAAGCCACTACCTCCGGGAGTGGCAAATAGAAGAAAAAGTCCAACGGCAAAAAGAAGCCATCGGCCGGCACATCCACCGCTGCAGCTGCAGCAGCTCCGGGTGGCTGGGGGCCATGCCCCGAGAAACGACCTCGGCCGTCCTTTGAAGACGGTGGCAACTCCAAAATGTGGTGTCCTATCCACAAGTCAAACAGCCACAACTTGGAGGACTGCCGAGAGGTCCAAAACCTTGTCGAGCGCTACAACAAGCACCAGGAAGAAGTTCCTTTACGTCAGAGGGAAGGAAAACAGAAGGTCGATGAAGCTTCGGCAGAAGAGGAGTTAGGCTTCAAGGACCCTAAAAAGGTCCGGAAGGCTATTTACACCTCCGTCGACAAAGACTCCGATGTCTCTGAAAATGAGCGTCGGAAGACCATGAACACCATCTTTGGAGGTTCGTGGGACATCACCTCCCGCCGTGTCCTCAAGACCATGCGGCGGGACATGGCCTTAGTAGCTCCTACAGCCAGAGCGGAGCCTCATCGAAAGTGGATGGACACTACCATCACTTTTGATGCTTCGGACTGCCCTCGGAACATGATTGGAGTTGGTCAGCTACCTTTGATGGTATCACCTACCATCAACAACATTCAACTCCACCATGTAATGGAGGACGGAGGTTTGGGGCTGAACCTCATAAGCTTCGAAGCTTTTGTCAAGCTTCAGCTCCGACCTTCGAACCTATGCCCCTCCCGACCTTTCTCTGGAGTAGGTCCAGGGGCCATAACACCGCTCGGTGCCATTACTCTCCCCGTGACCTTCGGGACTCGGGAGAATTATCAAACTGAGAAGTTGATCTTTAACGTCGCTCAGATCAACTTGCCTTTCAATGCCATTCTGGGCAGGCCCGCCTTGTACAAATTCATGGCTGCTGCTCATTATGGCTACCTGGTGTTGAAGATGCTGACACCAGCTAGCGTTCTCCAGTTTCGCAGAGATCGTACTGCCAGAGTGACTACTCTAGAGGAACTTCATGCGCTTGCTACATAGCAGGAGGAAGAATCGAGGCAGGAGCAAGCTCCAAACCCCCGAGCATTCATCAACGAGGCTCAACCTTCACAGCTCGCGTGCAACCAAGCGGTGACACCGACATCCCCGTCAAAGTCGTCCAAATCGGTTCCGATGCCGCTCAGGCCACCCGTATATCGCGAGGTATAAATGACAAATAGGAACTCGCACTCATCACTTTCCTCCAGGCTAATGTCGACGTGTTTGCCTGGCAATCGTCACAAATGCTTGGGATCCCTAGGGAAGTGATCGAGCATAATTTGAAGATCTATCCTGATGCTCGGCCCATACATCAGAAGCCTCGGAAGAAATCCGTAGAGCGACAGAACTTCATACGACAATAAGTGAAGAAGTTGCTCGAAGCTGGATTCATCCGAGAAGTCTTCCATCTAAAATGGCTGGAAAACCCAGTCATTGTACCCAAGGCCAGCGGGAAGCTTCGGATGTGTATCGAATAAACAACGCTAAATAAGGCATGCCCAAATGATCCATTCCCACTACCTAGAATAGATCAGATAGTGGATTCCACCTCCGAGTGTGAATTACTGTGTTTCCTAGACGCATATTCTGGGTACCATCAAATCAGAATGTCTAGGGAAGATGAAGAACATACTTCTTTTATCACAGTAGATGGATTGTACTATAATACTGCCATGCCATTTGGTCTCAAGTATGCAGCTTAAACATTTGTACGAGCTATGTACAAAACCTTTGGAGAACTCATCAGAGACATAGTGGAAGTGTATGTTGATGACATCGTCGTCAAGATCAAAGACAAGGATTCACTCCTTGACACCTTGCAAGCTGTCTTCGATAAGCTGCGGGTCACCCGCACGAACCTGAACCCAGACAAGTGCATCTTCGGGGTTAGCTCCGGAAAGCTTCTCGATTTCCTTGTAAACCACCGGGGCATAGAGGCAAATCCAGCGAAGATTAAAGCCATAGAGGAGATGCAGCCACCAGCCCGCATCAAAGATGTCCAGAAACTGACTGGATGCTTAGCCTCCTCAGCTGGTTCATCTCAAGACTGGCGGAATGGGCGCTACCCTTCTTCAAGCTATTTAGGAAGTCCGGACCATTTCAATGGTCTGAAGAAGCAGAAAAGGCATTCCAGGAGCTAAAGCAGCTCCTCACCACTCTACCAACCTTGGTAGCTCCGAACCCTGGTGAGCCTTTACTGCTTTACATTTCAACAATCGACGAGGTTGTCAGCATAGTCCTCGTCGCGGAGAGACCAGAACCATCACAAGCTCAGGAATCCAGACCCCTCCGGGAGGGTTCGGATGTTCCTGAAGGTGAGTTTGGGTCCCAGCCCCCAGACTTGGATCAACAGGGAGTTATCCCAGAAGACTTGGACCCCTCCGGAAGCGTCCTGGTCACTCCAGTAGAAGCTCCGGATTTATCTAGCAGGGACTCGGAGGTCCCCGAAGCAGGTCCGGACCCCTCTGGGAGGGTCCGGGTCGATGTGGAGGAAGCTCCGAGCCCCACCGGGAGGGTCCGGACAGTCCAACGCCCAGTGTACTTCATCAGCGAAGTACTACATGATGCCAAGACACGATACCTAGAGGTGCACAAGATGCTCTATGCAGTTCTCATCGCCTCCAGGAAGCTTTGCCATTACTTCCAAGCTCACAAGATCTCAGTGGTGACCTCTTACCACTGCGTGCGATCTTGCATAATCCCAACTCTACTGGGAACATTGCAAAGTGGGCAGCGGAATTGGCCAAATTTGATCTTGAATTCGTCCCAAGACAAGCGATCAAGATTCAAGCGTTGGCAGATTTTGTGGCGGAATGGACCCCCTCTCCATCAAACCCTGGGGGCCCTAGTGAGGAGAAGTCGGAACTCAAGGATCCAGTCTTCACCGAGCCTCACTGGACCCTCTGCTTCGACGGCTCCATGCAAAAGTAGGGGGCCAGAGCTGGAGTCCATCTCCTCGCTCCAACAGGGGAGAAGGTAAAATACATGGTCCACCTTGACTTCAAGGTGACCAACAACATGGTGGAGTATGAAGCACTCATTTATGGACTAAAGGTGGCACTATCTTACGGTGTCAAGCAGCTGTTGGTCAAGGGAGATTCGCAGCTCATCATTAAACAGTTGAAGGGTGAATGCTCCTGTAACAATCCTCAACTAGCTGCTTATCTCCTTGAAGTCCAGAGGCTTTAGAAGGACTTCGAAGTCCTGGATCTCCACCATGTCCAGCGTGTCAATAATGCTAAAGCTGACGAACTCTCGACGAAAGTGTCAACCGGAGCTCCGGCTCCTGACGGAACCTTCGTCCGGAGGTTGTCAAAACCCACAGCTCAGCCTACCAAACTGAGCGAAGAGGGCGAGACCAGCATCCCGAAGCTGGCAGTCCCGATGGCCCTGTTACCATGGCAGCTATCAAGGGTCGTAAGTGCTGTCGGAAGCTCCGAGCAACCCAGCACATAAGACTCAAATGCTCAAGCAAGTTCCGATGCATAGATCTTGGAGATCCGGAGCTACTTGAGACAATATCCTTCCTGACGATGATGTGTCCATTGACCAGATAGTCAGATTGGCTAAAAGATACACGCTCGTAGAAGGGGATCTCTACTGGCGTGGTGCCAACAGTGTCCTAATGCGGTGCATCACAAGGGAAGAAGGCTGCGAGTTCCTCGCAGAAATCCATGGAGGCGAGTGTGGGAAACACGCGTCTTCCCACACGCTGGTTGGTAAAGCCTTCCGGCATGGCTTCTATTGGCCTACAGCGCTCCAGGATGCAATTGAGCTGGTGAAGAAATGAAAAGCATGCCAGTTCCATGCAAAGCAAATTCACACACCAGCTCAGCCTCTACAAATGATACCTCCTACATGGCGTTTCGCTGTGTGGGGGATGGACATCCTGGGACCTTTCCCAAGAGCCGTCGGAGGTTACAAGTTCCTGTATGTTGCCATTGACAAGTTCACCAAATGGTCGGAGGCAACACCAGTTGGACAATAAACAAGCAATCAGCTATCAACTTCTTGCAGTCCATCGTATGCAGATTTGGAGTCCCGAACAAAATCATAACAGATAATGGGACCCAATTCACAAGCTCTTCTTTCCAAGGATACTGTGAAGACCTCGGCATCCAAGTCAGCTACGCCTCCATAGCTCATCCGGCAAGCAATGGCCAAGCCGAGAGGGCAAATGCAGAAATCCTGAAAGGACTCAAGACGCACACATATGAGCGCCTAAAAAAACATGGAGCCAACTGGATTGAAGAGCTTCCGCCCACTCTATGGGCCAACAGGACAACTCCAAACCGGTCAACTAGAGAGACACCCTTCTTCCTGGTGTAGGGAGCTGAAGCAGTCCTTCCTCCGGAAATCACCGTGGGGTCGCTCCGGGTCCGGACCTCCGATAAAGCCACGCAGGACCAACTCCGGCGTGAAGACCTTGACCTCCTTGAAGAGGGAAGGTGTCGAGCAGCTGTTCGGAATGCCCGATACCGCCAAGCTCTTCGGCGCTATCACCAATGGAATGTTCACAGCTGACAGCTCGAGGAAGGTGATCTGGTGCTACGGAGAATACAATCTAGAGAAGGGTTAAACAAACTCTCTCCCAGCTGGGAGGACCCTTTCGAGTGATCAAAGTGTCCCGTCCTGAATGCGTTCGCTTGGCAACCGAGGATGGGACACCTCTCCCAAATCCTTGGAACATTGAGCACCTCCATAAGTTCTACGCTTAATATCATGGAGGTGAGTCTGTAATTACACCTGGCGTATGTTATAGAGTCATTGTTCAAAGTTAGGTAGCTCCTCCAGGAGGGCAGCAGGACCTACTCTATTAGGTCCGCAACGCCCATGCAACACTTGTCACAGTATCAGAACTAAAAGTGTAGCTAGGTATCTTGTGTCAAACGAGAAACGAAACACACTTAGCCTGGTTTCGTACCCTAAGAGTGTACTTGTTTCCCCTGTACCCCGGACCTATAATGAAAGACATCATTGTGTGAAAACAGACTCCACGTGCACTTACTTTGTACAGGCTCAATATTTTTTATTTTTCTCTTTCTTGTCTATAACAAAGTTGTGCAGTTCTTAAGAAACTTTAGCTCGACCAAGTCATGTACAATTCGAGTTGCATTGTCTATCCTTCCGGGTTCAAACATTATTGATGGCCTACTTGTCTAAATGCCGCCAAGCCAATCTAGGGATGGAGTGTGCTATCGACTTAGCCTGGTCATGCACCGTAAGTATGTCACTCTACCTACACCCCGGCAGGTCGAAGTAAGGTGAGTCCAGAAACGATCGGACCTGAAGGGAGCAAGACGGTGCTATTGATTGTATTTGGGATTGTGTTCGACCTAAAAATTTCTCGGGAACAGTAAGCCGCAATGAAGTTATAGATAGGAAATAGATTTTAATGTTTTTCTTGACTTCAGTGTGTGGGAAAAATAAATAAGCTCCGACATCCTCTAGGCGGCTTGTGGTCAATGTTCAAACATTGACATCGAGCATCTCTGGAGCTACTCAGTTCCGAGAAAGCTAAGAGGCAAGTCGTCAACATGAAGATGGTGGAAAGACTCTAAAGTGGAGTCTGACATTGACACAACACGTGTTGACGGAGGTCTCTGCCGGAGCTGCGAAGCTCCGACACCTAGAAGGCTAACTATCGATGCTTTACGCGTCGATGGAGACTACTGCTGGAGCTACTAAGCTCCGGTGATGGTCAATGCCGGAACCACTAAGCTCCGACAACCTCAGGAGGCCTACACTATCGAAGACTTCAGACCTACAAGTTCGAAGCATGCAAGTATTCAACAACTGTTACATCCTCTTGGTACATGTTCACAATCAAATTGTGTACATCTACTAGGGGGCCAAGTGAGACAAAGGTGTTGAATACAAAAAATGAAATTTGAATTCTCAAAAATTTGGATTTCATTCATCTAGAGACATGAGATTACGAAATTGGAGAAGAAGAAGAGAGAATACAAGCGGGATCTACAGGGAGACGATCCTAGACCCTATGGAAGAACTGGGCGACCTTCTGCGCCACCTCCGACATGCTGGCTCGGGCGACTTCACCCTCTCCTTTGATAGGGCCTTCAAGCACCGGGTCCAGAGGGAATTGAGGGTCCCGACTGGTGTAGCATGTCAGCATAAACTCTGCGACATTCTTTGCCAGGGACTGACCCTCCGTTTCCAATTGGTCTGCGATGACATCGCCCATCTTGGAGAGCTTGTTGCCTACTGAACTCAGCACCTCCAACGCCTGGTCTAGCTCTAGCTTCGGATCATTCGGACGCACGGGACTGAAGACCAATGGCGTCAGTGCATCATTGGCCTTGCCCAGGAAGTCCCAAACTTGTTGGGACTCCGCAGCCCTTGCACCACGCATCTTCGCCAAGGATCTTTTGGCCGCCGCCTGCTCCGAGCTCTCCCGAGCAAGAAGATCCACCTCCTTGGCATTCTACTGAATCGTTTCAGCAACCTGCCTTTTGAGCTTGCTGAGCTCTTCCTCCCGGAGGTGGATCTCATTCTGGCGGTTGACCAGATTTTTCTCCCGGCCCCGCACTTTCTTCTTCCGGGCGGCGATGGCATTCTCCTGCTTGTAGAGTTCTTGCCCTCACTCCCAGGCCTTCTTCTCCTCCTCCTTACAATGCTCCTCCAATTTCTTGGTGCGTTCTTTGAGGCTCTTGTCAGTCAGAGCTGTCTTTTGGACAAGATCCTCCTCCCTCTTCACGAGGTCGTCCTACAGCTCCAGGAATTTCTACTCTTCATCTTCGAGCCGTCTCTCCCGAGATTCAAGAGCCTCCCGGTGCTTGACGAGACTATCGTGGATGGCGGAGAGCCTTTCCTGGCGTTCATCAGCTGCGCTATTTGCAGCCTTGGCCTGATCATAGATGGCCCGAGACTGGTTGTCGAGGGTCCGCGTCATGCTTTCCCTCTCATCCAACAACTTACCCAAATACTCCAGGCGGACCTTCTCCCTTTGTACCCCCTCCTTGTCATCAACAAGCTTTGACTGCGCCAGCATGGTCTCGAAATGGAGTCGGTTGCGCCACCTCCTAAGGGTCTGGCGCTCCTCCTCGAGGGCCTTGCTATCATGGTACAAGGGCAGTTGAACCTAGCAAAGACTGGAGCAGGCGTTGTCGATAGACAATGATAGGGGGATCGGGTCCGGACCTGCTGGGGTCATCTCCGCTGGCTCCAGCGGATCTTCAGCAAAAAAATTGGGACCCACTCTATGAGAGCGGTACACTGAGCTTCCACGGAACTAGGGCCGTCCTCCGGGATAGCCTCGACCATCGCTGAGGAGGTGCTTGCAGTAGAAGTTCTGACATCCGGAATTGACTCTGAAGGCCCAGCCGCCAAGTCATCAACAATTGGCCCCTCTGGCGGGGGGCCAGCAGCTTCATATTGGCACCCTAGCTCAGCAGAGGGCACCTCTGGGATCACCGCTTCTGGAGCGAGTGTTGATGGTTCGGTCGGAGCAGAAGCTACTTCTTGCTCCGGCGCAGGCGCTTCCTCCGCCTCTGGCTCAGGTGATGGCGCTTCAACCATCATGGGCTCGGGCGCCGGCGCTTCGACCACCAAAGGCTCAGGTGCCGACACCTTCGCAGCAACTGGCTTGGACGCCGGAACCTCTTCAACGGCCGGCTCCACAGCCAGAACTTCTGCAGCAACCGGCTCTACTGCCGGAGTTCCTCGACAACCGGCTCAAGTGCCGGAGCTTCATAAACACCCGGCTCCACTGCCAAGACCTCATCAACCACTGGCTCGACCGCTGGGGCTTCAACAACATCCGGCTCTAGTGCCGGAATCGCAGCTTCCTCCGGCTCTGCGACCAGAGCGTCCAACATCTCAGCATCTAAGCTCGGAGCTTCAACATCCGAGGCCAGCGCTCCTGGTACATCTTCATTCCTGAGGTTCGGCGCTACCATGGGAGCTTCTGGGGATGAGTCATCCAAAACCACGACAGCCGGTGTCGGGGCTGTTGCAGCCTTAGCCACCTCTTGGGGCAGCGCTGGAATCAGAGCCGGAGCTTCAGCCTGCACAGCATCAACCACTGCCGCAGGGACCGGAGCTTCATCCCTTTGCTTGGGCACACTGTGGATTAAGGACGAAGAAACTCAACAAACAATTAACAATAAAATAACAGACTGAGGTAAAAGATAAAAAATTACCTCGAAAGGCTTCTGCACCAATTACCGCGGAACCTCTTCTCCGAACGCTCCAGACTAGCCCCAGCCGCCACTGGCGTGGTAGTCCTGGAGGGTCCCTCGGAGCTGGCTGCTGCTGACAGTGTTGCTCTGGTTGAGGCCCCCCTCGACCAGGAAGGACCTCCGGACCCGGATCCCTCAGCTGGCCCTGGTACCGGGGTCACTTGGCCGGAGCTAGCACCCCAGGAAGATGCCTCAACTGGAGTAGACGCCGCCGTTGTAGACCTTCCCCTCCGGGGAGAAGGAGACGACACGGAAGAAGTATGACTGGCGGACCATCTGTCGGCATGCTACCTCTTACGGCTTGAGGGCTTGGCCAGTTCCTTGCCCTTGCCGACGACTTTGGTTCTTGGCTTAGGGGCGGGAACGGAGCCACCTTCCAGAGCTTCGGAGATCGCCAACCCGGTGGTCGAGCACCTCTGAACGACACCAAGGTCGTCAAGCACCGACATCGTCTGCTGGAGCTCCCTACTAAATTCTGCCTCCATGTTCAGAGGGAGAAAAGCTGTCGGCGCAGACAAGTCGTCGCCCTCAACGTCGATGTCGTGCTGGAACTTCTTGAGGTGGAACTCCAAAGTTGCACCCTCCATGTTGGACTTCAAACCAGTCTCGATCCAGTCGTCGTCCAGCACACTGTTGAGGGCCCAAGCCAACTTCTCTCTCCTATTCAACGGAGCCCACCTGTTGGTCAGGAAGTTGTAAAACACCGCCTGGGGAGTCACCCCTCCTTCCACACACAGGCGGATCCTGGTCAGAGCAGGGTTGAAGGCATGCGACAGCATCGAAGCTTCACTCCAAATTACAGTGTCGATGTTGGGGAGGCCTTCCGGCAGCTCCAGCTTTTCGTGCTCCTCCACCATGATTACAATCCAATCCTTCTCCAATCGTCCCACTTCCCAGATGGGAACAACTGCAAGTACTTGTACGGGCACTTCTTGCGCTTCACAAAATATTAAAATCCAAGGTACTCGTCACTCCTGCCCGTGGTTTGGACACTGAAGAAGGTGCGGAAAAGCTCAATGCAGGGGGGCATGCCCACCCACATCTCGCAGAAGTGGACAAAGATTGACACCAGCAGAATGGAGTGGGGGCCAAGGTGGTACAGCTGCAGACCATAGAAGTCTAGAAGAATCAAGAAGAAAGAGGAGAAAGGTGGGACCAGTCCCACCATGGCATACGCGGAGAAGTATACCATGTCACCAGCGTGTTCCTTCTCGAACAGAAGCTTGTCGGCACGGACCAAATGGTTGAAGAAGTTAGGGGACCATTCCATGAGGGCCCCGACCTTCTTCAAATCATCATCGTTCTTCAGTCAGCTCTGGCGGAGACCCAACTCCATCGCGGCACAGTGAGGCAAGAGAGGAAAGGCAAGAAAAAAGATTGGAAGGTTTGAGCGCAAGATCGATTGGAAGGCGTAAAGAACTCCAAACTGCGCGTGCTCTCCTTCTTAAGTAAGCCACCACAATGCCTGGATGGAAACCGTAGAGGAGCCGACAATACCATTCAAAAATTTCTACAAGGGGGCCCGGGGCCACCCCGACGATCAAGTCAAGGTTCTTACCCCAGGCGAAAGGTTGTCATCATGAAAGGCGGGAAACCCGAAGTCGGGTGCCTGACAGGGCACGCGGAACCGATACGATTTTCGTATCGGGAACCGACGACCTTCAATTGCGTGAGATTCGCATGCTGAGATCTCACCTGCCGCCTCCTAGATACGCCATGCGGCGGATGTTTAACTGCGAACTACTGCCAACGGCACAACCAAAGACCCTTGAAGACACGGCTCAGAACTCAAAAAATGGACCCACCTCTGGCGAAATGACTTCATCCAAAAGGTCTCTCCCGGAGGTGAGTCCAGGGGGCCACTGTCGTTACCCTCCGTACCGGATACCCCTTGGGATTGCAAAGATCACAAGGAAACTCCATCTACCAGATTTAAAGACCTTCGAAGGCCCCACATGTCAGGCGTAACTGGACCTGCTTCCCCGACATGGTTAGTTCCAGGGCCGCCACGTGTATTATGGGACCGGAGCTATCACCCACACATGGGAAGCTCCGGTCGGAATACCAGTATGGCATCCCCGAACCTGACCCCAGACAGAGGGAAGCTCCGGTACTGACACGTGTCCAGTAGCACCGGACCTACTCGTCCACGACGGTAAGCTCCGGTGCTGCCACGTGGCGACCGCCGGACCTTCATATTAAATAATCAGGCCGGTGGACCCCCCAACGGCTCCGAACCTTCAAGCATCAATCAAAGACATCAAGACCTGATTAAGTGTCATTAATACTATATTAATGACACACGATCGAATGGCCCTTAATACTTGTAATGACACTATTAAGGCCCGTTACCAGGCTATTAAGGGTAATTAACTCCATTTATTGTGTATCAAGCATGTGTAACCGCCGGGGCCACCTATCGGGCCAGGCTAAACGTTGAAATGACCAGTCATTGTACTATAAAAGGATTGGTCGATGATACACAAAGGACGGTTCCAGACCACTACTGAACTCCCTGAGCTAGACGAGCTTCTTCTTCTGGAGCTTCTTCTAGACTCACAAGCTTAATACATCACCAACAAACCCCGTGGAGTAGGGTATTATGCTCAGGCGGCCCGAACCACGTAAATCGTTGTGTACACATGTCTTCCACCTTCTTGAATCTCTGCGCGCCCATTATCGAACTACAACTCCTCGATCTACCAAAGGTAGTGTCGGGAGATCTGCCGGATCCAAACATTGACAGTCATAGTATGTTTATTCAATAATTTTAATTTACACACATTTAGAATGTGTTGACAAGTTTTATATAACATTTCTTGTATTACAGCGCTTGGCGGTTTTACGCGGAACAGCTTGGCGGTGAGAGACCTTCCAATACGAATGCATTGGACATTAAAACGTATTTTGCTTGTCCGAAGCAGCCTGCTGGGAGTGTCTTATGCGAGTATTACGTATGCGAGCATCTTCGGACCGCCAGCGTATTTAGAGTGAATCGTGAGGATGTAAGTTATCCATAATGTCGATATCTTATTTTCTTACTTTTGAGTTTCATTTTCATTGTAACTAGCATAGTTTAATACTTACATTCTCTGCTGTCAATATTACCAGAAACATTATTTTCATATTGTGATTCCAACTTCAAAATTTAATTGCTCATAGTACAACTGCTCTAAAAATACCAACTAAATTCCTGTATACTCTCACTTTGATCTATACTTTGAGATTGTTCAAACTAACACATTCTAAACCTTGTTATGTGTTATATTGCAGCACATGAAGAATCTGAACGAAGAATGGCTGGTTTGTAGAAGTATTCCTGATGGAGGAGCCGACAAGATTGTTTCTGAACTCTGTCAATTCATTCGTCGCAAATATTTACACAAAAGAGGAAAGTTCTTTGATGAGAATGGTGCAATAGCTGATGTGCCAGAACTTTGCGACTATGCCAATAGAAACAATTTTTAGTGAAAACTTGTAAACTATGAGATGAATTGTATGTGTAACTTGTACATATGTATATTGTTTTAGTGAAATTGACATCTGTGAGATGACTTCTGTAATGATAATATTGTTGACTTCTGTTCCGTGATGATATTGTTGACTTCTGTTCGGTGATTATAATGAATTGACCTGGAAATTAGAAATAACAGCATTAGTACTGCATAGGTTATACCTTATTACAGGCGGTTATTTACCAACGGCTAGGAATGTCTGTGAAAAACAATTATCAAAGACGGCTAGATATAGGTAAAGAACCATCTGTGATAACCTAATTATCACAAGCGGTTACTGTTATGGTAGAAACCGGCTGCGGTAAAAAGTCTTCACAGGCGGCTTGGTGTAGGTCAACATCCGCCTGTGACAACACAATTATCACAAGCGGTTAGATATGTTGCAACACCCGCCTGTGATAAGACAATTATCACAGGCAGGTATGTATGCTGCACTACCCGCCTGTGATAACTTATCTTTACAGGCGGCTAGCATAAGTAAAAACCGTCTGTGATAATGTTTCTTCACAGGCAGTATCACTTCTCCGCCTGTGAAATTGCGGATTATCACTGGCTCTTCATTTCAGGCGGTTTTAAAAACCGCGTGTGATAATAGGTTTGGAGCCGCCTGCGATAAAGCTTATTGTAGTAGTGTGCCTTTGTCTATAATGATTAAGCCGGACAAGTCCTGATCTTAAAGAAAAAAAAAACTAGTTGGAGACTAACTCAGCTCGAGAATTCTAGTCTAATTTGGACAATTCCTGAGATTGTGAAAGGAAATTTCCAAAAAAGAATCACACCGACTAGCGTTTGCCAGCAAATTTCCAAAAACTCTCCGTAATTATGTTATATATTAGCTCAGTGATACAGCAACTACAGGGTTTATGTGGGTAGCACTATGCATATGGCTACAAGAGATGGACCACCATCACATGGATATTTGTCTCTTCTTCTTGTTGAACAATCACAACTTAACACTCTTTTTATTGGCTGTACAGTACAGGAGAAACATAGCATGATTGGCGAAGAAGTTATGGATGAATGTGCACATCATTTGACGGGCCAGCACTGGGTGCCGGCGTCGAATACGGCGGGTGCGCCTTCGCGCGGCGTTTGAAACCACAACCAGCAGTCAAACTTGTAACGGTGGACAGGCCTGTTGATGCCCCACGCCGTAATCCTGAGCTTCAGCGACACCCTCACCCTCACATGCACCGTTCCCGCCGCCCTCTCCCTCCCCACCTCCGCCGCCACGCTCGGGTACACGGCCACCGTATTCTGGAACGACGTGTGCAGCACCTGCATCGAATTGATTTCAGTTCATTGTTGAACTAAGCAAGTAATTAAAAGCAACGAGAAACTGTTGAACAAATAAAAAATGAAGAAGATGGCTTCAATCACTTACCGTCGTGTTCTTGGGTCCCTGGCGGAAGGGCGTCGGGAACGTGCTGTCAGGGAAGCCGAGCATGAAGTCGCCATAGAACGCCGTGGTGGTGATGTCCAGGTGCTGGAACTCGAGGTGGCGATGCTTATTGCGGAAGCTCAGGTCCACAGACAGGTTGTACCGGAGAGCGTTCGTGGATTTCGGCGGCGGCGTGCCGGTGTCAAAGGTGGCGAGGACGGCGGAATCGACTCTGGGGTGGAAGCTGTAGGGGCTGAAGACAAGCCCCAGGATGATGGAAGGGACGATGACCGCCGCCGTAGAGAACACCACGCACGCCCAATAACACTTGTTTTCGGACATTTTCTTGCCTACCGCTCATCAAGCTGACTAGTCTCGATGGGTTAGTAGCTCGCGAGCTCAGATCTATCTATGTAGTAAAATTCGTGATCAGGCCCCGAAGGCCACATTAAGAGGAAATGCTTATCGCTCGGTGTCTTTTTATTAGTTTTTTATTGAACTTGTCAATTTTGTTTAATTTGAAATATTTTTGTCTTAACAAAATTTTGTTTAATTTGAAATATTTTTGTCTCAACTTTGTTAGTTTAGCACTCTTTAGACTTTTTTCTAGATGATGGGTAAAGTTCTGATCTTCTCTTTCAAAGAGGTTATAATCAATTTTATTACAAACAAGAATAAATGTGGACACTCACAGTTTGTTATTTAGAACCAGGTTAATAACTGATTGGCTAAGCACACGACTGTGGACCGGACTTCGAAGGCCAATATTACAATACCTGCATTTAGTATCGTTAAATTCAGTTTGAAATTTGCTCCCACCAAGAATCGATCTCAGAGCCTGAATAGTACTACTCAGAGTACTTAACTACTAGACTAAGCCCCTTTTCACAACACTCCTAGTTATAACTAAAATGTGTTAAACTAGCAAAAATATGAAACAAAAAGTGATTGTAAAATAGTGATATCGAGGCAATTTATTTACCATGTAGTGCTATTGGTTAATGTCCAGCCAATTACAACTCTGCCATCACATCACAATTTTTTTTTATTTTTATGAACTATATTTAGCGAACTGCTCAATTCCTTTATTGAATACAAACTTCGATATTCTCGGGAAAAGGTATCCGATTATTTTACAGTTTCCACACAGGGTCGGTCTTGGCACAGTGCCCAAGGAGCAACCGCCCCGGACCCCCAAATATTAAGGGCCCCATATAGATTTAGCCGGTAGATATCACCAAGTTACGGAACTACGAAAGCGAATGTGTTTGAACTCATACCTTGATGAACAAAGAATAATAGTTGGATAGTGAATTTGACTTCTATTAGGCATGCTAATAAGTCTAATTTAGAATCGGAAGTCCAAACAATACCCATGACTATGCAGAGAGCCACTCCATGTTGTCGCCTTGCGTATTCTCCTGAACCGATCTCATATTATCATCTGTAAGTTGTCGCACCCGTGATATGCTGAACTTTTCAATGCTTCAGGTTTACATGACATTGCTTCAAAGCTCATGCCGTTTATATGATTGATTTCAACTGTTAATCCTTATGTATTGATTAATCTACATATACTATTAGAATAACTGATTTTCTCTTGTTTTTCTCTCTCACCTAATTAAGTCTTTATTAAACTGTAACACCCTCATTTTCATGCATCATGCCCTACATACACTCATATGCATGTTTAACATTAACTCACAACAAGAGGAACGAGTTTAAAATTGATTTGGAGCAAAACCGCACTTAAAACGCAGGAAAGTGCGGACTAGTCCGATTTTTGCTGAGGTCTAATCCGATTTCTCTCTGACTAAAAACGGACTTGTCCGATTTTGTGCGGACTAGTCCGATATTCCAAGAATCCTTGAAAAGTTGCTAAGACCTTGGAATTTTCCGGACTAGTCCGGTGTTCCAGCGGACTTGTCCGATTTCCTCTCTGTTTAAAGTCGGACTTGTCCGATTTTTTGTCAGACTTGTCCGATTTTCTCTCTGGACAACTTCGGACTAGTTCGGTCCTTTCTAGACTTGTCCGATATTTCGCGACTCCGAGTTGATGTTTCGTTTTACGACCTGTTTCTTGGGTTTCACGTTAAGTGGGCCTAGGGACATCGTGCCTAACTCTTTTAGAGCCCATGTGGGACTCTAAACCGGCCTCTACTCATCCCAAACTCGAAATCCATCTAACTCTAGCCTTCACCTCTATATAAACAATCCCACCCCTTGGATTGACATCTATTTGTCACTTTTCCACCCACCCCAAACCCTAGTTCGTGGAGAGCCACCATCAAGGTGGGAGGAGAAGATCCCAAGCAAGAACAAGAAGAGGAGGAAACGAAAGAGGATCAAGATCTCCACCAAGTTTCGTCCTTCATCACCAATTCGTCTAAAAGTTCATCACCAACCCTAGATCATCAAGATCCAAGTGTTACCTCCAAGTTTCTAGATTGATTGGAGTTCTAAACACCTGGTATACCTTCTATTATCTTTTCCTTACATGAATTCAACCCCTAATCTCCAAATTCATCGATCTAGAAAACCCTAAATCTGCTAATCTCGGAGAGTGCAAACTTGTCCAGTCCCTAGCGGACTAGTCCGATCTTCCTGGTTAAATTGGGTTGAATTAAATCTAAAATTTGATCTAATCGAATCCAAACCTGTATAAACTTGTTAAAAGCTATTAGAACTAGTTATTGATCATTAAAAGTAATCTAGTAACAAGTTCTACCTTGCATTTGCATCAATCATGCATGTCATGTCATATTGAGTAATATACGTGCACTCTTTGATTGTGTTCTTGTCTTGTATGTTTATTGTGTGGATTAGACGGATTTGCGCTAGAAAGTGCCGCGGAGGATCTTTAGCACCAAGAGTTTGAAGGCTTTGATCCTAATCAACAGCAAGAGCAAGGCAAGCATTCTTGAAGCATATTGATCCTGTTTTTAAAATAAATGTTTTGTTTGTAAAACTGCATGCTTGTGTCAATTTGATGGGAATCCTATGGTAGGAAGTTTACTAGCGTTGTTTGACCACCCTTGTCGCCTGAAATTTATGGTAGAGAGTCGGGAAGGGCTTTTTACCTTTTTGCTTCGCTTAATAACCTGGGATGGGAAATAACTATAACACTCAACTTAATTATGCATGGATGAGATTATGGTAAACATGAACTGGTTAGTATGACATGGTAATGGGTGATCTAAGCAAGCTTGGTATGTGGATGGGTTGGATGTTATGGTGGTTTTGCTTGCTTTAGATCTAAGGACCAGTTCATGCGAGAATAAGCCAGGACTACAGTGCCACCACGAGGCCAAGTATGGGTGCGGCGTAGCTGATTAATTAGGGATTTTCCAGTGCTATTTGGACCATTATGGATGCTCGGGGAAGGGGTAGTCGGATTGGGTTTGTTGATGGTTGGTGGGACTATCCTGGGATCCGAATGGCTATAGAGGGGGCCCTTGGTTGAAGATGTGCTCAGTTGGAGGCATCACCACCGATGAAACCTCAGTGGGGTCTAAATAGGCTAGTAATCCCTTTGTAAAGGCTATTTTGTGATCTCTTGGCCACACACCGATGGAAGTGTGAGACGACATAATAGATGTTCTAGTCATCGAATGGTGATGAAATCACGAACACGTGGGTAAAGAGGTACAAACTCTACAGAGTTAATTAAAACTATCATGATAGTCGTGCTCCCGGTTATGAGCACCTGGAAAACTTCCATGATTAGAGGGTACTCGGTATTGGGATGGTATTTGGGATGGTTATGGTTGGTATGATGGTTATGGATTTATTTCTGGTATTGAATATGGTTATTGGAAAATGGTGAAATCTGGAATTATTGAAGAGGATGGTGAATTGTGGACTGGTATTATGGTATCACTTATGATTATGATGAGTTTACTTCACATACATGTAATATATAGCTTTTCAAATGTTTTATGTACTTTTCAGCACTTTGCCATTATTATTTTCGTCATTTGAATCTGCCACATGTCATACTTTCCACACTTGCTGATTACGACATGTACTTACTCTTGCAATCCCCCCAACAGTTGCAGGTCAGGATTGGGAGATGGTGATAATGCGGAGTTCTAGGTCGTGTCTACTATTAGCTTTGCCTGTGGTGTTTATCGGAGCTGCACTATCCCTTATGCTTAGTTTGCTTAGTTGATTATTTAGTTTATTTCTACTGCATTAGTTGAACTTGTCATTAATATTCATTAGAGCTTGTATTCGAGGATAATCTGGTTTGTGTAATAAAATTTGGTTAATTAATCTTGTTCTGTGGTAATTTTCTATATATCGTTTGTGATTGCACTCGTGTATGTGTGGTGAACATCCTGGGCACACATAAGCGTTAGCTTGGTTCATTTTTCGGAATTAGGCATCATAGATTGGTATCAGAGTCATAAGTTGACCGTAGGACGCGACCTAGATAGAATGGACACTTTAGAGCACATAAGAGCACTTAGGAATCGATGTGTTTTTGCTTGGAGTGCTGTTTGCTATATATATTGCTTGCTTGTGTGCTTAATAGAGGATTTTGGGGTGCTTTAGCATTGCCATGTCCACCTAGGCTAGTGTAGCTAGTTGTTTAGCTTCATATCCCTTGATGCATATAGTTGGGGATGTTTTCTAATTCTTACCTATTGCTTCTCTCCAGATGGTGAGGACTCGCAACCAGAAGGATGTCAATGATAATGAGGAGAACAATGGAGTGCCTCAGAATAACAATGGACAAGGACCTGCCCAAGGAGCTATTAACATTGAGCAACTATTGGCTATGCAAAACTAGCTCATGCAGACCATGATACAGACTATAGGACAGCTGCAGGCTTGCAACATCAACAATCAGCCCCACATGCCTCCACCGCCATCCCCGCCTCCTCATAACCGATTGGGAGAGTTTATGAGGACTAGGGCGCCAACCTTTGCTCAAGCTGCTGACCCTATGGATGCGGATGGTTGGCTCAAGTCCGTGGAGAAGAAGCTAGCTATTGTCCAATGCAGTCACCGGGAGAAGGTCTTGTTTGCTTCTCATCAACTAGTTGGAGCAGCTGCGGATTGGTGGGATTCTTATTGCAATGCTCATGAGAACCAAGAGAGAATTACTTGGGCCGAATTCAAGGAGAATTTTCGTTCTCATTATGTGCTGGAAGGTGTTATGCTCTTGAAGAGGCAAGAATTTGAGAATTTAAGGCAAGGAAGATCAAGCGTGAGTGAATATCTCAACAAGTTCACTCAACACTCAAGATATGCACCTAAGGATGTTAGTTGGGAAAGCCGGAAACAATACTTGTTCATGAGGGGCTTCAACAATGAAATCCATGTGCAACTACTCAATTGTGACTATGCAAATTTTCAGAAGCTCGTGGACAAAGAAATTTTGATTGAGAACAAGATCCGTGAGATGGAGCAAAAAATCAAGAGGAAGGCGCCATATCAAGGACAACAACAAGGAAGTAATGTGCGCCCTCACCTTGCACCACCCAATGCACCCTATTACAGCTCCTATATTCCTACTCAACGCCCTGGTTATGCACCACGGCCAACTCAGTTTGTGCAGCAGTGCCCTCTCATGCAAGCACCTAGGCCTCCAATGCCTTATGCACCTCGTGCTAATTTTCCTGCTGCAAATGTTCAAAACCAAGGTCGTCCCAATAATTCTGGTGGAGTTAAGAAGTGTTATACTTGTGGAGAAGCTGGACACTTTGCGCATCAATGTCCTAAGTCAGGCCTTGGTCAAGGGAGCAATGCGTCGAGGCAAAACCCAAGACCCAATGGAGGACAACCACAAGGGAACCGCAGACAGCAGAATTTTGCTCGTGGCAACGTGAAACATGTCTCTACGGAGGATGCTCAACAAGCGGATGACGTGGTCATTGGTATGTTTCTCGCCAACTCCAACCCCGCTACTATGTTAATTGATTCTGGAGCATCGCATTCATTCGTTGCATCGAAGTATGTTGCCAGGTATAGTTTGCCTATCTCTCTTATGAAGTTTACTCTATTGGTTAAGTCTCCTGAAGGAGAGATGAAGACAAATATAGTATGTCCAAAAGTAAGCCTTAGAATAAGGGGGTAGACTTCTCCGCCAACCTCATTGTTTTGGATTCTCAAGGATTGGACATTATATTTGGTATGGACTGGTTGAGGAAGCACAATGGAGTTATTGAGTGTGCCACGAAGACGGTGAAGTTGACCAATGAAGAAGGGATCACTATAGAATTTAAAGCATCTCAAACCGCACTGAAGCAATTGGAGCTGAATCATATGGACGGTGCCGCAATTGAGGAGATTCCGGTGGTGTGTGAATTTTTGGATGTTTTTCCGGACGAGTTGCCAGGTATGCCACCTGATCGAGACATTGAGTTTGTTATTGATTTAATTCCTGGAACTGCACCTATAGCTAAGAGGCCGTATAGGATGCCTCCTTTGGAATTAGCGGAGCTCAAGAAGCAAATTCAAGAGCAACTAGAGAAGGGTTTCATTGCCCTAGCTCTTCGCCTTGGGGAGCGCCCGTTCTATTTGTGGACAAGAAGGATGGATCCCAAAGGATGTGTGTGGATTACCGAGCTCTCAACGAGGTAACAATCAAGAACAAGTACACCTTGCCACACATAGAAGACTTGTTTGATCAGATGAAGGGTGCTTGTGTCTTCTCTAAGATTGATTTGAGGTCGGGATACTTTCAAATGAAGATTAGACCATCGGACATACCCAAGACAGCTTTTAGGACGCGGTATGGATCTTATGAGTACACCGTGATGTCCCTTGGATTGACAAATGCGCCTGCCTACTTTATGTACCCCATGAATAAGGTCTTCATGGAGTACTTGGACAAGTTTGTTGTGGTGTTTATTGATGATATTATGATCTACTCGAAGGATGAGGAAGAACATGAGGAACACTTGAGGCTTACATTGCAGAAATTGAGGGAGTATCGATTGTATGCCAAGTTCAACAAGTATCAATTTTGGTTGAGAGAGGTGCCATTTTTGGGTCATATCATCTCAGGAGGAGGAGTTTCGGTTGACCCCGGAAAAGTGAGAGACGTGTTGAAGTGGGAACCGCCGCAAAATTTCAAGGAAACAAGAAGTTTTCTTGGGATGGCTGGATATTACCGTAGATTCATCAAGGACTTTTCCAAGATAGCCAAGCCTATGACGGAGTTGCTAATGAAGGGAATGGTTTTCCAATGGACTCAAGCTTGTCAAAATAGTTTTGAGGAGTTGAAGAAGAGATTTACAACAGCCCCAGTTTTGGTATTGCCGGACGTGAGCAAGAGTTTTGATATTTATTGCGACGCATCGAGACAAGGACTTGGATGTGTATTGATGCAAGAAGGTCAAGTGGTCGCCTATGCATCAAGACAATTGAAGAAACATGAGCAGAATTACCCAACGCATGATTTGGAACTTGCAGCCGTGGTACATGCATTGAAAATTTGGAGACACTACATCCTTGGACATAGGTGTAAAATTTATACGGATCATAAGAGTTTGAAGTATATTTTCACACAAACGGATCTGAATTTGAGGCAACAAAGATGGTTGGAGCTCATCGAAGATTATGATTCGGGGATCAACTATCATCCGGGAAAAGCCAATGTAGTGGCCGATGCTTTGAGTAGAAAGGGAGTAAGTCACCAACTCACAGTATGAGAGTTACCATCTGAGCTATGTAAGGAATTCGAACGGTTGAACCTCGGATTCGTGAATGAGATGGGAATAATGGAGTTAAATTCAACCTTGGAGCAAGAAATTCGAGAAGCACAAACCACGGATGAAGAGATCAAGGAAATCAAGGAAAGGACTGAGGAAGGGAGAGAACTCAGATTTGATGAAGACGAACATGGTACCTTATGGCTTGGAAAGAGAATAGTTGTGCCTAATGTAAAGCATATTCGGGAGACAATATTAAAGGAGGCACATGACTCGCCGTACTCAATTCATCCTGGTTGTACGAAGATGTACAAAGACTTGAAGACTTTCTATTGGTGGGATAGCATGAAAAAGGACATAGCCGAATATGTGGCATTGTGTGATGTGTGTCAACGAGTCAAGGCGGAACATCAAAGGCCAGCTGGATTATTGCAACCATTGAAGATCCTGGAATGGAAGTGGGAAGAAATCGGTATGGACTTCATAGTTGGGTTACCACGTACTCAGTCTGGGTATGAATCAATTTGGGTAATTGTGGATCGCTTAACCAAGTCAGCTCATTTTGTCCCTGTGAAGATTAAATATACAGCTGCACGATTGGCCGAAATATACATGGAGCATATTGTGTGTCGACATGGAGTCCCTAAGAAGATAATCTCGGATAGAGGTTCTCAATTTACCTCCAGATTTTAGCAAAAATTGCATGAAGCTTTGGGAACGAGGTTGAATTTTAGTTCAGCATATCATCCTCAAACGGATGGACAAACCGAGAGGACCAATCATATTTTGGAGGACATGTTAAGAGCTTGTGCTTTGAAGCATGAGAAGAGTTGGGACAAAAGCTTGCCATACGCAGAATTTTCATACAACAATAGTTACCAAGCAAGCTTGAAAATGTCACCGTATGAAGCGCTTTATGGGAGGAAGTGTAGGACACCTTTATTCTGGAATGAGGCAGGAGAAACTCAAGTATTTGGTCCAGATGTGTTGCAAGAAGCCGAAAAGCAAGTCCGAATAATTCGTGAAAACTTGAGGGCTGCCCAATTAAGGCAAAAAGGCTATGCGGACAATACGAGAAGGAAACTAGCCTTTGAAGTGGGAGATTTTGTTTACCTCAAGGTGTCACCAATGAGGGATCATAAGAGGTTTAACATAAGAGGAAAGCTAGCACCTCGTTATATTGGACCATTCAAGATTTTGGACAAAAGAGGAGAAGTAGCGTATAAGTTGGAGATGCCAGCTCATCTTTCAGACGTACATGATGTCTTTCATGTTTCCCAGCTCAAGAAGTGCTTGAGAGTACCGGAAGAACAAGTGCCAATGGAAGGATTGGAGTTAGAGGAAGATTTGACGTATGCCGAACAACCGGTCAAAATCTTGGAGACTAAGGAGAGGGTCACAAGGAACAAGGTTATTAGATGGTGTAAGGTCCAATGGAAACAGCACACAAAAAAAAGAAGCGACGTGGGAATTGGAGGATGATCTCAAGAAGGAATTTCCCTATCTCTTCTCTTCCGCGTCGAATCTCGAGGGTGAGATTCATTTTAAGGGGGGTTGTTTGTAACACCCTCATTTTCATGCATCATGCCCTACATACACTCATATGCATGTTTAACATTAACCCACAATAAGAGGAACGAGTTTAAATTTGATTTGGAGCAAAACCGCACTTAAAACGCAGGAAAGTGCGGACTAGTCCGATTTATGCTGAGGACTAGTCCGATTTCTCTCTGACTAAAAATGGACTTGTCCAATTTTGTGCGGACTAGTCCCATATTCCAAGAATCCTTGAAAAATTGCTAAGTCCTTTTACTTTTCTGGACTAGTCCGGTGTTCCAGCGGACTTGTCTGATTTCCTCTCTGTTTAAAGTCAGACTTGACCAATTTTTGGCCAGACTTGTCCGATTTTCTCTCTGGACGACTTCGGACTAGTCTGGTCCTTTCCGGATTTGTCCGATATTTCGCGACTCCAAGTTGATCTTTCGTTTTACGACTTGTTTCTTGGGTTTTACGTTATGTGGGCCTAGGGATGTCGTGCCCAACTCTTTTAGAGCCCATGTGGGACTCTAAACAGGCCTCTACTCATCCCAAACTCGAAATCCATCTAACCCTAGCCTCCACCTCTATATAAACAACCCTACCCCTTGGATTGACATCTATTTGTCACTTTTCCACCGACCCCAAACCCTAGTTCGTGGAGAGCCACCATCAAGGAGGGAGGAGAAGATCCCAAGCAAGAAGAAGAAGAGGAGGAAACGAAAGAGGATCAAGATCTCCACCAAGTTTCGTCCTTCATCACCAATTCGGCTCAAAGTTCATCACCAACCCTAGATCATCAAGATCCAAGTGTTAACTCCAAGTTTCTTGATTCATTGGAGTTCTAAACACCTGGTATACCTTCTATTATCTTTTCCTTACGTGAATTCAACCCCTAATCTCCAAATTCACGTCGATCTAGAAAACCCTAAATCTGCTAATCTTTCAGAGTGCGGACTTGTCCGGTCCCTAGCGGACTAGTCCGATCTTCCTGGTTAAATTGGGTTGAATTAATTCTAAAATTTGATCTAATCGAATCCAAACCTGTATAAACTTGTTAAAAGCTATTAGAACTTGTTAGTGATCATTAAAAGCAATCTAGTAACAAGTTCTACCTTGCATTTGCATCAATCATGCATGTCATGTCATATTGAGTAATATATGTGCACTCTTTGATTGTGTTCTTGTCTTGTATGTTTATTGTGTGGATCAGACGGATTTGCGCTAGAAAGTGCCGCGGAGGATCTTCAGCATCAAGAGTTTGAAGGCTTTGATCCTAATCAACAGCAAGAGCAAGGCAAGTTTCCTTAAAGCATATTGATCCTATTTTTAAAATAAATGTTTTGTTTGTAAAACTGCATGCTTGTGTCAATTTGATGGCAATCCTATGATAGGAAGTTTACTAGCGTTGTTTGACCACCCTTGTCGCCTGAAATTTATGGTAGAGAGTCGAGAAGGGCTTTTTACCTTTTTGCTTTGCTTAATCAACTGGGATGGGAAGTAACTATACCACTCAACTTAATTATGCATGGATGAGATTATGGTAAACATGAACTGGTTAGTATGACATGGTAATGGGTGATCTAAGCAAGCCTGGTATGTGGATGGGTTGGATGTTATAGTGGTTTTTCTAGCTTTAGATCTAAGGACCGGATCATGCGAGAATAAGCCAAGACTACAGTGCCACCACGAGGCCAAGTATGGGTGCGGCGTAGCTGATTAATTAGGGCTTTGCCAGTGCTATTTGGACCATTATGGATGCTCGGGGAAGGGATAGTCGGATTGGGTTTGTTGATGGTTGGTGGGACTACCCTGGGATCCAACTCAAGAGGGGGCCCTTGGTTGAAGATGTGCTCATTTGGAGGCATCGCCACCGGTGAAACCTCAGTGGGGTCTAAATAGGCTAGTAATCCCTTTGTAAAGGCTATTTTGTGATCTCTTGGCCACACACCGACGGAAGTGTGAGACGGCATAATAGAGGTTCTAGTCATCGAAAGGTGATGAAATCACGAACATGTGGGTAAAGAGGTACAAACTCTGCAGAGTTAATTAAAACTATCATGATAGTCGTGCTCCCGGTTATGAGCACCTGGACAACTTCCATGATTAGAGGGTACTCGGTATTGGGATGGTATTTGGGATGGTTATGGTTGGTATTATGGTTATGGATTTATTTTTGGTATTGAATATGGTTATTGGCAAATGGTGAAATCTGGAATTATTGATGAGGATGGTGAATTGTGGACTGGTATTATGGTATCACTTATGATTATGATAGGTTTACTTCACATACATGTAATATATAGCTATTCAAATGTTTTTATGTACTTTTCAGCACGTTGCCATTATTATTGTCGTCATTTGAATCAGCCACATATCATACTTTCCACACTTGCTGAGTACGACATGTACTCACTCTTGCAATCCCCCCAACAGTTGCAGGTCAGGATTGGGAGTTTAATGGTGATAATGCGGAGTTATAGGCCGTGTCTACTGTCAGCTTTGCCTGTGGTGTTTATTGGAGCTGCGCTATCCCTTATACTTAGTTTGCTTAGTTGCTTATTTAGTTTATTTCCGCTGCATTATTGAACTTGTCATTAATATTCATTACAGCTTGTATTCGAGGATAATCTGGTTTGTGTAATAAAATTTGGTTAATTAATCTTGTTCTGTGGTAATTTTCTGTATATCGTTTGTGATTGCACTCGTGTATGTGTGATGAACATCCTAGGCACACATATGCGTTAGCTTGGTTCATTTTTCGAAACCGGGCGTCATATATACTAAACTTAATTGAGTTATCGTATAAATCTTAGACATAATTCTAGTTAAATATTTAATGTAATTTTATTTTATACAATTAGAGAAGTTACAACCGTTGATAGTTTTTGTTTTCAATTCGTAGAAGTTTATTTTAAACTTATTATTGTGAAATTATTAGCAACAATGAGATTTTATAATATAATTATAATTGATATTATTTATATTTAGAATTAACGTGGGCCTCAATTTTTTGTTCGTCTCGAGTCCCTGAAAAGTCAAGGTCGGCCCTGTTTCCACAGCATGACTCACTCATCCACAGCGTGAAGATGGCTGCAACGGTGTGACTCGATGGTCCACGACATGGCCGATAGATGTAGACGGTGTGACTCGTTGCTAAGTTAATAAAATTAGTGGCGTTAAATTAGTAATGGACAGGATGTTCATCAATACTGTACATATTAGCCCGTGACTAAAAAAGACTTTTTGTAGTAGGGCTTGCCTCTCAAAGAACCATGTGAGGAGCTCCCACCGATGAAACTTCTTTTCTCTGACCCGTGGAAATGATGTCTGAACGGAGCTCATGGTAGTATGCGCGGCTCAAGATTCATTGTTGGATCGTGTTGACCTGCACATGCTGCAGATTCTTCTATCTGCGCCCAGCCTGTCACCTCAAGACCTCACGTTGCAAGTGGGACCTCATCATCATTATCATCTTATCAATAGTTCTTAGGTAGCCTCATCAATCCATATACAATGACGTATATAGTAATAAATCCAAACAAGCAAAGTCTCCAGGAAAATATTGGTCCCAGCGAGCATGGCACGCCTCCATCGTGCCATTCCGTATTTGTTTATTTGACGGAAACTCTCAAGTCTAGATCAAACACTTTGTTTGACGGACACCCTCCCGGTCAAGATCCATACACAAGTTTTATTTTTATATAACGTTCCTGTTGCATAAAGATCATCACAATACAACAGAAAAGACTATCGGTAACGGTTTTATAACTATCACCAGTACCGTTTTCAAAACGGGTACTAAAAACTCGATGCTGATAATAAGGGTAGCGGTTCTGAAATTGGTTCTGATATTATCAGAACCAATTCTAGTAATGTACCGGTAATGATAATCCATTGTCATAACCGGTTCCAGTTACCGAGGGGCAGTAAAAAATTGATTATTAGAAATGATTCTAGTGATGATTCAACTCTGTTATATCGACTACCAGATGTTGTTGTGAACCGTAACCGGTACTAATATGCACCATGTTAGCACTGGTTCTAGTTTCCAACCAGTTTTAATCACTACTACAAAAAGCATTTTCACATGCGCCTCGTTTATTCAAACACAGATGATTCGTAAAAAATGCGACTGTGATAACGAATGATATAATAATCACATGTGATGACAGAACATCACATGCGGATTTTAAAAAACAACCGCCTGTGTAAATACATGATTTTCTCAGGTGGCTATTAATTATGAACCGTCTGTACTATAACAAACTTCACAGACACTTCTTAATTAATCACCGCCCAGGTAAATACATGATTTTCACGGGCGGCCATTGTTTAAGAACCGTATGTACTGGTTCAATCATCATAAGCAATTTTTGTTGAAGAATCGCTTGGGGAAAGTCATTGTTTTCACAGGCTGTTTGTTAGTTAAGAACCGCCTGTGGTGCTGATAAGCTCCTATCAAGCTAAACTCTGCACAACAAGCTCTTGTAGATGCAAGTAACACCCGTGGCTTATCATTTGGATTGTTGAAAGCCTCAATTGAAGCCGAACGATCCATAGAAGGATTTTTCCATCCATTTGAAGGATTTCTTTCCCTCATGTCCATTTAAAAACTTAAGAAGATGCTCCTTTCTTAGTTTCAATGTCTAAATATATTGACTAAAAATTAGTACCTACTCTCTTAGTGCTTCACACAAGCGAGGAAACGAACAACTACAATCACAAATCTTGTTTTTACCCTTTTCATAGGAGTTTGACATTAATCATTCAATCATAGATTTATCAACAAGTGAAGCTTCTTTATCACACATGTTAATGACAATTATATGTGAAGGATGTGCCGAAGCTAACCAAATCTGAATTGGACTGAAGATAAAGAGATCCTGCATATAAGTGGCAATGTTCAGGTTAGACGGTGTGAAGCTATGATGACAACCTTCAACAACATGAAAAGTAATGTTAAGATTATGCTTGCATCAACCAAGGCATGTTGTGAGGGTATAACACTTGTTGGAGCAAGCATAACCGTGATGCTCCAACAAGTGTTTTGCCCTCACAACATGCCTTGGTTGATTCAAGCATAACCTTGACATCACTTTTCATGTTGTCGAAGGCTGTCATCATAGTTTCACGTCGTATAACCTAGACGTTGTCACTCATATGCATCATCTCTTCGTCTTTAGTCCCGTTGAGATTTCGTTATCTTCAACACACCCTTCACTTGAAACTGCCATTAACATGTCTGATGAGGAAGCTTCACTTATTGATAAATCTATGCTTGAAAGATTGAGGCCAAGTTCCTATGAAAATGGTAAAAACAAGATTTGTGATTGAAGTTGTTCGCTTCATCGCTTGTGTGAAGCACTAAGATAGATAGTACTGATTTGTAGTCAATATATTCAGCCATAAGAATTGATAAAGTAGCATCTTCGTAAGATTTTAAAATGGAGAGAAGAGAAAGAAATCTTTTAGGGCTTGTTTGGGTGTACCAAATCTAATTGGATTGAAGTGGATTGGAGTGAAGAATGAACGAATTTTCTCCTCAATCCACCTCAATCCACATATATTGGAGTGGATCCACTCCTATCCAAACAATCCCTCAAATGGATGGGATGTGTCGTTACACTTCAATTGAAGCTTTTAACAATCCAAATGATGAGTCCCGGGTGTTACTTGCATCTATAAGAGATTGCTGTGAAGGGATTGGCTTGACAAGAGCTTCAAGAGTTGTGCTTCTAGATGTTGTTTGGAACCAAACTGTTGGAAGGCAAGCCTGATCATCATAGGTCAGAAGAAATTTATATACACATACAATTTGATAACTTATGTAAAAAGTGAAGGTGATAAATATGACAGTCAACAAGCCGGAAAGGATCACTTGTCCAAATTAGTCTTCTCTACAGAAGCCGAATTTAATAATGTTCGAAACATGCTATCTAAAGATGAAATGGAGCATTGTTCTATGTTGATTTCAGAGGATACAAATATATACAATATATGTCATACATTTTTTCCAACATTGACATCTTCTCGCATATATGGTTTCAAATCCTTTTTAATGCTTCTCTCTACGCGCTTAATGTTTTCTGGTTTAGTGAAAAGGTACATCTCTTCATACTGATTATATTCCTCTTTATTATCTCCAACATTCTCAACCCCAACAATATTTTGCTTTCCAGAAAAAACCATGTGCATCTTCTCAGTTTTTGGATCTTGTACATAAAAAACTTGTGCAACACGATCGCCGAGAATCCACATGTCATCTTTATAACCCACTTTGTTCAAGTCTATCAGTGTCATCCCGTAATTGTCCATTTTCACACCATCAGGATGTTTGACCTATTGGCACTTAAATACGGGCATTACAATTCTTTTGCCATAATCGAGTTCCCATATTTCCTCCATGAACCTGAAGTATGTGGTCTTCTGCCCTTGGGAATCATAGGCCTCAATATGAACACCACTATTTTGTGCAACACTCTTACCGTCTCTTTCTTTAGTGTAAAATGTATAACCATTGATGTCATATGCTTGCCATGATGTCAACAAAGCAGATGGGCCAGAAGCTTACTTCTTCATTGTTGCCTCTTCTATAGAGTTTTCGTATGGTATATTTTTGTCCATTAATCATTCAGTGAAACATCTTCTGTGCTCTTTCATGATCTAGTCCTCCGTCGGTCTTATTTTTTTTGGCGAAGCTCAATTTAGTGTTCCTCGATGTACGACTCAGCTATGGCGAGCTGTTGTAGTACACCAAAATGTGAACGGTGTACATTCTTGTAATATTGAACGATAAAAGTTTTCTTACCCACTTTGCCGCTCCCATGTTGTCTACCCTCATGTACTGGTATAGGCACACCTATCGGTTTTCCATATTTGATGTAATCAGCGCAACCCTCAATCACTTCTTCAGTGGTGTACCCTTCCATAATTGAACCCTCTGGGTGAGCACAATTTCGCACATAACCTTTTAATACTCCTAAATATCTCTCCAACGAAAACATATGATGTAAATATAGTGGCCCCAATGCTTTTATCTGATCAACAAGATGTATGATTAGGTGTACGTGCATATCAAAAAAGGATGGTGGGAAACACATCTCAAGCTTGCACATAGTCTCGACAATGTATGTTTTCAGATAGTCTAAATCTTAACGTGCTATCACCTATTGCGATATTGCATTGAAGAAGTAACACAAACATGTGATGACAACTTTTATATGCTCAGGTTTGATGACTCTTATTTCAATGGCAAGGAACACTGTCATCATCATGTGACAGTCGTGAGAATTATAGCTGAATAAAGACAAGTCTTTCATCGAGACTAGTTTGCGTATATTGGATGAGAAACTCATGGGCACTTTGATCCCTTGCAAGCATTCGCAAATTGCTTTTTTCTCTTCTAGTGTCAAGTTGTAGCTCTTTGGGGGAAGGTAATGCTTCCCGTTTGCCTTTTCTACTGGATGAAGCTCTTGTCTCATATCAAGATTTACTAGGTCCATACGTGAATTTAATCCATCCTTTGTTTTACTCGGCATCTAGCAAGGTCCCAATGATGATGTCAAATACATTATTTGTAACGTGCATCAAATCAATACTATGGCAAAATTTCAGATTCTTCCAATACGAAAGATACTTGAAAAAATTGATTGTTTCTTAAAAGCCATGTCAACTGTATTACCCGAAGATGTACTTTTCTTTCACTTTGTTCCTTTACATTTTTTGCCCTTACCGAAAGCAAGATGAATGTTCTTGACCATCTCGAACACGATTTTTCCACTGGAAAGTTTGGTGCAATATCTTTTTCGATTTTATCAAATTGTTCTTTCATATTCCTATACTTGTGTGTATCTGTCTAGAACCGCAGGTGTCTCATGTACACCGTCTTTCTGGATGAAGTGAGGTATAGAAATATAGTTCTATCCACGCACCTTACACAACCTTTCTTCCCTTTCATTTATCCCGATAATGTATACAGTCTGGGATAATCATGCACGGTAACGAATATCATTTCTCTTAGCGTGAAATACTCCCGCTTGTACTCATCCCATGTGCATACCCTTTCATTCCACAATTTCGCCATATCTTCGATTAAAGGTTCCAAGAACACATCAATTTTGATGCTGGGTTGTTTTGGATCTTGGATAAGAATAGATAACAAGATATATTTCCTTTTGTGACACAACCACGTCGGTAGGTTGTACATCATTAAGGCCACGGGCCATGTGTTGTATATGCTCCTTTTTTTCACCAAACGGATTCATTCCGTCTGTACCCAAGGTAAACCTTACATTTTTTATTTCCTTTGCAAATTCTGGATATTGAATATCAAAACTTTTCCAATGCATTGCATCACTAGGGTGTCAAATATTTTTTTCATTCTTCTTGCGCTGCTCGGAATGCCAACACATAAGTTCAGCCTTCCTAGGGTTTGAGAACAGACGCCTCAAGCGATAAAGTACCAAAAGGTACCACATCACCAAAGCTAGAATTTCTCTCTTATTGTTCCTGTCTGCATCGCCAGAAGTATCGTCATCGTCATTTTCAAGTCCAATAATAAACTTCTTATTCTTCTGAGACTTTTTCATGTTGATAACATACTGGTGATTGTAGTCCTTCTTATATCTACTGAAACCACAGATGGGGCATCTAGTTGCGAGCTCATGCTCTTCGCGATACAGAATACAATGGTTCACACAAGCGTGTATTTTTGTCACACTTAGTGCCATTGGGCAAGGAAGTTTCTTCGCTTTATAGGTGCTTCTAGGCAGTTTATTTGGATTTGGAAGAATTTCTGCCAAAAGATTCAAAAGATCAGAGAAACTACAATCGGACCATCCGTGTGTGGCTTTCAACTTTAGGAGTTTTAGGACTGCACGCAATGTAGTAAACTCTTTACCACAACCATTTGATTCATCATATAAAAGCTCCATCATCACATTCTGCAATGTCTCCATTTTACTTAAACCTTTACTTGCTCCTATAGAAGTCAATACATATGGTTCAATGTGACGCAACATCTCCTCACAATCTAGCTCATCATCATCACCACCATCTTGATTATCACTACGATCATTGATATGAATATTATCGTCATCTGAACCTCTCTCATCATCTTTATCCACTTCATGTGCATCTAACTCACCATGCTCTGTCCATATTGTGTAGTTTTTTTAAACCTCTTTTCACCAAATGAGATTGTATTACCATATTGTGCAATCTTATTTTTGCAGTCGATACATGGACATAATATGTCATCTATCTCTTGCATCTTCGCATGTCTCTTGGATGCTTCAATAAAATTTGAAACATTATGAATGTACATAGGATCGGGTCTTGGCATGTTATATATCCACGCTCGACGGTCCATGCTTTAATGAATGTGGCCTAGAGGGGGGTGAATAGGCCTTTTTGATTTTTAGTCAAATCCCGCAACACTTAACAAATTTATCAAATCTTGAGATATCTGACTAGTCCGGTAGAGTGCGGACTAGTCCGGTGCGTGCCGACTAGATTGATCAAATTTGATCGATTATCTTGATCCTTGGATGTATGCAGCGGAAATATATTTGTAATTGAAGTGTCACAGTACTATGAACTAGGATGTAGCATAAGTTAATCTTATATTCAATGTTTCAACGTAATGTGAACAAGATTGATAGAAACCCTAGATGGATATGAAGAGTAAGAACAATGGGTGCAAAGTAAGAACACAAGTTCTTTATCCCGTGGTTCGGTTCCCACAGAGGCAACCTACGTCCACGTTGAGTAGTCCACAAAAGGACCGGGTTTCTCCAACCCTACCCTCGTCGGATCGCCACGGAGGCCAATCCTGTTCACTAATCACAAAGGGCAAATAACCAAATTCAATAGAGCCTTCTCACAAGTTTAGGGCTCCCCAAGATTACAAGATGAACACCACCAAGAACACACTCTTAAGATTACAATGAAAAACACAAGAGTGTCTTAGTGAATCAAACCAAGAGCTCAATGAGTGAAGAACCGTGTCTCTCCAATGATCCAACGTGTATCCTTAAGGGATTGATCTTTCTTGCGTTGGATTTCATGGAGAGAGGTGTTTTCTAGGCTCTTGGAAGGTGTGACGGTGTAGGGGGTCAAGAGATGTGAAAGATGGGCCGTGCACATCTATTTATATGGGGTTTCCAAAAGTTACTGTTAGGGTTTAGAAAGATTAGACTAGTCCATGGTGGACACCGGACTAGTCTGGTGTGCTGCGTGTATGAAACCCTAGGTGTCCCAAAATATCGGACATGTCCGAAGTGAGAACGGACTCGTTCAATTTGGTTCTGGAAATCTTTGGACTAGTCTGATGAATATCGGACTTGTCCGGATAGGTGAAACCCTAAGTGAATTTGGGGTACAAGTCCGCACTTGGAGGACTTGTCCGATTTAGGTCAGAGGGATTTCGGACTAGTCCGTGCTAACATCGGACTTGTCCGATTGACATCAGAAAGATATCGGACTAGTCCGTGATATTATCGGACTTGTCCGATATTGTGCAACTTGTGAAGTGATTGGGAGACTAGTCCGCACTGGGGAGGACTAGTCCAATTCTAGTCAGAGAGATATTGGACTAGTCCATGGTGATATGAGACTAGTCCGATCAGTGAAAAACTGGACTGAGAGGACAAGTCTGCACAGTGAGGACTTGTCCGATCTGGTGCAGAAAGATATCGGACTAGTCCGAGGTCAGTCAGACTAGTCCGATCATGTATAATTTTGTGCAATGTGTGAGATTATTTGTGCTTGAGATCTTGGGGTGTGTTTCCTTAACACAGTCCATACACAATGATCTACTACACTTGGTTCTTGAGCTCTTTTCCGCATTGCTTTTTATTCTCCTTTCTTTTTGACACTTTGTTCATTCTCATTAGAACCTGTGCTCATCTCAACAATATGGTTAGAATCTCATTTGCTTGTCATAAATCAACCAAAACCCACAAGGGATTCCTAGATGCACTTTCAATCTCCCCCTTTCTGGTGATTGATGACAATCAATTGAGATTTCACAAAATATGGTAAAAAGTTGAGATTTTCATAAAATGTGCACATATGAGTTTGAAACACATTAAGCAATGAAAACATAAGTCATATGTGCACTCTTTATGGTGGGATGCAAAACCAAGTATGTATAAACTATAATCATGATGAGAATGACATAATTGACATCAATACATCAACAACAAGCATATATGTCATTCTTAGAGCAAAAACACAGATTTCATTGTTATCTTCATAAGCTGTTCATAACATTGCATCACAAGACAAAAAATACTAAGAGAGCATGATATAAGTCTTTCAACCCACAAAGGGACAAAAGATACAAAAAAAATATAGCTCTCATCACCGCCTACAGCTAAAGCCTAAGACTCCCCCTCAATCTCTCCCCCTTTGTCATCAAGACACAAAAAAGAAGGAGAGGAGGGACCTAATGTCTTCAAGCTTCGCTGTCGGTCCACTCATCGTCTTCATCTTCATTCTTGGGCTGAGGAGGAGGAGGAGGATGAACGGTGGCACTCGAGTCCCCAATGCCAAAATAGGCAAGCTCGGAGGGATTCAAGGGCCCGAGCTCGGTGAAATCAGAATCTAAGTTATCAGAAATGACTGGAGACCCAACGGGCTCGATCTCCAGCTTCTGGCCAATGTGCTTCACATTCTCTTTGACGTATCGCATATTGGCCTTTCTCCTCTTGTTCAGCTTATGAGTGTTCACTTCCGCCTTCTTGCAACAGGCAAAGATAGCTGACAAGTACTTCAATATGCCACTTGGTGACCCCTTCTGAGGAGGGGCCCTAGTGGCGGGAGCAGCGCTAGCATCTCCACTGGCTCTCAAGGGAGCCTTTGCACTGGAAGCAGGAGAAGGAGCAGCTTGACCACTTGCTTGTTGAGGCTTCTGGGGCCTCAAGGGGGTGTGCTTCACAACCTTGATGAACTCGATGCATGTGACCTTTTCAATCATAAACATCAGGTAGGGGGCATAGTCACAAGATCTGTTCGACATGCAAGAGATGTTGACCATGTCGTTCCAAATGTAGTCAAAGACATCAAACTTTCTTTCTTTGCTTATGACCTTCATCAAGGTCCTGAGATATCCCTGAACACTTCCAGCATCCCCATCCTTCGGGGCAATGGTCTTCCTAAGGACCCTATTCAGCACCACAAAGAAAGGCTTCATGTTCTTGGTGGAAGGAGGATTGAACTTTGAGTGGGGTTCATAAAGAAACTTTATCCTGTCCTTCTCAATGACACCAATGTTGTGAATTAACATGTTGTCATTGCTAGAGCTATCCAGATGTAGAATCCTTGTAAACTCATCATAGGTAATGGTGTACTTGGATTTATGAGTCATCCAAGAGTCAGCCGCTCTTCCCCATCACTAGCAAAGTGGCATTTAGCATAAAATTGGGCAATGACTTCATCATTCCAGTTGTTTTTGAAGGCAAAGAGATCCTTCAAGCCATGCCTTTCAATTGCCTCGACTACCTCCACAAAAGGTGTGTAACCCTTCCTCTCAAAGTGCGCCCAATCTATCCACTGGCTACGCACCACTGGGGTCTTCATTGGGAGATAGATAGTCTTGTAAAAATCTACATGGAAGTTACTCCAGAACCTCCCATCAGGAGCTTGCTTGGGTCGGTTGTAACAATCCACATTTCTGAACTTTGCAGCCGTGTCCCTGCCCTTGCCATTGAATTTCTCCTCAGCGGGATCCTGGGCCCCTTCTCTTGGAGCTGACATCTTGAGGGGGCCAATCGGGCCCGTGGCAATCCCCATTCCTTTGCCCTTTCCTTGGCGAGCACTTGCCGAGCTAGGGCCACTCCAGCTGAAGCCTTGGAGGCAGGCTTCTTTGTGAGCACCTTCCATCAAGCCTGGGGACGAGAGGGAGCTGGTTGAGACGGGCACTCTTGGTGCTTCTTGCTTTGGCCCGTCGAGGATATTTCATCGTTGGTGCTCAACATTGTCTTGAGAATGGATTTCACAAGGTATTTATGAGAATAGATTACAAGGCATTGCATTTGAGGAATAGGAAGTTAGGGTTGAGTTTAGAAAAATCAGACTAATCCGGTGTACAAGCACGGACTAGCCCGGGTGACCGGACTTGTCCGTGCATGGAACGGACTAGCCTGGTGTTCAACCTCTAAACCCTAACTATGAGACAAATGGGAATTCCTAATGCACAAGTAGATTAGCATCAATGTAATACATCAAGTAAGCATGTATTTGGTGAACGAAACTGGGCTATTTGATCAACAATGAAGGAAATCACAAGTTCTAGGGTTTGGGATGAGATTTTACCGAAAGTCCTTGGTTCTTGGAGATGTAGGGGTTGAAGGAGCGGACAAGTCCGTGGACTTCCATCCCTATGCAAATGAGGTCGATTTCCACCCAAACTTGCGAAGATTTGATGGAGGAATCGCCAAATCGCCTTGGGGAGCTCGAGCGTGGAGAGAGAAAGCATGAGGCAAGTGTGGGGGTGAGGAAGATTAGGGTTTGTGGCGGCTAGGGTTATGGACACGAAAAATCGGAATTGTCCGCGAATAATCGGACTAGTCCGAACTTTTCCAGAGACTATATCGGACTAGTCCATGGTATGTCGGACTAGTCCGGCCTAACCGTCACTCTGCAGACTAGTCGGCACGGGCGGCCAAGTCCGGGCAACCACGGACTAGTCCGTGGTCACAAGGGAAGAAAGGCTTATCCCATTCGTATATATTCGAAGGTACTTATTAATCAAATAGGGAGGCAAATCAAATAAAATAATCTTGATGAATATGATCAGTAAGCATTCAACAATCAAGCAATAATCATAATTCACCAAGATCAAGTAGTTGATATAGTTTTGGAGAAATTTGAGAAAGATGATTTTCACAACACAATCAATGAATTTTGAAGATAGCATTCAGGTATATAAGATTTCAAGCCACACTCCGAGCATCAAGGATATTTAGTTCATTTCGGAGCTCGAAAAAGCGTTTTTCATCAAGTGGCTTGGTGAATATGTTGGCTAGTTTTTTTCGGTGTTGACATGTGAAATGGCTATATCTCCCTGCATTGAATGGTCTCTCAAAAAGTGATGTCGGATGTCTATGTGTTTGGTCCAAGAGTGCTCAACGGGATTATGGGCAATTTTAATGGCACTCTAATTATCACAAAGGAGTGGAATACGACTCATATTGTAACCGTAATCCCTTAGAGTATACCGCATCCAAAGGAGTTGTGCACAACAACTCCCGGCTGCAACATACTCCGCTACGGCCATGGAGAAGGCGATGGAGTTTTGTTTATTGGAGGACCAAGAATCTAGCGATCTACCCAGGAATCGGCATGTACTGGAGGCACTTTTTCTATCTACTTTGCATACGGCATAATCTACATCGGAGTAACCAATGAGATTGAATTTGGAGCCTTTGGGATACTGTCCGAGAGTTATTCCGGCAATTCTCCAGGTACTACCGTTGGCAGCCCGCAGAGTTTCTTAGATATGTTGTGGGCGCGTGGAGACTCAGGACAAGATGGCAATTTGACACGAGTATTTACGTGGTTCAGGCCGCCTAAGCATAATACCCTACTCCACGGGTGTGTGTTGTTGTTGTATTGAGCATTTGAGCGCTTGAGTGTGAGAGACTAGAGTGTCTGGGAGTCTTAGGTGCATGTCCCTCCCGTGTATCGCTCGGTCAGTCCTTCTATAGTACAAGGACTGGTCGTTACATCATCAGCCTGGCCCGACATATGACCCTGGCAGTTACTGATGCTTAATACAAAGTTAATATACTTAATTCCCCTTAATAGCATGATAAAGCGCCTTGATGGCGGCGTTACTTGTATTAAGGGTCCCCCGATCGTGTGTCACTAAGATAGCATTAATGACGCATAATCGTGTCTTCAAGCATTAATTGTTCCTTGAAGGTCCGAGCCGTTGGAGGTCCACTAGTCTGCTTGTTGAGGTTAAATGTTTGGCGGTTGGACGCGTGGCAGCTCTGGAGCTTACCGTCTTGGACGAGTAGGTCCGGTGCTGTTGTACACGTGTCGGTACCGGAGCTTCACTCTGTTGGGGGTTAGGTCTGGGGGTGCCACACAATTATCTAGTCTGTAGCTATCCCATGTATGGAATGTAGCTCCGGTTTTATGTTACTTGTGGCGGCACTGGGACTAACCATAGAAGGGAGGCAAGTCCGGTTCCGCGTGACACGTGGGTCCTTTGGAGGTCTTCAATTTAGATAGGTGGAGCTCCTTTGCACTCTTTGCAGTCCCGAGGGGTATCCGGTACGCAGGGTACCGACAGTGGCCCCCTGGGCCCACCTGTGGGAGAGACTTTTTCTGGATTAAGTCATTCTGCCAGATGTGGGTCCATCTTTCAATTTCTGCGCCGTGTCTTCAAAGGTCTTTGGGTGTGCCGTTGAGGTGGTGGTTCGCAGTTAAACCATCGCCGCGTGGCATCTTTAGGATGCGGCAGGTGAGATCTGCGCGTGCGGATCTCACACAATTGAAGGTCGCCGGTTCCCAATACGAAAACCGTATCGGTTCCCCGCGCCTTGTCAGGCCGCCGCCCTCGAGTTTCCTGCCTATCTGATGACAACTGTTCGCCTAGGGTATGGACCTCGACTTAATCATCTGGGTGGACCCAGGCCCCCTTATCATTGGTAGGGTGAAATTTTTAAACTATATCTTTGGCCCTCCCGCGGTTTCCATCCAAGCTTTGCGGGGGCTTACTTAAGAAGGAAAGTGCGCCCCGTTTGGGGATTCCTTACGCCTTGATTTGAACTTGCGCTCGAATCCTCCAAACTTTTGCTTGCTTTTCCTCTCTCGCCCCGCCGTGCTGCGATGGAGTTGTGTTTCCGAAAGAGCCCGTCTCACGATTTATGATGATTTTAAGAAGGTCCGGACCAACATGGGGTGGTCCAGCGACTCCTTCAACCACCTGGTCCGCGCCGGCAAGCTTCCGTTCATGAAGAAGCGCGCCAACGACATGGTGTACTTTTCTGCGTACGCCATGGTAGGACTGATCCAACCTTTCTCCACTTTTCTCTTGATGCTGCTAGACTTCTATGGTCTGCAGTTGTACCACCTTGGCCCCCATTCCATTCTTCTCGTGTCCACATTCGTCCACTTCTGCGAGATGTGGGTGGGTAGTCCCCCCTGCATCGAGCTTTTTCGTACCGTCTTCACCATCCACACTACCGACAAGAGTGACGAGTATCTTGGCTTCTACTATTTTGTGAAGCGCAAGAAGTGCCCCTACAAGTACTTGAGGTCGTTCCCTTCCGGCAAGTGGGATGACTGGAAGAAAGATTGGATTGTCGTCACAGCAGAGGAGCACGAGAAGCTGGAGCTACCTGAAGGTCTTCCCAATGTCGACACTGATGCTTGGAGTGAAGCTCTGTTGCTGTCGGAGGCCTTCAACCCTGCCTTAACCAGGATCCGCTAATGCATGGAAGGAGGGGTGACCCCCCAGGTGGCCTTCAACCCTGCTTCATCTCAAGAAGTTCCAGCATGGCATCGACGTCGAGGGCGATGACTTAACTCCGCCAGCGACATTCCTCCCTCTGAATATGGAGGCGGAGTTCAGCAGGGAGCTCCGGTGGAAGATGCCGGTGCTTGACGACCTCGGTGAAGTTGAGAGTCGTCCGACCACCAGGTTGGCGATCCCCGAAGCTTCCGAGGGTGGCCCTACTTCCGCCCCGAGACAGAGAGCTGAAGTCATCGGCAAGGGCAAAGAGTTGGTTGAGCCCTCCAGCTGAAAGAGGAAGTTGAAGGACTCTAACAGGAGACCTGTCAGACCTTCTCATTCAACAGCAGCTCCTTCTCCCCGGTGGGGGAGGTCTTCTACTGCGACAACCACTCTAGCATCGACCTCTCCCCGGAATGCCAGCTTCGACCAGGTGACTCCGACACCAGGGCCAACTAAGGGTTCTAGGTCCGAGGGTCCTTCCCAGTCGAGGGGGGCCCCAACCAAGACGTCGCTGGCGGCAGCAGCAAGCTCCGGAGGGCCTTCCGGAGCTACTACCCCAGTTGTGACTAGGTCGGGCTCTGAGTGTCCGGCGAAGAGATTCCGCGCTAGCTGGAGCGGAAGTCTACCAAGGTAAATTTGATTTTTTACCTCAATTGATTGTTTTTGTTGTAATCATATTTTGAGTTTCTTCGTCCTTCATCCACAGGGTATCCAAAAAAGGGGCTGAAGCTCCGGTTCCTGTGACAGCAGCTGATGATGTGCAGGCGGAGGCTCTGTCTCTAGTTCCAACGCCGCCCCAGGTGGAGGCTGAGGTCACGGTAGTTCCGACACCGGCTGTTGTGGATCTCGACTCATCTCCCGAAGCTCCCGTGGTAGCGCTGGACCACGGGAATGAAGATGTACCAGCGGCACCAGCTTCCGAGGTTGAAGCTCCGATTTTGGATGCTGTGATGATGGATGCTCCGGCCTCAGGGTCAGAGGTAGTTGTAGTTCCAGCCTGAGGGTCGGATGTTGTTGAAGCCCCAGCGGTGGAGCCGGTGATAGATGAAGTTCCAGCACATGAGCCGGTTGTCGTGGAGGTGCCGGCACCCGAATCGGTGGAGGTCGAAGCACCAGCGCCTGAACCGGCGGTGGAGGAGGCACCAGGGTGGGAGATAGAAGTGGCCTCAGCTCCGGCCGAATCTTCAATGCCTGCCCCAGGGGAGGTAGTCCCAGTGGTACCCGTGCCCGAGCCAGGGCGCCACGACGAAGCGATTGGTCCTCTGGCAGAGGGATCAGTTGCTGACGACCTGGCGGTGGGACCTTCGGAGCCGACTTCAGAGGTAGAAGCTCCCATTGCCGGACCTTCCTCGCAGCGACTGAGGCTATCCCAGAGGGCGGCCCTTGTGCTGCGGAAGCTCAGGGGCCTACTCTTGTAGAGTGGGACCCAATTTTTGTTATGGAGAACCCATTGGAGTCGGCGGAGAGGACCCCGGCAGGTCTGGAGCCAATCCCCCTGTCGTTATCCATCGAAAACGCCTGCTCCAGCCTTCGTCAGGTCCAGCTGGCCTTTTATCACGACAGCAAGGCTCTTGAGGAGGAGCGCAAAACCCTTAGGAGGTGGCGCAACCGGCTCCAATTCGAGACCAAGCTGGCGCAAACTAGGCTGGCTGACGATAAGGAGTGGGTCAAGAAGGGGAAGGCTTGGATGGAGTACTAGGGCCAGCTGCTAGACTAGAGGGAAAGCATGGTGCAATCCCTCGACAACCAGTCCAGGGCTATACATGTATAGGCTGTGGCTGCTAATGAAGCAGCGAACGATCGCCAGGAGCAGCTCACTACCATCCACGAAAGCCTCGTCAAGCGCCAGGAGGCTCTTGAAGAGAGGGAGAAAAAGCTCAAAGATGAAGAGCAAAAACTCCTGGAGCTAAGGGATGACCTCGTGAAGAGGGAGGACGAGCTCGCTCAGAGGCTGGCTCTGGGTGACAAGAGGCTCGCGGAGCACACCAAGAAGCTGGAGGAGCTCTGCGAGAGCAAGGAGAAGAAGGCGTGCAAGCGGGGACAGGACCTCACCAAGAGGGAGAACGAAGTTGCTGCCAGGGAGAATAAAATTGGGGCTGGGAGAGAGACCTGGTTGACCGCCGGAACAAGATCCACGTCCCGGAAGAGGAGCTTGCCAACCTCTAAAGGCAAGTTGCTAAAAGGATTCAGTAGCACGCTGTAGGATTGAAGAGCACGTGAAAATCTACTAGAGGGGGGGGGTGAATGGTAGATTTAAAAATCTTACGCAGCGGAACAATTAAACCCCAACCCCTTCGGCATAAAAACGATCTCTTAAAAAACTCGTGTGTGAGACTAATATAAATGTGTTTCACCGTGACAAAAGTGACGGATATCAGAGAGAATCAAGTCACGAAGACAACACAAAAGCAATCACTCAAATCCGTCGAGAAAAACTCAAGCTATGATCGAAAGATCAAACAATGGTCAATCTGCCCTACTCGAGAAAAAAAACAGTTCTTGAATGCTGCAAAGAAACTCGTGTAGATCAGAAACCACAAATCCAATGACCGTTAAATTTTGACATATGATAGATAATCAAGTTGTGAAGACAACCCAAAAAGAATCACGTCAATTGGATCCGTAAAACTCGAGTTATGATAAAACCACCGACGAAAGGTAGTGCTGTCCAGAAACTCGACGAGTAAAACTTGTCTGGAACAAGTCGGACGAACAAGGCACAAAAGTTCCTTCAAACTAAGAATTTTATTCAATAGAACACAAGAGGAACAGCCTCAAAGTCGTGCACCACGAGCTCTGGGCTCCCTTGCTTATATAACCAGCCCTTAGGCCAACCCAATATCAACTAGGACTCCAATCCTACTCAGATCACGAATCGTAACTTTCCATAACTGCTCAAGATTCTTCTATACGCAGATAGAAGCAATCTTAAGACTTCCAAACACCTTAGGAACGTATCCCATATTCCTAAACAACTCAAATTCGTGACCCACACAAAATCCTATCATAACCAACTCAAATATTTCCATATTTGAGTCAAACCTGACTCAGCCGCAGCCTCAGTCCATAACCTAGTCGGTTGGACCTTTCCGACCAATTCTTTACGTCCACATCTCTTCATCACGCCTCGGAACCATGTAGCCACGTCCATGCACTCCTTGCATACGTGCAAACATCTTCCAATGACGTCCATGATACCTTCATATGCATTGTTCTTGATTCAATCATGCTGCGCAACCTCCTGATCAGCTCAACCACAATTCCTCCTTAATTTGGTTGTTGGAACCTCATCTCATCCCTGAGACTAGTCCAATGGATCCCGTCACCAGCCATGTCTTGAACTCAAGCAACACCTACACATGAATAAACAACCAATCCATACGAGTCCAAGTCCTCGACTTGACTCAAGTTAGTTCCGAACACAACACCTTATGTGAGCACCTCACATAAGCATGTTGCAAAACCACAGTAACACTATATCATCCATATCAACCAAAACGCACCAAAAACTTAGCAAATAAATACTAAGCAATCTTTCCAATAATGTAAAGCAAGTACGAAACATTGCAAATGAAAAGCAAAAGCACTACAGTCAAGTTCCGGACCTTGCCAGAGCAACCGGGACCTTGAGCCGGAGCTAACAAAAGCTAGTAGAACCTAGCACCGGAGCTTACCAAAACTAGTACAACCAAGCTCCCCTCGGAGCTTACAAAACTAGCAGAACGTAGCGACGGAGCTAACTAGAACTAGCCAGAACTAGTAAACCCAAAAGCCAGAGCTAGAAAAATCAACTCAGAGCTTAGCAAAAACACGCCGGAGCTATCAAATATATGCCGGAGCTAAAGATAAAGCTCACCGGAGCTAACCAAAGCTAGTCGGACCTTACCAAGAAGTCAGACCTAGCATCTAATGTAGCCGGAGCTACCCAAAACAAGTCGGAGCTATGGTCGGACCTTGCTAAAAAGGTGTTTTGGTGATATTCAAAACTTTTATCATCAAAGCCAAGTGTATTCACGACAAGCCAATGTATTCAGCACACATAGATCTTACAATCTCCCCCTTCGTGAATGCATTAGCAACACCATTTAAAATCCGAACATTGGTTTATTCACATAAAAGTTTTGAAGACAATTTCTCCCCCTTTGTAAATCAAAAGTAAATGAGAAGAAAAATTATCCCATATTATATTATCTCTCCTTATGCACATATTCTCTCTCTCTTCATGCTTATCTCCCCCCCTTTGACAATGTATTCAACAAGTCATGAGATATAAACAAATTATCTCTCCCCCTTCAGTTGTTATGAGCATATTATAACATATACACATAAAACAAAGATCATCCAAGTCATACTATCAAGTAACTTACACTATCACATCAATGAGATACATAAAGTAGTGTAAGCCATGCTAGAGATCATATGTAATTTTCAATTTAAGCAAGTCATGATCTCACAAACTTAACTATTTCATAACTTGAAAGCATGACACTAGTTGCTGCATTTTATTATTTTTCAAAGCACAAATTTAGATCATATGATATTTGCAAGAGATTATATGCGCATCTGCCTTATTCTAACCAACCAAGCCAAGCCTATGTGATTTGACAATCAGAAGCTTAAGGACATGATTTTAGTCATACACAACTTCTTCCAAGTTCAAATCTAAGTGCAATGATAAGCTATCTCAGAAAAAGAAGTGTGATGCATGCATATTCTCTTGATCTTTTCTCAATTTATATTTGTTCATAAAAACTCAACATGTGAGTTGATTACTTGATTAATTCTTTATGATTAAATGCACTTGTGAACATGCGACAAGTTCAAAACAGCAAGAAAGTTCGACCATGAACAGATTTAGTGTAAGTAATTATTCCAATTACTAGACATGGCAAAAACTACAAAATGTGTAACACAAGTAATGTAGTAAGAACTTTCAGCATGTAAAAGGAATCACAAAGTCATATATGTATGAAATACTATGCTCATATTATTTTTATTTCAGATTCACACATAGACTTCCCAAGTTTCAAAACTCCCCCTCAATTTAAGCCATGAGGATGCATAACCCCTATTTCACTACGAATGTAACAAAAACGAGTGAAATCCAAAGGTTTTGTAAAAATGTCAGCCAATTGTTGTTCGGTATCTACATGGTGAAGCACAATGTTTCCTTTTTCAATATTATCTCGGAGAAAGTGATACCTAATGTCAATGTGCTTAGTTCTAGAATGTTGCACGGGGTTTTTAGCAATGCAAATGGCACTAGTGTTATCACCGAACAGTGGAACACTATCTAGATCAACCCCATAGTCCTTAAGTGTTTGAACAATCCAAAGAATTTGTGAGCAAGCACTAGCAGCAGCTACATATTCAGATTTGGCTGTGGATTGTGCAACTGAATTTTGTTTTCTAGAGGACCAAGCAACAAGAGAATTACCAAGAAAATGACAAGCACCGGAAGTACTTTTCCTATCAATCCTACAACCCCCAAAATCAGCATCCGAAAAAGCTTTCAAAGTAACGGTTGAGGAAGAAGCAAGAAAAAAGTCAAATTCTTGAGTTCCATGTAAGTACCTGAGAATCATTTTGACGGCTTGACGATGTGAAACACGTGGGGAGGCTTGAAACCGTGCACAAAGACATACGCTTAATTGTATGTCCGGTCTTGATGCCGTAAGGTACAAAAGTGATCCGGTCATACTTCTATATTCTTTTTGATCCATGGGTTCACCATCTTCATCAAGTTCAAGTGTTGTTGCTGTTCCCATTGGTGTCCGAAGAGGCTTGCTTTTTTCCATGTTGAAGCGCCTTAGGAGGTCTTTGGTATACTTCGTTTGATGCACAAAGGTACCCTCCTTGGTTTGCTTGATTTGCAGCCCCAAAAAGTAAGTGAGTTCACCCATCATACTCATTTCAAATTCGGAACTCATCATTGCTGAAAACTTGGACACAAGATCATGAGAAGCACAACCAAAGATAATATCATCCACATATACTTGAACGAATAATGAGTCATTGCCATGTTTAAGCACAAAAAGAGTTTTATCAACCTTGCCCATGGTAAACCCATTTTCAAGTAAGAATGTTTTTAGCCTATCATACAATGCTCTAGGGGCTTGTTTGAGACCGTATAAGGCTTTGGGCAGTTTGTAAACATGATTAGGAAAATCTGGATTTTCAAAACCCGGTGGTTGTTTGACATAAACCTCCTCATCTATGTAGCCATTAAGAAAAGAACTTTTAACATCCATTTGATATAGCTTAAAACCATTAGATGCTGCAAAAGCTAACACAATTCTTATGGCTTCTAATCTAGCGACAGGAGCAAAAGTTTCATCAAAATCTAGACCTTCAACTTGAGTGAAACCTTGAGCAACCAACCTAGCCTTATTCCTAACCACAACCCCATTCTCACTTTGTTTATTTTTATATACCCATTTAGTTCCAATTAAAGTGTGACCTAGAGGTGGAGGTACATGTTTCCAAACATTATTTCTTTCAAAATTTTCTAACTCTTCTTGCATGGGAATAATCCAAGATTCATTATTGAGTGCGTGTGATATATCTTTGGGTTCAAAAGAAGCAACAAAAGCAGAATGAGCATGAGAGTTTGGATCGCAAAACCTGGACCGTGTGACTATTCGTGCAAGCTTCCAATCATCTGTTGTGGGGGATGATCTTTGTAAAAACATAGGGGAACAGATGTCTCACAAGCTTCTTCTTCATTAGGTTCATCGTAGATTGATGAGCTTGTGACTTGTGGACAATCAGGACCAGCATAGGTGATAGCCGGAGCTTGTTCAATGTCCGGAGCTGGACACGTGTCAACTTCGGAACTACCAGGCAATATCACTAGCTCTTCTTCATCTTCGAAAATACCCTCCCCTGAGGATACGGATCTGGTCCTGCAACACCGGAGCTAGTACCTGGGCTAGCTTCATCAAAAGACACTTCACAAGTCTCCACAATTTTGTTAGTGTCAAGTAAAAGCACACGGTAGCCTCTAGTATGAGATGGATAACCAAGAAACATGCCATCAATGGATCTAGGTTCAAATTTATCAAGATTACCATGTTTCTTAATAAAGCATTTGCAACCAAAGACCCGAAGGTGTGTAACACTAGGCCTATGTCCAAACCGAAGCTCATATGGTGTTTTACCTAGCTTAGCACGCAAGAAAACACGATTTGAGACATAACAAGCGGTTGCTAACGCATCAGCCCAAAATTTCCTAGGAGTTTGATATTCATCAAGCATAGTCCTAGCCATCTCAACTAAGGTTCCGTTCTTTCTTTCTACAACACCGTTTTGTTGAGGTACATATGGTGAAGAGAATTGATGATCTATTCCATTTTCAGCACAAAAGTGATCAAAAGATTGATTTTTAAATTCAGTTCCATTATCACTTCTAATTGCTTTTAATGACCCTAGGTGATCAATTGATAATCTAAGAAATAAAGTTCTAAAGTGACTAAAAACTTCATTCTTAGACGCCATAAAGTAAACCCAAGAGTATCTAGAATAATCATCAACGATAACAAGAACATACCATTTACCTCCGAAGGATTGAACACGTGAAGGTCCTACGGTGTCATGATGCAAAAGTTGACATGGTTCAGTTGTCATGATCATTGTGAGAGGAGTATGTGAACCTGCAACCATCTTAGCATGTCTACAAGAAGAGCACACAATTTCTTTGTCCCCTTTAAGCTTAGGCAGTCCACGTATGCGATCAAGAGAACTAACACGCGTTAGGTGATCAAAGCCTACGTGACCAAGTCTACGATGCCAAAAATATAAGTCCTTTGAATCATTAGCAACTAGACACCTATGCTTAGAAGAAGACATATCAAAATCAGCTTTAAAAACTCTTCCAAACCGAGACATGTTAAAAATAAGCTCACTATTTGAACCTACAACTTTGCAGCAGTTTTTATTGAAAATAATTTCTAGATTTCCATCTAGCAATTGTGCAACAGAAAGCAAGTTGTATTTCAAATTTTTGACAAGTGCCACATCCTTCAAAGTGTAGTGATCATTTACTCTAACCGAACCCTTAGCAATTATAGGAGTTGAAGAATTATCGGCAAAAGTAACATTCTCTACACGTGACACAAAAGAGAGGGAGGAGAACCAATCTTTGTTACCGGTCATGTGGCGTGAGCAACCTGAATCCACAATCCAAATGTTCTCCTTCCTCAAACGTGTAACCTACATAAAAGCACAATACGTCGATGACTCAATACTGGGGTTAGTCAAAAGGCATTTAGGAATCCAGTACTGAGTCACACGACGTGTAGCAGGAAAAACACGCGAAAGTTGAGACAAAACAGCAGGTTTATGAGTCAAAGTTTGAGAATTTTTATTCTTGACTACTGACCTATAAGGTGTTACTTGTGTAGCACAAAAATCAGTAGCTCCGGAGGCAAAAGCAGAAGGTCCGGAGGTAAACTTTGAATGTTTTTGACTCAAAACAGCAGGTTGTATATTCGGTTCAATGTGTGCAGCAAATTTTGCATGAAAGTTATGAGATCTAGCAACCATTCTTTCCCTTTTATGTTGTTTAGCTAGTCTATAACAAAAATCTATGACATGACCATCTATACCACAGAAGGTACAATGAAATTTAACTTTGTGTTCATGTCTGGATGAGCAAGCAATATTTTTATTTGAAACCGAATGAGACAACACTCCTGCAGATTTGAAAACCACTCCTTTTTGTTTAGGAACTGTTTGAATCAAACCACTTCCTAATGACTTTACAATTTTAGGTGGATGTGCCTTAGCATGAGCATGAGAATCAAAACCTAAACCAGTTTTATTGTTGCAAGACTTGGAAGAATTCAGCAGTAAGTTTAGGTTTTTATTCCCATTACAAAATCGATCTAATGTCCTATGCATGTCATCAAGTTTATTGGACAGATCAAGGCAATTTTCACATGAAGTTTTTCCTTTTAGTTTGCAATTGGAACAAAATTTAACTTCATGAGAACGTAAAGCATTGTTCAATATAGAAATTTCATTCATAGCATCCTGTAGTTTCTTATCAAGATCATCACAAGTAGAACAATGCAAATCAATTGTAGAACAGCTAGCATCTTTCAAGTTTTTATCATTAAGTGCAGCAAGCCCTTTGTTCTTTTCAATTTCTAACTCAAGTTTATTAAGTGTGGAGGTGTGCACACTTCTTAATGAGGACAATTGTTCATATATTAAATCACATGAGGAACATGCATCATCACTAGGAATCAAAGTTTTTAAACGGTTGATTTCAGATTCTAGTGATTCAATTTTAGCAGCACTATCCCTAAGCTTTTTGTCATTTTTCTTAACAATAATAGTGGCACGAGAAATAGCATCACACATTTCTTTGCAAGTAGGACATACCTCTTCATTGTCGCTGTTGTGTCCTGCCTCCTCCATATTTGATCTTGACTTGCCCACCATGAAGCACAAGTTTGCCAAATCATCTTCATCTTCATCACTTCCAATGTCCACGTCGCTTGAACTGAACTCTTGAAGCGCGGTGATGAAACTGTTGATCATCTTGCGTCCTATGGTACCTTTCTTCTTCTTGTTGGAATTTCTAGAGGAGGTCCGAACCTTGCTTTGTTTTTCTTCCCGGGTGGTCGGACCTGAAAGGTTAGGGCATTCTGTACGAAAGTGTCCTGTTTTACCACATTCAAAACAGCGTTGAGGTCCGAAGCTTCCTCTCCTTCTAGTTCTCACATTTTGCAATGCTTTTGAGAATCTAGTAGAGATGAGTGCCAACTCCTCTTCTGGAAATTCTTTGATCTGCTCCAAGGTTAGTGAGGACAACAAAGCAAGAGTATTGCAAGATGATGATTGGATGGAGCTAGACATATCACGTTGTGAAACAAAATGCAATAGACTTATTGGGGTTCTTACGTGAGATTATGTCAATTTCATGAGTTTTTAGTTTAGAATAGAGTACATCTAATGTAAGAGAACTCATGACAGTAGATTCACGAATAGATGTGACTTTCATCTCCCAAATCAACATATCTAATACACTTAGCAATTGCCTAGCATTTTCAGCATCTGAAAAATTAACATTGACACTACGCAAGTTGCTGAGAATCTTATTAAAGCGAGCAAAGAGGTCATCAATAGACTCACCGGGTTGCATCTCGAAGCGCATGTATTCTTTCTTGAACATGTCTTGCCTTACCTCTTTGATCGTGTTGGATCCTTCGTGGTAGTCACAAAGTGCTTTCCACACATCTTATGCAGATCGGAGGTGTGCAACACGGTCGAAGTCACTTTGTGTTAATCCTTGTATGATCATGTTCCGAGCCTTGTTGTTATTGTCGACATCTCTCAGATTTGTAGCTGTAACTTGATCATTTGTTGGCACTTCGTAAGGCTTGTATACCTTCTCCCATATTGCAACGCCTTGTGTCTGGATGAAAGCATCCATGCGTTCCTTCCAAACCTGAAAATCAATACCAGCAAACACACAAGGTTTGGCGGAGTATTTCTCCATGATGATTAGTCAAAAACACACGCAAATCACAAATATTAGAGCACCGTGGCTCTGAAACCAATTGTAGGATTGAAGAGCACGTGAAAAGCTACCAGAGGGGGGGGTGAATGGTAGATTTAAAAATCTTACGCAGCGGAAACAATTAAACCCCAACCCCTTCGGCAGAAAAACGATCTCTTAAAGAACTCATGTGTGAGACTAATCTAAATGTGTTTCACCATGACAAAAGTGATGGATATCAGAGAGAATCAAGTCACGAAGACAACACAAAAGGAATCACTCAAATCCGTCGAGAAAAACTCAAGCTATGATCGAAAGATCAAACAATGGTCAATCTGCCCTACCCGAGAAAAAAACAGTTCTGGAATGCTGCAAAGAAACTCGTGTAGATCAGAAACCACAAATCCAATGATCGTGAAATTTTGACATATGATAGATAAACAAGTTGTGAAGACAACCCAAAATGAATGACGTCAATTGGATCTGTAAAACTCGAGTTATGATAAAACCACCGACGAAAGGTAGTGCTGTCCAGAAACTCAACGAGTAAAACTTGTCTGGAACAAGTCGGACGAACAAGGCACAAAAGTTCCTTCAAACTACGAATTTTATTCAATAGAACACAAGAGGAACAGCCCCAAAGTCGTGCACCACGAGCTCTGGGCTCCCTTGCTTATATAACCAGCCCTTAGGCCAACCCAATATCAACTACGACTCCAATCCTACTCAGATCACGAATCGTAACTTTCCATAACTGCTCAAGATTCTTCTATACGCAGATAGAAGCAATCTTAAGACTTCCAAACACCTTAGGAACGTATCCTATATTCCTAAACAACTCAAATTCGTGACCCACACAAAATCCTATCATAACCAACTCAAATCTTTCCATATTTGAGTCAAATCCGACTCAGCCGCAGCCTGAGTCCATAACCTAGTCGGTTGGACCTTTCCGACCAATTCTTTACGTCCACATCTCTTCATCACGCCTCGGAACCATGTAGCCACGTCCATGCACTCCTTGCATACGTGCAAACATCTTCCAATAACGTCCACGATACCTTCATATGCATTGTTCTTGATTCAACCATGCTGTGCAAACTCCTGATCAGCTCAACCACAATTCCTCTTGAATTTGGTTGTTGGAACCTCATCTCCTCCCTGAGACTAGTCCAATGGATCCCGTCACCAGCCATGTCTTGAACTCAAGAAACACCTGCACATGAATAAACAACCAATCCATACAAGCCCATGTCCTCGACTTGACTCAAGTTAGTTCCGAACACAACACCTTACGTGAGCACCTCACATAAGCATGTTCCAAAACCACAGTAACACTATATCATCCATATCAACCAAAACGCACAAAAAACTTAGCAAATGAATACTAAGCAATCTTTCCAATAATGTAAAGCAAGTACGAAACATTGCAAATGAAAAGCAGAAGCACTACGGTCAAGTTCCAGACCATGCCAGGTCAACCCGGACCTTGAGCCAGAGCTAACAAAAGCTAGTAGAACCTAGCACCGGAGCTTACCAAAACTAGTACAACCAAGCTCCCGCCAGAGCTTACAAAACTAGCAGAACGTAGCGCCGGAGCTAACCAGAACTAGCCGGAACTAGTAAACCCAAAAGCCGGAGCTAGAAAAATCAACTAGGAGCTTAGCAAAAACACGCCAGAGCTATCAAATATATGTCGAAGCTAATGATAAAGCTCACCGGAGCTAACCAAAGATAGTCAGACCTTACCAAGAAGTCGGACCTAGCATCTAACGTAGCTGGAGCTACCCAAACAAGTCAGACCTATGGTCGGACCTTGCTAAAAAGGTGTTTTGGTGATATTCAAAACTTTTATCATCAAAGCCAAGTGTATTCACTACAAGACAATGTATTCAGCACACATAGATCTTACACACGCTGAAAGAGGTCGAGCGCCTTGCCCTGGAAGGTTCGGAGCTTGCGATGACCAAGAGGTCCTTGGAAGAGATGCGAGGCTCAAGGGCTGCGGAGTCCCAACAAGTATGGGACTTCTTGGGAAAAGCCAATGATGCACTGATGCCGCTGGGCTTTATTCCCGTGCGTCTGAACGATCCGGAGCCGGAGCTGGATCAGGCGTTGAAGGCGTTGAGCTCGGCGGGCAACAAACTCAACAAGATGGGCGAGGTCATCGCGGATCAGTTGGAGACTGAAGGGAAATCCCTTGCGCAGAACATCGCAGAGTACATGCTAACGTGCTACACAAGTCGGGATCCTCACTTCCCACAAGATCCGGTGCTTGAAGGTCCCATCGACGGAGAGGGAGATGCCGCCAAGGCCAGCATGTCAGAGGTTTCCCAGAAGGTTGTCTCGTTCTTCTGTAGGATCTAGGACTTTCTCCTTGTAGCTCCCACTTGTATCTTCTCTTCTTTTCTCCAATTTTGTAATCTCTTGTGCTCAGATGAATGAAATCCAAGAAATTTATGAATTTCTTTTTTTGTCTTCAACCTTTGCCTCACTTTGCCCCTTAGTAGATGTTTACAATTTGATTGCGAACATGTACCAAAAGGATGTGGCATTTTGTTGAAGACTTATGTGCTTCGAACTTGTAGAGTGTAGGTCCGAAGTTGTTGATAGAAGGGTCCCCCTGAGGTTATCGGAGATTAGTAGCTCCGGCATCGACTGTTGTCAACACGTGAAGCGTCGACAGTTGGCCCCCTGGGGTTGTCGGAGATTAGTAGCTCCAGTGGCGACCACTGTCAGCATGTAGAGCATCGACAACGCAACCCATTGGGATGTCCTTCTACCATCTTTTCTTCACGTTGACGGCTAGCCCCCTGCACTTGCCAGAACTTGATAGCTCCGGCGATGCCTGCTATCAATGTTAAAACATCGACAACGGGCCACCTTAGGGGATGTCGAAGCTTTGATAGCTCCGGCACTATCCACCATCATCATGAGATTTTTATTTTTCCTGCACACTGAAGTCAAGAAAAACAGTAAAATCCATTTCTTATCTATAACTCGTTTGCGGCTTACTATTCCCGAAAGAAATTTTTAGGTCGACTACAATTCTATATACAATCAAGTGCACTTGCTTATTTTCTCCTGGTCCGATCGTTTTCTGGACTCACCTTACTAAGGCCTGTCGGGGTGTAGATATAGTGGCGTACTTAGGGTGTAAGACTAGGCTAAATCGATAGCACACTCGAGACCTAGATTGGCTTGGCGTTCAGGCGAGTAGGCCATTCAACAATGTTGAGACCCGAAAGAATTAACAAAACAACTTGAATTATACATGACTTGTTCGAGCTAAAAATTCTTGAGAATTGCACAACTTTGTTATAGACAAGAAAGAGAAAAATAAAAAATATTGAGCCTGTACAAAATAAATGCACGTGGAGTCTGTTTTCACATAACGATAACTTTCATTATAGGTCCGGGGTACAGGGGAAACAAGTACACTCTTAGGGTATGGAACCAGGCTAATTGTGTTACATTTGTTGTTTGACCCAGGGTAGCTAGCTACACTTTTAGTTCTGAGGCTGTGTCAAGTGTTGCTTGAACGTTGCGGACCTTACGGGAAAGGTCCGACTATTCTCCTAGAGGAGCTACCTGACTCTGTACAATGACGCTATAACATACATCATACATAATTACAGACTCACCTTTGTGATATTAAGCGTAGAACTTACGGAGGTGCTTAATGTTCCAAGGACTAGGGAGCAATGTCCCATCCTCGGTTGCCAAGCGAACGCATCTGGGACGGGATACTTTAATCACTCGGAAGGGTCCATCCCAGCTGGAGGAAAGTTTGTTTAACCCTTCTCAAGTTTGTATTCTTCGTAGCACCAGATCGCCTTCCTCAAGCTGTCGGTTATGCACATGCCTTTGGTGATAGCGCCGGACCGCTTGGCGGTATCGTGCATTTCGAACAGCTGCTCGGCACCTTCCCTCTTCAACGAGTTCAAGGTCTTCATGGAGCTGGTCCTGCGTGGCTTCGTTAAAGGTCCGGACCCGGAGTGACCCCAAGGTAATTTCCGGAGGAAGGACTACTTCAGCTCCATACACCAGGAAGAAGGGTGTCTCTCAAGATGACCGGTTTTGAGTTGTCCTGTTTGCCCATAAGGTGGGCAAAAGCTCTTCAATCCGGTTGGCTCCATGTTTTTTCAGGCGCTCATATGTGCGCGTCTTGAGTCCTTTTAGGATTTCTGCATTTACTCTCTCAGCTTGGCCATTGTTTGCCGGGTGATCTACGAAAGCGTAGTTGACTTGAATGTCGAGGTCTTTGCAATATCCTTGGAATGCAGAGCTTGTGAATTGGGTCCCATTGTCAGCTATGATCTTGTTTGGGACTCCAAATCTGCATACTATGGACTGCAAGAAATTGATAGCTTATTGCTTGTTTATTGTCACAACTGAAGTTGCTTCCGACCACTTGGTGAACTTGTCGATGGCGACATACAGGAACTTGTAACCTCCGACGGCTCTTGGGGAAGGTCCCAAGATATCCATACCCCACATGGCGAATGGCCATGTCGGAGGTATCATTTGTAGAGGTTGAGTTGGTGTGTGAATTTTCTTCGCATGAAACTGGCATGCTTCACATTTCTTCACTAGCTCGGTTGCATCCTGGAGTGTTGTAGGCCAGTAAAAACCATGCTGGAAGGCTTTACCGACCAACGTGCTGGAAGACGCGTGGTTCCCACACTCGCCTCCATGGATTTCCACGAGGAGCTCACGGCCTTCTTCCCTTGTAATGAACCGCATTAGGACGCCGTTGACACCATGCCGGTAGAGATCCCCTTCTACCAGTGTGTATCTTTTAGCCAATCTGACTATCTGGTCATCAGATACATTGTCTTCAGGAAGGATCTTGTCTTTCATGTAGCTCCGTATCTTCGAGATCCATGCATCAGAGCTAACTTGAGCCTCTGAGTCTTGCGTGCTGGGTTGCTCAGAGCTTCCTGCGGCACCTATGACCCTTGATGGACGCCATGGTAACAGGGCCATCAGGACTGTCTGCTTCGAGGTGCTGGTCTTGCCCCCTTCGCTTAGTTCGGCAGGATGAGCTGTTGGTCTTGACAATCTCCGGACGAAGGTTCCGTCGGGAACCGGAGCTCTGGTTGAAGCTTTCGTCGAGAGTTCGTCAGCTTCAGCGTTGTTGAGGCACTAAACATGGCAAAGATTCAGGACTTCGAAGTCCTTCTGAAGCTTATAGACTTCAAGTAGATATGCAGCTAATTGAGGGTTGTTGCAGGAGCATTCACCTTTAACTTGTTGTATAATGAGCTACGAATCACCCTTTACCAACAGCTGCTTGACACCATATGATAGTGCCACCTTGAGCCCATTGATTAGTGCTTCATACTCCGCCATGTTGTTGGTCGCCTTGAAGTCAAGGTGAACCATGTATTTGACCTTCTCCCTGGTCGGAGCGAGGAGAAAGATTCTAGCTCCGGCCCCCTGCTTCTGCACAGAGCTATCGAAGTAGAGAGTCTAGTGAGGCTCAGTGAAGATCGGAACATTGGGTTCCAGATTATGCTCACTGGGGCCCCCATGATTTGATAGAGAGGGGGTCCATTCTGCCAATAAGTCTGCCAATGCTTGACTCTTGATCACTTGTCTTGGAACGAATTCAAGATGGAACTCGGCTAATTTCGCTGCCTACTTTGCAATGTTCCCAGTAAAATTGGGGTTATGCAAGATTGCACGCAGTGGATAAGAGGTTACCACTGAAATCTTGTCAGCTTGGAAGTAGTGACGAAGCTTCCTAGAGGCAATAAGAACCGCATAGAGCAGCTTATGCACCTCTAAGTACCGAGTCTTGGCGTTGTGAAGTACTTCACTTATTAAGTATACTCGGCGCTGGACTGTCCGGACCCTATCGGAGGGGCTTGGAGCTTCCTCCTCATCAACCCGGACCCTTCTGGAGGGGTCCGACCCTTCTTCGTGGACCACCAGGTTCTTGCTAGAGGAACCCGAAGCTTCATCTGGAGTGACCCGGACCTTCCCGGAAGGATCCAGATCTTCTTGTTCAGCAACAATAATTCCTTCATTTGAAGGAGTTTGATCCTCTGGCATCGCACCTCGAGGATTCGGGTCTTTGGCTGGGACCCAGACTCGCCTTCAGGCAGCTCCGGGCTCTCCCGGAGGGGTCTGGATTCCTGAACTGGGGACAGTTCTGGTCTTTCCGCAACCAAGACCATGCTGACAACTTCATCATTTGCCAAAATGTAAAGCAGAAGTGGCTCACCAGGATCCGGAGCTACCAAAGTTGGTAGAGTGGTGAGGAACTACTTTAGCTCTTGAAAAGCCTTTTCTGCTTCTTCAGAACATTGGAATGGTCCGGACTTCCTCAATAATTTGAAGAAGGGTAGCGCCCGTTCCGCCAGTCTTGAGATGAATCGGCTGAGGGCAGCTAGACATCCAGTCAGCTTCTGGACATCCTTGATGCGGGCTGATGGTTGCATGTCTTCAATAGCTTTAATATTTGTCGGATTCGCCTCTATTTTTTCGGTGGTTCACCAAGAATCCAAGAAGCTTTTCCGGAGCTAACCCCAAAGACACACATGTCTGGGTTCAGCTTGGTGTGTGTGATTAGTAAGTTGTTGAAGACAGCCTGTAAGGTGTGAAGAAATGACTCCTTGTTCTTGATCTTAACGACAATGTCATTGATGTACACTTCCACTACATCTCTGATGAGCTCTCCAAAAGTTTTGTACATAGCTCGCACAAACGTTGGAGCAGTGTTTTTGAGACCGAATGACATGGCAGTGTAACAATATAATCCATCGACTGTGATGAAGGAACTGTGCTCTTCATCTTCCCTAGACATTCTGATTTGATGATACCCAGAATATGCATTTAGGAAACACAGTAATTCACACCCGGGGGTGGAATCCACTATCTGATCTATTCTAGGTAGCGGAAATGGATCTTTGGGCATGCCTTATTTAGTGTTGTGTAGTCGATACAGATCCGAAGCTTCCCACCAGCCTTGGGTACAACGATTGGATTTGCCAGCCATCTCGGGTGGAAGACTTCCCGGATGAATCCAGCTTCGAGCAACTTCTTCAGTTCTTGAAGTATGAAGTTTTGTCACTCTACTAATTGCTTCCGAGGCTTCTGATGTACAGGCCGAGCGTCGGGATAAATCTTCAAATTATGCTCAATCAACTCCCTAGGGATCCCAGGAATCTGTGACGGTTTCCAGGCAAACACGTTGACATTAGCCCGGATGAAAGTGATGAGCGCGAGTTCCTATTTGTTGTTTAGACCTCCCGATATACGGGTGGTCTGAGCAGCATCGGAACCAATTTGGACGACTTTGATGGGAATGTCGGTGTTGCCGCTTGGTTGCACACGAGGTGCAGAGGTTGAGCCTCGATGACGAATGCTCGGGGGCTTCGGAGCTTGCTCCTTTCTGGATTCTTCCTCCTGCTCTGTAGCAAGCGCGTGTAGTTCTTCCAGAGCAGTAACTCCGGCAGTCCGATCTCCGCGGATCCGGAGAATGCCTAAGGGTGTTGGCATCATCAACACCAAGTAACCATAATGAGCAGCAGCTATGAATTTGTACAAAGTTGGCCTGCCCAGGAGTAATTCTCCTGAGTCCCGAAGGTCACCGGGAGTGTAATGGCACCGAGTGGAGTTATGGCCCCCGGACCTACTCCTGAGAAAGGTCGGGACGGGCAAAGATCCGATGGTCGGAGCAGAAGCTTGACGAAGGCTTCGAAGCTTATGAGGTTCAGCCCCGAACCTCCGTCCACCATTACGTGGTGGAGTTGGATGTTGTTGATGGTCGGAGATACCATCAGTGGAATTTGGCTAGCTCTGATCATGTTTTGAGGGCAGTCTGAAGCATCAAGGTTATGGCAGTATCCATCCACTTCCGATGAGGCCCTGCCCTGGCGGTGGGAGCTACAGAGGTCATGTCCCGCCGCATTGTCTTGAGGACACGGCGAGAAGTGATGTCCCGTGAACCACCAAAGACGGTGTTCATGTTCTTTCAACGCTTGTTATCGAAGATGTCAGAGTCATCGTCAACGAAGGTGTAAACAGCCTTCAAGACCTTTTTGTGGTCCTGAAAGCCTAACTCCTCTTCAGCTTGAGCTTCGTTGACTTCTTGTTTTCCTTCCCTTGGATAGAAAGGAGCTTATTCCTGGCGCTTGTTGTAGCGCTTGGCAGTTTTCCAGGTTGTGGCTGTCCATCTTATGTATGGGGCACCACATCTTGGAGCTGCCACCATCTTTAGACGACGGTCGAGGTCGTTTCTCGAGGCGCGGCCCCTGACCACCCGGAGTTTCGGCAGCAGTGGCAATAGGTGTGCTGGCCGACGACTTCTTGTTGTCGTTGGACTTTTTCTTCTTCTTTCCACTCCCAGAGGTAGTGGCTTCACCCTTGGAGGATTTTTTGTTGGCCTCCGGAGGTGGTTGGGAGTGCATTTCACGGCCCTCCGCAACTTTGGCACACTTGTCTGCCAAGCTGAAGAGTTCCATGACACTGGTGACTTCCTTGGTCGCCAGCTTCTCCAGCATTTTCTTATCTCGAACGCCCTGTCTGAATGCTACAATAACAGAAGCGCTTGAGATAGAAGGAATAGTATTTCGTACTTGGGAGAACCTCTGGATGAAAGATTGCAAGGACTCTCCCCCTTTTTGCTTGACAGCAAAAAGGTCCAGTTCTATGCCTGGTCGGGTGTATAAGCTTCCGAAATTGGCGGTGAACTGTTGGCACAACTCCGCCCAACTATTGATGGAGTCAGGCGGAAGGCTCATGAACCAAGACCTGGCGGTCCCAGTTAAATCCATAGTGAAATAATTGCCCATCATAGCCTCATTTCCCCCAGCCACAAGGATAGCAGTGGAGTAGATTTGAAGAAATTCAGCGGGATTGACAGTCCCATCAAATTTCTCCGGCGGGTGAGGCCGAAACTTTTGCGGCCATCTGACCATGCGTAGGTGCATGGCCAAGGCTGAACAACCTTTTCCTACTCCCTCACGAGCAGGGCTGTCCCGAGCCCCTTGCCTCTTGCGAGCACGCTTGATGTGGACGCGACCGTCCTGTTGTCGGTAACGACAATCGAGCTCTGCCCAGAGGTCATGAGTTGAAAGCCTCGTTATCGTGTGAGTACGTCGCGCCCCGGGAGGCAGCGGCATCGCCTGTTGCAATGCAGCACGCCTCCCATGTTGTGAGGCTTGCAGACCGAGTCTACCTGACAAGGACCGATGCTGCGATGGGGCCCGCCCCGAGGGGGGAGGACCTTGATTGCTGATGCAATCGGCTGCTGTTGTAACCAAATGATCCACATCAGCTCTCCACTGCTCCATCGCACCCTAGGGTGCTCCTGGAGGCAGTGGACGTTGGAGAAGAGCACGCGCAGCATTAAGCGCGTGTTCTGGGTTGTTATTCGCCGATGCAGTGACAAACACGGACGCCCCATCTCGCTGTCCAGCTTGATTCACCGGAGCGGATGGTGGCGGTGGTGGCATGACTACTGCTGGAGCCACAGTACCTGCTGGCTGCTGCATGTTGAAGGGATTGCCTCCAGCAGGTTGCTCAGCATGCTTATTGTTGGATGATCCAGCAGCAGAGTTCACCATCTTTGAATCTCAGGCGCCCCCTACCTGGCGCGCCAACTATCGTAGAGTTATCTCCAGCAATTCTCCCGGTACTACCGTTGGCAGCCTGCGGAGTTTCTTAGTTCGGTTGTGGGCGCGCGGAGATTCAGGACAAGATGGCAATTTGACACGAATATTTATGTGGTTCAGGCTGCCTGAGCGTAATACCCTACTCCACGGGTGTGTGTTGTTGTTGTATTGAGCGTCTGAGCGCTTGAGTGTGAGAGACTAGAGTGTCTGGGAGTCTTAGGCGCATGTCCCTCCCGTGTATCGCTCGGTCAGTCCTTTTATAGTACAAGGACTGGCCGTTACATCATCAGCCTGGCCCGACATGTGACCCTGGCGGTTTCTGATGCTTAATACACAGTTAATGTACTTAATTCCCCTTAAAAGCGTGATAACGTGCCTTGATGGCGGCGTTACTGATCTTAAGGGTCCTCCGAGCGTGTTTCATTAAGATAGCATTAATGACACATAATCGGGTCTTGAAGCTTTAATTTTTCCCTAAAGGTCCGAGCCGTTGGAGGTCCACCAATCTCCTTGTTGATGTTGAAGGTCCAGCGGTTGGACGCGTGGCAGCTCCGGAGCTTACTGTCTTGGACGAGTAGGTACGATGTTGTTGTACACGTGTCGGTACCGAAGCTTCCCTCTGTCGGGGGTTAGGTCCAGGGGTGCCACACAGGTATCTAGTCCGGAGCTATCCCACGTATGGAATGTAGCTCCGGTTTTATGATACACGTGGCGGCACTGGGACTAACCATAGAAGGGAGGCAGGTCCGGTTCCGTGTGACACGTGGGGCCTTTAGAGATCTTCAATTCAGATAGGTGGAGATCCATTGCACTCTTTGCAGTCCCAAGGGGTATCAGGTACGCAGGGTACTGATAGATACCAAAGGCCTATGTCGGGTGTATGAACTAAATATCGCAAGATTCTCTTTACGGCTATCAAATGACACTCTTTTGGGCTGGCTTGAAACCTTGCACACAAACATACACTCAACATAATGTCTGGACTATATGCACATAGGTAGAGTAGAGATCCAATCATGGAGTGATATACCTTTTGATCGACGTTCGGTCCATCTTCATTGAGATCCAAGTGGCCATTCATTGCCATGGGAGTCTTTATAGGCTTCGCCTTGTCCATTCCAAACTTCTTGAGTATGTCTTGGGTGTACTTAGTTTGGCTTATGAACGTCCCTTCCTTTTGTTGCCTCACTTAGATTCCCAAGAAGTACTTTAGCTCTCCCATCATAGACATTTCAAATCTATCTGTCATAATCTTACTAAATTTCTCACAAAAAGATTTGTCAGTTGAACCAAAGATAATATCATCAACATAAATTAGACAAATAAAGAGATCATTGTCAAAGTTCTTTATAAAAATGTATAATCTACTTTACTGATCTTAAAACCATTTTCAATTAAGAAATCTCTAAGACACTCATACCAAGCTCCAGGAGCTTGTTTGAGGCCGTAGAGAGCCTTACGCAATTTAAAGAAGTGGTGGGGGAACTCTTCATCTTCAAACCCGGGGGGTTGCTCCACATACACCTCCTCCTTTATTGGTCTGCTGAGGAAGGCGCTTTTCACATCCATTTGATAGAGCTTGAAATCATGGTGAGTAGCATATGCAAGTAATATTCTAATAGACTCAAGTCTAGCTACGGGAGCAAAGGTCTCATCGAAATCCAAACCTTCGACTTGTCAATACCCTTTGCCCACATGTCGTGCCTTGTTCCTTGTCACCACCCCGTGTTCGTCTTGTTTGTTGCGGAAGACCCATTTGGTGCTGATGGCACTGAACTTGGGTCTTTCGACTAGTTCCCACACCTCGTTCCATTTGAAGTTGTTGAGTTCTTCTTGCATGGCCACTACCCAATCCGGATCCTTCAATGCTTCCCCAATCCTGCGTGGTTCCAAAAAGGATACAAACGAATAATGCTCACAAAAATTAGCTATGCGAGATCTAGTAGTTACTCGCTTTTGGATGTCACCGATGATGTTGTCGATTGGCTGATTCCTTTGGACGCATTGGTGTACTCTTGGGTGTGGCACTTGCGGTCTTGAATCTTCATGGTCATCTTCTTCTCCCCCCTGGATGGTTGCCCTCATTGACTTGTTGATCATTTTCGTCTTCTTGAGGTTGATCATGTGTGAAGGCTCCCCCTTGATCATTGGCCTCCATTTGTGGTTCATCTTCCTCATGCACATGTAGAGGTCATTCTTGTGGTCGAACTTCACCCAATGCCATTCTTCTCACTGCTTGGCAGGGAGCTTCTTCTCTTTCTAGCATACATGGATCAACTTGCTCCTTTTGGGAGCCGTTAGTTTCATCGAACACTACATCACGTGCTACATCAACAAGTACGGAGGTCTGGTTGAAGACACGATAGGCGTAAGAGTTCGAATAATAACCAAGCAAGAAACCTTCATCGGACTTCCAAGCGAACTTTGAAGTCCTAGGCTTCTTGTTCAAAATATAGCATTTGGTACCGAAAACTCAAAAATATGAAATATTAGGCTTGTTACTGGTGAGTAGCTCATATGATGTCTTCTTGAGTAGTCGATGAAGGTAGAGTCGGTTTATGGCGTGGCAAGCGGTGTTAACCGCTTCCGCCCAAAACCGATCGGAGGCCTTGTATTCATCGAGCATTGTTCTTGCCATCTCTATGAGGGTTTGGTTTTTCCTTTCGGCAACTCCATTTTGTTGAGGGGAGTAAGGTGCTGAAAACTCATGCTTTATGCCTTTCTCATCTAGGTACTCCTCAACTTGTATGTTCTTGAACCCCGTACCATTGTCGCTTCGGATGTTCTTGATCATCAATGAAAACTCATTTTGAGCACGCTTGAAAAATTCTTGAGTGTTCCTTGTGTTTTTGTGTTATCATGTAAAAAGAAACCCAAGCGAAGCGAGAAAAATCATCAACAACTACTAAGCCATATTTGCTACCGTCGATGCTTATGTAAGCAATTGGACCGAATAGGTCTATGTGAAGTAGTTTGAGCGGTCTTGTTGTAGTCATGACGTTCTTCGTGGGATGAGGTGCTCCATCTTACTACCCGGCTTGGCACGCACCACAAGGACTGTCTTTCTCAAAAACAACATCCTTTAAACCTCAGATGTGATCACCCTTGAGTAGTTTTTGAAGATTCCTCATACCAACATGCGCTAGCCGTCTATGCCACAACCAACCCATGTTGGTCTTTGCAATCAAGCATGTGTCAAGTTTCGCTTTATCTCCGTTGAAGTCAACAAGGTAAAGCTTTCCCTTTAACATACCCTTGAATGCAATGGAACCATCACTCCTAGAGACGGTCACACCCTCATTAGTGAACAAGCAATTATAACCTTTGTCATATAATTGAGATATGGAAAACAGGTTATAATCTAAGGAATCAACATGTAACACATGAGAAAGAGTATGTTGAGATGATATGGCAATTTTACCGGTACCTATCACCTTTCCTTGACTATTGTCTCCAAAATAGATGCCCTCGCTTGGATCCTCATTTTCTTCATACTCAACGAACATCCTTCTTTCTCCGGTCATATGGTTGGTGCAACCACTGTCTAGCACCCATTTAGATCAACTGGAGGAATAGGCCTACAAAAACAAATCATGCCTTGGTTTTAGGTACCCCAGCTTGCTTGGGTCCTTTGAGGTTAGTCACAAGGGATTTGGGCACCCACACATGAGATTTGGTGTTCCCATGGCGTGGCCCAACATAATTAGCATAAACTTTACCATAATTACTTCTCATTAAAACATAACATGCATCAAAGGTTCTAAATAGCAACTGTTGTTGTTTATAAACAGAACTAGTCCGGGAAATCGGACATGTCCAGAGGACCGGACTTGTCTGTCTACCGACCAGACTAGTCCGGTGATCATATGTGTTGGATGTGTTAATTTTGGACTTTCCAGTTTGAAAGGGTTTCCCCTTTACAAAGGCAATGCTTTCCTTGTTATTATTATGGCTTCTAGCATGTTGCTTTTCACCATAAGAATAACCAATGCCATATTTGACATTGGGAGGTCTTGTGACCAAGTATGCACTACGTGCATATTTGATCTTCTCCTTGTCAAATATGCCATTTTGGGAAGGATGCTTGTCCTTGGTAGAGGTTGACTTGTCTTTCAAGCTAGTGTCAGTTTTAGCACATGAACAAGTAATGATAGCTTCAGTTTTAAGGGGTTGAGAAGGCGAGCTTGAAGAGGATGAAGGGTCACTTTTCTTGAGTGACTCAACTTGTACCTCAATGATCTTGTTAACCTTGATTAGGTTAGCAAGTTCGTCCTTGATTGTAGCATTTGAGTCGCTTAACTCCAAGCAAGCTTCCTTGCTTGAAGCTAACTCAAGCTCTAGTGACTTGCTTCGCTCCTTTTCAAGTTCCAGGAGCTTGTCAAGTTCAACATATTCCTCATTTTGGGAGATAATCATGTCTTCTTGATAGTTTATCAACTTCTCCTTCTCAACAAGCTCATCAAGTAGAAATTTCATTTTTGCAACTGTTTTCTTATCTAAGCCAATGAGCATATCTTCGTTATCACTAGCAATTTCACTATCACTAGAATCAGAATGCAAGGAAGAGGATTTGGTTGTTACTTTTTGTTTACCTTCCTTTGCCATGAGGCAAGTGCCGTTCCCCTTCCATGCGCTGAGAGTGGGGAAGAGAGTGGACTTCTTGGATGTCTTCTCGATGGCTATGCTAGCCATCTCCTCTTCTTCTTTGGATGAGGACTCATCATTTGAGTCCCACTCCTTCCCTAGATGCGCTTGTTCAGCTTGCTTCTTCTTCTTGAAGAATTTCTTGGGTTTAGGCTTTGTTTTCTTGGTCTTCTTCTTGTTTTCTTCATATGGGCAATCAACTATAAAGTGGTCATACTCACCACAGTTATAGCATGCCCGCCTCAACTTCGGTCTTGTTTTTTCCTTGTACTTACTATCTTGATTTAGCCCCTTGTATTTTCTTCATCATTATTTTGAATTTCTTCATGAATAGTATCATGTCATCTTCATCCAAGTCGCTGCTTTCATCATCACCATCTTCCTCTAGTTGAGCTTCTCGAGCTTCCTTAGACAAGGGCTCGAGAGTGGACTTTAGAGCGACCCCTTTCTACTTTGCCAAGGTGAGGTCGGCAATCTCTTTGAGATGCTTTGCCTGCTTTTCCATCATCTCAAAATTGATGATCTTCCTGAGTAGTTCATCCGGGGTCATTTTCTTGTACCTGGGGATTTCTCTAATCATTGAGCATATGGTGACATTGTGAGGCATGAAAGCTCTAAGGATGAGCTTCACCACCTCGTGGTCGTTCCACTTCTTGCTTCCGTATGCTCGAACCTTGTTGATGAGTGTCTTTAGCCAGTTGTACATGTCTTGTGGTGACTCATCTTCTTTGATGGCGAATCTTCCCAATTCACCTTCGATCATCTCGATCTTCGCCTCTTGCACATCACGATCACCTTCATGTGCAGTTTGCAAAGTGTCCCATATTTCCTTTGCAATCTCGAGTACATCCACTTTTGTGAACTGGTACTGACTAAGTGATGAGGTGATAACAACTACATCTTGGACATTTTGATGGATTACTTGCTCTTGGCTAGGTGTGAGCTCCTTATCATTGTCGGGGATATCTATTCCTGTAACCACAATGTGCCACAAACTTGGATCGAGAGAAATCAAGTGCATATTCATGTTCTGCCTCCACATTGAGTAGTCATTGCCATAAAAGTGTGGGGCTTTTCCAAGCGGAATAGATAGATAATGATTGTTGTTAGAATTTAAGCGATCATAATTAAAATGATATCGGGAGTAGTCGGTGTGACTACTCCCCTTCTTATTCTTCTCATCTTCGATCTTCACTTTTCCCTTGGAGAGAGTTTTCTTTCTTAGGAGCGCTCGAGGAGCCTCTCCAATTTTTGGTTCTTTTCTTCTTCAACCGTCTCTTGGTTGATGGTCTTGTGTACGTCCTTCATGTCCGACATGATCTCTTCGAGTGATTAGTCTCCTTTTAAAGAAACCCGCTCTCATACTAATTGAATGTGGCCTAGAGGGGGGTGAATAGGCCTCTTTGATTTTTAGTTGGATCCTGCAACACTTAACAAATTTATCAAATCCGGAGATATCATACTAGTCCGGTAGAGTGTGGACTAGTCTGGTGCGTGCCGACTAGATTGATCAAGTTTGATCGATTATCTCGATCCTAGGATGTATGCAGTGGAAATATACTTGTAATTGAAGTGTCACACTACTATGAACTAGGATGTAGCACAAGTTAATCTTATATTCAATGTTTCAACGTAAAGTGAACAAAATTGATTGAAACCCTAGATGGTTATGAAGAGTAAGAACAATGGGCGCAATGTAAGAACACAAGTTCTTTATCCCGTGGTTCGGTTCTTACAGAGACAACCTACGTCCACGTTGAGGAGTCGACAAAAGGATCGGGTTTTCTCCAACCCTACCCTCGTCGGATCGCCACGGAGGCCAATCCTCTTCACTAATCACAAAGGCAAATAACCAAATTCAATGGGGCCTTCTCACAAGTTGAGGGCTCCCCAAGATTACAAGATGAACTTCACCAAGAACACACTCTTAAGATTTCAATGAAAAACACAGAAGTGTGTTAGTGAATCAAACCAAGACCTCAATGAGTGAAGAACCGTGTCTCTCCAATGATCCAAAGTGTATCCTCAAGGGATTGATCTTTCTTGTGTTGGATTTCGTAGAGAGAGGTGTTTTCTAGGCTCTTAGAAGGTGTGACGGCACAGGAGGTCGCGAGATGTGAAAGATGGGCCGTACACACCTATTTATATGGGGTTTCCAAAAGCTACCGTTAGGGTTCAGAAAGATCGGACTAGTCCGTGGTGGACACCGGACTAGTTCAATGTGCTGCGTGTAGGAAACCGTAGGTGTCCCAAAATATTGGACATGTCTGAAGTGAGAGCGGACTAGTCCAATTTTGTTTTGGAAATATTTGGACTAGTCCGACGAATATCGGACTTGTCCAGATAGGTGAAACCCTAAGTGAATTTGGGGAACAAGTCTGCACTTGGAGGACTTGTCCGATCTAGGTCAGAGGGATTTCGGATAGTCCGTGCTAACATCGGACTTTTCCGATTGACATCAGAAAGATATCAGACTAGTCCGTGGTGTTATCAGACTTGTCCGATATTGTGCAACTTGTGAAGTGTATGTGGGACTAGTCCAGACTGGGGAGGACTAGTCCAATTCTAGTCAGAGAGATATCGGACTAGTCCGTGGTGATATCAGACTAGTCTGGTCAGTGAAAAATTGGACTGAGAGGAAAAGTTTGCATTGCGAGGACTTGTCCGATCTGGTGCAGAAAGATATCAGACTAGTCCGCGGTCAGTCGGACTAGTCCGATCCTGTATAATTTTGTGCAATGTGTGAGATTATTTGTGCATGAGCTCCTGGGGTGTGTTTCCTTAACACACTCCATACACAATGATCTACTACACTTGGTTCTTGAGCTCTTTTCCGCATTGCTTTTCATTCTCCTTTCTTTTTGTCACTTTGTTCATTCTCTCATTAGAACCTGTGCTCATCTCATCAATGTGGTTAGGATCTCATTTGACTGTCATAAATCAACCAGAACCCACAAGAGATTCCTCGATGAAATTTCATTTAATAACAAATTTTTTTGTAAGATCAACAAAATTTGGCCACAGATATTTCCTAAAGGTCTTCTATAAAATGAATTTATAGAGACATAACAAGCATGTATCATATGAGTGAATACTGGCATCTTGTAGGTTTGTTTATAAGGCTTCCAAGAAAATTTGTTTCATAATTTTCGCAACTTCCTAGTGGCCATAATGGATTTTTGAAGTTAGGTTATTCATTGAAACATTTCATCGAGCACGTGATGAGCTTGTGTTCATCTTCAACCTTTAATCCTTCAAATCTACTTCTTGTTCAGTAAAATTTATGGGTGAGCTCAAGGGGAGACTCAACTACATCTTTCAACCTTTAATCCTTTAAATGTACTACAAATCTCAAGTGGGGGGGGGGGCATAAGCAAACTCAACAAAACGAAACTGAAAACAAAATAAATTGAAAACATGATAGTGAAGAAGAAGTCTATTCTAACATTTTTTTGTGTTCGAAGCTTGATCAACTGATGAATGCAATAGCAGCCCACGCACGGTGGAAAAGTTTGGCAGCCTGGCAGCGTCGATGGAAAATCTTCATGGTTAGGTTTTCTGTGGTACCCAAGGGGTCTTTATATAGGGGTTGGCTTTCGCAGGCGGTTTTTAACGAAACAACCACATGTTATAAAAATTAACAAAGTTCAGTCGGTTGTTTCAGATGGTTTTAAATTGCTTCACGGGCGGTTGGTACTGAATAACCACCTGAGAAGAACCTTATCTCAAACGGGTATTACTTACCAACAGACTGGGATAATTGCCGGAGCTTGTTCTTTAGTTTTCTTTTCCCTTGCTTCTTTTTTATTTAAATTCCAATATAAATACTCAAACTTGTATAGATTCTGCAAATTGAGTCCAAATTCAATGATTCTTTCTTCTATATTTTTCAAAAATTAACATCTACCACCTGGACCAAATATTTTAAAACTATATATAGCTAACATTATAATGGTTTGGTAAATATCAAATTAATTTATACTCACATATTATTCACATTTGTGTATCTCCTAAAAAAGGGATCATTCAATGAAATTGGTTTGTATGAACATATTTTTATTATTTATACATGTATGAATTTTGATAATTTTTTTAAAGCATTCCAACATGTCAAAATTCAAATGATCCATCATTCTAACCAAGTGCTCATATACATATGAGGCATTCATCAAATTTTGAATGCACATTGATTAAAAAAATTAAAAAATCTGAAAAAATTCATAGAGGTTGGTATGATGACTAAAAAGGTCAATTGAAAAACTAAATGAAATAAATCATTATATTCATCAAGATAGAAAAATGATAAATAGCAATTTTTATATGTTTTTTATGTTCTGACGAATTTCAAAGGTTTATGAAGTGAAATTTAATGGTAACCTTTAATACTCAATTATATTACAAGAAAGTTGAATTTGGGCTTTTGAAAGGCCCCACATTTAATCAAGAATATCAATTAAGCTTACATAAAGATATTTTCAGGTGGTTGGTACTGAATAACTGCATGCGAAGAAGCTTATCTCACGCGGTTATTACTTACCAACCGACTGGTTCTTCAGTTTTCTTTTCCCTGCTTCATTTTTATTTAGATTCCAATATAAATACTCAAACATGTATAGATTCTGCAAATTGAGTCCAAATTCGATGATTCTTTCTTCTATATTTTACAAAAATTAACGTCTACCACCTGGACCAAATATTTTAAAACTTATATAGCTAACATTGTAATGTTTTGGTAAATATCAAATTAATTTATACTCAAATATTATTCACATTTGTATATCTCCTAAAAAAAGGGATGCTTCACTAAAATTGGTTTGTATGAACATATTTGTATTATTTATAGATGTATGAATTTTGTTAATTTTTTTAAAGCATTACAACATGTCCAAATTCAAGTTATCCATCATTCTAACCAAATGCTCATATACATATGAGGCATTCATCAAATTTTGAACACACAATGATTCAAAAAATCTGAAAAAATTCATAGAGGTTGGTTTGATGACTAAAAGGGTCCATTGAAAAACTAAATGAAAAAAATCATTATATTCATCAATATAGAAAAATGAAAAATAGCAATTGTTATTTGTTTTTTATGTTCTGACAAATTTCAAAGGCTTTATGAAGTGAAATTTAATGGTAACCTTTAATACTCAATCATGTTAGAATAAAGTGGAATTTGGACTTTTGAAGGGCCCCACATTTAATAAAGAATATTAATTAAGCTTACATAAAGATCTTTTAAGGTGGTTGGTACTGAATAACCGCCTTTGAAGAAGCCTATCGCAGGGGGTTATTACTTATCAACTACATGATTTAAATAAATCTTCTCAGGCGGGTGGTAATTACCACTCGCCTAGGATAATCATCTTCTCAGGCTGTCACTACTTAATAACAACCTGCAAAGATAGTCGTCTATATATAGCCCTCGGTTGGGTTGGAAAAACCTAACCCAGGCAAAATCACTTAGACGCCGTCAGGCTGCCAAATTTTTGTTTGCCACCAAGTCTTTGCCGCTCTTGCCGCCGAGTTTCGCTGTCGCGCCGAGATTTGCCGTCGCCGCCGAGATTTGCCATTGTCGCGGTGCTTTGCCCTCGCCACTTCCTTCCTTCCAAGTACGCCGAGCATTGCCCTCGATGTTGCCGCCGAGTTTTGACCTTGCAGCCAGGTACTCTACTGCTTTCTTTCCTCCTCTGTCCCCATGCCGCCTCCCTCCTCGCCCTCGCTGTCAGCCGAGTGATGTCCTCGTCGCCATCGCACCCTAGATTTCCTTAATCAAAGTTTTTGAACCCTAGGTGCCTTGGTCAGTCACCTCAAACCCTAGGTTCCTATTTAATTTTCATTAATCAAAGGATTATCAGTAGTTTATCAATGGTTGTTTAGTGTCTTGGTCAGTGGCCTCAATCCCTAACTCTATCTGCTTATTGTTCCAAACATTATCAGTGGTTGATTTCCTTATAGAAGCATTATTAGTGGTTTATTCTCTGTTCCAAACATTATTAATGGTTGATTTCCTTATAGAAGCATTATCAGTGGTTTATGCTCCTCATATATAATTATATATGTAAGGATTCGAGTGTCAGAATCAATAATGGGATTGGTCCTTACTTTAAAAGCTTCAAGGGGGTTAGACAAGGTGATCCTTTGTCAGCTCTTTTGTTTAACATTGTTGTTGCATGTCTTGCTAGGATGATATATAAGGCCCAGGAAAATAAATTGTTTCTGGTTACGCTGATGATCTAGTGTATAATGGTGTGTCAGTTTTATAGTATGTAGATGATACAATTGTATGTATCACAAATGATTTAATGGGGGCTAGAAATCTGAAACTACTTCTGGCTTTGTATGGAAAGCTATTAGGTCTTAAAATAAACTTTGAAAAAGTGAAGTTTACAAAATTGTGGGTGACCATAATTTAGCTAAAAATATTGTTGACATTTTTAATTGTAAAGTGGGTAGTTCTCGTATTAGTTACTTAGGTGTTCCAATGTCTGCCGGTAGGCTCTATGTAAAAGACTGGAATAAATTTGAAGAAAAGGTGACTAAGAGATTTCTGGTTGAAATCAGTCAAACTTGTCTATGGCAGGGAGGGTTGTCTTGATTAATGCCAATCTCTCTAGTATTCCAATTTATAATATGTCAATGTTTCTTTTGCAAAAAAACTATTGTGGAAAAGTTGGATGTACTTAGAAGAAGGTTTTTATAACAAGGAGGTCCCATGAAAAAGAAATACCATCTCGTAAAATGGGAAAATATTTTTAAAAATAAGAGGAAAGGTGGGTTGCATATAAAGGTATGGAACTTGGTCAATCACCTTGTCAATCGCCTTAAACCCTAGAATGGAACTTTGTCAATCACCTTGGTCAGTCGCCTTGAACCCTAGAATGCCTTATCAAACCCTAGAGTGGTTCCATCTTTTTATTCATGCACGCTTGATTTAGAGTCAATATGCCATTCATTATATTTTTTGTATTATTAGTTCTAGCATGGAAAACCCTAAGAAGACTGTTGATGGTAGTAACAATAAAGAAGGCAATATGGAGTTTAGTGACTCCAGTAGTTCAGGCTCCTTTCACAGTCCAGTGGATCCTTTTCCGAACATAAAAATTAAAAAGACTTCAGAGGATCTCAACACGGAATATGATCCTACAGACGAGGTACGGATCACAAATCTTAACTTCAGCAGATCAAGTTAATGTTAGTTGTCAAGTATACAAAGTCTTATAATTCTTTTCTACCTATATTAGTCGTGAAGACAACGAGGTGACTTGAGTTCCTAAAACCGCAGAAGGTCCTCCATTGGATGAATCCTCAGGTTCACCCAAGTGGAAACGAGGGCAAAGAGGTCCCAATAAGGGTCCACTGAACTTCATCGTGTACATAACATGGGTCGGTCCAGGTGGGCTTCCTCAAGAACCACTGGATTTAGTTACCAAGTACCAAAATGCATGTGGTTTCTTGTTAGAGAGCTCGTGTCGATCGCAACTGAGAATTGGAGAAAATTACCTCAGGAGAATGAGTTGTGGAAAAGGATAAAGAAACAATTCAAGTTCCAGAAAGGCACGAAAGAAGCTGTAAAGAAAGCAACATTGGTCTCTTGCGGCAAGAAGTTCCATGGCTGGAAGAGTGAAATGAATGCATATGTTAAGGATGATAAGGTCCTTAGCCCGAGAAAGATGGGAAAAATCACACAAGCTTAGTGGCAAGAATTTGTTCGTCAAAAGACCACACCTGATGCTAAAGCCCTATGTGCAACTTGGTCAGAGCTTGCCAAAAAGAACAAATACTATGATTGCTTGAGGTCTTCCAGATATGCCCCCAAAGTCCAGACATGGAATAAGATATTAGACGAAATTACCAGTAAGGGCAATCCTCACCCGTTAGAAGGATACAATGAGAGAACTCAGCGGTGGGTCTTTGCTCGGTCAGGTCTGACCAGCGAGGGCAAACTTAAAAAGCCCGACTCTATGAATGAAGTAGAGCACAAAATGAAAGAAGTAATTAAAAAGCAACAGAAGGGTCACTTCAAGCCGAAGAGGGAGAATGACCAACTTACCACTATCCAAAGAAACTCTAAACACAGTGGACGGGTTCGAGCAATCTCTTCTCAAATGTGTTGGCTAGATGGTTTCCCGAAAGATAAAGAGACATATAGAAGACGTGAGAAGTTCAAGACAACACTTGATGAAATGACTGCTCAAAAGGTCAAGGAAAATGTGCAAGAAATAATGGAACAACATAGACAATCGGGACAATTTGTGGCACCGAGTACAGCGATGGTTCCCGTGCTGAAGGAGCATTTGGTATCTCCAACTGCCTACCCTAGCAGCATAGGTTATGTGCTAGGCTCAGGGTCAACCCATAAGTTCGTTGTCGATGATATTGCTGGGGATAGATCTTGTCGTCTTCTTGTCGCGATCGGCAGAGCAGGGAACAAAACGAAATGGGTTGCCACTGCTATGGCAAAGCCTAATCGTGACTTCAACGACAATCCACTTCTGTTGTATTATGCTGTGGTGTAAGTTTTTCAGATCATTGATAATGATTATGAAGATTATAAAATAGATCACATCACACATGAGGGGATCGCGAACCTGGGGCAGGCTGTCAACCAATTAATACTTTGGCACCGACGCGATATCGTGTTAGACGATGAGCCGATTTCTAGCTCCGTCGCATCTCAAAATTCTGCAACCCCGTCTTCTAAGGCAAAAGTCCAGGAAGATCCACTCCCAGTCCAGGAAGATCCACTCCCCCTATGTCTAAGCAAGGATGATCGTAACCTTGCTAGTAAATATAACCAAGAGCAACAAGTTGGACAACAGCTTCAAGCAGTACCAGAGCAAGCTGTTGCTAGTAACAATCAATCAGTTGAGCAACAGCTTGAAGTAGTACTAGAGCCAGCTGCTAGGTGTAAAGAGCAATCAGTTAAACAACAGGTTCAACAACAAGCCAGTGTCCAACTTCCAACGATGACTCCTCGATCATCAGTGCCTATCAAAGTTAGCTCACACGAATTTAAGAAATCTTCATCAGAAGATCAAAGTTTTTGGAAAATATGATGGAAAATACTAGAAAATCGAGTGCATCTCATTCTTCTCATGAGGCAGCATTAGAAGATATCGAGGAGTGGGAAGAAGACAGTGTCATGTATAATCGGCGGACAACTTTAGTAAAACCAAGAGTTCCAATATACAAGCTTGAGGATGTTCCTCCTGAATTGGAGATTTGGAAGCCCTTGATGACATCTGTACAACATAGCAAACAACTTGTCTCGATCAAAAGAATGCACGAGTGGTACATCACTGCTATCAAAAAATAAGAACTTTCTTGCGTCACATTTCGTGTTCCAAAAGATGCATTCTGGAGCACTGGAGCAGATAAATGAGTCACTTTATTTGAAGAGCTGCATACCTTTTTCCATCAGGACATACTCGAAATCATCTTGCTACTCGTCTGTTGCTTGTAAGTGTCTCTAATATTTTACATTTGCTTTTCTTACGTCACGCCTACACATTTCATGAGATTATAACAATTTTAAACTTCTTCAATAAGATGCAATACATGGATAATGAAAAGATGAAACACAAGACAGGTATCCTCGACCCTACACAGATTCCAAAGATGCTATTCGACGTTAAGGATGGAAGCACATGAAAAAAAAATAATTTGAAAAATCAATCGCAAAACTTAAGAAGGATGGAAGGACAGAAGTTGCAGCTTACATAGGACATGCAATGTTTAACTTTGTTAGATATGGCAAGGACCTCGTAAAGGCACAGTACCACTTCGAGTAAGTTCGACACATGACATTGAAATAGCAATTATTGCTAATTGTTAACATGTGTGTTTGTACGTGTGCAGTAAACACTACATAATGATCTTCATGAAACCAACACAGGGTTTGGCAACAGTCTTTGACTCAACCGATTAACTACCGAATCGTTACAAAGATTTCCTTTCCATTTTAAAACTGTACGTTTATTCAATACTTTTCATTTACACACATTTAGAATGTGTTGACAAGTTATATGACATTTCTTGTATTACAACACATGGCGGTTTTATGCAGGCTTGGCGGTCAGAGACCTCCTAATAAGAATGCACTGGACATTAACACATATTATCCTTATCCGTAGCAGCCTGCTGGGAGTGTCTTATGCGGGTATTATGTATGCGAGCATCTTCGGACCGCCAGCGAATATAGAGTGAGTCGTGAGGATGTAAGTTATCCTTAATGTTGATATCTTATTTTCTTACTTTTGAGTTTCATTTTCATTGTAACTAGCATATTTTAATACTTATATTCTCTGCTGTTCAATAATACCAGAAACATTATTTTCAGATTTTGATTCCAACTTCAAAATTCAATTGCTCATAGTACAATTGCTCCAAAAATACCAAATAAATTCTTGTATACTCTAATTTTTATCTATACATTGAGATTGTCCAAACCAACACATTCTAAACCTTGTTACGTGTTTCATTGCAGCACACAAAAATGTGTGAGACCTATGTGTGCTGAATACATTGGCATTGACGATAAAAGTTTTGAATACTCCCAAAATATATTTTTATTAAGCTCCAACTCATGGTCCGGTTAGCTTTGGCAAGGTTCAAAGCTTGATTGCAATTGTTCTGCTTTTGTCTTGCAATGTTTCAAATTGCTTTACACTTATGGAAAGTTTGCTTAGTATTCATTTACAAAGTTTTTGGTGTGTTTTTGTGGTTATAGCTGATATCATTTTTCTATGGTTTGCAACATGCTTATGTGAGGTGCTAACATAAGATGTTGTGGTTTCGAAACTAATGAGAGTCAAGTCGAGGACTTGTGCTCAGAAGTATTGGTTGTTTATTCATGTGCAGGTGTTGCTTGAGGTCAAGACATGGCTGGTGACGGGATCCATTAATCTAGTCTTAGGGAGAAGATGAGGTTCCACAACCAAGTTCGGTAGGAATTGTGGTTGAGTTGATCGGGAGGTTGCGCAACATGTTTGAATCAAGAACAATGCAAATGAAGGTATTGTTGACGTCATTGGAAGCTGCTTGCACGTATGAAAGGATTGCATGGACGTGTCTATATGGTTCTGAGGCATGATGAAGAGATGTGGACGAAAAAATTGGTCGGAAAGTTCGAACCGACTAGGTTATGGACTCAGGCTGCGGATGAGTCGTGTTTGACTAAAATATGGAAAGTTTTGAGTTGCTTATGATAGGATTTCGTGTGGGTCATGAATTTGAGTTGTTTTAGGAATGTGGGATACGTTCCGACGGTGTTTGGAAGTCTTAAGATTGCTTCTATCTGCTTATAGAAGAGTCTTGAGCAGTTATGGAAAGTTACGATTCGTGAATTGAGTAGGATTAGAGTCCTAGTTAGGTTTGGGTTGGCCTAAGTGCTGGTTATATAAGCAAGGGAGGCCAAAGCTCATTGTAGATGACTTTGGGGCTGTTCCTCTTATGTTCTATTGAATAAAATTTGTAGTTGAAAGGAACTTTTGTGCCTTGTTCATCTGATTTTTTTTCTTCAAGTCTTTCTCGTCGAGTTTCTACACAACACTACCTTGCTTCGATATTTATCATAATTCGAGTTTAGATATCCGATTAACGTTATTTTTTTGGGTTATCTTCACAACTGAATTTTCTATCATCTGTCAAAATTTCAAGCTCATTGGATTTGTGGTTTCTGATCTACACAAGTTTCTCTGCAGAGTTCCAGAACTGTTTTTCTCGGGTAGGACAGAGTGACCTTTGTCGATCTTTTGATCGTAACTTGAGTTTCTCTCTACAGATTTTCATGATTCTTGTTGTGAAGTCTTCATGACTTGATTCTATACTATATATACTAGATTTGTCCCAGTTAAACACATTTAGATTAGCAGCACACACAATTTATTTAACAGATCGATTTTTTTACCGAGGGTGTTTTCGTTGCTTCCGCTAAAATGTTTTAATCTACCATTCACCTCCCTCTGGTAGCTTTACACGTGCACTCCAATCCTACAATTGGTATCAGAGCCGCGGTGCTCTAATATTTGTGATTTGCACGTGTTTTAGACTAATCATCATGGGGAAATACTGAGCCAAACCATGTGTGTTTAGTGGTATTGATTTTCAGGTTTGGAAGGCACATACGGAAGCTTTCATCTAGGCACAAGGCTTCACAAAATGGGAGAAGGTATACAAGCCTTACGAAGTGCCATCAAACGATCAAGTTACAGCTACAAATCTGAGAGATGTCAACAACAACAACAAGGTTTGGAACTTGACATACAAGGATTAACTCAAAGCGACTTCGACCGTGTTGCACACCTCCGATCGGCATATGATGTGTGGAAAGCACATTGTGACTACCATGAAGGATCCAACATGATCAAGGAGGTAAGGCAAGACATGTTCAAGAAAGAATACATGCGATTCGAGATGCAACCCGTTGAGTCCATTGATGATCTCTTTGCTCGCTTTAATAAAATTCTCAGCAACTTGCGTAGCGTCAATGTTAATTTTTGAGATGTTGAGAATGCTAGGCAATTACTAAGTGCATTAGACATGTCAATTTGGGAGATGAAGGTAACATCTATTCATGAATCTACTGTCATGAGTACACTTACTTTAGATATACTATATTCTAAATTGAAAACTCATGAAATTGACATAATCTCATGTAAGAACCCCAACAAGTCTCTTGCATTTGTTTCTCAACATGATATCCCTAGCTCTAGCACATCTTCATCTTGTGGTACACTTGCTTTGTTGTCCTCTCTAACCCTTGAACAGATTGAGGAGTTTCTAAAGGAGGAGCTAGTACTTCTCTCTACTAGGTTCTCAAAAGCATTGCAAAATGTGGGAACTAGAAGGAGAGGAAGCTCCGGACCTCAACGATGTTTCGAATGTGGTAAGACAGGACATTTTCGTTCAGATTACCCTAAACTTTCACGTCCTACTTCCCGGGATGAAAAGCAAACAAGGATGAAGCACTCCTCTGCAAAAGATACGACGAAAAAGAAGGGTTTTACATGACGTCAATTGGTGAGCAGTTTTATCTCTGCACTTCATGAACTTGGCTCAAGCGATGTGGACATTGAAAGTGACGAAGATGAAGATGATTTGGCAAACTTTTGCTTCATGGCGGGCAAGTCAAGATCAAGTATGGAGGATGTTGAACACAACGGCGACAATAAAGAGGTATGTCCTACTTGCAAAGAAATGTGTTATGCTATTTCACGTGCCACTGTTATAGTTAAGAAAAAGGACAAAAAGCTTAATGACAATGCTGTTAAAATTGAGTCACTAGAATCTGAAATTAATCATTTGAAATCCTTGATTCCTAGTGATGATTCTTGTTCCTCATGTGATTTAATATATGAAAATTTTCCTCATTAAGAAGTGTGCACACCTCCACACTTGATAAACTTGAGTTAGAAATTGAAAAGAACAGAGAGCTTGATGCACTTAATGATAAAAACTTGAAAGATGCTAGTTGTTCTACAATTGGTTTGCATTGCTCTACTTGTGATGACCTCGATAAGAAACTACAAGATGCTATGACTGAAATTTCTATATTGAACAACGCTTTACGCTCTCATGAAGTTAAATATTGTTCCAATTGCAAATTAAAAAGAAAAACTTCATGTGAAAATTGCCTTGATCTGTCCAATAAACTTGATGACATGCATAGGACATTAGATCGGTTTTGTAATGGGAATAAGAACCTAAACTTGCTGCTGAATGCTTCCAAGTCTTGCAATGATAAAACTGGTTTAGGTTTTGATTCTTATGCTCATTCTAAGGCACATCCACCTAAAATTGTAAAGTCATTAGGAAGTGGTTTGATTCAAACAGTTCCTAAACAAAAAGAAGTGATTTTCCAATTTGCACGAGTGTTGTCTCTTTCGGTTTCAAATAAAAATGTTGCTTGCTCATCTAGACATGAACACAAAGTTAAATTTCATTGTACCTACTGTGGTAGAGATGGTCATGTCATAGTTTTTTGTTATAGACTAGATAAACAACAGAAAAAAGAAAGAATGATTGCTAGATCTCAGAACTTTCATGCAAAATTTGCTGCACTTGCTAAACCAAATGATAGGAACATGAAATCTGCTGTAATTAGTCAAAAACATGTAAAGTTTGCTCCCAAACCTACTATTTTTCGTTCTACACATGTAACATCTCAATGGACAGTAGTTGGGTACAAAAATCCTCAAGCTTTGGCTCATAAACTTGCTGTTTTATCTCAGCTTTCGCATGTTATTCTTGTTGGATGTCGTGTGACTCAGTACTGGATTCCTAAATGCATTTTGACTAACCCCATTATTGAGTCATCGACGTATTAATCTTCTATGTAGGTTACGTGCTTGAGGAAGGATAACATTTGTATTGTAAATTCAGGTTGTTCACACCACATGACCTGTAATAAAGAACGGTTCTCCTCCCTCTCTTTTGTATCACGGGTAGAGAATGTTACTTTTGCCAACAATTTTTCAACTCCTATAATAGCTAAGGGTTCGGTTAGAGTAAATGATCACTACACTTTTAAGGATGTGGCACTTGTCAAAAATTTGAAATACAACTTGCTTTCCGTTTCACAATTGTTAGATGATAATATGGAAATTATTTTCAATAAAAACTCCTGGAAAGTTGTAGGTTCAAATAGTGAGCTTATTTTTAACATGTCTCAGTTTGGAAGAGTTTATAAAGCTAATTTTGAAATTTCTTCGTCTAAGCATAGTTGTCTAGTTGCTAATGATTCAAAGGACTTATATTTTTGTCATAGTAGATTTGGTCACGTAGGCTTTGATCATCTAACGCGTGTTAGTGCTCTTGGTCGCATACGTGGGCTGCCTAAGCTTAAAGGGGATAGAGAAATTTCGTGCTCTTCTTGTAGACATGCTAAGATGGTTGCAGGTTCACATACTCCTCTCACAATGATCATGACAACTGAACCGGGTCAACTTTTGCACCTTGTCACTGTAGGACCTTCACGTGTTCAATCCTTCAGAGGTAAATGGTATGTTCTTGTGATTGTTGATGATTATTCTAGATACTCTTGAGTTTACTTTATGGCATCTAAGAATGAAGCTTTTAGTCACTTTAGAACTTTATTTCTTAGATTATCAATTGATCACCCATGATCTTTAAAAGCAATTAGAAGTGATAACAGAACTGAATTTAAAAATCAATCTTTTGATCACTTTTGTGCTGAAAATGGAATAGATCATCAATGTTCTTCACCATATGTACCTCAACAAAATGGTGTTGTAGAAAGAAGAACAGAACGTTAGTTGAGATGGCTTGGACTATGCTTGATGAATATCAAACTCCTAGGAAATTTTGGGCTGATGCGATTGCAACCGCTTGTTATGTCTCAAATCGTGTTTTCTTGCGTGCTAAGTAAGGTAAAACACCATATGAGCTCTGGTTTGGACATGGGCCTAGTGTTACACACTTTCGGGTCTTTGGTTGCAAATGTTTTGTTAAGAAACATGGTAATCTTGATAAATTTGAACCTAGATCCATTGATGACATGTTTCTTGGTTATCCATCAAATACTAGAGGCTACCGTGTGCTTTTGCTTGATGCTAATAAAATTGCGGAGACTTGTGAGGTGTCTTTTGATGAAGCTAGCACAGGTACTAGCACAAACATTGCAGGTCCAGATCCATATCCACAGGGGGAGAGCATTTTCGTTGAAGATGAGGAAGAGCCTGCACCGACAACCACCATTGCTGGTCTAGATCCTACTCAAGTCACAAGCTCATCGATTTGTTATGAACATGAAGAAGAAGAAGCTTGTGAGACATTTGTTCCCCTACAGAATTACAAGAATCTCCCCTGCAATAGATAATTGGAAGCTTGCATGAACGAGTTACAATATCCAGGTTTTTGACCCCAATTCTCATGCTCATTATGCTTTTGTTGCTTCTTTTGAACCCAAAGATATATCACACGCACTCACAAATGAATTTTGGATTATTGCCATGCAAGAAGAGTTAGAAAATTTTGAAAGAAATAATGTTTGAAAAATTGTACCTCCATCTCAAGATCACACTTTAATTGGAACGAAATGGGTGTTTAAAAATAAACAAAGTGAAGATGGGTTGTGATTAGGAATAAGGCTAGATTGGTTGCTCAAGGTTTCACACAAATTAAAGGTCTAGATTTTGATGAAACTTTTGCTCCTGATGCTAGATTAGAAGACATACAAACTTTGTTAGCTTTTGCTGCATCTAAAGGTTTCATGTTATATCAAATGGATGTTAAAAGTTATTTTCTTAATGGCTACATAGATGAGGAGGTTTATGTTAAGCAGCCACCTGGTTTTGAAAATCCAGATTTTCCTAATCATGTTTTCAAACTAACTAAAGCCCTGTATGGTCTAAAACATGCTCCTAGAGCATGGTATGATAGGTTAAAAACATTCTTACTTGAAAAATGGTTTACCATGGGCAAGGTTGATAAAACTCTTTTTGTGCTTAAGCATTGCAATGACTCATTATTCGTTCAAGTGTATGTAGATGATATTATCTTTGGTTGTGCTTCTCATGATTTTGTGTCCAAGTTTTCAGCAATGATGAGTTCAGAATTCGAAATGAGTATGATAAGTGAACTCACTTACTTTTTGGGGCTGCAAATCAAGCAAACCGAGGAAGTTACCTTTGTGCATCAGACGAAGTATACAAGGGAACTTCTCAAGAGCTTTAACATGGACAAAAGCAAGCCTCTTCGGACACCAAAGGGTACAGAAATGACACTTGGACTTGATGAAGATGGTGAACCCGTGGATCAAAAGGAAGATAGAAACCTGATCGGGTCACTTTTGTACCTCACGGCATCAAGACCAGATATTCAATTCAGCGTATGTCTTTGTGCCTGGTTTCAAACCTCCCCACGCGCTTCACATCATCTAGCTGTCAAAAGAATTCTCAGGTACTTACATGGAACTCAAGAATTTAGCATTTTTCTTCCTTCTTCCTCAACCTTTACCTTGAAAGCTTTTTCTGATGCTAATTTTGGAGGTTGTAGGATTGATAGGAAAAGTACTTCGGGAGATTGTTATTTTCATGGTAATTCACTTGTTGCTTGGTCCTCTAGAAAACAAAGTTCAGTTGCACAATCCACAGCCGAATCTAAATATGTAGCTGCTACTAGTGCTTGTTTACAAATTCTTTGGATTGTTCAAATACTTAAGGACTATGCGCTTGATCTAGATAGTGTTCCACTATTTTGTGACAACACTAATGCTATTTGCATTGCTAAAAACCCCGTGCAACATTAAAGAACAAAGCACATTGACATTAGGTATCACTTTCTCCGTGATAATGTTGAAAAAGGAAATATTGTGCTTCACCATGTATATACTGAACAACAATTGGCAGACATTTTTACAAAACCTTTGGATTTCACTCGTTTTTGTTACATTCGTAGTGAAATATGGGTTATGCATCCTCATGGCTTACATTGAGTGGGAGTTTTGAAACTTGGGAAGTCTATGTGTGAATCTGAAATTAAAATAATATGAGCATAATATTTCATACATATATGACTTTGTGATTCCTTTTACATGCTGAAAGTTCTTACTACATTACTCGTGTTATACATTTTGTAGTTTTTTCCATGTCTAGTAATTGGAATAATTACTTACACTAAATCTGGTCATGATCGAACTTTCTTGCTATTTTGAACCCGTTGCATGCTCACAAGTGCTTTTGAAAGAATTAATAAAATAAGGAACTCACATGTTGAGTTTTTATGTTCAAATGGAGAATTGAGAAAATATCAAGAGAATATGCATGCATCACACTTCTCTTTTGAGATTGCTTATCATTGCACTTAGATACGAACTTGGAAGAAGTTATGTATGACTGAAACCATGTCCTTAAGCTTCTGATTGTCAAATGACATATGCTTTGCTTGGTTGGTTAGAATAAGGGAGGTTCACATATAATCTCTTGCAAATATCATTTGATCAAAATTTGTGCTTTAAAAAATAATAAAATGCAGCAACAAGTGTCATGCTTTTAGGTCTTGAAATAGTTAAGATTGTGAGATCATGACTTGCTTAAATTAAAAATTGCACTTGATCTCTAGCATGGCTTACACTACTTTATGTATTTTATTGATGTTATAGTGTAAGTTACTTGATAGTATGATTTGGATAAGCTTTGTTTTATATGTATATGTTATAATATGCTCATAACAATTAAAATTTCTCTTTTGTACCTTGCTGCATACATTGTCAAATGGGGAGAAATTGATCACACCTTGCACATATTTACAAGTGTTTTTGGCACGATTCTTCTCAGGGGGAGAAGTATGTATAGGGGGAGAAATTTATTTCTATCTTATTTGATTTTCAAAAAGGGGGTGGGGGGAATTGTTTTCAAAACTTTTCACGTAAATAAGGCAATGTTCGGATTTTAAGTGGCGTCGCCAATGCATTCATCAAGGGGGGGGGGGGGGGGATTGTGAGACCTATGTGTGCTGAATATATTGACTTTGACGATAAAAGTTTTGAATACTCACAAAACATCTTTTTATTAAGCTCCAACTCAAGGTCCGGTTATCTTTGGCAGGGTTCGAAGCTTGATTGCAATTGTTCTTCTTTTATCTTGCAATGTTTCAAACATCCTTTACAATTATAGAAAGTTTGCTTAGTATTCTTTTACTAAGTTTTTGGTGTGTTTTGGTGGTTATGGCTGATATCATTTTTCTATGGTTTGCAACATGCTTATGTGAGGTGCTCACGTAAGATGTTGTGGTTTCGGAACTAACGAGTGTCAAGTCAAGGACTTGTACTCGGAAGTATCGGTTGTTTATTCATTTGCAGGTGTTGCTTGAGTTCAAGACATGGCTGGTGACGGGATCCATTGAACTAGTCTTAGGTAGAAGATGAGGTTTAACAACCAAGTTCGAGAGGATTTGTGGTTGAGTTGATCAGGAGGTTGCACAACATGTTTGAATCAAGAACAATGCATATGAAGGTATCGTGGACGTCGTTGGAAGATGCTTGCATGTATGCAAGGAGTGCATGGATGTGGATACATGGTTCTAAGGCATGATGAAGAGATGTGGACGAAAAAATTGGTCGAAAATGTCTAATCGACTAGGTTATGGACTCAGGCTGCGGCTGAGTTGTGTTTGACTCAAATATGGAAAGTTTTAAGTTGGTTATTATAGGATTTCATGTGGGTCACGAATTTGAGTTATTTTAGGAATGTGGGATACGTTCTTAAGGTGTTTGGAAGTTTTAAGATTGCTTCTATCTGCATATAGAGTCTTGAGCACTTATGGAAAGTTATGATTCGTGAATTGAGTAGGATTAAAGTCCTAGTTAGGTTTGGATTGGCCTAAGGGCTGGTTATATAAGCATGGGAGGCCGGAGCTCGTGGTAGTTGACTTTGGGGCTGTTCCTCGTGTGTTCTATTGAATAAAATTCGTAGTTGAAAGAAACTTTTGTGCCTCGTTCGCCCGACTTGTTTTCTTCATGTCTTTCTCGTTGAGTTTCTACACAACACTACCTTGCTTTGGTGTTTTTATCATAACTCGAGTTTTATAGATCTGATTGACGTGATTGTTTTTGGGTTGTCTTCATGACTTAATTTTATATCATATTTCAAAATTTCAAGGTCATTAGATTTTTGGTTTCTGATCTACACGAGTTTCTCTGCAGTGTTCCAGAACTGTTTTTCTCGAGTATGACAGAGCGACCTTTGTTCGATCTTTCGATCGTAACTTGAGTTTCTCTCGACGGATTTTCATGATTCTTTTTTGTGACATCTTCGTGACTTGATTATCTACAATTTATAATAGCTTTGTCACAGTTGAACACGTTTATATTAGTCGCACATACGGTTTCTTTAACAGATCGTTTTTTGTCGAGGGGTGTTTTTGTTGCTTCCGCTAAAAAGTTTAAATCTACCATTCACCCCCCCTATGGTAGCTTTACACATACTCTACAATCCTACAGAATGTGAATGAAGAACGGCCGGTTTGTATAAGTATTTGTGGTGGAGGAGCCGACAAGATTGCTGGTCAACTGTGTCAATTCGTGCGTCGCGAAATTTTGCACAAAAGAGGAGAGTTCTTTGATGAGAATGGTGCAATAGCTGATGTGCCAGAACTTTGTGACTATGATAATAGAAACAATTTTTAGTGAAACTTGTAAACTATGATATCACTTGTATGTGTAACTTGTACATATGTATATTGTTTTAGTGAAATTGACTTTTGTGAGATGACTTCTGTGATTATATTGTTTACTTTTGTGATTATATTGTTCACTTCCGTGATTATATTGAATTGACATGGAAATTAGATATAACAGTAGGTAGTACTGTATAGGGTATACCTTATCACAAGCGGTTATTTACCTACAACTATACCTGCCTGTGAAATATCATTATCACAGGCGGCTAGATATAGGTAAAGAACCATCTGTGATAACCTAACTATCATAGGCGGTTATTGTTATTATACAAACTAGCTGCGATAAACTATCTCCCTAGGTAACTTTTCATAGGTTAAGATCCTCCTGTGATAACAACATTATCACATGTGGTTATATATATTGCACGACCTGCCTGTGATAATGTGTCTTCACATGCGGCTAGTCGTAAGTAAAGAACCACCTATGATAATACCATTATCATAGGCAGTTTCACTTCTCCGCCTGTGAAATTGCAGATTATCACATGCTCTTCGTTTCAAGCGGTTTTAGAAACCGCGTGTGATAATACGTTTGGAGCCGCCTGAGATGAGGCTTATTGTAGCAGTGAATAATCAATTTTTTTGTTCCGATTCTCGTTATGAACACACACAAGAACACACATATATATGTATATACTACGGAAAATTCTATTTATTTTTAATATATATAAATAACATTCACACAACTAAGAATATATAAACAACATATACAAAACAAATAAACATCCCCAATAGTTTAAACAAGATCCAATAATGAGATCTCCACCTCCGAGAATAAAGGCGTGGCTAACATAGCCATCAACAAACCATCAACAATGAAGGCACTCTTGCCTAACAAGGGCAATTAGATAAGCGCCAGGCACATGTGCCCCACGCCGAAAGAGACAAATCACAGGGAAATATTCCAAATTGCCTCCTAAGTCACTTCCTAGTGACGATGAATTTGATAGAAATAGTCAAAATAAATTTATGATGAATGGAATGAGTGAAAAGGTTATTGCTAAAATGGAAAACATAATGGATAGAGAGGAGCTTCCACTGCTACAATAAACCTCATCTCAGGTGGCTCCAAACGTATTATCACTCGCAGTTTTCCCTAAAACAAAGAGTCTGTTATAATCTGCAATTTCACAAGCGGAAACTAAAACCGCCTGTGAAATGGATTTATCACAAGCGGTTCTTTACCTATAGTTAGCCGCCCGTGAAGACACTTTATCACAGGTGGTTTGTACTGTAAGAGTAAACACCAATGATAATAGAGTTATCACAAGCGGTTCTTTACCTATAGCTAGCCATGTGTGAAGACTCTTTATCACAGCCAGTTTGTACAGTAATAGTAACCGCCTGTGATAATGGAGTTATCACAGGTGGTTCTTTATCTATGACTAGCCGCCTGTGATAATATAATTTGACAGGCAGGTCTAGCCATAGATAAAGAACCGCTTGTGATGACGTATACCCTATGCAGTACTACATGCTGTTATTTATAAATTCTAAGTCAATTTCACTAAATCAATATAATCACAGAAGTCATCTCATAGTTTACACTAAAATAGTATAATCACAGAAGTCAATTCACTAAAACAATATACATATGTACAAGTTACACTTTCAATTCACATAAAAGTCATCTCATGGTTTACACCAAAATGGTGTTATACCAAAAGTCATCTCATAGTTTACAAGTTTCACTAAAAACGGTTTCTATTATCATACTCGCAAAGTTCTGACACATCAGCTATTACACCTTCGTGATCGAAGAATAGCCCTCTTCGGTGGAAAATTTCGCGACACATGAAGTGACATAGCTCACTCGCAATCTTGTTGGCTTCTCCATCAGGAATACTTCTACAAACCAACCATTCTTGGTTCACATTCTTCGTGTGCTGCAGTGAAACACATAACAAGGTTTAGAATATTTTGGTGACAATGATTAGTTTGGATGAAATTCTAGAAATTGTTCTGTTAATTAATTGCACTTTCAATTAACATACAGGTTTGGAATGGCTAATTGGATCAGTAAATGAAGTCAAATAAATTTGAAATCCTTACAGAATATCAGGTGTATATGTAAGTGTATTATGTAAAGATTTGGAAGACAACTCATGAGTAGAACTGTAGTAATAGTTCTATGAAGTAAAGAGTTTACCAAATTTAATTATACATGTTCTGTGAATATCAGTTATATGAAGTTTGACATAGCTTGTAAAGATTTAATTCTTTGTAATAGCTATATAGATAAGTTTGTAAAGCTTTAATTCTATAAGAATTTACATAATATCAATTCTATGAAGTTTGACATAGCTTCTGCACAAGGGAAAATGGATTTAAACCCTAGTCGTGGGCCCCACATGGCAGACCTTTCTTCTACCTTGGGTCAGGCCGACCCAGAATAGGGGAATGCCGACTGTGCATGACCATTCCTAACTCATCTCTCAACCAAATTCAAATATATAGAATGTGTTGGTGACAATGATAAAATAGTATAAAATCAAAATATGCTAGTTACAATGAAAATGAAACTCAAAAATAAGAAAATACAATATCGATATTAAGGATAACTTATATCGTCACAATTCACTCTATATTCCCAGGCGGTCCAAAGATGCTCGCATACATAATACCCGCATAAGACGCTCCCAGGAGGCTGCTTGGGACAAGGATAATATGTTCATATATGCAATGCATCCTTATTAGGAGGGCTCTGATCGCCAAGTTGTTTAGTGTAAAACCGCCAAGCCTTGTAATACAAGGAATGTCATATAAAACTTGTCAACACGTTTTAAATATGTGTGAATTAAAAGTATCGAATAACCGTACATTTAAAATAGAAAGGAAATCTTTGTAATGATCTGGTGTGTATTGGATCAGTCCAAGACTGTTGCCAAACTCTTCATTGGCTTGATGAAGATCATTATGTAGTGATTACTGCACACGTACAAACATGTGTTAAGTTAACAATTAGCAATAATTGCTATTTCAATGTCGTGTGTCGAACTTACGCGAAGTGGTACAGAGCCTTTACGAGGTACTTGCCATCTTTCACAAAGTTAAACATGGAATGTCCTATGTAAGCTGCAATTCTTGTCTTTTTATCCTTCTTTTAGTTTGTGAGTGTTTTTCAAATTATTTTTTGTCAGGTGCTTGTAATCTTTTGAGTTCTATTCCACCTTAAAGTTGAAATTCGACTTTGCAATCACTGTAGGGTCAAGGATAGCTGTCTTGGAGTTCAGCTTTTCTTATCCATGTATTGCATCCTACTGAAGAAGTCCAAAATTTTTATATCTCATGACATGTGTATGCGTGTAGTAAGAAAAGAAAATATGAAATATTAGAGGCACTTACAATCACCAGATGAGTAGCATGTTGATTTCGAGCATGCTTCGATGGAAAAGGCTATGTAGATCTTCAAAGAGAAGGGCTCGTTTATCTGCTCCAATGCTCCACGATGCTTCTTTTGGCACATGAAATGTGACGTAAGAAAGATCATATTTTGTTCTGGCAGTGATGTACCACTCGTGCATTATTTTGAGCAGGAAAGCTTGTTTGTTAAGTTGTACTAATGTCATGAACAGCTTCCCATTCTTATATTCAAGAAGAACATCCTTAAGCTTGGATATTTGAACTTCTGGTTTAACTAAAACTGTCTGCCAATTGTATATGACACCGTCTTCTTCCCACTCCTCAAAATCTTCTAATGCTAGCACATGTGAAGAACGAGATGCATTCGATTTTCAATAGTTTCCTTCAGATTTTCCAAATATTTTGACACTTCTTTAGATGGTTTCTTATTTTCATATGAGCCAATTTTCATAGGCACTGATGACCGAGGAGTAGTCGTCGGAAGTTGGTCACTGGCTTGTTGTTGAACCTGTTGTTCAACTGATTGCTCTTTACTACCAGCAGCTTGCTCTAGTACTGCTTCAAGCTGTTGCTCAACTGGTTGCTCTTTACTACTAGCAGCATGCTCTGGTACTGCTTCAAGCTGTTGTTCAACTGGTTGCTCTTGGTTATCTTTACTCGAAAGGTTATTATCATCCTTGCTAGGACATAGAAGGAGTGGATATTCTTGTACTTTTGGCTTATAAGAACGGGTTGCTGTCTTTTGAGATGCAGCGGGGCTAGACATCAGCTCATCGTCCAACACGATATCGCGTCGGTGCCAAAGAATTAATTGGTTGACAGCATGCCCCCAAAGTCGTGATCCCCTCATGTGTGATGTGGTCGATTTCATAATCTTCATAATCATTATCAATGATATAAAGAACTTCCACCACAACATAATACAACGAAAGTGAATTGCCATTGAAGTCACGATCAGGCTTCGCCATAGCAGTGGCAACCTGTTTGGTTTGATCCCTGCTCCGCCGATTGGGGCAATAAGATGACAAGATATGTCCTTAACAATATAATTGATAGCAAAATTATGGGACACTGAGCCTGGTACAAAACCTACGCTGCTAGGGTAGGTAGTTGGAGATACCAAATACTCCTTTGCCATGGGAACCATCACTGTACTCAGTGCCACTAATTGTCCCTATTGTCTAAGCTAATCCATTATTTCTTGCATATTTTCCTTGACCTTTTGAGCAATCGTTTCATCAATTGTCTTCTTGAACTTATCATGTTTTCTATATGACTCTTGATCCTCCGGGAGGAGATTGCTCGAACCTGTCCACTGTGTTCGGGGTTTCCTAGGATAGCGGTAAGTTGATCATTCTCCATCTTCGACTTGAAGAGACCCTTCTATTGCTTTTCAATTACTTCTTTCATTTTTCGCTCTACTTCGTTCATTGAGTCGGACTTTTCAAGTTTTCCCTCACTAGTCAAACCTTATCGAGCAAAGACCCACCGCTGAGTTCTCTCATCACAGTCTGCTAACAGATGAGGATTGCCCGTACCGGTAGTTTCCTCTAATATCTTATTCCATTTTTGAACTTTCCAGACATATCCAATAGACCCCAAGCGATGATGGTATTTGTTCTTTTTAGCAAGCTCTGACCTAGTTGCACTTAGAGCTTTAGCATCAGGTGTGGTGTTTTGATGAACAAATTCTTGCCATTGAGCTTGTTTTATTTTTTCCATCTTCTTCGGGCTAGGGACCTTATCGGCCTTAACATAAGCATTCATTTCACTATTCCAGTCATGAATCTTCTTGCCGCAAGAGACCAATGTTGCTTTCTTTACGTCTTCTTTTGTGCCTTTTGTGAACTTGAATTGTTTCTTTATCCTCCCCCACAACTTATTCTTGTTCTCCTAAATTAATTTTCTCCAATTCTCGGTTGTGATTGGCACAAGTTCTCTAACAATACAACCACATGCATTTCGTTACTTTGTAACTGAATCCAATGGTTCATGGGAAAGCCCACCTGGACCGACACTTGTTATGTATATGATGCGGTTCAATGGACCCTTATTGGGACCTTGTTGCCTTCGTTTTCGCTTGAGTGAACCTGAGGATTTAACCATTGGAGAGCCTTGTGTGGTTTTAGGATCCGAAGTCACCTTGTTGTCTTCGCAATTAAGCTAGGTAGAAAAGAATTATAAGACTTCATACACTTGACAACCAACATTAACTTAAACTGCTGGAGTTAAGATTCGTGATGCATACCTCGTCAGCAAGATCATATTCCAGATCGAGATCCTTTGACGTCTTTTTAATTATTATATTTGGAAAATGATCGAATGGACTGTGAAAGGAGCCTGAACTGCTGGAGTCACTAAACTTCATATTGCCTTCTTCATTGTTACTACCAGCAACAGTCTTCTTAGGGCTTTCCATGCTAGATCAAAATTATTTTAAAATGGAGGGAGTATCAAGGAACAATCAAAATTGAACTATAAATGTATACAATAAGATCCTACTACCATTCTCCTATTTGAATTATTGCCATTGAAATATAAACTAATCATGTTAAACAACAAACTAGCAATCATAATTGATTAAGTACATTTTAGCTTTGGCACATTTCTGCTATCTGTTTTGAAAACCTGTATATGCAAGGCGCTGTAAATACATTCGATAAAAAATAATAGCCGCAAGACTTTAACCTTGAGCTTCTTGAGACTCTCGAGTAGTGTTGACGAGGGTTTAGGTTACCAAAACCATCATGAACTTAATCTGGATGATCAAGCTCATGAACTTGAGTAAGATCAGGTTTCCAAAAATCAAATACCATGGAACATCAGAATTTGAAGTGGAAATAGATAGGCTAAGATACTACTACCACTACACCAATACGTGTATGAACCTGCATGAAATATCCTAACAATCATATTAGCTTGTACATGCCATCAGTTCCTGATTTTTTCAAACTCTCTGTTTCCTGGGTCAATCCACTTAATGCCTCCTAATTTCTATTAAAGCCTGTGCAGTGCATAAACTGGAATCACACATCAACCACGCATGCAGACATCAGACATTCATTCATTTCATTTAAACCTTGCAAACCCTAGAGGTTCCTAACAATACCAATCAAACATAGAAAATAAGAAATAAACAATCTAGTACACTGGGCACCGTCAGTAGGAGAAGGTTGGGAGGGGGCAGCGCAAGGTGGGGGTAGATGTCGAGAATAAGGAGGCAGCGCGGGGAGCGCGGGTTTTTGCTGGCGAGGACACTCGACCGGCGGCGAGGGTGAGGAGGGAGGCCGCACGGGAATGGGGGACGGAAGGAAGCGGCGCGGGGGACAGAGAAGGGAGGAGGGAGAGAAGGGAGGAAAGAGGCGGACATACTGGCAATGGTGATGAAGACGAAGCTCGACAGGGAGGGCGCACGACGAGGTCGAAGCTCGGCGGCGTGGACAAAGCTCGGTGGTGAGGGCGGCGAAGACTTGGCGGCAAAGGAAATTTTGGTAGCCTGACGGTGTCTGGGTGAATTCGTCCGGGTTAGGTTTTTTTGAGGAGTTCAAGTGCTCTTATATAGATGCCTATCTCCTCAGGCGGTTCTTATGAGAAACAGCCTGAGCAGAGGACTTCTCTCAGGCGGTTATCCTTACTAACCGGCTGAGAAGATGTCTTTATCTCAGATAGTTATTGAGTAAAAATCGCTTGTGCCTTTGTGTACTAAGTGTAGGCTTAACTAATGTTATTGATTAAAATCAGGGGCCTTTTAAAAGCTCAAATTCCACTTTATTGTAATATGTTTCAGTATTACACGTTTCTATTAAATTTCAATTCGGAAAACCTTTGAAATTGGTCAGAAAACAAAAAACATAACACTAGTTATTTGTCATTTTTCTATCATAATGAATATAATGATTTTTTCATTGATTTTTTATAGAACTTTTTAGTCATCATACCAACCTCTATAATTTTTTTTTCAGATTTTACAAAATTGTTTGAATCAATGTGTGTTCAAAATTTGAACAATGCCTTGTATGTATATGAGTATTTGATTAGAATGATGGGTTATTTGAATTTTGACATGTTGGAATACTTTAAAAAATAACAAAATTCATATGTTCATACAAACATATTTCAGTGAAAGATCCCTTTTTTGAGGAGATATAAAAATATGAATAATATGTGAATATAAATTAATTTGATATTTACCAAAACATTACAATGATAGCTATACAAGTTTTAAAATATTTGGTCCGGGTGGTAGATATTAATTTTTGAAGAGTATAGAAGAATTATCATCGAATTTGGACTCAATTTGTAGAATCTATACATATTTAAGTATTTATATTGGAATCTAGATAAGAAAGAAACAAGGGAAAAGAAAATTGAAGAACAGACTCGAACCTTTATCGTAGGCGGTTTGTTAGGAACAATCGTCTGTTCGATTGTAATATCCTGAATATTTTAGGAAAAATAATTATAATTTTGCGGCCAAAAACACATACGGTTGATCAAATTTTGACTTCTTGAAGTTTGACCCGATGGACGATTGGAGACAGTAGATGCGTAGGGCTCATCGAGACGATTCCGTTTCACTACACATACGCTTGATTCGGAGAACGAATGGGATGGTTATGAATCAATTTATTTGGAGCCGTTAGATGTAAAACTAGGTTAGCTGCAGTATAAGAAAAACTGTTCAATGAATTTCATTCTTTTCTCCCTCATTCCGCCGCCGCCAGGTTTTTGTAGAGCTGCTGCTCCCGATCTCTCTCACGCACGTTGCCTCCAAACTGTTGTTGCTGAGAAGGCCATCCCCATGCACACAGCTTCCTGTGTGGAGTATGTGCGACCTGCTGCCGCTGCAAGCATTGCCCGTTGCTGCAGCTTGAAGCCTCGAGCGGTGGTTCAGTCTGGTAAGTATCGATGCAGCTGTTGCCCAACCGTGCTGCCTCACCACTGCTTATTTGACTTGCCGCATGACGAGTTGTTTCTTAATATGTGTGATTTGCTCATGATTGATCTTCCTCATGTTGTCGCTCCATTATTTGAGTGTTCAAGATTCAATTGCTTTGTGGTTATATTTTATTCATGTTTAAGATTCAAGTTATTCGTTTAGTTATCATTCAAGTACTGGTTAAGTCCGGAGTCGTTCTTATACTCAAGTTCCAATGTGTAAGTGTTGGCCCCACTTACTCGGCTTTACCGGTAAATGCTAAGGAGAATTCAAGTGTCGTCCATTTCAGACGCAAACTAATATTTCATTGTTTCTCATTTTCAGTTCAAGTATCGCTATGTTTCATTCGATTGAATGCTATTGTTCTTCACATCGTCAAGCCGTCAAAAGAATTCTCAGGTACTTACATGGAACTCAAGAATTTGACATTTTCTTCCTTCTACCTCAACCGTTACTTTGATAGCTTTTTCGGATGCTGATTTTGGGGTTTGTAGGATTGATAGGAAAAGTACTTCTGGTGCTTGTCACTTTCTTGTTAATTCACTTGTTGCTTTGTCCTCTAAAAAACAAAACTCAGTTGCACAATCCACAACCGAATCTGAATATGTAGCTGTTGCTAGTGCTTGCTCACAAAATCTTTGGATTGTTCAAACACATAAGGACTATGGGGTTAATCTAGATAGTGTTCTACTGCTTTGTGATAACACTAGTGCCATTTTCATTGCTAAAAACGCCGTGCAACATTCTAGAACTAAGCACATTGATATTAGGTATCACTTTCTCCGTGATAATGTCGAAAAAGGAAACATTGTGTGTCACCATGTAATCGAACAACAGTTGGCTGACATTTTTACAGAACCTTTGGATTTCACTCGTTTTTGTTACATTCGTAGTGAAATAGGGGTTATGCATCCTCTGGGATAAATTGAGGCGGAGCTTTTAAATTTGGGATATGAATTTAAAAATAATATGAGCATAATTTCATACATATATGACTTTGTGATTCCTTTTACATGCTGAAAGTTCTTACTACATTACTCGTTTTATATATTTTGTAGTTTTTGCCATGACTAGTTATTGGAATAATTACTTACACTAAATCTGGTCATTATCGAACTTTCTTGCTGTTTTCAACATGTTGCATGCTCACAAGTGCTTTTAAAAGAATTAATCAAGTAATCAACTCACATGTTGAGTTTTTATGTTCAAATGATGAAATGAGAAAAGATCAAGACAATATGCATACATCACACTTCTTCATTTGAGATGGATTATCATTGCACTTAGATATGAAATTGGAGGAAGTTGTGTATGACTAAAACCATGTCCTTAATCTTCTGATTGTCAAATGACATAGGCTTGGCTTGGTTGGTTAGAATAAGGCAGATGCGGCATATAATCTCTTGCAAATGTCATATGTTAAAAATTTGTGCTTCAAAGGAAATAAAATTGCAGCAGCAAGTGTCATGCTTAGAGGTCTTCAAATAGTTAAGTTTGTGAGATCATGACTTGCTTAAATTGAAAATTAAATTTGATCTCTAGCATGGCTTACAATACTTTCTGTATCCCATTGTTGTGATAGTGTAAGTTACTTGATAGTATTACTTGGATGAGCTTTGTTTTATATGTATATGTTATAATGTGCTCATAACAAATTAAAATTTTTCTTTTGTACCTTGCTGAATACATTGTCAAAGGGGGAGAAGTATGCAAGGGGGAGAATTTTTTTCTATCTCATCTCATTTGATTTTAAAAACGGGGGAGAAATTGTTTTCAAAACATTTCATGTGAATAAGACAATGTTCGGATTTTAAATGGTGTTGACAATGCATTCATCGAGGGGGAGATTGTGAGACCTATGTGTGCCGAATACATTGGCTATGGCGATAAAAGTTTTGAATACTACCAAAACACCTTTTTAACAAGGTCCGACTTTAGGTTTGAGCTCCTGCAAGGTCCAATGATAGGTCCGACTTGTTTTGTGTAGCTCCTGCAAGGTCCGATGCTAGGTCCGACTAGCTTTGGTTAAGCTCTGGCGCTAGGTACGACTAGATTTGGTAAGCTACAACGCTTGGTCTGACTATCTTTGGTAAGCTCCGGTGCTATGTCCTGCTAGCTTTGGTAAGCTCTGGCTCAAGGTCCGGTTGATTTTGGCAAGGTTCGGAGCTAGATTGCAATGGTTCTGCTTTTACATTCAAATATTTTGAACTTGTTTTACATTTATGGAAAGTTTGCTTAGTATTCTTTTACTAAGTTTTTGGCGTGTTTTGGTGTTTATTGCTTTTATCAATTTGCTATGGTTTGCAACATGCTTATGTGAGGTGCTCACGTAAGTTGTTGTGGTTTCGAAACTAGTGAGAGTCAAGTAGAGGACTTGTGCTCGGAAATATCAGTTGTTTATTCATGTGCAGGTGTTGCTTGAGTTCAAGACATGTCTGGTGACAGGATCCATTGAACTAGTCTTAGTGAGAAGATGAGGTTCAACCACAAAGTTCGGGAGGAATTGTGGTTGAGTTGATCGAGAGGTCGCGCGACATGTTTGAATCAAGAAAAATGCATATGAAGGTATCGTGGATGTCGTTGGAAGGTGTTTGCACATGTACAAGGAGTGCATGGATGTGGCTACATGGTTTCTAGGCGTGTTGAAGAATGTGGATGTAAAGAATTGGTTGGAAAGGTCCAACCGACTAGGTTATGGACTCAAGCTGCCGCTGAGTCGTGTTTCACTCAAATATGGAATGTGTTGAGTTTGTTATGATAGGATTTTGTGTGGGTCATGAATTTGAGTTGTTTTAGGAATGTGAGATACGTTCCTAAGGTGTTTGAATGTCTTAATATTGTTTCTATCTGCGTATAGAAGGGTCTTGAGCAGTTATGAAATGTTTTGATTCGTGAATTGAGTAGGATTAGAGTCCTAGTTGGGTTTTGGGTGGCCTAAGGGCTGCTTATATATCAAGGGAGGCCAGAGCTCGTGGTGCACGACTTTGGGGATGTTCCTTGTGAGTTTTGATCAATAAAATTCGTAGTCTAAAGGAACTTTTGTGCCCTATTCATCCGACTTGTTTTCTTCAAGTTTTTCTCGTCGAGTTTCTGCACAACACTACCTTGCTTCGGTGGTTTTGTCATAACTCGAGTTTTACAGATCAGATCGACGTGATTCTTTTTGGATTGTCTACAAAACTTGATTTTTTATCATCTCTGAAATTTTCACGGTCATTGGATTTTTGATTTCTGAAATTTTTTCTTCACCGTTGGAGATATACCTAGGAGTATTAAAAGGTTATGTGCAGAACTGTGCTCACTCAGAGGGTTCAATTATGGAAAGATACACCACGGAAGAAGTGATTGAGGGTTGTGCTGATTACATCAAAGATGAAAAGCAGATAGGTGTGCCTATACCAGTGCATGAGGGTACACTACATGGTAGAGGCAACATGGGTTAGAAAACTTTTATCATTCACGATTACAATAAAGTACACCGTGCATATTTTGGTGTACTACAACAACTCGCAATAGCTCAGTCGTACATCGAGGAACATCAAATTGAGCTTTGAGAAAAAAACAAAGGCCACCGGGAGGACTGGATCATGAAAGAGCACAAAAGAAGCTTCACTGAATGGTAAATGGACAAAAATATACCATACGAAAGTCCTATAGAAGAGGCAACAATGAAGAAGTTAGCTTCTGACCCATCTGTTTTGGTGACATCATGGCAAGCATATGACATTACACTAAGGAAAAAGACAGTAAGCGTGTTGAACAAAATAGTAGTGTACGTATAGACAGTTATGATCAACAAGGGCATAAGACAACATACTTCCGGTTCATAGAGGAAATATGGGAACTCGATTATGGCAAAAGAATGCTAATGCTCGTATTTAAGTGCCAATGGGTCAAACATACTGATGGTGTGAAAGTGGACAACTACGGGCTGACACTAGTAGAATTGAACAAAGTGGGTTATAAAGATGATCCGTGGGTTCTCACTGATCCTGTTGCACAAGTTTTTTATTTACAAGATCCAGGAACTGAGAAGATCCAAGTATTTGTTTCTGGAAAGCAATATATTGTTGGGGTTGAAAATGTGGGAGATAATTAAAAGGAATATAACCAATATGCACATATGTACCTTTTTACCGAACCAGAAAACATCAAGCGCATAGAGAGAAGCATTAAAAAAGATTTGAAACCCTATATGCGAGAAGATGTCAATGCTGGAAAAAATGTATGATATATATTATATATATATGTAATATTACAATGAAGCTTTAATATTTTAATTTGACTTTTTTTTTCTTTTTATGAATTTGTTCATATATGTAGGTATGTGTATATCATGTATATGTATGCATAGTATAATATATACACATATATATAATATATTACTATAAAATGCTCTGAAAAGTATTATTGTTTTTTTTTACTTTTAGTCCCCTTCACAGTCGGTCAGTAAGCAAATCCGTTTGTAAAAACATAGGGGGTATCACAGGCGGTCCGTATGAAATATTGCATGAAGTATATGAACCACTACATGTGGTTCTTTATTAATAGCAGCCTGTGAAAACAATGTCTTTACCCAGACGATTCTTTATTAAAAACTGCCTGTGATGTTTGTTAATAGCTGCCTTAGAAAATCATGTATTCACCCAGACGGTTGTTTATGGAAGATCGTCTGTGATGTTTAATCATCACAGACGGTTATTGTATCATTCGACATCACAACTGCATTTTTTTACGGACCACCTGTGTTTGAAAAACGAGGCGCTTGTAATAATTGGTTTTGTAGTAGTGTTCTCAATAATTAAGAAGAATTGTGCATACTTGAAACGGAAATAAATTTTGAACTTGAGCGGTTACTAGGGCTTGGAAGTGAGAAGAGCAAAAAAATACACTTGGAACATGTAGAAGACTCAAGAGTTCAAATGTTGTTCTTCAAGATGAATTTTAGAGTTTGAGGCTAACAAAAATCTAAAAGTGCAATTTGATACTCATAAATCCAATGCTTCCTCTACCAGCAGTTCAATGAAATAAACTAAGAGCTCCACCACTAAAACTCATGATTATGCTAAATTGATAATTACCTTGAACGAGGAACAAAGGATAACTCAAGGCAAGCCTCAACACAAGAGGGAAGCCTTTGATGAAGAGAAGCTCAAATATATGAGAAGCGCATATTTGAACTCTAGATCTCCACTAATCAGATAATACCTTTATTATGTTAGGTGTGACAAGAAAAATGCTAGACTCATCAAGAAAAAAGGGACTTCTTTGCTCTTGTCATGGAGGGCTCCTGGAAACATAAAAACTTTGACAACTCCATTCATGACAATGTTGATGCTCCTGCTTGTTTTATTCCTATCATGCTATTTCATGACTTTGATGCTTCTTACGCGTTAATGCAAATAAATTTGGAATGATTATTGCAAGATATGTTGGGCCACACAAAAAGAAATTGAAAGCTTGTGTGTGGATTTTCAAATCTATTGTGACTAATGTGAGAGGATGCAAACAAACTAGGGTATCTAAAACCAAGGGCAAATTTTATTTTGTAGGCATATCTTCCAGTGGAACAAAGCGAGTGTTTGATAGTGGATGCATCAACCACATGAGTGGCAATAAGAAGGTGTTCATTGCATATGAAGGAAACAATGATCCAAGTGAAAGCATCTCATTTGGCGATAACAGGCAATCACTACAATGATCCAAAATACTTACGATGGTTAGAAGTCGTCGTAAAATAGTTAGATTCCATCATAAATATATTATTAATGATGTCATTTGCTTATTTATGTTGGCATTCGGGCGTCACTAAGATTTTATCGTAAATAGGCTTATTTATGACAATCAACATCGTAAATAAACTTATTTATGATGGCCAAGTCTAGCCATTATAAGTTAGTGGCTCCATACCATGTGGGGTCAGGGGCTCCTTATTTACGACGACATGGTCTGACCATAGTACGTAAGTGGGGCTTAATAGCGATGGCCAGACAGACTATCATAAAGAATACAAGCTTATTTAGGACGACCTGGTCCTTGGCCATCGTAAATAAGTGGTTTTTTTGTTTTTTTAAATGTAAAAACAGGGTAACCTGGCACAATGGCCAACTCACATGTACATACAAAAATGACATATATCACAAACAACATATAATATCACATCACATCATAAATAAAGTACATAATTGCATCAAATTACAAATAAACTACACACTAGCGCCTCCGGAGGCAAAAGAAGTTGTGCTAGCGCCTTGATCAAGGTGCTGATAAATGTGGTGATGGAGTATGAGCCTCCCGTGTTGATCCCTGTGATGCACAAGTGTAGTTAAGGTTGTTTATATCTAAAAAAGTGTATTTTTGACTAAATTTACTTAATGGAGCTAGAAATGAGCCAATTTACCTATATTTGGCTAAGTTAAGCAAATTTAGCTAAGTAGACTAGATTTACCTAGGTTTGGCTATCTTTGACCAAGTTTATCTATGTTCGGCTAAGAGTTAGCTTACATGTGCTCCAGAAGCTACCTATAGCCCCACGGGCACCTATGGCTCGACCGGCAGCTACCATGAGGTAATGACAAGCTGCTGACCATGTTGCAAGGCTAAGGTTTATGATTACAAAGCATTAGCACATGTATGCAATTAAAACTCTACAAATGTTAAGTACATGACATTACTTACTTGTATGGCTACTTGCATCAGTGCTAGGTAGTTGGCTTGATACTCCTCTCTTGCCTTGGCAAGGGCTTCTTGCTTCTGAAGCTTCTCAACTCCTCCTAGACACTCTAGATCTCTAGGTCTCTTTGCAAGAGATAGAAGCTCGATCCAAGTAATGAAGTCTGCGATGAAGAGCTCATCGAAGGCCACACCCCCCTCGAGTCGACCACTTCGTTGAATTTGGTAAACCTACAAAGAAGTGAAGATTAAGAGAGTAAGATTTTGAATCTCGAATTTTCAAAGATAATATAAAATAACAACTCACCATTCATGCGATTTTCCGCCTCCATATTCATACATGGCACTAGTATTGATTGGTGTATTTTCCCAATCTTAGGCTTCGCCTTGAGATTTTACCGCCTTATGCCCATACTTTTCCTACAACAAGCAAATCGAGAACCTACCTATTGATCCGTCTTCACCGGAGTGCACAACTAGCCAGACTATGAAGGGTCACTTCCCCCATGACATCTCTTCCACACTTGATCGTCGCTCGGACGTTCACTGATCTCTTGTTTTCGTGGATATGTGTTAGTAGCATAAATATACTATGAAAATCTTTTCATATATATTTTACTTACCTTGCAATTAGCCAGATGTATATGTCCATCTGGACCATACGTATGGCCTTTGGTAGACCATCTGCACTCTCGAGCCCTCCTGGACTTGGCGATGAAGTCCGCACTGGCCCACAAGCAATACGTAAGCTTCCGTACGGGCGTCAACTCGAGAAATAATAAACTGCACACATTTAGAATATGATCAAAACAATGTTAACATAACAACATAATAAGTCAATAAAATCTGATAAGTTACCTCACCATATTGCTCCTCTGCCAAGTAAGTTTCTGAGGTGTCACTAAATGTCCCCATCTCCTGCCCTTCATGCATATTTAACTATTCATTTGTTGCTTGAATTCGAGCATAAATTATTTTAGGATCGAAGAGCACATGAAAAGCTACCAGAGGCGGGTGAATGGTAGATTTAAAAACTTTTTAGCGGAAGCTATGAAAACCTCTCGGCGGAAAACCAATCTGATAAGAAAATTGTGTGTGCTACTAATCTAGATTAGTTCAACCATGACAAAACTAGTATATATTGTATATATTCAAGTCACAAAGACACGACAACTATAATCATGAGCAAACATCGAGTAAATATCATGTACCTTGAGCAAAGGTCAATCTGTTCTAACAGAGAGCAAAAATAATTTCTACGCTGCAAAGACACTTGTGTAACTCAAAAACCACAAATCCAATGACCGTGAAATTTTAATTGATGATATAGTATTGAGGTGTAACTCTGCCTATGTTGTAATGACGTAGCCAGTCCCAAGCCCGGGTAAAGGAGGAGGGGTTGTGATAGGCTTGGCGAGCCAGCAACTGTACTTAGCCATTCTCATGGAAATGAAACCCATTGGAAATTTGTTGAGGGCGTAACCCTCTTAGTGACGCGCCATACCGGAACCACGGTATGGTGTTAAGTGGGCGAGGGTCGGGTCACCACCGCCTTAGTGGCGCACCATATCAAAACCCGGATGTGGTGCTAAATGGGCGAGGGCCGGATCGCCACCACCTTAGTGGCGCACTACATCATCAACCGGATGTAGAGTTAAGTGAGAAAGGGCCATTGCATCTTCCTATACTGATGCGAAGAACAAGGAAGCTAGCAGAAGAAACTAGGTTCGGGTGGGTAGTTGGAATGTAGGATCCTTGACGGGAAAGCAATGAGAGTTAGTGGACGCTGCGATTAGGAGGCGTGTAAATATACTTTGTATACAAGAGACTAGATGGGCAGGTCAAAAGACGAGAGAGGTTGAGAATACCGGTTTCAAGCTTTGGTATCCTGGCTCGACTGGGACTAGGAATGGCATAGGCATCCTAATAGATAAGAGCCTCAAGGATGGAGTCGTGGATGTCCGTAGACGAGGGGATAGGATCATCCTAGTAAAAATAGTTGTGGGAGACCTTATCTTGAATGTCATTAGTGCTTATGCCCCACAAGTTGGGCTCAACATAAGCACTAAGAGACAATTTTGGGAGGACTTGGAGAATATGGTTAGTAGTGTACCGATAACCGAAAAGCTCTTCATAGGAGGATATCTCAATGGCCATGTTGGTACAACGTAGGATTTGAGGGGGTACACGGAGGTTTTGGGTGTGGCGATAGAAACCAGGAGGGTAAGGATATCCTAGACTCTGTCATCGCATATGACCTATTGGTAGCTAACACCCCCTTTAAGAAGCGGCTATCTCACTTAGTGAACTTTACTAGTGCCCAACATTCTAGTCAAATCGACTATATCCTCACTAAGAGAAGGCAGAGGGGGGCAAGTTTAGATTGTAAGGTGATTCCGGGGGAATGTGTTGTTCCACAACATAAACTTGTGGTAGCCGACTTTTGTTTCCACGTGCGTGTGTCACGATTCAAAGGTGTTAAAACCGCTAGAACAAAGTGGTGGAAGTTGAAGGATGAAGCGTAGCAATCATTCAAAAGGAGGAGGATCGCGGAAGGTCCATGGAGCGAAGAGGAAAATGCGGATATTATGTGTGCGAAGATGGTGAATTACATTAGGAAGGCAGCTAGGGAGGTGCTTGGGTGGAGAAAAGGTAAGAAACTTGTAGAAAAAAGACACTTGGTGGTGGAATGAAGATGTACAAAAAACTATTAAGGAGAAGGATTCTTATAAGAGATGGCATCATGAGAGAAGCGCAAGTAACATGGTGAAGTATAAAGAGGCTAGGAAAAATGCAAGGCGTGTTGTGAGTAAAGCAAGGGGGAAGTCCTATGATGCACTATATGCGAGGCTAGGGACAAAAGAAGGCGAAAAGGATATTTACAAGATGGAGAAACTTCACGAGAGGAAGGTGAGGGATCTCAACCAAGTCAAATGCATTAAGGATGAGGCAGATCGAATTCTATTTAAGTATGAAGAGATTAGGAAAAGATGGCAAGACTACTTCAATGGACTATTCAATGACGAGAACGAGAGCACTAGGTTCGAGTTGGATGACTCATTTGATGATACCAAAAGACGATTCGTGCGGAGGATACAAGAGTTTGAGGTAAGAGAGGCAGGATGAAAGGAGGAAAGGCCCTCGGCCCCGATGATGTCCCTATGGAGGTGTGGAGATGTCTGGGGGATGTAGCAATAGTATGGCTCACTAAACTATTCAACCGCATTTTTGATTCAAACAAAATGCCTGAAGAGTGGCGGAAAAGTATTTTAGCACCCATCTTCAAAAATAAAGGAGATGTTCAAAGTTGTACTAATTACTGAGGAATTAAGCTTATGAGTCATACTATGAAGCTCTAGGAGAGAGTGATTGAACACCGCTTATGGAAAGTGACCTATGTCACTAAAAACCAGTTTGGTTTTATGCCTGAGAGGTCCACTATGGAGGCGATTTTCTTACTCCGTCAGCTTATGGAGAGGTATAGGGAGCAAAATAAGGATCTACATATGGTGTTTATTGACTTGGATGAGGCATACGATAAGGTACCAAGGCCGGTCATGTGTTGGCGCTAGAGAAATACAAAGTACCAACAAAGTACATTAACCTTATAAATAATATGTACGATAATGTTGTGACAAGTGTGCGCGTAAGAGATAGTGAGACCGATACTTTTCCTATCACAATAGGGCTACACCAAGGATCAGCCTTAAGTCCATACATCTTTTCCATAGTGATGGATGTGGTGTCGAAGGATATACAAGGGGATATCCCTTGGTGTATGCTCGTTGCTGATGATGTAGTGTTGGTAGATGAAACTAGAGATGTTGTTGATGGAAAATTGGAGCTATGGAGGCAAACTTTAGAGTCTAAGGGGTTTATACTTAGTAGAACCAAGACCGATTGTATGAGATGCAACTTTAGTGATATCGGGTGCAAGGATGGAAATGTTAGTTTACAAGGACAAGTAGTACCTAGGAGGCACACATTTCGATATGTAGGATCCATATTACAAAGAAATGGTGATACTGACGAAGATGTTTGCCACAAGATCAAGATCGGGTGGATGAAGTGGCGACAAGCATCTGGAATCTTATGTGATAAGAAAGTTCCACAAAAATTGAAAGGAAAATTCTATAGGACGGTGATCAGACCTGCAATGTTGTATGGAGCAGAATGCTGGCCAACTAAAAGGCAACATGTCCAACAAATGAGTGTGGCGGAGATGCGCATCCTACGGTGGATGTGTGGTCACACAAGAAGAGATAAAATTAGGAACGAGGTGATACGTGATAGGGTGGGGGTGGCACCGATTGAGGAGAAGCTAGTCCAACATCACCTACAGTGGTTTGGGCATATCCAGCGGAGACCTCCAGAAGCACCGGTTAACAGTGGGATTATAAAGAGTAGAGAAAATTAGAGGTCGACCAAGGTTGACATGGCAGGAGGTAGTGAAACGAGACTTAAAGGAGTGGGACATATCTAGAGATTTGGCTCATGATAGGAGTGCATGAAAATTAGCAATTCATGTGATAGAATCTTAGTTTATTCAAATTTTGTTACCCTTATCTTCTTTCTTATTAATCCATTTCTAAAATAAATAAAATGTAGAACCTTACATTATTTGTATCTTTTATTTATTTATTTTTACTTTTTTATTATTCATCTTATTTTCTATTACTTTCTTTTTCAGAAATTGTTGTGTTTCATTTCTAGCCTACCCCAACTTGTTTGGGACAAAGGCTTGGCTGTTGTTGTTGTTGTTGTTTTTGTTGTTGATATAGTGTTGAGATGTGAAGACAACGCAAGAAGAATCACGTCAATTGGATCTGTAAAATGCGAGTGATGATCAGAACACCCATGAAATGTCGGGCAATGCAGAAACTTGACGAGAAAGACTTAACGAAAACAAGTCGGACGAACGAGGCACAAAAACTCCTCTAGACTACAAATTTTATTGATCAAAACAAAAGAGGAACAGCCCAAAGTTGTCTTACCATGAGCTCTGGCCTCCTTTTCTTATATAACCAGCCGTTAGGCCAAAATTATCCTAACTATGACTATAATCCTACTTAGTTTCAACTGAAACTTTCCATAACTGCTCAAGACTCTTCCATACGCGGATAGAAGCAATGCTAAGACCTCCAAACTTTAGAAATGTACCAATCATTCCCAAAACAACTCAACTTCATGATCACCATGAAATCTAACCAAAACAAATTATAAACCTTCCATAAACGAACCATAACCACCTCAGCCGCAGCGTGAGGCGTAAATCAGTCGGTTGAACCTTTGCGACCACATCTTCACGTCCACTTCTCTTCATAACTCCTTGGAACAATGTTCCCATGTTCGTGCAACCCTTGCACACATGCAAACACTTTCCAACAACTTCCATGATACCTTCATATGCATTGTTCTTGACCCAAACATGTCGGGTGACCTCCTGCTAAACTCAACCACAATTCCTCGCGAACTTGGCTGTTGAACCTCATCTTCTCCCTAAGACTAGTCCAATGGATCCCGTCATCAAGCAACACCTACACATATTTGCAAGCCCAAGTCCCCTACTTGACTCTCGTTAGTCCAAAAAACACAACACCTTATGTGAGTACCTCACATAAGCATGTTGCAAATCATTGCAAAATGATATCAGCCATAACACAGCAAAAACTTAGTAAGAGAATACTAAGCAAACTTTCCATAAGAAAAAACGCCAGTTTAAAACATTGCAAGTAAAAAACAGAGCATCCACATGATTATTTTAGCAAATAGAATATATCGAATCGACCAAAAGCGGCGCTGCAATGAAAAGGCAAAAGATCGGACACTCTAGTGTCAAACACACGTGCAACACATGTATGAAAGTTCAGAAAGTCCTAAGCAAGTAAAGAGTAAATGTTACTCCCGAAATGCATTGAGAAGGTTCGGACAGCGCTAAACCATCAAGGGTAATGTTACTCCTAAAAACACATTTGTAAAGATCGACCTGTGTCGACTCATGTGCATCTCACGTGTGTGAAGGTTCGGACAATACAAATTGACGAACATGTGCAAGTCATGTGAGAAAAGTTTAGACAACGCGAAGTGAGCTTTTCAGCAATAATCAAAACTTTGCGTGTGAACCCTCACTTTTATTTAAATTGCTAATGTATTCAGCACACATAAGTATTACAATCTCCCCCATGATGAATGCATTGGCAGCACCACTTAGAATCCAAACATTGGCTCATTCACATGAAAAGTTTTGATAGCAAATTTCTCCCCCTTTTGAAAATCAAATATCAAATGAGAAACAAATCTCAAAAAGAAATTCTACTCCTGAGAAGAATGTGTAAAAACTCGCGAATGTGCAATGTGTGACATATTTATTTCTCCCCCTTTTACAATGTATTCAACAAGGTTCAAAAGAGAAATTCATTTGTTATGAGAATATTATAACATATACATACAAAATAAAGCTCATCCAAGTCATACTATCATGTAAATTACACTAATACATCAATGAGATACATAAAGTAGCATAACCCATGCTAGAGATCAAGTGTAATTTTTCAATTTAAGCAAGTCATGATCTCACAAACATAACTATTTCAAGACCTTAATGCATGACGCATGCTGCTGCAATTTTATTATTTTTCAAATCAAAATTTCAGATCATATGATATTTGCAAGAGATTATATGCCACATCAGCCTAATTCTAACCAACCAAGCCAAGCCAATGTCATTTGACAATCGGAAGCTTAAGGAGATGGTTTTTGTCATGCACAACTTCTTCCAAGTTCATATATAAGTGCTATGATTAGCCATCTCAAAAGAAGAAGTGTGATGCATGCATATTCTCTTAATCTTTTCTCATTTTTTATTTGATCATAATAGCTCAACATATGAATAGTTGATAGATTAATTTTTCATTATTAAAAGCGCTTGTGAGCATGCAACAAGTTGAAAACAGAAAGAGATTTCAATCATTACCAGATTTAGTATAAGTAATTATTCCAATTACTAGCCATGGCAAAAACTACAAAATGTATATCATGAGTAATGTAGTAAGAACTTTCAACATGCAAAAGGAATCATAAAATCATATATGTATAAAATACCATGGTCATATTATTTTAAATTCATATTCACACATAGACTTCCAAATTTTCAAAACTCCCTCTCAATATAAGCCATGAGGATGCATAACCCCTCGTTCACTACGAATGAAACAAAAACGAGTGAAATTCAAAGTTTTTATAAGAATGTCAGCCAATTGTTGTTCGTATCTACATGGTGAAGCACAATGTTTATTTTTTCAACACTACCACGGAGAAAGTGATACCTAATATCAATGTTCTTTGTTCTATAATGTTGCATGGTATTTTTAGCAATACAAGTGGCACCACTGTTATTACAAAACAGTGGAACACCATCTAGATCAACCCCATAGTCCTTAAGTGTTTAAACAATCCAAAGAATTTGTGAGCAAGCACTAGCACCAGCTACATATTCAGATTCAATTGTGGATTGAGCAACTGAATTTTTTATCTAGAGGACCAAGCAACAAGTGAATTACCAAGAAAATGACAAGCACCCGAAGTACTTTCCTATCAATCCTATACCCCAAAAATCAGCATTCGAAAAAACTTTTAAAATAATGGTTGAGGAAGAAGGAAGAAAAATGTCAAATTCTTGAGTTCCATGTAAGTACCTGTGAATTCTCTTGACGGGTTGACGATGTGAAGCACCTGGGGAAGCTTGAAATTGTGCACAAGAGAGGAAGGGAAAAAAGGAAGGATCCGTCAACCGCCAGATTCAGACTTCTTCCAATCTTCACCGCTTGTCGACACCGATACTCAGCTTCCGTTCGACGTCAATTTTCGTCGGAGTCGCTATATCGCCGCCGTATATTAATAAAAATTTCACCATATTTTATATTAAGAAATAACTATTTTTCCTTTGAACTAATTGTAATTAATTCCAAACTTGATCAAATAAATAGGAAATCATTATAAAAAATTATTGAAAAGCTATAGAAATTTATTTAGAATTAATACAAACATATTTTATTCATGCATCCATATTTTGCATATCGATTAGTATTTGCAATGCATTTATTGTAAATGTTTGTATGTATATGTGGTTGATTACGAGTAGACGGGTAAGTTCAAGAGGTTATGGCCGAGAATTGAATATTCGAGGATCTTCATGTGCAAGATTATGATTTGATTGAGCATGGAATTTGCGAAATATAAAGCCAAGTGTCCTTGACCATATTGAACCAATGTTTTAAATGTTTTGTTTGCGGAACTGCATGCTCGTGTCAACTTGATGAGAAACCCATACGTAGGAGTTTACTAGTGTTGTATGGCATCCCTTGTCGTCGGCTACATGATGAGTCAAGTATGGGTATATTTTCTCTTTTGCTCTGCATCGCTACATGGGTTATGGGTAACCTAATTAACATGCTTAATAACTTTAATCACGAGGATTGATGATGGTAATGGGATGATGACTATTTTTAGCAACGTGGAACTTAAGTGATCTAAGCAAGCATGGTTATGTGGAATGAGTTGGATAGTATGGTGGTTTCGCTTGCCTTAGATCTAAAGACCGGTTCATGCAAATATATGCCACGACAACCGTGCTACCACAAGGCCAAGTATGGGTGAGGCGTAGCTGAATAATTAGGTGTGCAGCTAGTATTATATAGACCATTGGATGGCGTGGGGAATGGGAGTCGAGTAGGGCTACCCTGGGAACTGCATGGCACACGAGGGGGCCCTGTGGGTGGGAGAATAGAGATTCAAGCCTGTCAGTGAAACCTTAGTGGGTCCATACATACTAGTAGTCCCTTTGTAAAGGCTATTTCGTGATCTCTTGGCCATACACAAACGGTAGAGTATTTGGAATAATGTAGTTTCTTTAGTCGATGACACGTGACGAAATCATGAACATGTGGGTAAAGTGGTACAACCTCTTTAGAGTGTAAAACTATCATTATAGTTGTGCTCACGATCACGAGTATCAGGACAAGTTCCAGGATTAGAGAAGGAACTTTGTTTGGGATGGGTTGGGTATGTCAATTGACATTGGTTCTGGTTATTTCATATGAGTATGGTTTGTTATGAGAAGATATAAAATTGGCATATGGTGATGATATTGATTGTTGGCTGGTTATAAATATATAATGATAGTAAATGAGGATGTCGGATATGTGATATGATAATTACTTAGAATATGTTGGAATTTAAACACTCCTAGACATTGTAGGTTGCTTTTTCATATTTGTGAACTAAAATTAGCTTTCTGCAATGAACCAGTTATTTTCATCCTTGTTTAAGCTACATGTCATACTTTCCCACACTTGCTGAGTACGACCTGTGCTCACTCTTGCTATTTCCACGTTAATTCGGTAACATGCGATAATTTGGAATATTCAGAGGACTATGAGGAGTACTAGCCATGCGTGTTACCGTCACATTGCCTGTGAAGATGGAGTCTACTAGTGCTTAGTTTTCCACCGCAATGTTTTTAGAGATTTTGTTTGAGTCTGTTGGATATTAAAACAATGTACTATTTATTATTCGAAATATGTCTATTATCTAAATATTTTTTGTGATGCACTCATGTACGTGTGTTAAACATCCTAGGCACACATATGCATCACGCTCGGTTCATTCTCGGAATGGTGTGTCACAAAAAGCCCCATGATGACTGAGCTAAAGGGTGAGTACCATTGCCAATTCATTTAATATAAGGTAGAATGTTTAATTGTGCATTTGGTACTATTTAAGCATAGGATACAGTAGCAACTCCTGATCAATAACCTAAGTCTTTAACTTTGCTTCGGGATGAGCAAAGGATAAGCTTATGGGAGTTGTTGGTGGTCGTTAAGTACCACTTTAGACTATCAATATAACTCATAATCATGGAGGACTAAACATTTCTTACACGCATGTCCTTTCAAACTAATATATTTCCACTTGTAGTAAGCAAAAATGGTGCATTCATGTATTCTATGCAAAATTGAAGTGGATCTAGGGGGAAGAATCCTAAATAATACACTCCCAACCAATAAGAGCAAAATTGAGGTGAATCTAGGGGTAGAATCTTAAATAATACACTCCCAACCAATCAAACGCTGACACAGTGCAGCACATGGGTCAATGGTCCACCTACAGTAGTCTCTGAGGGCATCCAATAGTGTAGCGCCGAGGAATGGCATGAGGGCTCACATGGTAGTGACCTAAAGGAAAACCAGGATGATTGGTATCAAGCCCGGTGCGGCCGAACCAATCTGGTCTTCTCCCCGTTCTCGGTAAACTCCAATGTGGCACACTTCTGTGGCTTGGTGATAAGAATGGTGACTGATTCACTTGCAACATATGGTAGGAATTGACCTCAACACTAGTATAAATAGGATCCCTCACCCCTCACTTTAACACACACCACTTGAGGATTCACTCCATTCCATACACTAGTTCTCTTAGTCCTTAAGGGAGGTTAAGCTGTAGAGAGAATCCTCTAGTCCCAAGACAAATCGGGAAAGGTATGGCTTATGTATTTTTTCTTATTTTTGTGACTTTATGCATATTAATAATATTATTATTAGTCTCTCTTTATTCACATATCTAGGCAAAGCATTTCTTGTTATTCTTAGCTACCACGGTCGAGTCCTGGCCATCGTAAATAATCCTATTATGTACTACGACCAGATCTGACCGTTGTTAATAATGCTTTCCTATAGTTAAGGGAGAGTTCTTGGTATTGGTGAAATTTTTATTTCTTCTCAACATTCAATTTCTCACATTTTATATGTTGAATCTCTTGACTATAATTTCTTATCTATATCAAAGCTTTATGAGGATGGATACAATTATATGTTTACTAATGATGGTGTGACCGTCTTTAGAAGAAGTGATGACTTAAATGCATTAAGGGTGTGCATAAGGAAAAACTTTGTTTTGTGGATTACTTACGTGAATTTCTAAAAGGTGATGACATCTTAGAACAACTAACAAATATTGTCTATGAGAAAGATAGGCCTTATCGAGCATGCCAAGCCGGAAAACAAATTGGAATGCCTCATTAACAAGGAACGATGACAACTACAAGACCTTCAGAGCTGCTCCATGTGAACCTTTTTGGTCCCGTTGCTTATATCAATATAGGTGGTAACAATTACGTTCTTGTTATTATTGATGATTTTTCATGTTACACTTGGGTGTTATTTTTGCGTAACATGAGTAAAATGCAAGGGGTGGCCAAGAATTTCTTGAGCAGAGCATAAAATGATTTCTCATTGAGAATCAAGAAAATAAGGAGTGGCAATGGCATCGAGTTCAAGAATACCGAAGTGGAATAGTATTTTGATGTAGAAGACATCAAGCATGAGTGTTTGTTCCCTAAATGAGGTAAACGAAAGGGAGAACCGCATCCTCATTGAGATCAAAAGAACCATACTTTATGAATACAAGGCTTCAGATAAGTTTTATGTAGATGTTCTGAACACTCCTTGTCACGCCACAACCTGACTCTATCTTCACCGACTCATGAAGGGAACACCATATAAGCTCCTATCAGAAACAAACACAATGTTTAAATTTTAGAGTTCGTTTGTAGTAAATGCTATATTCTTAACAAGAAACCTACAACTTCTAAATTTGCATCTAAATACGTTGAAGCTTTCCTGCGCGGTTATTAATGATGGTCCTTATGCACCATATTGGACCGTCAGTTATCCTCATAAAAATATTAAAAGATAACACATTGTAGTAGCAGCAGTATTTTACAAACTATTTTCACAAGTGTTAGTGTCTATTTGTATGCAGGTTAATTATACTCCAAAGTAATGAAAATTGCATCAACAATCACTAAAAATATTTTTCCAGCCAATCAAGAGTTAACACGTGGCAGCACAAGGATCCATGGGCCCATATGAAGGAATATCCGAGGAATCCGATGACCAATCAACTAATAATCTTTAGAAGGCCCACATACCAGTCTCCAAGAGAAGGCACACAGCAAATAGATCATGTGGGGGTGCGGCCAAACCAGGAGTTCAGCTGACCTATTGTTCCCTCCAAACTCGCTCTCCTTCCACATGTTGACTCCCCTGGTGCCTTGAAGGTGGCGGCGACTGATTTGCATGCAAATTATTGCATGAACCGCCTAAGAAACTAGTATAAATAGGACTCCTCACTCACCTCTTCACACAAACCACAAGTTTGAGTTTGGTACACCACTACATATGGTTAGTGCTGCTCTATGAGCTGACCGAGATAGGAGGAGAGTGAGTTGAAGGAAAGGAGGAAGCTTCAGCCTTGTTGAAGAACTTTCTGACAAGTGTACCTTGATGATGCTTCTTTCATGAGTAATGCTTCATGAATCCAATTCATGTTTTATCATTTGATTTATAGGTTTCCATTCATGTAGTTGTTTGTTGGTTCATTCTCTACTAGTCAGGGGCTCTAGTCTTAGCTTATAGGATTAGAGTAGTTAGTAACGTAGGTGAGGTGCTTATTTTAAAAACCATCAATGCATATTTTGTAGACCCAGCAGTAGGCGGTACATGGTTATAACCCTATCCATCCTTTGTAATCCTCCATGTTTGGCCAAGCCATAGGCTCTTAGCGGGAGTCGCATGGTAGACAAGGGGTAAGCCCATGCCCAAAGCAAACAACCACCTTAAATTGCTTTGGGTTGAAGAGAATGCTTTGGAATTCCTATCTATCATTAGGCTACAAAACAAACCTGTTGTACTTGGGTGAGGCAGCCAAAAGATTGAGGCACACATTCCTTGTGATTCGGTACCCTTGCAAATACTCTAAGGGAGAAGTACTACAATGTTATTCCTCCGCTTTTAAATTCTAGGGTAAACTATTTGAGCATGGAAAACTAAAAAGTAAATGGGAAGGACCATTTATCATGGTAGAAACCTCATAACATGGAGCCATCACCATCCAAGATGATGAGGGAAATCTATTCAAGGTAAATGGACATACCCTTAGAATGTTCATGAATTCCAACAAAATTTAGATAAAGAAATCAACGTAATCAATTTAATTGATTCTCAGGCCGTGTATTTAAATTCCACCTAAATATTTTATGTCCCAATAAGGGAAGCCCACCAAAAACACTTTTCCCATGACCCAATTAATCAACCCATAAAAATGGAGGATGGATGATAGCTTCTAGAGGTCAACCGAACCCCCCCCCCCCCCCCCCCCCCACCACTACTACAATAAGCCTTATCGCAGGCGGCTCCAAACCTATTATCACACGCGGTTTTTAAAACCTCCTGAAGCGAAGAGCCTGTGATAATCCACAATTTCACGGGCGGAGAAGTAATACCGCCTATGAAGAAACATTATCACATGCGGTTTTTACTTATGCTAGCTGCCTGTGAAGATAAGTTATCACAGGCGGGTAGTGCAGCATACATACCCGTCTGTGATAATTATCTTATCACTGGCGGGTCTTGCAGCATATCTATCCGCTTGTGATAATGGTGTTATCATAGGCAGATGTTGACCTACATCAAGCCGCCTGTGAAGATTTTTTACCACAACCGATTTCTACCATAGCAGTAACCGCCTGTGATAATTAGGTTATCACAGATGGTTCTTTACCTATATCTAGCCGCTTGTGATAATTGTTTTTCACAGGCATTTCTAGCCGTTGGTAAATAACCGCTTGTCATAAGGTATAACCTATGCAGTACTACTGCTGTTATTTCTAATTTCCAGGTCAATTCAATATAATCAGAGAACAGAAGTCAACAATACCATCATAGAACAGAACTCAACAATATTATCATCACAAAAGTCATCTCACAGAAGTCAATTTCACTAAAACAATATACATATGTACAAGTTACACATACAATTCATCTCATAGTTTACAAGTTTTTACTAAAAAATGTTTCTATTGGCATAGTCACAAAGTTCTGGAACATCAGCTATTGCACCATTCTCATCAAAGAACTTCCCTCTTTTGTGAAAAATTTCGCGACGAATGAATTGATAGAGTTCAGAAGCAATCCTGTTGGCTCCTCCATCAGGAATACTTCTACAAACCGGCCATTCTTCGTTCAGATTCTTCGTGTACTGCAATATAACACATAACAAGGTTTAGAATGTGTTGGTTTGAACAATCTCAAAGTATAGATCAAATTGAGAGTATACAAGAATTTAGTTGGTACTTTTGGAGCAGTTGTACTATGAGCAATTGAATTTTGAAGTTGGAATCAAAATATGAAAATAATGTTTCTGATAATATTGAACAGCGGAGAATATAAGTATTAAACTTTGCTAGTTACAATGAAAATGAAACTCAAAAGTAAGAAAATAAGGTATCGACATTATGGATAACTTACATCCTCACGATTCACTCTATATACGCCGGCGGTCCAAAGATGCTCACATACATAATACCTGCATAAGACACTCCCAGCAGGCTGCTTCGGACAATCATAATATGTTTTAATGTCCAATGCAATCGTATTGGAAGGTCTCTCACCGCCAAGCTGTTCCACGTAAAACTGTGAAGCGCTGTAATACAAGAAATGTCATATAAAACTTATCAACACATTCTAAATGTGTGTAAATTAAAATTATTGAATAAACATACAGTTTAAAAATGGAAAGGAAATCATTGTAACGATCTGGTGGGAAATCGGCCGAATCCAAAACTGTTGCCATTCCCGGCGTTGGCTTGATGAAGATCATTATCTAGTGATCACTGCAAACACACAAACACACGTGTTAACAATTACCAATAACTGCTATTTCAATTTCATGTGTCGAACTTACTCGAAGTTGTACAGAGCCTTTATGAGGTCCTTGCCGTCACTGACAAAGTTAAACATTGCATGTCCTATGTAAGCTGCAACTTATGTCCTTTTATCCTTCTTATGTTTTGCGATTGCTTTTTCAAAATCTTTTTTTCTCATGTGCTTGAAGTTTGCTGAGTCTCGATCCGCCTGGACGTCGAATAGCGCCTTTGCAATCCTAGTAGGGTCAAGGATACTTGTCTTGCGCACCAACTCTTCATTATCCATGTATTGCATCCAATTGAAGAAGTCCAGAATTGTTATAATATCATGAAATGCGTATGCGTGTAGTAACAAAAGAAAATACAAAATATTAGAGCACTTACAAGCACTAGATGAGCAATAGGTTGATTTTGAGCATGCCCTGATGCAAAAGGGGATGCAGCTCTTCAAATAAAATGACTCGTCTATATTCTCCAGTGCTTCAGAATGCTTCTTTTTGAATACGAAATGTGACACAATTAAGACCATATGTTGTGCTGGCAAGGATGTACCACTCATGCATTCTTTTGAGCGGGACGAGTTGTTTGCTAAGTTGTACAGATGTCATGAACGGCTTCCCATTCTCAAATTTAGGAGGAACATCCTCAAGCTTGTATATTGGAACTCCTGGTTTAACTAAAGCCGTCCACCGATTATACATGACACCGTCTTCTTCCCACTCCTTGATATTTCCTAATTCTGGCTCATGAGAAGAATGAGATGCACTCGATTTTATAATATTTTCTTTCATATTTTCCAAATACTTTGACACTTCTGATGAATGTTTCTTATTTTCATATGAGCTAACTTTGATAGGCACAAATGATCGAGGAGTACTCGTCGGAAGTTGGACATTTGCTTGTTGAACCTGTTGTTCAACTGATTGATCTTTACTCCCAGCAGCTAGCTCTAGTACTACTTCAAGCTGTTGCTCAACTGGTTGCTCTTTACTAGCAATAGCTTGCTCTGTTATTGCTTGAAGCTATTGTCCAACTTGTTGCTCTTGAATATCTTTACTAGCAAGGTTACTATCATCCTTGCTGAGACATAGGGGGAGTGGATCTTCCTTGACTGGGAGTGGATCTTTATTCACTTTCGCCTTAGAAGATGGGGTTGCAGTATTTCAAGATGCGACGGGGCTAGAAATTGGCTCATCGTCCAACACGATATTGGGTCGGTGCCAAAGGATCAATTGGTTGACAACCTGCCCCAGAGTCACGATCTCCTCAGGTGTGACATGGTCTATTTTATAATGTTCATGATCATTATCAATGATATGAAGAACTTTCACCACAACATAATACAATGGAAGTGGATTCCCATTGAAGTCACGATTAGGCTTTGCCATAGCAGTGGCAACCTGTTTAGTTTTGTTCCCTGCTCTGCCGACCGGGACAAGAAGATGACAAGATTTGTCGTTAGCAATATCATCGACATTGAACTTATGGGTTGACCCTGAGCCTGACACAGAACCAACGCTGCTAGGGTAGGCAGTTGAAGATACTAATTGCTCCTTTTGCACTGAAACCATCGATGTACTCGGTGCCACTAATTGTCCCGATTATCTAAGTTGTTTTATTATTTCGTGCATATTTTCTTTGACCTTTTGAGCAATCATTTCATCAAGTGTTACTTCTCACATATTCTATACTTGTCTTTATCTTTAGAGAAACATCTAGCCAAGACATTTGAGAAGAGACCGCTCTAACCCGTCCGCTGTATTCATGGTTTCCTAAGATAGCGATAAGTTGGTCACTCTCCCTCTTCGGCTTGAAGAGACCCTTCTGTTGCTTTTCAATTACTTCTTTCATTTTTTCCTCTACTTCATTCATAGAGTCGGTCTTTTCATGTTTGCCCTCGCTGGTCAATCCTGACCGGGCAAAGACCCACCGCAGAGTTCACTCATCGCAGCCTTCTAATTGGTGAGGATTGCCCTTACTGGTAATTTCGTCTAATATCTTATTCCATTGCTGGACTTTGGGGGCATATCCGGCAAACCCCAAGCGATGATGGTATTTGTTCTTTTTTGCAAGCTCTGACCTAGTTGCACTTAGAGATTTAGCATCAGGTGTGGTCTTTTGACAAACAAACTCTTGCCACTGAGCTTTTGTGATTTTTCCCATCTTCCTCGGGCTAGGGACCTTATCGGCCTTAACATAAGCATTCATTTCAGCCACGAAACTTCTTGCCGCAAGAGACCAATATTGCTTTCTTTACAGCTTCTTCTATGCCTTTCGGGAACTTGAATTTTTTCTTTATTCTTTCCCACAACTCATTCTTGGTCTGCTTGGGTAATTTCCTCCAATTCTCGGTCGTGATCGGCACGAGCTCCCTAACAAGAAAACCGCATGCATTACGGTACTTGGTAACTGAATCCAGTGGTTCTTGGGGAAGCCCACCTTTACCGACCCTTGTTATGTACATGATGCGGTCCAATGGACTCTTATTGGGACCTCGTTGCCCTCGTTTCCGCTTGAGTGAAGCTGAGGATTCATCCATTGGAGAACCTTCTGGGGTTTTAGGAGTCGAAGTCACCTCGTTGTCTTCGCGATTAATCTAGGTAGAAAAGAATTATAAGACTTCGTATACTTGACAACCAACATTAACTTGAACTGCAAAAGTTAAGATTCGTGATCCATACCTCGTCAGCAGGATCATATACTGGGTCGAGATCCTCTGAAATCTTTTTAGTTTTTATATTAGGAAAAGGATCTGATAGACTATGAAAGGAGCCTGGACTGCTGGAGTCAGTAAACTCCATATTGTCTTCTTTATTGTTACTACCAGAACAAGTCTTCTTAGGGCTTTCCATGCTAGAACTAATAAGATAAAAATCTAATAATTGGCACATTAACTCTACATGAAGTGTTGCATGAAGAAAAAGATGGAAGCGTTCTAGGATTTGATAAGGCATTCTAGGGTTTAAGGCGACTGACCAAAAGGTTCCTATACATTGCGAGGGTGACAAGCATGTTAAAGTTGCTCGCCAGGATAGCGACACCAATCTCGAAGGAAGCGGCGACAGCGAAGCTCGGCAGCGACGGTGAAGCTCGGCGGCGACAGTGAAGCTCGGCGGCGACGGCGAAGCTTGGCAGCGAAGGCGAAGCTCGGCGGCGACAGCGGCGAACACTTAGCGGCAAATGAAATTTTGGCAGCCTAATAGCGTCTAAGTGTTTCGCCCGGGTTAGGTTTTTCCAACACTGCCGAGGGTATATATAGACTCTCATTTTTGCAGGCGGATTTTAAGAACCGACCGCCTGAAAAGATGGTTATCTTATGTGGGTTTTACTTACCAACCGCCTGAGAAGAAACAATTATCTCAGATGGTTGGTAAGTAATAACCGCATGAGATAAAATTCTTCACAGGCGGTTATTAAGTACCAATCGCCTGTGAAGATCTTTACTTCTTCTTAATTTAATATTCTTGATTAAATGTGGGTCCTTTAAAAAGTCAAAATTCTACTTTCTTGTAATATTATTGATAAGTAAAGGTTACCATTAAATTTCACTTCATAAATCCTTTTAAATTGGTCAGAACATAAAAACCATACAACAACTGCTATTTTCATTTTTCTATCTTGATGAATATAATGCTTTTTTTATTTATTTTTTCAGTGGACATTTTTACTCATCATACCAACCTCTATGAGTTTTTTCAGATTTTTTTAATTTTTTTTGAATTAATGTGTGTTCATGATGAGGACATCACTTCTATAGATACAAACAACACTCCATTGAACATACAAGATGCAATTAATAGAGTTCATACACAACAATTAATTTCAGAGGTGAACTCGTTCTTATATATTTCCTTATATGTTTTTGAGCATAGATTGCTACTTAATGATTTATTTGTGATTAGGATCTATGGAGAGGTTCAAGGAGTACTTGGAGGGATTATTAGGGACGTGGAAGACCAGAGAATTCGTTCAAATAAGATGGAAACCGAACCAAACTCCAAATATCCAACTCAGAGTCCAGGAGCAGTACGGACCAAAATGGACGCCCAGGACGCATACGAACTCCGTTTTGGACGTTCTATATATGCATGGAAAGGGGAGAGGATAACCTTTCCAATAGCGCCGGTCCCATGTCAAAATTCTTTCGGAGTCGACAGGAATCGTCGAAACAAAATCAAGTACAGAATCTGTCAGGGTGCTGCGCCACCGTATTGGACCATTGGGCCTTGTATCAAGTCTAAGTCCATTATTTTCGTGTCTTAGGGTTAGGTCACGACGCTAACACCCCCTTGGACGTCCTCCCACCTATATATACTCCATGGTAGCCGCCATAGACAATTGGGTTTTGCTTAGATTAATAATATCGCCGTTCTTCGGTTTGTGAAACCCCAAGTTCGCGATTTCAGATCGTGTGTACCTTGTTCTTGCTTGTGTTCTCCGTTGCACTTGCAGGGATTAGCCTTCTTGGCGAGGTCAATCGTGTGAAGCACGGTTGATAACCAACGGAGCGGTGGTGTAGTGATTGCAGAGGTTTTTCGTGTTCTACTCGAGAGCCTCGAATCATCAACGTCGAGATCTCTCCATCAATCGACTTACCCATTACCTATCGGAAGATCGGGACCAATTTTCCTATCAATTGGTATCAGATTTCCAGGTTGACCGTTAGGTAATTCATATATCCATTACATTAGTTTTGTTTTTCATACCTAGAGTCCACAAAAAAAGCCACAAAAAAAACTTGTAGTTTAGTAGATCTGTTCATTACTTTGTCCAAACCACATTGAGCCTTTGCAACTTTGTTATTTAGTTTGGTTTTGTTGATTTTGTGTCCGTTGTTGAGTCATATTGCTGGTTTAGAAAGTGTTTTTGGTCTTAGTTTGAGTTTTGCATTGTGTGATTCATCCTTTTGAATCACGTCATCACGTCCAGATTAGATTCACCTCTATCCAGTTTGGTATTTTCATAATAGCTCGCACATACGAACTCGGATTTTGGTTTTCTTGTACTTTCTGGAAAGCTTAAGAAGTGCTCTATAACTTTCATATTCATCATTTTCCCAGAAAATATAGTTATCGATGTCTAAATTGCATTAGATCCGAATCTGATATTGACCTAAAAATTCTGAACAGTCTGTATTTCGGGGTCAGTATCTCCTATTGTTATTTTCCAAAATAGGTCTTCCATATATTGAAATTAAATAGGAGAGATATATCTACAATCTTGCTGTTCTAAGTTTTCCAATTTACAGCCTATAAGTGTGCCTATTTGTCCTTGGAAGATTGAGTAGAAAATCTGCGACAGGCACACGAGATATCTTGGGTTGATTTTCATTGTGTTCTTCCCTTGCAGCACATTCTGAAAAAAAAGGAAGAAAAAAGAAAAAGGCAAGTGCAAAACAAGAAACAAAAGCCGCACAAAAAAAGAGGAAAAAAACAACAAAAAAACAGAAGTGCTTGCATTCTTTGTGTCATCTAGTTTTGTCTCATGTCTTGCTAGCTTGAACTACTAGGAACACATTTAGGCCAACAACTTTGACAAATACTTTGGACACTTATTCAACTTTACTTTCTGATTTCATTGTTGCTAATCCTTGCTACATATAATTGCCATCCAAGTTACACCTTACTCTTGAGCAGAATCGATACACCTTTGCAATCATCCCACGCTTTATTGGTTTCTTCATACCGGCCACCGTTTGCCACCTGCAGTGTCGGTAAGAACACTTGTAAGAGTGTGGTAAGACGCTTGAGAGTGTGTGATTCCACTTCCACATTGCCATTATCCTTTGTAGTTGATAGGGGTAACATATTTTTTTGTTATCTTCTCTTTGCTACTAACAATGTCAGGTAAAAGCAAGAATCATGCATTATATGTTGAGATGATAGACATGATGAAGAGGACGATGGAGTTGCTCACTAAAAATCAAATATCATCCAAGGTTGCACATGATGTTCAGACCACCTTTACAACTCCTTCAACAACAAGTAATTACATTCTCTCATCTTTTCCTTCTTTTGATGGTCTTGGTTATGATGAATATATTGCTTGGGAAATAGAGTTGGATAAAAATTTTGGAAAATGTCATATGTGTGAGAGGAGGAAGATTAGAAATGTTGCAAGTGCATTAGTAGATTGTGCATTAACTTGGTGGAACAATTTATATGATTTAGAAAAACCTCGAACATGGAAAGATATGAAAATTCTTATGCGAGAAACATTTACTAGTGTATCCAATTGCAAAGATGAAATACATGAGCTTGAGAAGAATTTTCTTGTTGTACCTCCTCCTATGCCTAACCTTTTGCAGGAACAAGAACCAATAATTGTAGAAAATCCAAAAGCGAATGAGGTGTTCAACAACTCTTGTGAAAATTCAGATCTATCAATTCATATTTCACCCACAATTACTGCTGAAAATAAGAATAAATGTAACGAATATCACAACACACTTGTTGAAGGTGAGAAGTTTTTGGATGTTCTGAATTTTTTCACCAACCATGCTATTGTCGAGGAGCGACTAGTGGAATCTTTTATTGATACACTATTGCCACATGTTGATTTTCCTGCTGATCCTTCTGTTCAAAATGAGTTGTGTGCTAATAATTATATTGTACCTATGCTAGAACAACTGAATGAATTTGATACTTTATCACCCACATGTGCTGAAATTAAGAATTTGATTCCAATTACTTGTGAAAGGGATGAGCTGAAATTGTTATCTTCTCTAAATACTTTGGGCTATATTGAATTTGAAACTCTTTGTGATCTAGATATCGTAGAGAAGATAATATTTTCTCAATCTGAATTGCCTTTGTTAAGTAGAAATATTTTTCAAGCTATAGGTAAATATGAACATAGTGGTATGTTTATGGTGCATAAAGTTTACATATGTTGAAATGAGGAAGCTCCTTTTGTGCTGCAACAACATGGTCAAGTAAATGAATATACTAACGCTAATAATATCTTGTCAAGTTTTTCTAGTATTTTTCCATGCAGCAGGGACAACAAAAGCATTACTCACTGCGGTTGTGCAATATGGACAGTGCTCACTCTATCCCCAAAAGCCTCTTTGCTGGACATACAAGCAAGCCGAGGATGACTTGTCATAAAGAAGGGGAGAATGATAAGATCATGCACGTTATCATTGCACCTACAAATATGACACAATGTTTCTTTTTTTGGGATCCTAGCTCATGTGAATGTGCACTCTTATTTGATGGACAAGATCAAGATGGCGCACTATGTCGTCCACCATCTTGGCCTCCTCCATTCATGCATACAAGAAGATTTGATGGCGTTGCACATTTAGACCAACACATAAGAGGAGATGAACTTGAGTTGAGGACGACTCCAATTCAAGAAGGGGAGGATGATGAGGACATCACTTCTATAGATACAAACAACACTACATTGAACATACAAGATGCAATTAATAGAGTTCATACACAACAATTAATTTCAGAGGTGAACTCGTTCTTATATATTTCCTTATATGTTTTTGAGCATAGATTGCTACTTAATGATTTATTTGTGATTAGGATCCATGGAGAGGTTCAAGGAGTACTTGGAGGGAGTATTAGGTACGTGGAAGACCAGAGAATTCGTTCAAAGAAGATGGGAACCAAACCAAACTCCAAATCGTATCCAACTCAGAGTCCAGGAGCAGTACGGACTAAAATGGAAGCCCAGGACGCATACGAACTCCGTTTTGGACGTTCTATATATGCATGGAAAGGGGAGAGGATAACCTTTCCAATGGCTTCGGTCCCATATCAAAATTCCTTTGGAGTCGACGGGAATCGTCGAAACAAAATCAAGTACAGAATCTGTTAGGGTGCTGCACCACCGTATTGGGCCATTGGGACTTGTATCAAGTCTAAGTCCATTATTTTCGTGTCTTAGGGTTAGGTCACGACCCTAACACCCCCTTGGACGTCCTCCCACCTATATATACTCCATGGTAGCCGCCATAGACAATTGGGTTTTGCTTAGATCAATAATATTGCCGTTCTTCGGTTTGTGAAACCCTAACTTTGCGATTTCAGATCGTGTCTACCTTGTTCTTGCTTGTGTTCTCGGTTGCACTTGCAGGGATTAGCCTTCTTGACAAGGTCAATCGTGTGAAGCATGGTTGATAACCAACGGAGCGGTTGTGTAGTGATTGCAGGGGTTTTTCATGTTCTACTCGAGAGCCTCGGATCATCAACGTCGAGATCTCTCCATCAATCGACTTACCCATTACCTATCGGAAGATCGGGCCTCATTATCCTTTTTCTCATCAGTTCATAATTTGTTGAATGCCTCATATGTATATGAGCATTTAGTTAGAATGATGTATAATTTAAAGTTTGGCATGTTGGAATGCTTTTAAGAAAAATTAACAAAGTTCATACATGTATAAATAATACAAATATGTGCATACAAACAAATTTAAGTGAAGGATCCTTTTTTTATGAGATACACAAATGTGAATTATATGTGAGTAGAAATTAATATGATATTTACCAAAACATTACAATGTCAGCTATAAAAGTTATAAAATATTTGGTTCGGGTGGTAGATGTTAATTTTAAACAAATATAGAAGAAAGAATCATCAAATTTGGACTCAATTGCAGAATCTAAACTGGTTTGAGTATTTATATTAAATAAAAAACAAGCAAGGGATAAGGAAACTGAAGAACAGTATTTGGCATTATCGCAGGCGGTTGGTAAGTAATAACCGCCTGAGATAAAATTCTTCTCAGGAGGTTATTAAGTACCAACCGCCTGTGAAGATCTTTACTTCTTCTTATTTAATATTCTTGATTAAATGTGGTTCCTTTAAAAAGGAAAAATTCCACTTTCTTGTAATATTATTGATAAGTAAATGTTACCATTAAATTTCACTTCATAAATCTTTTTAAATTGTTCAGAACATAAAAAACATACAACAATTGCTTTTTTATTTTTCTATCTTTCTGAATATAATGCTTTTTTCATTTATTTTTTCAGTGTACATTTTTACTCATCATACCAACCGCTATGAATGTTTTCAGATTTTTTAAAATTTTTTTGAATCAATGTGTGTTCATAATTTGTTGAATGCATCATATGTATATGTGCATTTAGTTAGAATGATGGATAATTTGAAGTTTGACCTGTTGGAATGCTTTTAAAAAAATTAACAAAATTCATACATGTATAAATAATACAAATATGTTCATACAAACAAATTTAAGTGAATGATCCTTTTTTTTATGAGATACACAAATGTGAATAATATGTGAGTAGAAATTAATATGATACTTACCAAAACATTACAATGTCAACTATACAAGTTATAAAATATTTGGTTCAGGTGGTAGATGTTAATTTTATACAAATATAGAAGAAAGAATCATCGAATTTGGACCCAGTTTGCATAATCTAAACTGGTTTGAGTATTTATATTGGAATCTAAAGAAAAGAAGCAAGGGATAAGGAATATGAAGAACAATATTTGGCATTATCGCAGGCGGTTGGTAACTAATAACTGCCTGAGATAAAATTCTTCATAGGCAGTTATTAAGTACCAACCGCCTTTGAAGATCTTTACTTCTTCTTATTTAATATTCTTGATTAAATGTGGGTCCTTTAAAAAAGCAAAATTCCACTTTCTCGTAATATTATTGATAAGTAAATGTTACCATTCAATTTCACTTCATAAATCCTTTTAAATTGGTCAGAACATAAAAACATACAACAATTGCTATTTTTCATTTTTCTACCTTGATGAATATAATGCTTTATTTATTTATTTTTTCAGTGGACATTTCTACTCATCATACCAACCTCTATGAATTTTTTTAGATTCTTTAAATTTTTTTTAATTCAATGTGTGTTCATAATTTGTTGAATGCCTCATATGTATATGAGCATTTACTTAGAGTGATGGATAATTTGAAGTTTGACATGTTCGAATTCTTTTAAAAAAATTTAACAAAGTTCATACCTGTATAAATAATACAAATATGTTCATACAAACAAATTTATGTGAAGGATCCTTTTTTATGAGACACACAAATGTGAATAATATGTGAGTAGAAATTAATATGATATTTACCAAAACATTACAATGTCAGCTATACAAGTTATAAAATATTTGGTTCAGGTGGTAGATATTAATTTTATACAAATATAGAAGAAAGAATCATCAAATTTGAGCTCAATTTGTAGAATCTAAATTAGTTTGAGTATTTATATTGGAATCTAAAAAAAAAGAAGCAAGGGATAAGGAAACTGAAGAACAGTATTTGGCATTATCGCAGGCGGTTGGTAAGTAATATCCGGCTAAGATAAAATTCTTCTCAGACGGTTATTAAGTGCCAACTGCCTGTGAATATCTTTACTTCTTCTTATTTAATATTCTTGATTAAATGTGGGTCCTTTAAAAAGGCAAAATTCCACTTTCTTGTAATATTATTGATAAGTAAATGTTACCATTCAATTTCAATTCATAAATCCTTTTAAATTGGTCAGAACATAAAAAACATACAACATTTGCTATTTTTCATTTTTCTATCTTGATAAATATAATGTTTTTTTCATTTATTTTTTTAGTGGACATTTTTACTCATCATACCAACCTCTATGAATTTGGACTCAATTTGCACAATCTAAACTGGTTTGAGTATTTATATTGGAATCTAAAAAAAAGAAGCAGGGGATAAGGAAACTGAAGAGCCTCGGGCATTATCACAGGCGGTTTTTATGAATAACCGTCTGAGATAATAGTTTTCTCAGGCGGTTATTAATTACCAACCGCCTGTGAAAAATTTAAAAACCGCCTGTGAAAAACTGAGGCCTATATAAAGACCCCCTCGCCACAGTTGAAACGTAACCCTGGAGAATTTTCCACCACCGCAAGGCCGCCGAAATTTCCCACTGTCGTGCCTGCTCTGCCGCGCCGCCGTCCATCCTGCATTGTTGCACCGCCGCTCAGCCCGCACAGTCGCGCCGCCGCCCATAGCCGGATCCCACCCAGACCTAGCCCATGCCACTAGGCCTGTTTGCCCCACGACTTCAATCCTTCACCCCCGCTTGCTGCTCCCGATGCCTGTGACTCCGTCCGCCTCTAGACGTCATCAGTCTCCTACATTAGTCGCTCTAATCATACTTTTTATGTCTCTGTAAATTCATTTTATAGAAGACCTTTAGGGAATATTTGTGGCTAAATTTTGTAAATCTGAGAAAAATTCTATTATTGAAGCATGGACCGTCGAGCGTGGATGTATAACATGCCAAGACCCGATCCTATGTACATTTATAATGTTGCAAATTTTATTGAAGCATCCAAGAGACATGCAAAGTTGCAAAAGATAGATGACATATTATGTCCATGTATACTATTGTAATCCAATCTCATTTGGTGAAAAGAGGTTTCAAAAATAACTACATAATATGGACAAAGCATGGTGAGTTAGATACACATGATGTGGATAAAGATGATGAGAGAGGTTCAGATGATGATAATGTTCATATCGATGATGGTAGTGACAATCAAGCTGGTGATGATGATGATGAGTTCGATTATGAGGAGATGTTGCGTCACATTAAACCATATGTATTGACTTCTATGGGAGCAAGCAAAGGTTTAAGTAAAATGGAGACATTGCATAATGCGGCGACAGAGCTTTTATATGATGAATCAAACAGTTGTGATAAAGAGTTTACTACATTGTGTGCAGTCTTAGAACTACTAAAGTTGAAAGCTATGCACGAATGGTCTGATTGTAGTTTCTCTGATCTTTTGAATCTTCTGGCAGAAATTCTTCTAAATCCAAATAAACTGCCCAGAAGCACTTATAAAGCGAAGAAACTTCTTTGCCCGATGGTACTAGGTGTGACAAAAATACACGCTTGTGTGAACAATTGTATTTTGTATCGCAAAGAGCATGAGCTTGCAACTAGATGCCCCATTTGTGGTTTCAGTAGATATAAGAAAGACTAGAAGCACCAGTATGTTACCAACATGAAAGAGTGTCAGAAGAATAAGAAGTTTATTATTGGTCATGAAGGTGACGATGACAATACTTCTAGCGATACAGACGGGAAGAATAAGAGAAAAATTCCTGCCTTCGTGATGTGGTACCTTCCAGTAATTGATTGCTTGAAGCGTTTGTTCTCAAACCCTAGGGAGGCTGAACTTATGCGTTGGCATTCCGAGCAACGCAAGAAGAATGAAAAACATATACGACACCCTGGTGATGCAACGCAGTGGAAATTTTTTGATATTCAGTATCTAGAATTTGCAAAGGAAATAAGAAACGAGAGGTTTGCCTTGGGTACAAATGGAATGAATCCGTTTGGGTGAAAAAAGGAGCATACACATCACATGGCCCGTGGTCTTAATGATGTACAACCTACCGACGTGGTTGTGTCACAAAAGGAATATATCTTGTTATCTGTTCTTATCCAAGGTCCGAAACAACCCGACATCGAAATTGATGTGTTCTTGGAACCTTTAATGGAAGATATGGCGAAATTTTGGAATGAAGGGGTACGTACATGGGATGAGTACAAGTGGGAGTATTTCATGTTAAGAGCAATGATATACGATATAGTGCATGATTATCCCGGATTGTTTACATTATCGGGACAAAAGAAAGAGAAGAAAGGTTGCGTAAGGTGCGTGGATAGAATTAGATTTCTATACCTCACTTCATCCAGAATGACGGTGCACATGAGGCACCGACGGTTCTTGACAGATACAAACAAGTATAGGAAGATGAAAGAACAATTTGATAACAAAATCGAAAAAGATATTGCACCAAAACCTTACAGTGGAAAACTTGTGTTTGAAATGGTCAAGAACATTCATATTGCTTTCGGTAAGGGCAAAAACTGTAAAGGAATTAGGAGAAAGAAAAGTACATCTTCAGATGATACAACTGACATGGCTTTCAAGAAACAATCAATTTTTTCAAGTATCTTCCATATAGGTAGAATCTGGAATTTTGACATAGTATTGATTTGATGCACGTTACAAAAAATGTATTTGACAGCATCACTGGGACCTTGCTAGACATGCCGAGGAATACAAAAGATGGATTAAATTCACGTATGGACCTAGTAATTCTTGATTTGAGACCAGAGCTTCATCCAGTAGAAAAGGCAAACGGGAAGCATTACGTTCCTCCAGCCAGCTACAACTTCACGCTAGAGGAGAAAAAAGCAATTTGCGAATGCTTGCATGGGATCAAAGTGCCCACGAGTTTCTCATCCAATATCCGCAAACTAGTCTCGATGAAAGACTTGACTTTATTCGATTATAATTCTCACGACTGTCACATGATGATGACAGTTTTCCTTGCCATTGCAATAAGAGTCATCAAACCTCAGCATATAAAAGTTGTCATCACACGTTTGTGTTACTTCTTCAATGTAGTATCGCAAAAGGTGATAGCACGTGAAGATTTAGACTGTCTGAAAACATACATCGTCGAGACAATGTGCAAGCTTGAGATGTGTTTTCCACCATCCTTTTTCGATATGCAAGTACACCTAATCATACATCTTGTTGATCAGATAAAAGCATTGGGGCCACTATATTTACATCATATGTTTTTGTTGGAGAGCAATTTGGAGTATTAAAAGGTTATGTGCGGAACCGTGCTCACCCAGAGGGTTCAATTATGGAAGGATACACCTCTGAAGAAGTGATTGAGGGTTGCGCTGATTACATCAAAGATGGAAAATCGATAGGTGTGCCTATACCGGTACATGAGGGTAGACTACGTGGGAGAGGCAAAGTGGGTAAGAAAACTTTTATCATTCAAGATTACAAGAATGTACACCGTGCAAACTTTGGTGTACTACAACAGCTCGCAATAGCTGAGTCGTACATCGAGGAACACCAAATTGAGCTTCGTGATAAAAACCAAGACTGCACAGAGGACTAGATCATGAAAGAGCACAGAAGATGTTTCACTGAATGGTTAATGGACAAAAATATTCCATACGGAAACACTATAGAAGAGGCAACAATGAAGAAGTTAGCTTCTGGCCCATCTGCTTTGGTGACATCATGGCAAGCATATGACATCAATGGTTACACATTTTACACTAAATAAAAAGACAGTAAGAGTGTTGCACAAAATAGTGGTGTTCGTATTGAGGCTTATGATTCACAAGGGCAAAAGACCACACTTCGGGTTCATAGAGGAAATATGGGAACTCGATTATGGAGAAAGAATGGTAATGCCCGTATTTATGTGCCAATGGGTCAAACATCTTGATGGTGTGAAAGTGGACAATTATGGGCTAACACTGGTAGACTTGAATAAAGTGGGTTACAAAGATGACCTGTGGGTTCTCGCCGATAATGTTGCACAAGTTTTTTATGATCAAGATCCAGAAACTGAGAAGATGCACGTAGTTGTTTCTGGAAAGCAAAATATTGTTGGGGTTGAGAATGTGGGAGATAATGAAGAGGAATATAATCAGTATGAAGAGATGTACCTTTTCACCGAACCAGAAAACATCAAGCGCGTAGAGAGAAGCATTAAAAAGAATTTGAAACCCTACATGCGAGAAGATGTCAATGTTGGAAAAAATGTATATAGCAATGCGAGATGATATATATTGTATATATTTGTATCTTCTGAAATCAACTTAGAACAATGTTCTATTTCAGCTTTAGATAGCATGTTCCGAACATTATTAAATTCAGCTTCTGTTTCGAGCTCCTGTCAAGCTAATCCCTTCACAACAAGCTCTTGTAGATGCAAGTAACCTTCGAGACTCATCATTTGGATTGTTAAAAGCTTCAATTGAAGTATGACGATACTTCCCGTCCATTTGAGGGCTTGTTTGGATAGGAGTACACCCAAACAAGCCCTGCAAGATTTCTTTCTCTTCTCTCCATTTTGATAACTTACGAAGATGCTACTTTATCAGTTCTAATTGCTGAATATATTGACTACAAATCAGTACCATATCTCTTAGTGCTTTACACAAGCGACGAAGCGTACAACTTCAATCACAAATCTTGTTTTTACCATTTTCATAGGAATTTGACCTTAATCTTTCAAGCATATATTTATCAATCATTGAAGCTTCTTCATCAAACATGTTAATAGCAGTTACAAGTGAAGGGTGTGTCGAAGATAACGAAATCTCAATGGGACTGAAGACAAAGAGATGATGCATATGAGTGACAATATCCATGTTAGACAGCATGAAGCTATGATGACAGCCTTCAACAACATCATAGCTTCACGCTATTTAACCTGGACATTGCCACTCATATGCAAGATCTCTTTATCTTCAGTCCAATTCAGATTTTGTTAGCTTCGACACATCCTTCACTTATAACTGCCATTAACATGTGTGATAAGGAAGCTTCACTTATTTGATAAATCTATGCTTGAAAGATTAAGGTTAAATCCCGATGAAAGTGTAAAAACAAGATTTGTGATTTAAGTTGTTCGCTTACTCGCTTGTGTGAAGCACTAAGAAAGTAGGTACTGATTTTTAGTCAATATATTTTGGCATTAAAACTGAGAAAGGAGCATCTTCCTAAGTTTTCAACTGGACAGGAGGGAAATAAATCGTTCAAATGGATGGGAAAATCATTACAAGGATCGTCATACTTCAAATTGATGCTTTAAACAATTCAAATGATGAGCCACGGGTGTTACTTGCATCTACAATAGCTTGCAGTTTTGGGTGTTACTTCCAAGGATCGTCAGTGTTATTTTCATAAGCTGCCAGTTTTGTGTGTTGGTATATGTATTGTGTCCTTTTGCATTTGTGTACATATGCATTTGGACTCAATAATTTGGAAGTTTGGTCTTTTATATATTGATTTCTCAGGCGTGTAGCCAATTGAAGGAGGAGCGCTTGGCGTGGCGCAAGAACCATCCCCATGTATGTACATATGGCACACCGGTCGCATGGTTGTATATACATATGTATCTGTAATGGACCGATGAACTTAACTGTAGTTTGTTTTCCGTCTTGTTTGTTTTTGGTATTTTCAGTTTCTCTGTGTAGGGTTTCTCTACGAATCCTGAATCGAAAGATTTATTGAAGTGGCAGTGCATTGTCCCCGGTAAAGAAGGGGTAAGTCATGAAGAACAAGCATAATATGAGTTTAACCATCATCCTCCTATTAATAATTTTCTTTTGCAGACTAAATGGGAAGATGGTTACTACCCCTTGATAATCTCCTTCTCTGAGGACTATCCCTTGGTGCCTCCAAGATGCGCCTTTCCAAGTAGGTTCTTCCACCCAAATGTCCATCGTTCGAGAGCACTCTCCATCGGGATTCTTGATCAAGAGACTGTAAGGTAGACCTATTATGCTCATGTAATTCATACTTAATTTTTGTCGAACTTATTTGAATTGGTTTCTTATATTGCTTAATTTATATTTCGTAGGGGTGGTGCAGTGGTTTTACAATCAAAACTATACTACTTGAAGTTCAACGTTTGCTGCATCAGCCAAATGTGTCCACTATTGATAATGATTGCTATAATCTACTTATCAAGGTTAGATGACACTTTGACTTAGTGACCAATGTAGGCTATTCATTCCTCCTTCGACATTTGTTAATTTAAATAATGTCAATATTTTTAGGATCCAGCGGAATATAAGAGATGTGTTCGGAAGCAAGCAGGATGGTACAATTTAGATTGATCGATGGGAGCTTCAGGAATAAGTTTAAATTTGAATTTAGTTTAGAGGGTACGCAATGTATGATCTATGTAATTCATCTAGTTGTGAATTACTTCTGAATTGCAATGTCATTTGCGTTTGTTTATCCTTGTATTCCAATTAAATCACATAATTGCAATGTTATTGCGTTTGTTTATCCCTGCAACGGACGCTCACGATCTAGGGCACTCTGGCGTTTCTGGGGACACAAAATAAGCGGAAACAATGACTTTCCCTAGGCGGTTCTTCAATAAAAACCGCTTGTGATAATTGAACAACTACATACAATTCTTACACAATGTCCGCCAGTGAAAATACATGATCTTCTCAGACCATTGTTAATTAAGAACCGCCTGTTAAGTTAATTACCTTACAGGCAGTTCTTAATTAATAACTGCCTGAGAAGATCATGTATTTACCCAGGCGGTTGTTTCTTAAAATCCGCATGTAATGTTATTTTATTTTAGGCAGTTATTAAGTAATAACTGCCTGAGAAGATCTAGTATTTACCCAGGCGGTTGTTTTTTAAAATCCGCATGTGTTGTTCTTTCATCACAGGCGGTTATTGTATCATTCGTCATCACAATCGCATATTTTTAAGGACCGCCTGTGTTATTTTTAAGGACCGCCTGTGTTGTTCTTTCATCACAGGCTCGACGAAATGATCTAAATCCCACTTTTATTTGGCATTGTCGCTTAGGTCATATAAATGAGAAACACATTGAAAAAATTCATAAAGATGGATTACTAAGCTCATTTGATTTTGAATCACTTGACACATGCGAATCTTGTTTGCTTGGGAAGATGACCAAAGCACCCTTCACTGGTCAAAGTGAGAGGGCGACTGACTTGTTGGAACTTATACATACAGATGTATGTGGACCAATGAGTTCAATTGCCAAAGGTAGTTTTCAGTACTTCATCACATTTACCGATGACTTTAGTAGATATGGTTATGTCTACCTAATGAGGCACAAGTCTGAATCCTTTGAAAAGATCAAAGAATTTCAGAATGAAGTACAGAATCAATTGGGCAAGATAATTAAACTTCTACGATCTTATCATGGGGGTGAATATTTGAGCCCTGAATTTTATGATCATTTGAAACAATGTGAAATTGTTCCACAGTTGACTCCACCTGGAACGCCTCAATGGAATGGGGTGTCCGAGTGGAGGAACCGAACCTTGTTGGACATGGTTAGGTCGATGATGAGCCAAGCAGATCTTCCACTATCCTTTTGGGGTTATGCTCTTGAAACTGCTGCGTTTACACTAAACAGAGTCCCAACTAAGTCTGTTGAGAAGACACCATATGAGATGTTGACCGGGAAACGTCCTGGATTGTCTTTCCTTAAAGTTTGGGGATGTGATGTTTATGTCAAATGTTTGATGTCAGACAAACTCACTCCAAAATCAGACAAATGCTTCTTTGTGGGATATCCCAGGGAAACCAAAGGATATTATTTTTATAATAAAAAAGAGGATAAAGTGTTTACCGCTCGCAATGGTGTCTTCTTGGAGAAAGAGTTTCTCTCAAAAGGAGTTAGTGGGAGCAAGGTGCATCTTGAAGAAATTCAAGAAATACCTGAAAATGTTTCAACACCCACTAATCCTATACAGGATGTACAAGATGTTGTGCAACCAGTTGATGAAACACCAGCCCCACGAAGGTCTACGAGGGCACGTCGTGCAACTGAAAAGTTAACGCATCTAACCACGAAGCAGCATGACATGATATTATTGGATAATAATGAGCCTACGACCTATGTAGAAGCAATGGAGGCACCCGACTCTGAAAAATGGCCTGGAGCCATGGAATCCGAAATCGTATCCATGCATGAAAATCAAGTTTGGAACTTGGTTGATCCAATCGAAGGTGTGAGACCTATCGATTGTAAATGGATTTTCAAGAAAAAGACTGATATGGATGGAAATGTTCACATCTATAAAGCGCGATTGGTGGCGAAAGGTTTCAAACAAATTCAAGGTGTTGATTATGATGAAACTTTCTCACCCGTTGCAATGCTTAAGTCTGTTCGTATTCTTCTAGCAATTGCTGCATATTTTGATTATGAAATATGGTAGATAGATGTCAAAACAACCTTTCTTAATGGAAGTCTGACTGAGGATGTGTACATGACACAAACTGAGGGTTTTGTCGATCCTAAAAATGCTAGTAAAATATGCAAGCTTCAAAAGTCCATTTATGGGTTGAAGCAAGCATCTCGGAGTTGGAATATACGTTTTGATGAAGTAATCAAAGGGTTTGGTTTCATCAAGAATGTATAAGAACCTTGTATTTTCAAGAAGTTTAGTGGGAGTGCACATGTATTTCTGGTCCTATATGTAGATTACATATTACTGATCGGAAATGACATTCCAATGCTTGATGATGTTAAATCCTCATTAACAAAAAGTTTCCCAATGAAGGATTTAGGAGAGGCAGCTTATATTTTGGGCATAAAGATCTATAGAGATAGGTTTATGACAAGATATTGAATTAAGCCAAGATACATATATTGACAAGATATTGAATCGGTTCAATATGCAAGATTCCAAGAAAGGTTTATTGACAATGTCACATGGCATTACTCTAAGAAAGAGTCGGTGTCCTTCGACACCTGATGAGCAAAAGAGGATGAGAGCGATTCCTTATGCTTCGTCTATTGGATCCATCATGTATGCCATGCTATGTACACGCCCAGATGTATCTTATGCTCTAAGTATCACGAGCAGGTATCAATAAGATTATGGTGAGGCTCATTGGACCGTTGTCAAAAACATCCTTAAGTACTTGAGAAGAACTAAGGATGCGTTCTTAGTGTTTGGAGGTGAAGAAGATCTCTTTGTAAAAGGTTACACCGATGCCAGCTTCCAAACTGATAAGGATGATTGTAGATCGCAATCCGGATTTGTGTTCTGTCTCAATGGAGAGGCAGTGAGCTGGAAAAGTTCCAAGCAAGATACAGTAGCAGATTCAACCACAGAGGCGGAGTATATTGCAGCTTCTGAAGTTGCAAAGGAAGCTATTTAGATCAGAAAATTTGTTTTTGAGTTGGGTGTTGTTCCTAGCACGTCCAGTCCTGTGGATCTCTACTGTGACAACAGTGGAGCCATCGCACAGGCAAAGGAGCCTAGATCACCCAAATGATGCAAACACATACTACGACGCTATCACCTCATTTGAGAGATCATCGACCGAGGTGATGTGAAGATATGCAAAGTGCACACGGATTTGAATGTTGCAGATCCGTTGACAAAGCCTCTTCCAAAATCAAAGCATGAGGCACACACGAGATCTATGGATATTAGATACTTACATCAGTAATCATAGTGTGTAGTGGGAGACTTGTGTCACAGCTATGTTTATGTACTATTAAATAAATTATTATATGAGTAATCATTATTTACATTGATCATCAAATATGTGACTTGTTCGTGAAACTCTTTGTTAAAAGTAATGTTACTCTAGATGATTCCTAGTCTCTATCATTATATGAGATAATGATTGCATACAGACTAGCACATGTATTAATTGATGATCACATTTCACGGATCATAGATATGGAGATATCGAATTAATAATGTGAACACATGTTAGTGAACATGGTGTTGGATTGACCCACTCTGAGACACTACTGGGATTGTTATTTCTATATGTGCCATCAGTTGGTATTGAGTGATACACCTGCTAGATCCTTAGACCTGAGATCGCCATTGTTTCTCACTATGCGTAGTTTTGTACTTTGAGACTACCAAACACTACTCCGTAACTGGGTAGTCATAAAAGTAGTCTTCGGGTATATAATGTAACATAGAATGGGATGTGCGCGGATCAAGATGGGATTTGCCCCTCCTTAATAACAGGAGAGATATCTCTGGGCCCGTCAAGATAGTTGGATTTGAAAGTGCATGGCCATGCCAAAGTGATTAATGGTTAATCATATTGACTAAAAGTTAGTCACGAAATGAATCCACTATTTGATCGAGTGAATGGTCGAGCTATCACTAGGATAGCACGCATCTCGCCTTGAGCTTAACTGGTATTGTGAGGCAAAGGGATTAGCATGTTGAATGTATCTAGGTTCGGCCGATATGATCTTTATGTACATTCGGGAGTCAATATGTCCTGCTAGGTACCTCTACTGACTTGTGGTTGGAAATGGTTTCCATTCACAACAGACTGCACATGAACCTAACGGGTCACACACTTAATGAGTTGGAATATCGAAAATCTTGGCTAGATGATTGTCTCTAGTGCAAGTGGGAGATTGTTGGTGATGTGCCCAAGAGGCAATCATAACAATTCGGTTTAAGGCCTATTGGATATTTGATCCATAAGCAATTAGGGTACTAATGGGCCTGCGACCTAAAAGCCTATTAGTACGCCTATAAGTATGAGTGGTAGGGTTAGGGGCTAATAACCCCACCACGTGACAGCCCTAGATGCCACCCCTCGAAGGCCTCACGGCGAGACCCTTGCCGCGCACGTGGTGCTAGCACACCGGCGCACGGTGTTCCTCTCCGTACGTGTGGACTCCGTGGAGGCGCTGCTGCTACTGCTGCGCTGATCGGCTACAACGATCGTGATCATCTACCTGCCGCCGTGACGATGATGAGGAGGAGACGAACAAGTTCGTCTACTTCCACTACACAGACGCGCATCTACGTTCCGCTGCGCTGCGCGTCTAGTGGTAACGATACATGACCTCTGTAGTCGCATGTTTCTTGGGTGATGCGGTAGAGTTGCTAGAGTAGCGTACCGCAGATAACCAACACGAAAAGGCTTTCATTTGTCCATGTTGAAGCGCTTGAGAAGGTCCGTTGTATACTTCGTTTTATGCACAAACGTACCTTCCATGGTTTGCTTGATTTGCAGCCCCAAAAAGTACGTGAGTTCTACCATCATACTCATTTCCAATTCTGAACCCATCATAGCTAAAAACTTGGACACAAGATCATGAGAAGTACAACCAAAGATAATATCATCCACATACACTTGAACGAATAATGAGTCATTACCATGCTTAAGCACAAAAAGAGTTTTATCAACCTTGCCCATGGTAAATCCCTTTTCAAGTAAGAATGTTTTTAACCTATCATACCATGCTCTAGGGGCTTGTTTGAGACCATATAGGGCTTTAGTCAGTTCGAAAACATGATTACGAAAATCTGGATTTTCAAAACCAGACAGTTGCTTAGCATAAACCTCCTCATCTATGTAGCCATTAAGAAAAGAACTTTAACATCCATTTAATATAGTTTAAAACCTTTAGATGCCGCAAAAGCTAACAAAATTCTTATGGCTTCTAATTTAGCAACAGGAGCAAAAGTTTCATCAAAATCTAGACCTTCAATTTGTGTGAAACCTTGAGCAACCAACCTACCCTTATTCCTAACCACAACCCCATCCTCACTTTGTTTATTTTTAAACACCCATTTAGTTCAAATTAAAGTGTGACATTGAGGTGGAGGTACAAGTTTCCAAACATTATTTCTTTCAAAATTTACTATCTCTTCTTGCATGGCAACAATCTAAGATTCATTAGTGAGTGCGTGTGATATATCTTTGGGTTCAAAAGAAGCAACAAAAGCAGAATGAGCATGAGAATTGGGGTCAGAAAACCTGGATCTTGTAACTCGTTCATACAAGCTTCCAATTATCTGTTGCGGGGGATGATTCTTGTAAATCCATATGGTAACAGATGTCTCACAAGCTTCTTCTTCATCAGGTTCATTGTAGATTGATTAGCTTGTTGCTTGTGGACGATCAGGACCAGCAGAGATGGTAGTCGGACCCTTTTCAAGGTTCGGAGCTGGACACGTGTCAACTTCGGAACTATCGGGCAATATCACCGACTCTTCTTCTTCTTCTTCGAAAATACCCTCCCACTGAGGATATGGGACTGGTCCTACAATATCGGTGCTAGTACATGGGCTAGCTTCATCAAAGAAACTTCACAAGTATCCACAATTTTGTTAGTTCCAAGTAAAAACACACGGTATCCTCCAGTGTGAGATGGGTAACCAAGAAACATGCCATCAATGGATCTAGGTTCGAATTTATCAAGATTACCATGTTTCTTACCAAAGCATTTGCAACCAAAGACCCGAAAATGTGTAACACTAGGCCTATGTCCAAACCGGAGCTCATATGGTGTTTTACCTAGCTTAGCGTGCAAGAAAACACGATTTGAGACATAACAAGCAGTTGCAATCGCATCAGCCCAAAATTTTCTAGGAGTTTGTTATTCATCAAGCATAGTCCTAGCCATCTCAACTAAGGTTTTGTTCTTTCTTTCTACAACACCGTTTTGTTGAGGTACATATGATGAATAAAATTGATGATCTATTCCATTTTCAGCAGAAAAGTGATCAAAAGATTGATTTTTAAATTCGGTCCCGTTATCACTTCTAATTGTTTTTAAAGATCCTGGGTGATCAATTGATAATCTAAGAAATAAAGTTCTAAAGTGACTAAAAGCTTCATTTTTAGATGCCATAAAGTAAACCCAAGAGTATCTAGAATAATCATCAACAATCACAAGAACATACCATTTACCTCCGAAGGATTGAACACGTGAAGGCCCTACGGTGTCAAGGTGCAAAAGTTGACCCGGTTCAGTTGTCATAATGGTTGTGAGAGGAGTATGTGAACCTGCAACCATCTTAGCATGTCTACAAGAAGAACACACAATTTCTTTGTCCCCTTTAAGCTTAGGCAGCCCACAAATGCGATCAAGAGCACTAACACGCGTTAGATGATCAAAGCCTACATGACCAAGTCGACGATGCCAAAAATATAAGTCCTTTGAATCATTAGCAACTAGACACCTATGCTTAGAGGAAGACATATCAAAATCAGCTTTAAAAACTCTTCCAAACCGTGACATGTTAAAAATAAGCTCACTATTTGAATTTACAACTTTGCAGCAATTTTTAGTGAAAATTATTTCCAGATTTTCATCTAGCAGTTGTGAAACAGAAAGCAAGTTGTATTTCAAGTTTTTAAAAAGTGCCACATCCTTCAAAGTGTAGGGATCATTTACTCTAACAGAACCCTTAGCAATTATAGGAGTTGAAGAATTATTGGCAAAAGTAACATTCTCTACATGTGACACACAAGAGTGGGAGGAGAACCATTCTTTGTTACCGGTCACGTGGCGTGAGCAACCTGAATCTACAATCCAAATGTTCTCCTTCCTCAAGCATGTAACCAACATAAAAGCACAATACGTCGATTTCTCAATACTGGGGTTAGTCAAAAGGCATTTAGGAATCCAGTACTGAGTCACATGACGTCCAGCGGGAATAACACGCAAAAGTTGAGATAAAACAGCAGGTTTATGAGCCAAACCTTGAGTATGTTCGTACCCAACTACTGTCCTATGAGATGTTACATGTGTAGCACGAAAAATAGTAGGTTTGGGAGCAAACTTTGTATGTTTTCAACTCATTACGACAGATTGAATGTTCCTATCATTTGATTTTGCAAGTGCAGCGAATTTTGTATGAATGTTATGAGATCAAGCAATCATTCTTTCCTTTTTTTGTTGTTTAGCTAGTCTATAACAAAAATCTATGACATGACCATCTCTACCACAGTAGGTACAATGAAATTTAATTTTGTGTTCATGTCTAGATGAGCAAGCAACATTTTTATTTGAAACCGAATGAGACAACACTCCTGCAGATTTGAAAACCACTTCTTTTTGTTTAGGAACTGTTTGAATCAAACCACTTCCTAATGACTTTACAACTTTAGGTGGATGTGCCTTAGCATGAGCATGAGAATAAAACCTAAACGAGTTTTATCATTGCAAGACTTGGAAGAATTCAGCAGCAAGTTAAGGTTCTTATTCCCAGTACAAAACCGATCTAATGTCCTATGCATGTCATCAGGTTTATTGGATAGATCAAAGCAATTTTCACATGAAGTTCTTCCTTTTAATTTGCAATTGGAACAATATTTAACTTCATGAGAACATAAAGCATTATTCAATATAGAAATTTCATTCATAGCATCTTGTAGTTTGTTATCAAGATCATCACAAGTAGAACAATGCAAATCAATTGTAGGACAGCTAGCATCTTTCAAGTTTTTATCATTAAGTGCAGCAAGCTCTCTGTTCTTTTCAATTTCTAACTCAAGTATATCAAGTGTGGAGGTGTGCGCACTTCTTAATGAGGTAAATTGTTGATATATTAAATCACATGAGGGACATGCATCATCACTAGGAATCAAAGTTTTTAAACGGTTGATTTCAGATTCTAGTGATTCAATTTTAGCAGCACTATCCCTAAGCTTTTTGTCATTTTCTTAACTATAATAGTGGCATGAGAAATAGAATCACACATTTCTTCGCAAGTAGGACATACCTCTTTATTGTCGCTGTTGTGTTCAGTCTCCTCCATACTTGATCTTGACTTGCCGGCTATAAAGCACAAGTTTGCTAAATCATCTTCATCCTCGTCACTTCCAATGTCCACATCACTTGAATCAAGTTCTTGAAGTGCGGAAATGAAGTTGTTTATCATCTTGCGTCCTATGGTACCCTTCTTTTTCTTGCTGGAGTTTCCAGTGATGGTCTTGACCCTGTTCTACTTCTCATCACAGGTAGTAGGACCTAAAAGATTGGGGCATTCTGTACGGAAATGTCCTGTCTTACCACATTCAAAGCAGCGTTGTGGTCTGGAGCTTCCTCTCCTTCTAGTTCTCACATTTTGCAGTGCTTTTGAGAATCTAGTTGAGATGAGTGCTACTTATTCTTCTGGAAATTCCTCAATATGCTCCAGGTTTAGTGAGGACAACAAAGCAAGAGTATTGCAAGATGATGATTGGCCGGAGCTAGGCATATCACGTTGTGAGACAAATGCAATAGACTTATTTGGATTCTTACATGATAAGATGTCAATTTCATGAGTTTTTAGTTTGGAGTGAAGCACATCTAGTGTAAGAGAACTCATGACCATTGATTCACGAATAGATGTAACTTTCATCTCCCAGTTTGACATGTCTAATGCACTAAGAAGTTGCCTAGCATTTTCAGCATCAATAAAGTTAACATTGACACTATGCAGATTGCTGAGAATTTTATTGAAGCGAGCAAAAAGGTCATCGATAGACTCACCAAGTTGCAACTCAAGACGCATGTATTCCTTTTTGAACATATCTTGTCTCACCTCCTTGATCGTGTTGGATCCTTCATGATAGTCACAAAGCACTCTCCACACATCGTATGCCGATCGGAGGTGTGCAACGCGGTCGAAGTCGCTCTGAGTGAGTCCTTGGATGATCAAGTTTCGGTCTTTGTTGTTGTTGTCGATGTCCAGTAGGTTCGTAGCCATAACTTGATCGTTTGGTGGCACTTCATATGGTTTGTATACCTTTTCCCATATGCCGAAGCCTTGCGCCTAGATAAAAGCTTCCATGCGTGCTTTCCAAACCTAAAAATCAATGCCAACAAACACACAAGGTTTTGCAGAGTACTTCTCTATGAGGATTAGTCAAAAACATGTGCAAATCACAAAGATTAGAGCACCGTGGCTCTGATACCAATTGTAGGATCGAAGAGCACGTGAAAAGCTACCAGGGGGGGGTGAATGGTAGATTTAAATTTTTCAGCGGAAGCGGTGAAAACCCCTCGGCAGAAAAACGATCTGGTAAAGAAATCATGTGTGAGACTAATCTAAACGTGTTTCACTGTGACAAAAGTGATAGATATCAGATAGAATCAAGTCACGAAGACGACACAACAAGAATCACTCAAATCTGTCAAGAGAAACTCAAGTTACGATCGAAAGATTGAACAAAAGTCAATCTGTCCTACCTAAGAAAAACAGTTTTGGAACACTGCAAAGAAACTCTTGTAGATCAAAAACCACAAATCCAATGACCGGGAACTTTTGACAGATGATATTTAATCAATTTTTGAAGACAACCAAAAAGAATCACATCAATTAGATCTATAAAACTGGAGTTATGATAAAACCACCGAACCAAGGTAGTGCTATGCAGAAACTTGGCAAGAAAGACTCGACAGAAACAAGTTAGACGAACAAGGCACAAAAGTTCCTTTCAACTACAAATTTTGTTCAATTGAACACAAGAGGAACAGCTCCAAAGTCTTGCCTCACGAGCTCTGGCCTCCCTTGCTTATATAACCAGTCCAAAGGCCAACTCAACTCAAACGAGTACTCTAATCCTACTCAAATCACGAATCGAAACTTTCCATAACTGCTCAAGATCTTCCTATTCACATATACAAACAATCTCGAGACTTCCTAACAAACTAGGAACATATCCCACCTTCGTAAACAAACTCATCTTCATGTCCCACAATGAAAAATACCATAACCAACTCAATACTTTCCATATCGAGCCATAACCGAATCCGCCGCAGCTGAAGTCATCAACCGATACGATCCAATCCTTCCAACCAGATCTTTCCTTCCTTAGCCCATCTTCGAAACCATGTTGCCATGTCATGCACTGCATGCATATGTGAGAACACCTTCCTTTGACATTCAGTTACCTTCATATGCACTGCCCTTGATTCAATCATCCTGCGCGACCGCCTAACCCACTCAACCACAATTCCTCCTGAATTTGGTTGTTTGAACCTCATCTCTGTTGACGGCTGTTATATACCAATTTCATCCATCAACTTAACTCGATTATGGGAAGTATTTGTAATTTCTTGCACACATCACCATTCTATCTAACCCAATTCCACTTGGACATGGAGAAATATGTGTATGCAGCATTATATGCAGGAAATGAGGAAATGTGGAGAGACCAATCCTGTAAAATATCATCCTTGCCAATCAGGCAATGACACGTGGCATCCCATGGATCAAATGGCCCACAAACAGAAGTATCCGATGAGATCCAATGGTGTATCACCCATATATATCAATGGGACCCACCTGGCAGCCACCTGGAGAAAGCACACAAGAAGCGGTGCAATGACCAGGTCGACCAAACCAGGGGGTCGGCCAACCTGGTCTTTGCACCAAACTCGGTCAGCCTCCACGTGTTGGCTCTTCCCGGCTCCCTGGAGTCAATGGTGACTGATTCACGTGCTTTTGGTGACGGGAACCGACCTCAACACTAGTATAAATAGGACCCCATACCCCTCACTTCAACACACAACACTTGGACATCATTCTATTGTATACACTATCTTCCATAGTCCTTAGAGGAGTTAGGATGTAGAGAGGAGAGACTCTAGTCCCAAGTACAAATTGGGAAAGGAGTAGAAGGAGTCTCTCTACCCAATTCCACATTGTGAAAGGTATGGCTTATGTATTCCTTCTTGTATTTGTGACTTTGTGCTCAATAAAGATATTATCTTTAGTCTTCTTTTATACGTATACTTGGACAATGCATTTCTCGTTTGATTGTGGAGTCCATGTATGTGGAAGGTATAGTCTTTATGATTTCACTCTCATGATCACATCTTAAGGTCATAAACACTATATACCCCCACTATAGTCTATGTAGTTATGATATGATTATGTTAATATGAATGACTTATTCTATGCTTCAACATTGGTTCAACGATGTTTAGGTTAGTCATTGCCTTAGGATGGCTTGCGCCATGGCTCCTAAGGTATTTGCTTAGTATGCTAGCATGGTGCTATGGTATTTAAGTAGCGTTGGATGTCTTGTAGACCCACGGATTGAAGAGGTAGGCTGTAGGTGGTGACATCCCTATCTTTCCTTTGTAATCCTCCATGTTCGGCTACTGGCGGGAGTCGCCCTAGTATTGCTAGGGGCAAGCCCGTGCCCGATGTGTTGAATAGAATTGCATAGGAATTCATCATTGACATGACCATTAGTATCTACCTTAGGCTATGTATATGTATTAGGAGCATTGTAGGAGCGACTCTGTAACTCTCAACCCAATCTCCCTCCAGGACCCGTTTACCCTTTAGAGTAGATTGCCTAGGTGTGTGTCACACTACCCCTATTATCAACTTACCCCTGTACGGATAATGGATTAGTATCCCATAGCTTGACCATAAGAGTAGTATATACTTTACTCCATTGCCTTCCTTTGGGATAAATACGATACCCTTGGGAATACTCATGGGTGAAATGCTACAACGATATCTTCCGTGCGCTTGCGGATCTCATCTCTTTACCGGAGATGATATGTGGTGTTAAGAAATACCAACAAGCATTTCCGGCGCCGTTGCCGGGGATGATTTATTAGTATATCTTAGGAGCCGTCAACAAGCATTTCTAGCGCCGTTGCCGGGAAGGCAAAGGAAGTGAAGGATAGATATCACTTCTGATTAAGCTATAGGTACTAGTAGTTATTAGGCAGGATTACCCTTGTTTGTTTTCTCCTTTTGTGTGAAAATAGGGTAGTGTTGGAAAACCCATTGTATGAGATGGCCAACGAGGATGCATGTGCTCAACTGCAAGATGATTCGAGGCGCGCCTCAACAAATTTCCGCTAGGCATCACCATTGCCTATTGCGGAAGAATTTCAGATTTCAGTAGGAGCCAAAGTCATCCATACCCAAGCTTGGGGGAGGCTCCAAGAGTTCTTCTTGGTTTGCCTCCACCATAGGTTGGATAGTTGGCTCTTCATCCAACACTCGTGTCATGGGTTGGCTCCACCAATCCATGACCACATTCAGGCTGGAGCTGGAGGAGTCCTATTCTCATTCATCATGAATGAGAAGAAGGTCTCCACTCAAGGGGTGGATTGAAGAATGCTCGAGTTCCCATAGCTTGTCATGAACACCACTTCACAAGGTGAATATGCTAGTTATGGAACTACACCTCCCATTGAAGTGTCATGAATATCCAAGTCATTGGAAATTTGTTTGGATAATCCAAGTCATGGATATTCACATGATTTGTGAAAATCCATGTCATCATGGGACGCGTGGGAATTATTTCCCTAAGACCCATGAGCACCTTTTTCAAACAACAACTCCAATGGCTACCATTCACAAGGAGGTCAAGGGTGGAATTAACATCACCCTTGTTTTCAAGGATGGCTCACCATGGGATTTAAGTTCAACTAGCCTACCTTGAAGTATCTTGGCCAAGTAGAAATCAAGACAACATTCACATGAAGATATTGGCCAAGGACAAGAACTTAAGGAGCATTCAAAGTCCAAGATTTCCCACATCACTTGTTGAGATTCCCACACTTCGACCAAACCCATTCAACCTAGGGCAAGTGACATCGTGGATAAAGCGTTTCTTGTTTGATTGTGGAGTCCACATGTCATCATGCCCGAGGAAGCCTTTGCCCCATGATCAAGGAATGGGTTGATTTAATGGAATATCAATATGGTCAGAGTGGCACCCCTAAGAACGATAAAGCCTCACCATGCTCATGAAGGAATACATTCAAGAGGGAGAACCCATCACTACAACAACATGTCTATATCAATACAACGGGGAGAGGATAGGGCCACCATGTGGCCCACATGTCCAAATGACAGCCAAATGAGTTTGGCATGTCAAAATAGAAGAAATCGTCCACATCTTCAACTCCGGGATTGGACAACAAATCATCACGCTAAACAGAACGGAGGTAAATCCTACTCATTGGACGTCAATAATTTGGCGAATCCTTGCCAATAGGTTAATTGGTAGTTATCTCATATTTTTTTTTCAAAATTGCATCAACCCTTGCATTTGCATGTTTGAAATTCCACACTTGCATGTTGTAAAGTAAAATTTCCAACCATCATAAAACTAAAAAATTGACTTAGGGGAGAAATTTAATTGGATATGAACTACGTGAATGACCACTTGAATTTATCTTCCTAGTTCAAACCAAAAAGATTTGCTTTGACCCTCATTGCATTTACAAGTTATTTCAAGCTGGGCTAGACAATTTGAAAATTGGGTTCAATTTTCGTTTGGCTAACGTAACCCGTTTTAGAGTTGTTTTGTGTGTTCTTGATTAAAGTGCAGCTAGGTCAAATTTGTGAAGAGGTGGTATGGCAAGAAAGTGGAAGGTTTCATCAAGCTAAAGTCACCATTGGGAGGATTTGAGAACACTTCTCTTCTTCAAACTCATTTTGAGTTTGAGGAAGAGAAATGTTCATGATGATGACCCAATGGAGGAGCCAGAACCAAATCCATTGCCAAATCCAATCTCAACTTGGCATTTGACATCATCCATCAAGCCTACGCCGAAAATCAAGGTTGTGAGTTTCTCACACAAAGACCTTCGTCACCAACTGCTCTTCAAATGAGGTATGAGTTTAGAATTTTTCATTGTTTGGTTTGCCATAGAATTGAATGCATTTGCTTGCATTTGTGAGAAAGGTGGACACTTCCTCATCATTTAATTCTCATGCATCCTCACAAGAGTAAGTGTGGGTATTGACTTTTGGATCTCCAAAAGGAAATCCCACCTTACTTGGAAAAATCTAAAACAAGTACCTAGAATCCTTTAAGCATTGTTTTGTAGACTTAGTCATTTTTGTCTAGGTTTAGAAAATAAAACTTTTGTGCATGACTTAATTGGTGAATTGGCATATAGAAACTTGGGCATAGTGACAGCCATAATTTTTTAATTGTGCTTCATGCATAAATGGTGTAACTAGATTTCAGACTCTAGGAATAAGTGATATCCTTGCTCTAAAATTGAATTGCATTTTTTGGAGGAGTCACTAAATTTTAAATTCCTAGTGATGTTCAGGAGGATAAAATTGAGAATCTTGTTTGTCATGGTCTAAATGATAAAATTTGCTCTTGAATGCTAAGATGGTTAGACACTTTAGAAGATGTAGGGATCCATATAGTATATTTCTATCACATGCATTGCTATGAGTAGGAGCTTTAGAAAATATGCAACATGAATTATCCATAAAGCTCCACTCTTATCAATGAATAACACATTGATCATGGATACACTTGACATTGGAACCAATGCATCTTTTATTTTTTCCCCGTATGTACAAATGAAAGTTCGGTTACCTAACCCAAACATTCATTTGTACAAGTATCGGGAGCTAACCATCCCTCTCTATTCAAGAGAGGAAGTTTGCAGGAGTAATATTACTATGCAGGCATTCAAAAAGCTGATTGTTGGGAACCCTAGAGGATCCCATTTCAACATCTCTTGGCCAAGGAATAAAATAGGATGGTTGCTACCTATCGGAAATTATGCCCGAAGGTCAATCATAACTATACGAGGCTAGAGATTAGAAATGGGAACCCTCCATGAGCAACCAATGAGCTGCCACGAATGGATGAGAGTATTATGCTATCAAGTATTTTAAGCACTCATTCAAGCTCAAGGGATTTGCCACCATCATTGGGTACAAGTTATTCCTATGTGGCTAAGAGTTATGATGTACCATGACCAAGGAATGACAAGATCACAACCAATTTATATTGGGTGCAAGTTGTCCCTATGTGGCTAGAAGGTATGTCATGCCTTAGCCAAGGAACAACAGATCACACTCAACCCATGTTGAGTGCATGTCATTCCTTTGTGGTTCTAGGTATGTTGTACCTTACCCAAGGAACAACAAATCATACACAATGCACGTTGGGCACATGTCACTCCCTTATGGCAAAATGATATGATACACCTTAGCCAAAGAATGACGAACATACTCAATGTATGTTGAGTGCGAGTCATTCCTTTGGAACTAAAGGTTATCATTATCCTAGCCAGGGAATGACAAATCACACCAACTCATGGAGACCCTGATGTGCGGACGATCAACATCAGAAACACTCTATTCAACCACACTCATGATGTCCATGGGAGGCAATACAACAATCAACACTCAACCCTCCATTGTCAAAGCCACGCAACAACAAGGATTGGCCAACTCATGGCCTACCTCCGTTGTTAGGATTTCAACCCCTATCACGGACCTTGATCAAGAATAAGCTTGGGGGAGGACCCCCACTTGAGGTAACTTGTATCACACCCACTAAATTTTTATTTCAAATCATCCATTGCATATTTATTTTCCATTCATCCATCATCCACCTTACATTTAAAAAAAATATAAAAATAGGCTAGATTTGCTTTCATCAAATAAAGATGTGCGGTAAGAATGATTTAGAATTCACGCAGATGAAATGATGAATAGTTGCTCTGTTTTATTTTCCTAAGTCTCTAGTTTACAACTTGCTACTCTCCGAATATTGCTTTTGTTGGTTTGAAATACTTTTACCTTAATTTGGAAGTTGTGGGTAGCAAAAGCTTAATCTAATTCTAGGTTGTTGCAAGACTAGAATTGGTAATAGGGCTGCTAGTCCTAATTTGAAAGTAAAACTTAGATTTCCGGAGAAATTCTAAAAATATTTAAGTTTCCTTCAATTGATTGGAAATACCTACCAAAGCCATATGATGTCCATACATAGACAAAACCTTATGCATATGCTATTTGCTTCCACATTGAGCCTAGTCAAACTAGTATAGACCTATGTGAGAAATCATTCAACTCTTTTTGAATTCAAGACTTCACTTGCACATGCTATACTTCTACACTAGAAGTAAGCAAAACGTCCATTATATCAACCATACCACAACAAAAAGAGAAACTCCATGTTATTCATGTTCAGTACTCTCTTCAAAATTCGTTGCAAAGAAAGGAGTAGAAGACATGGCTACAAAAAAGAAGCATGCTTACATCATAAGCATGAGAAAAAAAAGAAAGATAAAAGAAAAGTAGCCATGTTTCATCCCCGCAAAAAGAAAGAGAGGTTATACCAAAAAGGAGTTATCTCAAGTATCCACATCCACTTCCACTCCATCACACATGCACTAGTCTTGAATCAAAAAGTTTTGATTTGAATTCTCCTAAGGCTTACTCTTTTGACCTAGCAATATATGTGATGCAAATACGCCTACTTACTTTCCTTACCAAGCTCCACATACCAGCCATATTCAATGAGTAGGAATAGTAGAGGCACAATGCTTTGGTGAGGAAATATTTCCACTATCCACAAAGGAGTGACTGAGTGAATCAAATTGAGGTACTTAATATCTAAATCGAATTCTTCGGGATTTAAGTGGAACATGATTTCTAGGCTATGTTTGCTCCATTTGCTATTCTACCTTTCAACTACTCATGAATATGAAAAAGCATAAGCCCCATTATAACTTAAGAAAGGATGGTATCATAGCCAATTTCTACAATACTAGGTAGAGTATCTTGTTGTGCATTAGATACTTTTGAAAATAAGACATTGTAGCATCTCCTGATCATCAACCTAAAGTCTTGACATTGCTCGGGATGAGCAAAGGATAAGCTTGGGGGAGTTTGTTGACGGCTGTTATATACCAATTTGATCCGTCAATTTAACTCGATTATGTGAAGGATTTGTCATTTCTTGCATGCATCACCTTTCTATCTAACCCAATTCCACTTGGACTTGGAAAAATATGTGTTTGCAGAATTTTATGCAGGAAATGAGGAAATGTAGAGAGACCAATCCTATAAATTATCATCCCAGCCGATCAGGCGACGACACGTGGCATCCCATGGATCAAATGGCCCACAAACAGAAGTATCCAAGGAGATCCAATGGTGTATCACCCATATACATCAATGAGACCCACCTGGCAGCCACTTGGAGAAAGCACACGAGAAACGGTGCAATGACCAGGTCGGCCGAACCAGGGGATCAGCCGACCTTGTCTTTGCACCAAACTCAGTCAGCCTCCACATGTTGGCTCCTCCTGGCTCCCTGGAGTCAATGGTGACTGATTCGCGCGCTTTTGGTGGCGTGAACCGACCTCAACACGAGTATAAATAGGACCACATACCCCTCACTTCAACACACACCACTTGGGCATCATTCTATTGTATACACTATCTTCCATAGTCCTTAGAGGAGTTAGGATGTAGAGAGGAGAGCCTCTAGTCCCAAGTCCAAATTGAGAAAGAGTAGAGGGAGTCTCTCTTCCCAATTCCACATTGGGAAAGGTATGGCTTATGTATTCCTTCTTGTATTTGTGACTTTTTGCTCAATAAAGATATTATCTTTAGTCTTCTTTTATACATATACTTGGACAAAGCGTTTCTTGTTTGATTTTGGAGTCCATGTATGTGGAATGTATAGTCTTTATGATTTCACTCTCATGATCACATTTTATGGTCATAAACACTATAGACCCCCACTATAGTCTATGTAGTTATGATATGATTATTTTAATATGAATGACTTATGCTATGCTTCAACATTCTTAAATGATGTTTAGGTTAGTCATTGCCTTAGGATGGCTTGTGCCATGGCTCCTAAAGTATTTGCTTAGTATGCTAGCATGGTGCTAGGGTATTTAAGTAGCGTTGGATGTCTCATAGACCCAGGGATTGAAGAGGTAGGCAGTAGGTGGTGACAGCCCTATCTGTCCTTTGCAATCCTCCACATTCGGCTATGCCACAAGCTCTTGGTGGGAGTCGCCCTAGTATTGCTAGGGGTAAGCCCATGCCCGATGTGTTGAATAGCATTTATTAGGAATTCATCATTGACATGACCATTAGTATCTACCTTAGGCTATGTATATGTATTAGGAGCATTGTAGGAGCAACTCTCTAACTCTCAATCCAATCTCCCTCTAGGACCCGTTTACCCTTTAGAATAGATTGCCTAGGTGTGTGTCACACTACCCCTATTATCAACATACCACTGTCCGGATAATGGATTAGTATCCCATAGCTTGACCATAAGAGTAGAATATACTTTACTCCATTGCCTTCCTTTGGGATAAATACGATACCCTTGGGAATACTCATGGGTGAAATGCTACAACGGTATCTTCTGTGCGCTTGCGGATCTCATCTCTTTACTGGAGATGACCTATGGTGTTAAGAAATACCAACAAGCATTTCTGGCGCCATTGCCAGGGATGATTTGTTATTATATCTTAGGAGCCATCAACAATCTCCTCCCTAAGACTAGTCCAAAGCATCCTGTCACAAGCCATGACTTGAACTCAAGCAACACCTGCACATGACAAACAACCAATTCATACGAACCCAAGTCCACAACTTGACTCAAATTAGTTTCGAACACAACACCTTATGTGAGCACCACACATAAGCATGTTGCAAAACCACAGTAAAACGATATCAGCCATATCATCCAAAACGCACCAAAAACTTAGCAAAAGAATACTAAGCAATCTTTCCCAGAATATAAAGCAAGTTCGAAACATTGCAAGTTAAATGCAGGAACATTGCAATCAAGCTCCAAATCTTGCCAAAGCTAACTGGAGCTTGAGCCAGAGCTTACGAAAGCTAGTACAATCTAGCGCTAGAGCTTACCAAAACTATTACAACCTTGCGCTAGAGCTTACTAAAGCTGGTCGGAACAAGTCAATAAAAAACGGAGCTAGAAAATCATGTCGGAGCTAACCAACATAAGTCGGACCTACCAAAACATATCGTAGCTTAACAAAGACATGTCGGAGCTAGAGACAAAGCTTAATGGAGCTACCCAAAAAGCCTATTGGACCTTGAAAGAGCAAGTCGGACCTATTGTCGGACCTTGCAGAAGCTCCCTAAAACAAGCCGAACCTATCGTCGGTCCTTGCAAGAGCTCGGACCTAGAGTCGGACCTTGCTAAAAAGATGTTTTGGCAACATTCAAAACTTTTATTGTCAAAGCCAATGTATTCAGCACACATTGCTTTCACAAAGCTTCACAAAAAGAAATATCTAGGTGTAGGGAAAGAGTTGACAACACATGCCAAGGTGAGGACTAAAGCACAATGATAGACGAGAGAAACCTTTTGAGAAGTATGACAATGTCTTTTGGGTTTTCAAAAATAGATCCATTTCCAAGTTATTCAGTACGAGGTGACCAAGCGAACTACATTAAAACCGTTCCACCTCTCAAACACCCAAGACAATATGGTTTATGCATCGTGGTTCTTGGACAATGGAATGAGTTTAAATGATTTGTATACATATTTCATACTTGCAGCAAAACTATAGTACCATTTAGCTCATCTTGCCTCACACGAGGACGAGCAAAGAAGTAAGTGTGGTGGAGTTTATTGACGGTCCATAAGCACCATATTTGACTGTCAATTTACCTCATAAATAGATTAAAATATAGCACAACATAGTGGTATAACTTATTTACTAACATTTTCACATGTTTTAGTGTCTATTTGTATGCAGGTGAATTATACCCCAAAACAATGAGAATTGCAGGGACCAATCCTAAAAATATATTTCTATCATATTAGGAGTGTCCGAGGGAATCCAACGGGCAATCACCCGAGAAGCTTCAGAGGGCCCACCTCCTAGTCTCTAGGAGGAAGCACATGACACGTGGAGGTGCGATCGAACTAGGGGTTTGACCGACCCGTGCCCCCCTCTAAACTCGGTCTCCTTCCATGTGTCGACTCCCTGTGGTGCCCTGAAGGCGATGGTGACAGATTCACACGTGAGTTATAGCATGAACCACCTTAGACTATTATAAATTGGACCCTCACTCACCTTTTCACATACACCACAATTTTTAGTTTTGTACACTACTCCATAAGCATAGTACTGCTCTAGGAGCTGCCCAAGATAGAATGAGATTGAGGGGAAGGAAGGAGGAAGCTTGAGCCTTGTTCAAGAACCTTCTCACACTTGTACATTGATGATGCTTGTTTTATGAGTATGCCCTTCCAAATTCCAATTCAAGTTTTCTCCTTTGATTCATAGTTTTGCTATTCAAGTAGTTGTTTGTTGCTTCATTGCTCTATTAGTTAGGGCCTCTAGTCCTAGCTTTGTATTTTGAAAGATTAGAGTTGTGGTTTGTAACATAAGTGAGGTACTCAGGGTAGTAAACCATCAGTGGATATCTCGTAGACCTACAAATTGAAGAGGTCGATGGTAGGTGGTGATAACCCTATATGTCCTTTGTAATCCTATATGTTCGGCTATTCCATAGGATCCAAGTAGGAGTCACCTGGCAGAATAGGTGTAAGCATGTGGCAGAACCAAACAACCACCTTAGGTTGCTATGGGTTGAAGAAAATCCTTTGGAAGTCCTCTCTACCCTTAGCATACCAAACAAACTTAGTGTCCTTGGGTGAGCAAGCTAGAATATTGAGGCACACGTTCTTTGTTGACGGAGTTTTGTACCCTTAGTACGAAACATACTGGACCCGATGGTATGTGACCACTACACGGCTATGAACAGTAGCTACCTTCTTCTTAAGGAGGGGCCCACCACCAACGCCCTGGCCTACTGAGGTCGGGTATCTAGCCTGTCGAAGTCCTGAACTAAGAGGTCAGGCAAACGATTCCTCCCGAGCTCGAGCTCAAGAGAGGTGGGTAGTTGGGGGTATTTATGATGGATGGTGGGTGCAATAACTTTAGTAGGTGCGATGAACCCACGATGTGACCTATTGCAGGATAAGCCTGCCATCCGCCCATCCATCGTAGAGGTACGATTATCCCTAACATAAGACGGTGTCTTGAAGACCAAGAAGAAGTCAAGACTGAAGCTTCCGCACCCCAGACAAACAGGATGCTTAGAACGAACACTGTAAACCCGGCCCCACTATGAGGAATGTTGGTCGGATAGGACTGCCTCGCCCTGCCCCCCCCCCCCCCCTAAAAGGACCCCCAAGGTCGAAACGTGAGGGGGCAAATTCACTCTGTATTTGCTTTACTTACACATTGTGCCTTACTCATTTATCTTTCACATTTCCTTTACTTACTTTTTCTTTGGTGCACTTGCGTTCATGCCTTACTTTCATACGCTCGGACACATTTTTCTTACGCATTACTTTGATAGAGTTCTTCTTACTTTCCTAGAGTTCGTGTACTCGAGCAAGGCTCTCTTGTTATATGTTCTCTCGCCTTTTGAGCTAACAAAGACCATTGATAGAATCCCTATAGATGTAGGGCCTTTTTCCCGAATCAGGATAAATATCTTGTCATTGAGTAGCTAGCCACACATAGACAAACATGATTCAATACAAATTTACTAGTCAGTTTCTGAAACACCGATAGTTGGCGCGCCAGGTAGGAGAATGTATTGCTCGTTCTCATCAGCTTCGCTGTGGCTCCATCGACTACAATTTTTCCACGACGATTAGGTCTACACCGGCATCATTGACCTCCCCGTCAACAACAACAAGGGGCTCAATGCTTATTCGATCTTCGTCCCAGGCCATGCTCTCCATTTAAGAATCCTCAACTTCTTCGCCAATAACGTCGGCATCCTCCAAAGAGTTTACAATCTCATGATAACAACGCTTTCGCGGTTTCCTTTGTAGGGATGATCGACCATGACACACCATCACTCCAAGAAATCCCGGAGGAAACGTCGGCGGAAATTTCGACCCTGATGACACCACAAAGGTAAGTAACTGCCCTCGCGAATGTTATCTCAATGAAACAGGTGAAGGAGTCCGCAACGGAACAACCACCAACACTCTATCGGAGTTCATGTCAGCGCAGCTGCACACACAGAGCCTTCGGCTCAAAAAAGTGCAGGCGACCATTGCGGAACAGGCTGACCAACCGGCAACACAAGACACCACGACCCACATAGGACCCACACGGCCAGGCGTGGAAAGGAACACATTCCGACCTACACCATGTCCAGTACCGGATCTGAACATAGCACAATTCTGGGCATTTTGCATTCGTACTGGGCTCCCCACCAGCGCGAATGACCCCTCGCATTGCTAGCGGGTGAGCCAGTGTAGCGGCGGCAATCGCCAACTGAATTCTCCGAGCCCGAATCCTGGCGATCCTACCAGAACATCCAATCCCTATTGGATCGGGCAGTCATGATGGTTCTTAAGTGCAATCTTTAGACCGTCTATTCACCTCATAATGTTCCCAAAAGAGAAACATAACATAGTGGTAGGGTTAAATACTAACCAATTTTACAAGTGTTAGTGTTTATTTGTATGCAGGTGAATTAATACCCAAAAATACCAATATATGCAGGGAGTAATCCATAAAATTGGATTCCAACAAATCAGGCGACACCACGTGGCATCACATTGATCAAATGGCCCACAAACAGACATATCCGAGGACTTTTGAGGGCATAGCGCCCGAAAACATCAAGAGGATCCACCAGTCAGCGACCTGGAGAAAGCACACGCGGATCGGGACAAAGACTAGGTCGGCCGAACCCCCTGGTTGGCCGACCCATCTTGGCACCAATCTCGGTCAAACGACGCGTGTCGACTCCCGATGGCTTCCATGTGGCGGGGATGACTGAATTGCGTATTTGGTTGCGGGAATCGACCCTTCGCCACCTATAAATAGCACCCCACACCTCACTTCACACATACACCAAAAGTTGAAAATACAATACCACTCCTATGCTTTAGAGTAGTCCGAGAGGCTGCCAAGTAAAAGGAGAGTGTGGTGAGGAGTCTAAAAGAAGGAGGCTTGGGCATGTCAAGTCCCTCACCTACACTTAAACCGCTACAAAGGAGCTACTTAAATCAAGTAAGCACAAGTTTGATTCTCAATTCAAAGTAGTTTTCAAAAGTAGTTACTTGTGGGTTCATTGCTTTAATTTATTATAGGCTCTAGTCGTAGCTTTGTGTTCGAAACAACTAGACTAGTGATTTAGAACGTAAGTGTAGTGCTTAGGTTAGAAATCACCAGTGAATATCTCGTAGATCCACAGATTGAAGAGGTGGGTAGTATGTGTGACAACCCTATATGTCCTTTGTAATCCTCCACGTTCGGCTATGCCATAGGCTCTTGGTGGGAGTCGTCCTTGTGTTGCTAGGGTTGAACCTGTGCCCAAAGCAAGCAACTACCACAAATCTCTTTGAATTAGAATCAACACTTTGAATTCCTCTCCATTCCTTTTGCCTACCAAACAACTTAGTGTTCTTGGATGAACTAGTTCATAAGATTAGCACACACGTTCTTTGTATTCGATACCCTTGGGAATACTTTTTAAGCGGAAGTGATACATGACAGTTTTCGTGCGCTTGGGGAATTTATTCTGTGCATAAAAACATCAACAAGCATTTTTGGCGTTGTTGCCAGGGAACGGTTGTTGTTGATCTTCAAACCTTGTTCACCCTCGTATCTATCTTCTTACCTTTCCTTTGTGTTTCCTTTTCTTACCACAGGCCACATTTATGGGGCAACCCGCCATTCATTCTTATTCCGCTCGAAAGAGCATGTTCTATGAGTCACTACCTTCGACGGAACCCATCTGTTATACTAGCAATGAACTTTGCCAAGCTTCATAGCCATGGTTCGGGAATAATCCTTCATTGGAAATGATTGTGAAAAACCTTACCACCATCTACGAGAGTTCGACAACTGTGCTCGTGCCTTCTAATCAAAGGTATGCCACATGAAACACTCAAACAGAAGTTGTTTCCTTTTCCCTCACGGAAAAAGCAAAACAATGGTACGACCACAACGTTGGGAAGACAAATGGTAATTAGACTAAATTACGAGACAAATTTTGTCTTACTTTATTCCCAATTGCTCGAATTGTTTCCTTACAGAGGAAAGTACTATGCTTCCAACAGACGGAGAAGGAATCCATAGGTGCAACTTGGGATAGATTCTCTCATTTGAGATATTCCAGATTTTTCCATCCCTGATCTGTTGCTTTTGCAACATTTCTTCATGGGGTTGAACAAAGAGTATGCCCTACATCTTGACATTATGGCTGGAGGATCTTTACTCCATAAGACGCCGGAAGAAGGCAAGGATCTTCCACATCGAATTCTAGAAAATTTTTCCTTCATTATGGTTCTTAATGAGCCTCCTCAAGAGGAAGCCATGTCAAGAACTGAGGATAAATCAATGGACAAGGATGAACCCATTGATTGCTTATCTTAAACCTTGTCGGAAGAATCCTCTCCTGAACCAGAAACTACGAAGGAAGAAAAATTTCAACCTTCGGAGTTTCCCTTTTACTTCGAGGAAAAAATATTTGAAGATTTTGGGAATACCTCAAAGTACTGTTACCATAGGAAGCCATCATTGCCACCAACTCCACCTGACCCACCTGATGGAGTATTTATCCAACAAATGATCAAGGAGTTAGCCTCTATTCTAAGAAAAGAATGGATGGCAGAAGTTGAGCAGTCACCCGAAACACTTCGGATGACCTCACCTTTGGCAACCATTCTATGTTTTATTAGAGGGACACCAATGAGGATCCTATAGAACCCCACTATTGGAGCAAATATCATTTCCAATTCTTGTGCTCTCGCCATTCTGGGCGATGTGCTGTTGGCACCAACATAAAAATCCTTCCGAGATTCTATTGGAGACATCCTTGAAGGATGCAAGGTTTTGCACAGGTGTCTATAGGACACAGATATTGAGGATCTCCTAGACATCCATGTTCGAATCCAAAATTTTGACATTATGATTGGGATTCCCATTGAGAAATTTCTCATGGAAATTCCCTTGGAAAGAAACCTCAATGTCTTACTTGGAGGGAGAAAATTTTCTATTCCTATTCTGCTTTCAAAGAACACATCTGCAGAATCTCCCATCCAAGGTGAACCAATAGAGGAGGTTAGGACTCTTTAGTTTTTAGCACCCCCTGAAATTGAAGGAGAAGAAGATTTCATCCAAGACGAGGATGAATTTCAATAGGAAAACGAATTGTTAAAAGAAGAGCCCTCTCCAAAACCTCCCGCCGAGCTCAAAATTTTACCTCTAGGCCTACGTTATGTCTTTCTAAATGGCAATTTGGAAGCCCCTGTCATCATAAGTGTTAAGCTTCAGATGATGCGACACTTAAACTCATAGCCATGATAGAAAAGCATAGAGCTGTTTTTGGCTATTAACTACAGGATCTCAAGGGGATTAGTCCAGCGTTATGCACCCATCGTATTCCTATTGACCCTGAGAGTTTTCCCTCAAGCAAACCTTAAAGTCTATTGAATAATGCAATGGGAGAAGTTTTCAAGAAGGAAGTCTTTAAACTTCTCCATGCCAGGATTATTTATGTTGTTCCTCATATTGAATGGGTCAGTCCATTTCAAGTAGTGCATAAGAAAGGAGGTATGACAGTCATTCAAAATGAGAGGAATGAATTAATTCCTCAATGAACCATCATGGGATTGAGGATGTGCATTGATTACAAATAACTTAACAAGGCTACAAGGAAGGGCCATTTTCCACTTCCCTTCATCGATGAGATGTTTGAGCGGTTGGCAAAACACTCCTATTTTTGTTTCCTTGATGGGTTCGGGGTATCATCAAATCCCAATCCATCCCAATGATCAAAGTAGGACCACATTCACATGTCCTCACGGAACTTATGCCTACAGGCATATATCTTTTGGACTGTGTAATGCTCCTGCCTCTTTTCAGGGGTGTATGATGTCTATCTCTTCCGACATGATTGAGGAGATCATGGAAGTTTTTATAGATGAATTATCAGTCTATGGAAAATGTTTTGATCATTGTCTTGAAAACATAGACAAGGTCTTACAAAGATGTCAAGAGAAGGACCTAGTGCTTAATTGGAAAAAGTGCCATTTCATGGTCCGTGAAGGCATCGATCTTGGACACTTGGTTTCTAAAAGAGGCATAGAGGTGGACAAAGCAAAGATTGAAGTTATTGAAAAACTTACACCTCCTATGAATGTTAAAGGCATATGTAGCTTTTAAGGTCAGGTAGGGTTCTATCGGTGATTCATCAAGGATTTCTCCAGAAGTGGTAGACCCCTCACCAACCTATCAGCTAAGGAAGCTCCCTTTGATTTTTATGATGAATGCCTTAAATCATTTTATACACTAAAAAAGGCACTCATCTCAGCAAGCAATCATCCAACCTCCTGATTGGATGCTGCCATTCCAAACCACGTGTGATGCTAATGATTTTGCTATTGGTGCGGTCCTTGGCCAAACCAAAGATAAAAGGCATCATGCAATAGCCTACGCTATGAAAACTCTGACAGGAGCTCAACTCAATTATGCCCCAACTGAGAAAGAGCTCTTAGCTGTAGTTTTTTCTATTGATAAGTTTAGATCCTATTTGGTTGGAGCCAATGTCATAGTCTATACAGATCTTGCAGCCTTGAAGTATTTGCTCACCAAAAAGGATGCTAAACCAAGGCTAATCCAGTGGATTCTTCTACACCAAGAATTTGACTTGGAAATCAGAGATAAGAAAGGAGTAGAGAATTCCATTGCATATCATCTCCGCGAATGGAAGTCACACAAACCATGGACATTCCTATCAATTACTTCCTACAAGATGATATGCTACTCCAGGTGACTGACTCTAGCCCTTGGTATGCGGATATCATGAAATTCACGTTCATGGGATACATACCACCAAGGGAGAATAAAAAGAAAATCATCTATGAGAGTCATAGAAATCTTTGGGATGACCCATATCTATATCGAGTTTGTGCCAATGGCCTTCTAAGAAGGTGAATCCCATCAATCGAAGGCACCAAAATTACTGAGAAATGTCATGCTGGCCCCTATGGTTGTCAAATGTTTACCGTACTGAGGGAAAGATCTGGCAAAGTGGATTCTGTTGGCCTTCTATGTATGAAGACACTAAGAAATTCATTCATGGATGTTGGAAATGTCAAAAGCATGGAGGAATCTATGCTCACAATGTGATGCCCCTAACATATAATCTCCAAGTGGAATTATTTGATGTGTGGAATATCGACTTCATGGGACCTCTCCCAATGTCCTATGACTGCGAGTATATTTTGGTGGTCGTAGATTATGTGTCAAAATGGGTAGTAGAAGCCCTACAATGCAATAATGCTGATTCCTAGCAAGCTAGGAAAATGTTCCATGAGATCATTTTCCCACGCTTTGGCACTCCCCGTATGGTCATGAGCGATGGAGGGTCTCCTTTCATAGATAAGACATTTTGTAACTTTTTGAGGGAGCTTTGTGTCCAGCATAACATTTCTACTCCATACCACCCACAAACAAGTGGTCAAGCATAAACATCTATTAAGCAAATTAAGAATATTCTGCAAAAGACCGTCTTGGAAATGGGAACAGGATAGAAGCATAAGCTAACCGACGCACTGTGGGCATGCTGTACTGCCTTTAAAACACCCATCAGCATGTCTCCATTCTAATTTGTCTATGGGAAGACTTGCCATCTTCCTGTAGAATTGGAACACAGAGCCTATTGGGCCATCAAGCATTGGAACATGGATCTCCTTGAGGCCGGTAGACACCGATTAAAACAAATTTCTGAGTTGGAAGAGTGGATAGATAAGGCACATCATAGTGCCAAAATCTACATGGGAAGAACCAAAAGATGCCATGATAAGAGGATTATGCCAAAAGAGTTCAAACCTAGGGATAATGTTTTGCTCTTTAACTCTAGGGTTAAACTCTTCAGGCATGGGAAGCTTATAACTAAATGGGAAGGACCCTTCTTTGTAGTAGAGATCTCATCCCATGGAGCAATCACACTGCAAGGTGATGATGGTCAGCAATTCGAAGTGAATGGACACCGACTCAAACTATTTCTTGAGTCCCAAGAGGATACAAAAAAAAAAGAAATTGATGTGATGAACCTTATTGATTTTCATGACATTTCTTTAAATTGTGTTTAAATTGTTCTCATCCAACTAAAGGTCCCATCCAAATATTCATCTAAAGGGCCTATTTAATCGACCCATGAAAACTTCACCGAACGGAGCCAGGAGGGTGTCAGCCCAACCCTAGGGTCGCCTGACTCCTTCTTTGCCCCGTTCGCATTCTGTTTTCTCAAGCGAAATCTCCTCCATTATCCCATCATTTTTCTTGGTGCTATCGCATTGTTCCCCTCTTATTTAAGGACGGAAACGGAGAGGGAACCTTGCACCTCACGGAAAAACAATCATCTCCTATTCCTCCCATCCAAGTCATGGCTGACAATAAACTTGTCCCTCATGCCTCCACTAGCTCAAAATTCAATCTGAGCGGAAACATCGTGTCGGCCAATGCTAACACCACTCCCGCGTTGGATTCCATCATGGCATTAGATGCTACAAAACTCGCTAGGATCCCGCCATCAATGACTCCACGTGGACGTAGCACCACACCTCGTGGTGCTGCCCGGTCGCTCTCCCCTCGGATGATGCCCATGAAGTCGATGACACTTGCCCATCGTCCGATTGTGGCTGGCCTTAAGACAGTCAAGACCCATCTTTTTCCTAAAAATTATGAGTCTCTCCCGACGCTGTAGCACGGCGAGGAGTTTATGTATACTTTGAAAACCAATTATGGTGACATAGTGAGCCACCACTACATGTCGGGCATGCACAAACCTGATGGAGGCTATGCTAAAGGCCTATTTAAGCACGTGGATAATCTGGCAACGGAGGAGTCATCGGGTTCATCGCCATCCAAGACTAGGTGAGACCTCTCACTGCCTGTCATCAAGGGGCCACCTGGCCAATTTGAGGATAGTGATGGGAAATCTCCTTGTGCCCCTAAAGTGGCACAACCTTCTAAGGAGTTAGGTTTTCCCCGTTTGGAGAACAAGAAGCTGTCTGACTTAATGGCTGAAGGGCGCATCGAGAGGGCGGAGTTGAAGGATGAACTCACCTCCCTCAAGGAGGAGATTGACGGTGTTAGCCGTGACATGAGAATCAAGTTGTGGCGCTTATGCAATGCTGTTGGGGAGCCCGACATCTACAACACACCAAAGTTTAGATGTCCAAATAGCATAGGATGCTTACTGGTTTAGATTTAATTTTACTTCAAATTTTTATTATTTAAATTTAGAATAAATAATGTAAGCATCTCAAATTTTTAATTCCATAAAGTGAACTTATCGGTTCCCTAACATCGTAAAGTTCCCTCTTTAGTTTATTTTTGCTGGATGAAGAATTAAAAGAACAAGGGTGGGGGAGGCACCCCAAATTGTGAAATTTTGATGTGCAAAATTTGTGTTGCATCCCAAAACACGTTGCAACAAAACATACAACTCGACATGTTGAAATAGAGCAACAGAGAGGTGTTAATGACTGTTATATACAATTTTCACCCATCAATATAACTCAATTATGTGAAAGAAATGTCATTTCTTGCACACAACACCTTTCTATTTAACCTATTTCCACTTCTTCTTACAGAAATTAGTGCATGCAGGTATTTTATATAGAATTGAAGTGAACCAAGAGGATGGATCCTATAAAATATAATCACAGCCAATCAAGCACAAACATGTGGCACCACATGGATCAAAAGGCCCAAAAACAAAAGTATCTGAGGCCATCCAATGGTGTACACCCTATATCAGTCAATGGGACCCAACTGGAAACGACATAGAGAAAGCACAGACTGTTTGGAGCCAGGACAAGGTATGCCAACCTAGTAGTTTGGCTGACATGTTCCTAGCACCAAACCCGGTCAGCTTCCATGTGTTGGCTCCTACTGGCTTGATAAAATCGTTGATGACTGACTCGCGTGCTTTTGCTGGCAAGAACCGACCCTTCTCCACCTATAAACAGGACCCCTCACTTCAACACACACCACTTCAACATCATTCTATTGTATACACTAGTTCTCCTAGTTCCTTAGTGGAGGTTAGGTGAGAGGAGCCTCTAGTCCCAAGTCCAAATTGGGAAAGGTATGACTCATGTACCTTTTCTTATTTTTGTGACTTTATGCATAATCAAGATATAATCTTTAGTCTTCTTTTATTCATATACTTCGATGAAACGTTTCTTATTTGATTGTGGAGTACATGTATGTGGTAGGAATAGTCTATATGATTATGACATATCACTCTTAATCTATCATCATAAACACTACAAACCCCCACTATAGTCTAATTAGTTATGATATGATCATGTTGATATGAATAACTTAGGCTATGTATCAACATTGGTTAAACGATATTTAGGTTAGTCATTGCCTTTAGATGGCTCGTGTCATGACTCTTAAGGTATTTACTTAATATTCTAGCATGGTGCTAAGATAGTTAAGTAACGTTGGATGTCTCGTAGACCCAAGGATTGAAAAGGTAGGCAGTAGGTGGTGACAACCTGATCTGTCCTTTGTAATCCTCCACGTTCGACTATGCCACAGGCTCTTGGCGGGAGTCATCCTAGTATTGCTAGGAGTAAACTCGTGCCCAATATGTTGAACAACTTAGCATAAGGATTCACCATTGACATGCTCATTAGTATCTAACCTAGGCTATGTATATGTGTATTAGAATCATTGTAGGAGTAACTCCCCAACTCTTAGCAATCTCCATTAAAACCCATTTACACCTTAGAATAGATTGCTTAGGTGTGTGTCACACTACCCATATTATCAACTTACCTATGTCAATGATTGATTAGTATCCCATAGCTTGATCATAAGAATAGTGTCTACTTTACTCCATCACCTTCCCCTGGGATAAATATGATACCCTTGGGAATACTCTTGGGTGAAATGCTACACAACAGTTTTCGTGCACTTGTAGATTTTTATCTGTAGTGTAAGAAACATCAACAAGCATTTCTGGCGCCGTTGTCGGGGATAATTTGTTAATGTTTCTTAGTAGCTAAAACAAGCATTTCTTGCACCATTGTCGAGAAGGAAAAGGAATTGAAGAATGGCTATCACATGTGATTAAGATATAGATACTAATAGTTATTAGCTAGGATTACCCTTGTTTGTTTTCTTCTTTTTTGTGAAAATAGGGTACTGTTCGCTGACCCATTTCATGGGATGGCCAACGTGGACGCTAGTGCTCAACTTCAAGATGATTGAAAGTGTACCTCAAAAAATGTCCGCTAGGCAACACCACTGCCTTTCGCGGAAGAATTTCGGCTTCAAGTAGGAAGCAAAGTCATCCATCCCTAAGCTTAGGGGAAGCTCCAAGAGTTCTTCTTGGTTTGCCTCCACCATGGGGTGGATAGTTGACTCTTCCTCCAACACTCATGTCATAGGTTGGCCTCACCAATCCATGACCACATTCATGCTGGAGCTGAAGGAGTCTTATTCTCATTCATCATGGATGAGAATATGGTCTCTACTCAAGGGTGGATTTAAGATTGCTCTAGTTCCCATAGCTTGGCATGCACACCACTCAGCAAGGTGCTCATGCTAGCTATGGAACTACACATCCTGTCGAAGTATCATGATAGATCAAGTAAATGGAGAAGTGTTTGGAATTATCCCAGCCATGGATATTCACATAATTTGTGAAAATCCATGTCAAACATAGGCCACTTTGGGAATCATTTCCCTAATACCCATGGGGATTCTTCCTTCCTACACAACTCCAATAGCTATCACCTACAAGGAGGTCAAGGTGGAATCAGTATCACCCTTGTAATCATGGAGGCTATGAGGATTTCATGGGATTTAAGTTTAACTAGCCTACCTTGAAGTATCTTTTCGATGGCAAAACAATACAACATGAAGCTCGTAGCCAAGGCCAAGAAACTTAAAGAGCATTCAAGATCCAAGGTATCCCACAATCACTTGTTGGGATTCCGACCCTTCAACCAAGCTCATGCAACCAAGGGCAAGTGACATTGTGGACGAAGCATTTCTTGTTTGATTGTGGAGTTCACATGTCATCATGCCGAAGGAAGCTTTTGATCCAAGATCACAGTATGGGTTAACCTTAAGGGATACCAAGATGGTCGAAGTGGCACCCCAAAAAGAAGGACAAGCCTCACCATGCTCATAAGAGAATATCTTCAAGAGGGAGAAGTTGTCGCTACATTAACAAGTCTCCATCAAGACGACGGAGAGGCTAGGGCCATCAAGCCTCAGCATGTTTGAATTTTCACACTTGCATGTTGGAAAGTAAAATTTCCATCCATCATAAAAATAAAATTTGAATTACAAAATAAATTTATTTAGATATGAACCTTTGGCGTAACCAATTGAATTCTTCCTAATTGAACCTATTTCCCTTAATATTCAATGCATTTGCAAGTTGTTTCAAGTTGGGCAAAACAATTTGACAAAGGGTACAACATGCTTTTAACTAACGTAACCCATTTTCGGGTTGTTTCGTTTGTTCTTGGTTTTAGTGCAGCTAGGACAAAATTTATAAAAAGTTGGAATGCCTCATCAAGCACATATCCCTCCATCAATCTCATTTTGAGTTCATGATGGAGGAATGCTCAAGATGGTGGCCCAATGGAGGAACAAGATGAAGCTCATTCAACTCCAACCTCAACTTGGCAGAAGACATTGAACATGAAGGCTACACCAAAATTCATAGTTGTGAGTTTTTCACACAACGACCTTTAACCCGGACTTCTCTTCAATTGGGGTACAAGATTAAAATTTTCCGTCGTTGGAATTACATCAGGATTGAATGAATTATTTTCTTAAAATGGTAAGGAAGGTTTACACCTTCTCATCATTCAATTCTCATGCATCCTCACGAGAGTAAGTGTTGGCATTGCTCCTTTCGATTCTTCAAAAAAGAATGTCACCCTTCTTAGGAATAAATTTAATCAAGAACCTAGAATTTCATAAGCATTGCTAAAATTTACTTAGAAATTTTCTGCCTAGTTAGTGCTTATGGAATTACTTAATGGTTGAATTGGTATGTAGCAACCTAGGAATAGTGAAGTCCATAGTTTTGATTTGAATCACATTCATAAAAGGATCACTTAATTTGAAACTCCTAGGCAAGAAATTAAAAAAATGTTCAGGAGGATAAAATTGAGAATCTTGTTTGCCATGATCGAAATAAAAAATATTTGCTATTGTAAAAAACTATGATGGTTAGAAATTTTACAAGATGAAGGGATCCATATAATGTATTTATATCACTTGCATTGCTATGAGTAGGAGCTTTAGAAAATGTTCAACTTGATTTATCCATAAAGTTCCACTCTTATCAATGAATAATACATTGTTCATAGATATACTTGAAATTGGACCCATTGCATCTTTGATTTTGCTCTTCCCATACGTACAAATGAAGATTCGTTTACCTAATCCGAAAATTCATTTGTACAAGTATTGGGAGCTCACCATCTCTCTCAATCATAGAGGGGATGTTTGTAGGAATCATATTACTATGCGGACATTAAAATATTCGATTGTCGGAAACCCTAAGAGGATTCCATTTCAACATATCCTGGCCAAAGAGTGAATTAGGATGGTTCCTACCTATCGGAAATTAAGCCCGAAGGTCAACCATAACTATACGAGGCTAGAGGATTGTCATGGAAATCCTCCATGAGCTACCAATGGGCTGCTACGAATATGTGAGAGCACTATGCTCTCGACTATTCTAAGCACACATTCAAGCTCAAGGGAATTGCCAACATCATTGGGTGTAAGTTATTCCTTTGTTGCTAAAAGGCATGATGTACCTTAACCATAGAATGGCAAGATAACACTCGATGTATATTCGGTGTAAGTTGTTCCTATGTGGCTAAATAGTATGTTATACCTTAGTCATGGAACAACAGACCCATATTGAGTGCACGTCATCCCTTTGTGGTTATAGGTATGTTGTACTTTAGCCGATGAAGAATAACGGATCGTACTCAACACATGTTGGGTACATGTCACTCCTTTGTGTCTAAATGCCATCACTAACTTATCCAAGGAGTGATGGATCACACCCAATGCATGAGAGGTACAGGTTCTTCCTATATGGCAAGAAGGTATGATACACCATATCCAAAGAGCACATCATTCCTTTGTAGCCAAGGGTTATCATTACCTTAGACAAGGAATAACAAGGTACATCCAACCTTGAAAACCTTAAGGTGTAGATGAGCGACATCGACAACACTCTCCTCGACAACACTCGTGGAATCCATGGAAGGCAACCCAATATCGACACTCAGCCCCTCCAATGTCACAGCCATGCTGCAACAAGGTTAGGCCAACCTCATGGCCTACATCCGTCGTTAGAGTTCCAACCCCTAGCACTGACCTTGAACAAGAACAAGCTTGGGGGAGGACTCCCACTTGAGGTAACTTGTATCACACCCCCTGCATATTAATTTCCATTAACCCCTCATTCACCTTGCATATAAAAAAACATAAAAAAATTGTAGAGTAGATTTGATTTCAAATTAAAATAAAAGATGTGCGGTAAGAATGATTTGGAATTCACATAGATGAAATGATGAATAGTTGCTCTGTTCTAATTTTCCTGAGTCCCTAGTTTACAACTTACTACTCTCCAAAATATTGCTTTCATTAGCAAGAATTACTTTCGCCTTGATCTATAGATTATGGGTAGCAAAAGCTTAATCCATTTCTAAGTTGTTGTGAGATATGATATAGTGATAGGGTATTCCTAGATTGAAAGTGAAACTTAGATTTTAGAAGAAATTCTAAAAATATTTAAGTTACTCTAATTCGATTGGAAATACCTACCAAAGCTATATGATACATTACATTGATAGACCTTATACTTTTGCTATTTGTCTTCACATTGAGCTTTGCCAAACTAGTATAGACCTATGTGAGATTTCATTAATTACATTTTTAATCCAATACTTCACTTGCACATCCTATACTTCTACACTAGAAGTAAGCAAAATCCCATCATACCATCATTCCATAATAAAAAGAGAAACTTCATACCCTTCATGCTTAGTACTCTCTCCAAGATTGTTGCATAAAAAAGATAGTAGAAGACATGGCTACAAGAAAAAGAAAAAAATGTATGCTTACATCATAATCATGAGAAAAAAAAGGAAAAAAGCAGCCATGTTTCGTCCCTGCAAAATAAGAGAGTCTAAATAAAAAGGAGTCATCTCAAATATCCACATCGACTTCAACTCCATCACACATCCACAAGTCTTGAATCAAATAGTTTTGAATTGATTTCACCTAAGGCTTGCTTTTTTGACGTAGCAATATTATGTGTCGCAAATATGCCCACTATATTCCCTACCAAGCTCAACATACAAGGCTTATTTAGTGGTAGAATGAATTTAGGCAAAATGCATCGGTGAGGACATATTTCCACTACACATAAAGGAGAGACTAAGAGAATCATATTGAGGTACTTATAATCCAAATTGAACTCTCCGAAATTTGAGTGGAACTTGATTTCTAGGGTATGTGTGCTCTATTTGCTATTCTATATTTCAACCACCCATGACTAGGAGATGGCATAGTCTCCATAATGACTAAAAATGGATGAAGTACGATGCCAATTTTTGCAATACTAGGTAGAGTATTTTGTTGTGCACAAGGTACTTTTGAAATGTAGAACATTGTAGCAACTCCTGATCATCAATCTAAAGTCCTGACTTTGATCGAGACGAGCAAAGGATAAGCTTGGGGGAGTTTGTTGGTTCCTGTTATATACCAATTTCTTCTGTCAATATAACACAATTATGTGAAGCAAATATCATTCGCACACATCACCTTTCTATTTAACCTATTTTTACTTGTATATGGAGAAATTAGTGCATGCAGATATTTTATACAGAATTGATGTGAAACAAGGGGATGAATCCTATAAAATTTCATCCCATCCAATCAAGCACCGACATGTGGCACCACATGGATCAAGTGGCTCACAGGCAGATGTATCCGAGGCCATCCAATGACGTACACTCTATATCAGTCATTGTGACTCAGCTGGAAGCCACCTGGAAAAAGCACAGGCCATTTGGAGCCAGGACCAGGTCGACCGACCTCTTACTGGCACCAAACTCGATCAGCTTCCACGTGTTGGCTCCTCCCGGCTTGATGAAGTCGTTGATGATTGATTCGTGTGCTTTTGGTGGCGGGAATAGACCCTTCTCCACCTATAAATTGGACCCCTCACCCCTCACTTCAACACACACCACATGAGCTTCATTCTATTATATAGAATATTCTCCTAGTTCCTTAGTGGAGGTTAGGTTGTAGAGATGAACCTCTAGTCCCAAGTCCAAATTGGGAAAGGTATGACTTGTGTATCTTTTCTTATATTTGTGACTTTATGCATAATGAAGATATTATCTATAGTCTTCTTTTATTCATATACTTGGATGAAGCATTTCTTGTTTTATTGTGGAGTCCATCTATGTGGTAGGAGTAGTCTTTATGATTTTGCCATATCACTCCTAATCTATCGTCACAAACACAATAAACCCCACTATAGTCTAAGTAGTTATGATATGATCATGTTTATATGAATAACTTATGCTATGCCTCAACATTGGTTCAATGATGTTTAGGTTAGTCATTGCCTTGTCTCATGACTCTTAAGGTATTTACTTAATATGCTAACATGGTGCTATGATATTTAAGTAAATTTGGATGTCTCGTAGACCCACAAATTGAAGAGGTAGGCAGTAGGTGGTGACAACCCTATCCGTCCTTTGTAATTCTCCACGTTCGGCTATACCTCAAGATCTTGGTAGGAGTCGTCCTAGTATTGCTAGGAGTAAACCCGTGCCTGATATGTTGAACAACTTAGCATAAGGATTCACCATTGACATGCTCATTAATATCTAACCTAGGCTATGCATATGTATATTTTAAGCATTGTAAGAGTAACTCACCAACTCTAAGTCTAATCTCCATTAGGACCCGTTTACCCCTTAGAATAGATTGCTTAGGTGTGTGTCAAACTACCCATATTATTAACTTACCCCCGTCTTGATAATTCATTGGTGTCCTATCGCTTGATCATAAGAATAGTTTCTACTTTACTCCATTGCCTTCCCTTGGGATAAATATGAGACCCTTGGGAATACTCTTGGGTGAAATGCTACACGATAGTTGTGTGCGCTTGAAGATTTTTATCTGTGATGTAAAGAACTTCAACAAGCATTTCTGGCACCGTTGTTGAGGATGATTTGTTAATGTTTCTTAGTAGCTGTCAACAAGAGGCTAGAATGGGGTCGACGGACCTGGTGTGGGCCCCACACTACTCTGTTTCACTCCATAAATTTAGTTTGAATCTACTATCTTCAAATTTACGTGCTACTCTACTGTTTAAGTTGATTTGAAATTTATAATTTAATATTTAAAATGAATAACATCAACAATTGAAATTAAAACTTGGTAGTGCTGAAAATTTGAATCCTTTATGTTTCAATTTATTGCCTTGTTTATGATTCCCACAATTAGAGTAGGTAAAACGCGTCATGTAAGTATTTGACTAGTGTGACATGGTAAATGAGTTACTCTAGGAGATATCTCTTTGCTTGAAAACATTTTGATAATGGTAAAAAATTTGTAGTCTTGAACATTGCCTAACTCTCTCATAGGATGTTTAAATACCCACCAAGGCCATATCATACATTTCTTGAAACCACATGCATATGCCACTTTCCTTTTCAGTTAACTTTGTCAAACTCGTGACCCAATTGAGTGACATGCATGAACTTTTTGATTTAGAAATTCTTGTGCGCCCATTCTTGCAAAATTTCTCACATTATAAACTTGCATCCACTAATCATCCATCCAAAAAGAAACTCCATGTATTATGACTCCTAGAATCTCTCTCTAGAAAAATAAAAAGTAGTGGAATACATGGCTACGTATAGAGAAAAACATCTACTCTTCAAAAGAGGAAAAATGCTAAAAAAGAATAAGTAGCCATGTTTCATCCTTAAAGAGAGAAAAACATGGAGTCAACATTTATCCATTCCATTCATGTGCACAAGGATTTTCTTTGTCAAATTGTTTGTTGCATAAGTCTCTTATATGATCAAGTTCTTGACTTAGTGATAGGTGAATTGCAATGTGTGCCACATTTATCCCCACCAAGCCCCAAATATAGCCATACATAGTATAGGGACAAAACTGGCAAAACATGTCAAGGTGAGGACCAAAACACTTTGAGCGATTTGAGAGATTCCAAATGAGACATAAAGGAAAATGCTTCTTTGACTCTCCAAATATAGCAAATTGTCTGATCATTTCAGCATGAGAAGATGCAAGGGAACTACATTCCAACTATTCCATTCTTCACACACCCAAGATTGATGTGGTAGCCACATTCAAAGGGAATTTATGAATTCAGGTATAAGTTGAAATATCTAGTATCCCAATTTTCTAACTTATAGCAAATTTATGAGAACACTTTAGTTCTTCTTATTGCCTTCACTCGAGGACGAGCAAAGGACTAAGTGTGGGCGAGTATGTTGACAGTCCTTAAGTGCCATTTAGACCATCAAGTCACCTCATAATGTGCCCAAAAGAGAAACATAACATAGTGGTATGGTTAAATACTAACCAATTCCACAAGTGTTATTGCTTATTTGTATGCAGGTGAATTAATACCCAAAATACCAAGACATACATGGAGTAATCCAAAAAATTGGATTCCAGCAAATCAAGCAAAGCCACGTGGAATAACATGGATCAAATGGCCCACAAACAGTCGTATCTGAGACAATCTAATGGTGTAGCGCCCCAAAACATCAAGAGGACCAACCAGTCAGCGACCTAGAGAAAGCACACGTGGATCAGAACAGAGGCCACGTCGGCCGAACCCCTGGTCGGCCGACAACGTCTTGACGCCAATCTCAGTCAAATGACGTGTGTCGACTCCTTATGGCTTCCTGGTGGCGGGGATGACTAAATCGCGTGTATTTTGTGGCGGGAACTGACCCTTCTCCACCTATAAATAACATCCCACACTTCACTTCATGCACACACCAAAAGTTGAGAATAGAATATCACACCTAAGGTTTAGAGTAGTCCTAGAGGTTGCCAAGTAGAAGGAGAGTGTGGTGAAGAGTCTATAAGAAGGAGGCTTGGGCTTGTCAAGTCCCTCATCTACACTTGTACCCCTACAAAATTGCTACTCAAATCAAGTAAGCCTTTGTAAATTCAATACAAGTTTGATTTCCAATTCAAAGTAGCTTACACAAGTACTTACTTGTGGGTTCATTGATTTAATTTACTACAGGCTCTAGGTGTAGCTTTGTGTTCAAAACAACTAGAGTAGTGATTTAGAACGTAAGCATGGACATTAGGTTAGAAATCACCAGTGAATATCTTGTAGACCCACGGATGGAAGAGGTAGGCAGTAGGTGGTGACAGCCCTATCTGTCCTTTGTAATCCTCCACATTCGGTTATGCCATAGGCTCTTGGCGGGAGTTGTCCTAGTGTTGCTAGCGGTAGATATGTGCCCAAAGAAATCATCTACCATCAATTTCTTTGAATTAGAATCAATACCTTGAATTCCTCTCTTTTCCTTGCCTACCAATCAACTTTGTGTCCTTGGGTGAACTAGTTCGTAAGATTAGCACACACGTTTCTTGGATTCGATACCCTTGGAAATACTCTTTAAGGGGAAGTGTTACACGATAGTTTTCTTCTGCTTGCAGAATTTTTTCTGTGCATAAGAAACAACAACAGGAGCAAGGGACAAGTTAGGGGCGAAGCTAGTTCATCAAGGCCTCGTGCCTCAGTGGTCATAAGCAATGTTACCAGAACAGGATCGTCGACACCAATGCGCATCTCCACCTTCGGGCGGAGTGGCGACTCTGACTCCTGCAGAACTATTACAGCATGATGTCGGGCTCGAGACTTCATCCCAGCACTCTAGCCACGGTTCCTACACTGTTGACTATATCCGGGATGCTACCACAACAGCGATGAAGATTAGAGCCTGATGCTCGATGCTCCTAGGACAATGGTTTTTGGTAGAAAGGTGTGCGACACGGCGTTTCCAACCCATTTTCAGGCACAGATTAACATGGCTAAGTACAACGGTGAAACAAACCCCAACATGTGGTTGGAAGACTACCTTCTAGCGTGTTAGGCTGGCAGTGCCACATATGACCTCTTCATCATCCAGTATCTCCCCATATTTCTGGCTGATCAGCTAAGGCGAGGCTAAAGTATCAGCCTGCTGACACCATCTATGGTTGGGTCGTTCTCAAATCTGCCTTCATCGTTAACTTCTAGGGCACATACTTGCAACCAAGGAACTCGTGGGACCTGAAAGGGTGCAAGCAGAGGTCAGGAGAAACCCTTCACGAATACGTATGATGCTTCTCCATGAAATGCAATAAGCTTCATTATGTCACCAACTCCTATGTCATTGAAGCATTCGGGTCTGGGACCACGTGTGAGTCTCTGGTTCACAAAGTTATTTGTGCCAAACCAATATGCACAAGGGAGCTACTCGACATGGCGACCAACCACACCACCGGCGAGGTGGTAGTTGGGTTATCTTCGATGCACTAAAACAAAATCCTAAGAACACCAAAGGAAAGAAGGATTTAGTGCTCAGTCATGACGAGAGGTATACCAACTACAACAGACATTGCCCCTGAGTGGACAACCAGGGGTTGGTCACCGCCACCGACCGCCACAACCACAAGAGAGATACCAAGCAATCAACCGACTACTTCGTGAAGATATTGGAGAGGCCATGCACAAATCACGTGACCCCGATACATCGCACCCTCAAGGATTGCATCGTCCTCAAGCACTTTATCAGAAGGAAACCAAACGGCTCGGGAGACAAAGAAAGAGCCCATCTTCTATGTGCCCATCGGGCTCATCTAGGACTCACCTGAGGAGCGATGATTGGGGGGCTCAACGGTGGTGGCGGAGCATCGAGAACACAGGCCGGGAGCCCGAGTGCCGTGTTGAAGGCCACATGGACTGCTACACTGAAGGACTCAAAAATAGTGGCCAGGAGACGCGTTGAAGGACTCGGGGGCTGCGCCACCGTAGGACTTGAGAACGGCATCAATGGACTTGCAGGTTGTGGCAGCAAAGGTAATGGGTAGGTGTCCTGAGGCGGCTTTGGGAGCTCCAATAATGATTGGCCCCAATTACGCCGTCACTCCACCACGAGCCACTACCGAGGACCACAAGGAGCCGCAGCAGCCAGTGATGCTCCCAAGAAGCCGAGATAATCAAGGCAAGTACCGACCCCTCGATTATAGGGTTTTTAATCGCAAGCTGAGCGCTTTCTTAAGGCTAGAGCATGAAGGTCAGGCCATGAGAGAACCAAACAAAGGCGCTATCATGTCTTTCCGTGGTAGAGGAACTAGGCTCACGGTAGCACCCTGATAATAACACACGCCCCATGTTGGTCCGAGGCTCCATAGCATGACCACCCCCATCCCCAATGTCTCACGTTCTGACTGGGGCACGACGGCTTGTTTCCCTGTCGTGACCTGGGAGTAGGCGTGAGAGCGAAAAAAAGAAAAGAACGGGAAAAAAACAACATCTCTGTACATTAAGTCAGCACCAACACAAAAACCTCCTACATAAATTACCCAAGGGGGGTCTACACGCCACCCCCTGCTTCGGCAGGATTCACATTGGACCCGTATCTTGAGCTAGATATTGGATGGCCTAAGGAGTAATGAGTGAGTATAATGAGGTAGCAGCAGGCTTGACCTCCCAGACGATCACAATTAGCTCCTCCAATCGACCTCCTGGCCGCATATCCCTCTCCCAAAGCCCGAAGGTCTACGCCATCGTAGTGGTATGCTAAGATAGCAAGGGTGGTATGAGTTCCGTCAGTCGGGTCCGGTCGGGTTGGGAATAAAAGCACTGGCAAAGCACCGGGCCAAAGTTGGGATCTGCCGAGTCATCGGAAGCCACCCTGCTTAGGTGGTGAAGTACCACAGAGAGGTCCCGATGTCCAGCTTCAAGATTTGCATGGTCGTTGCAGAGCCTCTACCACTTAAACTCCTCACCAATCATGTTTCTGTCCATGGACCATTTGCCCTCCTGCGGGGGATCGATCCACACGGCAGTCTATGACACCACAACCAACATTCGATCTAAGACTGTCCCGGCCTACAAACCAGATGATGTAGGTATCTGTTCCATGACAACACGAGACACTGCAAAAATTCCTAGAACCCACAACTCTAACACTCCACCGAGAACTGGCATCAATTCCCCCAACGACAGGTGCTCACTGGACGAGGAAGGACATGTGTCTGAATGGTCTAGTCCGGCTGAACTCTGCATCAAGGGCATCACCCCCAGCTGATGCTCCCTACAACGGAAAAAGAACCAACAACGGCGATGAAGCGGCTCAAAGCAGACTAGAGAGGATTACTGACCTCGAGAGTGATAGAACGCTACTGGTAGAATGGGGGCCAAAAGGGTGATTCTATCAGTTGGGTTCCCAAGACCCAGTCGTGCGACGGCAGCAACAATGCCAATTCGACGGGTGTCCAATTGTGTGGAGCAACACCATAGCCCCGGGACTAGAATAGTGTCACCTGCAGTTCGGTCTACCTCGGCGTCCGACTTTTCCCTCTTCGAGCCATGCCTAGCATCCTTCCCTGCTGGCCCCTTCCATGTCAAGGGGCGACCTCCGTGTCACACCCCACCTTGGAGTCCCCACTCGAGATTACAAGGGCACTAGTCGCCCTCACCGTCCCCTGTCTTTCCCGGCATTGGTTGTGACCATCGATGCCCCACCTTCTCCTTACCCTTCATGGCAGAGACGGCCTTTGATGTCCTCGCCTTCTACTTGCCTTTCTTGATGGTGGGGACAACCTTCACCGCCCCCACTTTCTCCTTGCCTTCCCCAGTCGAGGCAGTGGTCTTCGCTGTCCCTGCCCTCTTTAATATGGTGTCGCCTCAGGCTTTTGCCACCCTTGCATCGCCACTTCAGCGTGCGGCTGGCAAGCGGTCAAGTCTACTGAAGGGCCAGTTGTAAGGTTGATCTGTAGATAGTGGAAGCAGACCGGTTTTGGCCGCCCTCATTTTCTTCCTGGTCAAGCCCTCAACCTGCTGGATGATCTCGGCCTCGGACGGCTCAGGTGCAGATCTTGGTCCCAGTGGACCGCACTCGCACATCGACTGCGATCGGGCTCGAATCAGTTGAATCCTCCGCTCGACAAATGTATGAAGAATCGCTACCACCATGAGGTCGGTTTCGATCATCACCTTCACCGCAATGATGTAATGTTCAACCTCACGTTCTTCCACCCCTGTAACGTGAGGATCCCAGGATTTTCGCTCTTTAGGGGGGAATCCAGTAAATGACAAAACCTCAATTTCGGAGTTTCAAACATAGATCCCAGAATCACTCCAACCTTTCAGCCCACTTGAAGCAGGGAGCTCGATGTAGCTTGGTTCCCTCGCAAGTCGGAGCTCAACGCAGGCGCAACCCACAGTCGGAAGTTGGCCCCTCTCCTCACTCAAATGCACCTAGAAGAAATACCTCCAGAGTAAGAGGTTGGGTGATGCCTAGAAAGGCCTCGCACAGGGTGATGAACATAGAGATGTGAAGGACGCCGAGGCGCATCAGGTGCTAGAGTTCCAACCCCCAATCCTACAGGAGCAACCAGAAGAAGGAGCACATTGGTAACCTCAACCCCCGCTCGAGGAAGGGAAGAAAGGAGACCATCTTGTCAGGCCTCGGATTGGGGAAGTAGTCTTTCTCGGGGACACAAAAGTTTTAAAGTCCACTCAGTGGCAGAGCAACCTTCTCCGCCAAGTCGACGACTAGATCCTTCCTCACGTGGGACATCAACCAGGGTCCTATCAGATGGAAGTCGAGCGGACGGTGACCTTCTCGCAGTCTTCACCCTTCGCAGAACACCTAACTCTCTGGTTTTTTGCCCCGGAGGAAGGCCGAAGCGCAAGAATGTAGTCGACCATGGAAATATTGAGGTGGAAAGGGGAGATAAAAATTGAGGCCCTTTTATACCTCCTAGGATGGATATTACGGGGAAGCCTTGAACCGTTAAAGTGGCCAACGTGGGGAAGAATGTTAAATGGTTGCAATACACTGCTATTTGTTGAAATACGTTAAATCATCATAATATGTTAATCGTTACAATACCACATTGTTTGCCACGAATGTGAAATCGTTGCAATAACATACTATTGCCACGAATGTGTAATCAATGCAATATTATGTTATTCATTGCAAAACATCAAATTGTCACAATATGTTTAATCATTGCAATACAATACTATTTGCGAGGAATGTGAAATTGTTACAACAACGATGATGTGTAATCGTTGCAATACCCTGTTGTTCATTGCAATAGTTAAATCGTCGCAATACGTTAAATTGTTGCAATACCATACTATTTGACACGAATGTGAAATCGTTGCAATAACATACTATTCGCCACGAATGTGGAATCGTTGCAATACTGTACTATTCATTGTAATACGTTAAATCATAGCAATACGTGAAATAGTTGCAATAACATATTATTTGCCACCGATGTAAAATCGTTGCAATACCATACTATTTGCCACGGATGTCAAGTCATCGCAATAACCTATCGCCACGGGTCTTACCCCAACAATTCGTAAAAACTATCGCCACATTGTTTTTCATTTCAACAGTGACCTATTGCGATGAAAAAAGACATATTGCGATGAATTTTTTTGTTGCGATAAACTGGAACTCTTGTAGTGTTAGGAGGAACCCCACACCTATCGCATCATGGTGGGCCAGCTAGCCCAAACGGCTACTGATGGCGCCATGCACCTCTGGCTCCTCGTAACCGGCACGACTCCAATGTCATGTTTTGTGTGCGATGTCGCCAGAACCCTAGGAAACTTGTGGCAACCTAAAAGCTGCTACAACAACCAACCTCCTTCTAATTCGTACCAGCCCAGACTCAAAGTCATGTGGCGCCTCCTCGTCTCCCACAAAGAGAGCCCCACAGGTCAGCGAGCCCAGGTTAGAAGGTATGTTTTTGGCTCACTTTTGGGTCCACATATAGTTAGGGAACCTATTTGTCTGACAGGTCGTAGTGTTTCTACTCCAAACAAACAAGAGTGAGGGATGGATGACTTGAGGCGGCCTCCTAAAGAGCGTACTCGAGTCGCTACTCCCCACGATGTATCCAACTATTCGCATACAGGTCACAGCTCTATGACTCCCTAGTGTCCCAACTGTGGCTTGGCTTTTGAGCCACTCGGGTCCCACAATGGACCTGGGAACTATGCAAATGTCTATGGGCAGATTAATGAATGGTGGGCATTTATGCACCAATGTGTAGTCATCACTAACGAATAGCGATTGACGCATTCTGGTCACCCAAAATGAACTGGCTTAAACGGGTTTCACTTGAATTACCCGTTATATAACTCACCAAGCACGAGATTAGACCATACCCTGGGAGCTTCATGCTCTACTCACCCCTTTGAGCCACTGACTGCTCGTTGGCGGGACACAAACAAACCAGCGGCTAACCTGACCTTGAAAGAGGCTTGAGTCCGCGATGTGATATGGGCCAATGATGACGGGTCATCTGTGCCCCATTGGAAGTAGTTCAAGATGCTAGTGGTCAGGCTTGTAATCGAACCCACACTAACACATTTATTGAAATCTTGTTTTTTAAGGTCCCCGAAGCGAGCGCAAGTTCAACCTACGCCTAAGGTGCTCGACATGGAGATAGAGAAGGAAACACTGCTAATTCTTGGTTGATCTTTCATTAGCATCACCAATGCTCGCATCAAAGTAGCAGCTAGAGCAATATGTTTCCATATCAATAGCAAAGAGGAAACATTTTACTTTCTTCCAAGGAAGGATCAATGCTCCATGATCAAAATCAAGTACGGCTCAAATGTTAAACACATCATGGAAGTCGAAGCCACATCTTCAGAGTATACTACTTCTAGGCTGGAGGCTAAGGATTGAAGCTACATAAGACGGAGGAAAAACCATCTCATTGGATTTTTTGGTGAGACCTAGCTAATAGGAAAATTTGGTATTTATCTCAGATTTGCTTTTTTCGATCCCCACTGTATTTTCCCCCATTACGTTTGCATTTTCCATGACATGTTTGATTTTTCCGTAGGTGCTGAGAATTTTGAAATCTCAACATAGATTTATTTATTTTATTTTTGAAAACAAAACAACAGATATTGGATTTGAGAAAGTTTTATTTGGAAAACAATTTTTGAGCAAATTTGTAGCCAATTCACCCAACGGCTGAAAATATAGCCGATGGGAAGCCACTTGCCAAAAGGGGAACTAGAGGGGCCCACCTGCAGGTGCAGCCGAACCCCCCTAGTTGGCCGACTTATTAGGAGTGCCGTTTTGGCTCTCCCCCCTTCAATGGTTATGTTCCTTCCTCTTGTGACTATTGGAAACTGAACTACTATAAATACATGCCCGAGTGAGTGTGTTTCTTCACACTTCACTGAATTTCCATCTCCCCAACTAACTTAACAATAAATACTTGATTGTGCAGCCCTCAAGTTTTCGCGAATAATCTGAACTTGCTTATTAGCTTCTTGTTTTGTGACACCCGGTTCCAAAAATGAACTAAGTAAACACATATGTGTGCCTAGGACGTTCAACACACATACACGAGTGCATTCAGAAAAGGATATAAGGAAAATTACCACATAACAAGATTAATTAAGTACTTTTACTTCGAATTCAAAATATCCTCAAATATAAGATCTAATGAATATGAATGACAAGTTTAAACTAATGAAGCGGAATCATCTAATAAAGCAACTATGCAACTAAGCAAATAGGGTAGCGCGGCTCCAAGCAACACCACAGGCAAAGCTGGCAGCAGACATGGCCTAGAACTCCGCATTATCACTGTTATACTACCAATCCTGACCTGCAACTGTTGGTGGGGGAATTGCAACAGTGAGTACATGTCATACTCAGCAAGTGTAAAAAGTATGACATGTAGCTGATACAAATGACAAATATAATAACGGCTAAGTGCTTAAAAGTACATTAAAATATTTGACAAGCAATATATCATATGTTTACGATGTAAACCCATCATAAACCATAAGTAATAACATAGTACCAGTCCATATTCCATATCCATCACCATTATGCTAGATTGCTCATAACCACTAACCATATCCATTACCATAATTCAATCCATAACCAGCCATAACCATATTATCAGCCATAACCAGTACCAACCCATCCAAAATCCCAAGTTTCCTTCTAATCATGGAAGTTGTCCATGTGCTCTTAATCGGGAGCACGACTATCATGATAGTTTTATTACTCTGCAGAGTTTGTACCACTTTACACACGTGTTATGTGATTTCATCACCTGTCGACGACTAAAGAAAACCTCCATTATGCCAAAACACTACCATAGGTGTATGGACAACAAATCACAAAATAGCCTTTATAGAGGGACTACTAGCATGTACGGACCCACTGATGTTTCACCGGTGGTGATGTCTCCAACAGAGCACATCTTCAACCAAGGGCCCCCTCTTGAGCCATTCGGATCCAAGGGAGTCCTGTCAACCATATCCAACCCAATCCGACTCCCCTTCCCCGGTGCACCAAAATGATCCATTCAATACTAGCAATACCATAATTAATCATCTACGTCGCACCCATACCTAGCCTCGTGGTGGAACTGTTGTCCTAGCTTATTCTCGCGTGAACCGGTCCTTAGATCTAAAGCAAGCGAAACCACCATAACACTCAACCCATACACATACCATGCTTTCTTAGATCACCCATTACCATATCATATTGACTAGTTCATATTAACCATAATCTCGTTAATGCACAAATAAATGGCATAGTTGTTCTCCCATCCCATTTAATTAAGCGAAGCAAAAAAGAAAAAAGACCTTCCCAACTCTCAACCATGAATTCCAGGTGACAAGGCTGGTTGAACAAAGCTAGTAAACTTTCTATCATAGAATTTCCCATCAAATTGACACAAGCATGCTTTTATGTAAACAAAACATTTATTTTAGAAACAGGATCAATATGTTCAAGGACACTTGCCTTGCTCTTGGGATTGATTGAATTCAAAGACTTCAAACTCCTGGTGCTGGAGGTCCTCCGCAACACTCTCTAACGCAAATCTGTCTAAACCACGCAATAAACATACAAGACAAGCATCACAATCAATAAGTGCACATATATTACTGAATATGTCATGCTATGCATGATTAATGCGAATGCAAAGCAAAACTAGTTAATGAGTTGTTAATGATGTTACTAACTTGTTCTAATAGTTTTTAACAAGTTTGAACAGGTTTGGAATTGAGTAGAACCAATTTAAATCTAATTCAACGGGAAATAGATCACAAATCAGACAAGTCCGCTGCAGGGCCGGACTAGTCCGCCCTTCACAGAAACAACGGATTAGGGTTCTCTAGATTGGCGTGAATTTGGAGAAACGGGGTTGAATTCATATGAGAAATAGAGAGTAGAAGGTATACCAGGTGTTTAGAACTCCAACGGATCAGGGGTTTTGGATGCAAAACTTGGATCTTGATGATCCAGTGTTCATGAAGAAAAATTGATGTGAACTGTTGATGAAGAACGAAAACTTGGTCAAGATCTTGATCCTCTTTCGCTTCCTCCTCTTCTTTTTCATGCTCGGGATCTCCTTCTCCCTCCTTGATGGTGGCTCTCCACGAACTAGGGTTTGGGTGGACTTTCAATTGAGGCAAAAGGATGTAAAGTCAAGGGATGGGGTTGTTTATATAGAGATGGAGGCTAGAGTTTGATGGATTCGAATTTGGGGCGGGTTGAGGCTGGTGTGGGGTCCGACATGAGCTCCAAAAAGAGTTAGACACGACGTCCTTAGGCCCACTTAAGGTAAAACCCAAAAACAAGTCGTGAAACAAAAGATCAACTCAAAATCACGATTTACCTGACAAGTCCGAAAAATGGTCGGACTAGTCCGAAGATTGAGAAAGGCAAAAACGGACAAGTTCGGACTATATTGGACAAGTCCAAACTTGGTCAGAGGAAAATCAGACAAGTCTAGCCAAAATCGGACAAGTCCGATTTTAGTCAGAGGAAAAATGGACAAGTCCGCTAGAACACCAGACAAGTCGGGACACGTCATGGGACTTAACAAATTTTCCAAGGAATTGGAATACCGGACTAGTCCGCAATGGATCGGAAAAGTCCGAAACTATACAGAGACAAAAACCGGAATAGTCCGCATGAAAATGGACATGTCTGAGCGAGGTCAGAGAGAAATCAGACTAGCCGCACCAAAAACGGACTAGTACGCACTTCACAGAATTCATAAGTGTGGTTTTGCTCTAAATTCATTATAAATATATTTATTTTTACGTGGATTAATGTTAAACATGTATATGAACTTATGCAATGCATGATGCATGAAAATGAGGGTGTTACACTAACATTCCTGTGCACATTGTTGTTTTGCTCTGCATTGAAGCATTTCTCTCAATTCCAATTCAAAAAGAGTTTCTTCCATTTGCATTTGCATATGCATGTTGTTCTCAAGGTTGCAAGACAACTCGTCGAAGGTTTCGATTGGATTTCGCTAACGTAAGCCTTTTCGAGTTCATTTTGTTTTGTTCTGAATTAAATGCAGCCATGAACAAGGGAATGAAGATGTTGTTTGGAAAGATGAAGCGAGCTTCATCAAGCTCAAGCCATGGGAGAGACTCAAGCACACAACTCTCCTCTGAGCCTACACCAAGTCCATGATGGAGAGGTGTGCATGATAACCTCTTTATGGAGGAAGGAGATGCTTCATCCGGCCTCCTCAACGACGATGACATCAAATTGGAACAAGGAGTTGAACACCAAGCCTACAACCTTCTCTAAGTTCATGAGTTTTCTCACATGAAGGCCTACCATCCGGTAGTACTCTCTAAAATTGGAATGGATTATGAATTCTTTACCATTTGTCATGCAATAGGATGGGATAATTTTGCTCAAATAGATAGAATGGTTCATGCCTCCTTACCATTCAATTCCTTTGCACGCTCACAATAGGTGTTACTTTAGGATTTTATGAAAAGAATACTTTATCCTATGGAAAAAATTAAGTGAAATCTCGGGCTTCCATAGACATTGTTTAATAGATTAGGACACCTTGCCTAAATTTGATAAATAATGTTTTAGGCAAGAATTGACTAGCGAGGTAGTGTGTAGGGCTCCTAGAAATAGTCACTTACAAAACCCTACTATGCACTTCATGCATAGATGGGTGGCTGTGTCTATGTTCCTAGAGGAGATATTGGAGTTGTGTGTGATGATTGTGACACCCGGATATGAAAATGAACCATGTGAACGCATATTTGTGCCAAGGATGTTTTGCACACATAAGCAACAACCTCACAATTGATAATCAGAAGTAACCACGTCACACATAGTAAATAAGTACCTAATTACAATAACTCAATGGTTCTCGAATTACAAATCCCTAATCATTGCAGCAGAAAAAAAAACTAAGCAGTGCGACTCCAATCCACAAGCAATTGACGATAGCATGCAACCTAATATTTCACGTGATCCTCATGATACTCCCAAGCATCACCTATAACTGTTTTAGTGGGGGAGTAGCAAGGGTGAGTACATATCATACTCATCAAGTGTGGGAAAGTATGACATGTAGCTAAATCAAGGATGATAATAAATGGCTGATTGCATAAAAGTACATTTCATAAACATATAAAAGCATCATACAATGTCTATGTGAGTTTGAATCCCATCATAACCCAAGTAATTATCATAACTTATATCCAACATTCTCATTTACCAGCATCCCTCATTCATAAATTAACATCAATCCACATGCCAATTTAATACCTACATAACCAACCATGCTAATATGACATGACCCAAACCATCACATAACCGATCCCAACCAATTCCCAAGTTCCCTCGAATCACGAAGGTCATCCAGGTGCACTTAACCGGGAGCACGACAATCACGATAGTTTTTAACACTCTGTATAAGTTGTACCACTTTACCCACATGTTGGTGATTTCATCACCTTTCAGTGACTAAGGAACCTCTATTATGCCTTATCACAGTTTCGTTGGTGTGTGGCCAAGAGATCACAAAATAACCTTTCAAAAGGGACTACTAGTATGTACAAACCCACTATGGTTTCATTGGCAGGCTTGAATCTCCATTCTCCCACCCACGAGCCCCCTCACGTGCCATGCAGATCCTAGAGTAGCCCTCCTCGACTCCAATTCCCCGTGCCATCCAATGGTCCATACAATATCATCATCACACCTAATTATTCAGCTATGCAGCATCCATACTTGGCCTTGTGGTGGCACTGTTGTCCTGGCATATTCTCGCATGAACCGGTCTTTGATCTAAGGCAAGCGAAACCACCATGTCATCCAACCCAGTCCACAACCCATTCTTGCTTAGATCACCCCAGTTCTATGTTACTTAAGTCATCGTTATCATCAATTCACATAGTCAATATGTATATTAGTTCCTAATGAGTCATTTGGTCATTTCCAATCCCAATTAAGCAAAGCGAAGAAAAACTGGAAAACACCCTTCTTGACTCTCTATAATATATCCCAAGCGACAAGGGTGGTCATACAAGTCTAGTAAACACCTATTTATAGATTTACCATCAATTTGACACAACCATGCAATTTTACAAACAAAACATCTGAAAACAGGATCAAAATGGTCAAGGACACTTGCCTTGCTCTTGCGGCTGGTTTGGATCAAGAGCTTGTTGTAGTCATGCATTTCCTCGTAAGCACCTTCTAGAGCGTTACCTTTTATTCCACGCGACAAACATGCAAAACAAGCATTACAATCAATAAATACTCATATAGTACTCAATATGCCATGATATGCATGAATGATGCAATTATGTGGTAATATCGGTTATTAGGTTGCTATTATTGCTTACTAACTAGTTCAAATGAGTTTTACATATTTGAGCAAGTTTCGTGTAATTCCGAAGAAATCTAGAACAGTTTCAGAAATTTCAGAATTCAGAGGCTGGACTAGTCCGCACTAGGGGCCAGACACATCCGCTCTAGACTAGAAAGTTGAACGAACTAGTCTGCACTGGACCAGACAAGTCCGCTATGTCGTGTTTTGCAAACTTCCCATCTAGGGCATGATTTAAATCAAGATTGGAATCAAAATCGACGTGGAAGATTGGATCTAGGATAGTTACCATGAATCTATTGGTTCAATGGTCGAGGATTAGGTGCAATGCGAGATCTCAACATCTAGATCTGAAGAAGGCAAAGAATTGGTGAAGAAGAATGTTGACGTAGAAGAATCGGTGAAGAAGATTGCAGCAGCGACGACGATATTGCTTTATTTCCTTCCTCTCCTTTTTCTTCCTTCTCTACCTTTCTTTCTTCTCTCTTCAGGAGCGGGGGCTATGAAGAGAGCAGACATTGGGGTTTGTCTAATGTGGGCAAAGGGGTAAAGGGTGGATGGTGGGGTGTTTATATAGGAGGAGAAGTGGTGAGGTCATGGTAGAATCCAAGTTGGAAGCTGTGGGGACAATTAGGGGATTTGGTGGGGTCCCACTTGTGCTCCTCAAGGGTGAGGCACGACGTTATTGGGTCCAATTAAGGCAATTACCAAATAACTCGTCGTTGAGGAAAAGTAGAATCGAAGTCAAAACCCTAGAAACCGGACCAGTTTGAAGGAGGCTGTACTAGTCTGTTCGGGGTCCAGAGAGTTGATCGGACAAGTTCAGTCTTTTGCCAGACAAGTCCGTCCTAGAAATAGAGAGTTCAATGGACAAGTCTGTCCAAGAAATACAGTTTCAAAGCTAAACTAAATTTTGGGATTTTATCAGACAACTCTGAAGAGTTCCAGTAGTAATCATCGGACTAGTCTGTATATTGTAACAGACAAGTTCGGACGGGAACATAAACAAAACTGGATTAGTCCATTGCAAATAACGGACTGGTCCAGGGGAAAAAGTAGTGGAACCGGACTAGTCCGTGGTCTAATCTGGCCAAGTCATACCAAAGAAGGATTTTAATTGCTAGTTTGCCTCTAATTCGTCTAAATCTTGTTCCTTTTTTGTGTCACATTATGTTAGACATGTATAAGAATGAATGCAATGCATGATGGATGAAAATGAGTGTGTTACAAACCTACCCCCCTTAAAATCAATTTAGCCCTCGAGATTCGATAGCACGAAGAAAAGATGAGGGAATTATGCCGTAAGGTCTTCTTCACGCTCCCAATTTGCTTCAGACTCAGTATCATGTTTCCATTGTACTTTGCACCATCGAATCAACTTGCTTCTCGTGACTCTCTCCTTTGTTTCCAAGATTTTGATAGGTTGCTCAGCATAAGTCAAATCCATCAATACTCGTTCTTTCAGTACCTTTAAGCACTTCTTGAGCTAGGAAACATGAAATTCATCAGGAACAATGGAAATATGTGTTGCCATATCCAACTTATATGCCACTCCTCCACGTTTGTCCAAAATCTTGAATGGCCCGATGTAGCGAGGTTCTAACTTGCTTTTTATGTTAAATCGCTTATGATCTCGCACAGGTGACACATTGAGATACACGAATTCTCCAAATTCAAAAGCCAGATTCATTTGCCGATTATTCACGTAGCCTTTTTTGCCGTGACTGAGCAGCCCTTAGGTTCTCACGTATTATTTGAACCTGCCTTTCGGCATCTTGTAGCACATCATGTCCAAATATTTGTTCTCTCTTGTTTCATTCCAAAACAAAGGTGTCCTACACTTCCTCCCGTATAGCGCTGCATGGGGTGACATTTTCAAGCTATATTGGTAAATATTGTAATGAGAATTCAGCATACAGCAAGATCTTATCCCAGCTATGTCCATGTTTCAAGGCACAAGCTCATAACATATTCCCTAATATTTGATTTGTCCTCTCGTTTTGTCCGTCGGTCTGTGGATGATACACGGAGCTGAAATTTAACTTGGTACCCATGGACTCATGTAGTTTTTTCCAAAATCTCAAGGTGAATTTAGGGCCTCAGTCAGACACTATGTTCTTGGGAACTCCATGTTGGCATACAATATGCTCCATATACAGTTTTGGGAGCTTCGGTGTGGTGTATGTGGTCTTTACAGGAATGAAATGAGCTGATTTCGTCAACCGATCCACAATAACCCATATAGAGTCATAGCCGGATTGGGTACGCGACAATCCAACTATGAAGTCCATACCGATTTTTTCCCACTGCCACTCGGGTATTTTCAGCTGCTGTAATAGTCCAGCTGGTCTTTGGTGTTTAGCATTGACCCGATGGCACGTGTCACATAGGGCAACATATTCAACTATGTTCTTCTTCATTCCATCCCACCAGTAGCACGTCTTCAAGTCTTGGTACATTTTTGTACGGCCTGGATGAATTAAATAAGGCGAGTTATGTGCCTACTTTAATATCGTCTCTCGGAGATGCTTCACATTAGGCACAACAATTCTTTCCCCAAGCCATAGTATGCCATAGTCATCTTCATCAAACCTCCATTCTCTCCCCTCTTGGATCCATTCCTTGATCTCTTGAATATCCTCATCCTTTGTCTGACCCTCTCGTATTCCTTGTTCCAATGTTGGGTTTACTTCCATTATTCCCATCTCATTCACGAATCCAAGTTGAAAACGTTCAAACTCCTTACATAACTCGGATGGCAACTCTCGAACAGTGAGCAGGTGGCTTGCTCCTTTCCTACTCAAGGCATCTACAACTACATTACCCTTACCTGGGTGATAATTGATCCCCACATCATAATTCTTGATGAGCTCCAACCATCTTTGTTGCCTCAAACTTAGATCCGTTTGTGTGAATATGTACTTGAGGCTCTTGTTATCCGTATAAATTTCACACCTATGAACAAGAATGTTGTGCCTCCAGATCTTCAAAGCATGCACTATAGCTGCAAGTTTGAGGTCATGTGTTGGATAATTCAGCTCATGTTTCCTCAATTGCCTTGACGCATAAACTACCACTTGACCTTCTTGCATGAGCACGCATCCAAGCTCTTGTTTTGAGGCATCGCAATATATATCAAAGCTCTTGCTCACGTATGGCAGTACCAACACTGGTGTGGTTGTCAACCTCATCTTTAACTCCTCAAAGCTATCTTTACAAGCTTGAGTCCATTGGAATGCCTTTCCTTTTCATTAGTAATTGAGTCATGGGCTTCGCTATTTTGGATAAATCATTGATGAACCGATGGTAATATCCTGCCATTCCAAGAAAGCTCCAAATTTCTTTCACATTTTGTGGCAGCTCCCAATTTAAAACATCTCTTACTTTCCTCGGGTCGATCGGTACTCCTCTTCCAAAGATGATATGGCCCAAAAATGATATTTCCCGTAACTAGAATTGACACTTGGTGAATTTGGCATACAACTAGTGTTCCTGTAGTTTCTGCAATGTAAGCTACAATTGTTCCTTATGTTCTTTCTTGCTTCCCAAGTATATTATAATATCATCGATGAACACCACGACGAACTTATCCAAATATTCTATGAAGACCTTATTCATGAGATACATGAAGTATGTCGGCGTGTTCGTCAATCCAAAAGACATAACGGTATACTCATGGGATTCGTACCATGTCCAGAAAGCTGTTTTGGGTATTTATGACGGTCTATCTTCATTTGGAAGTACCCCGACCGCAGATCGATCTTGGAGAAGACACAAGCGCCCTTCATTTGGTCGAACAAATCCTCTACAGGGGGTAGAGAGTACTTGTTCTTGATCGTTACTTCGTTGGGAGACCTATAGTCCACACACATCCTTTGGGTTCTATCCTTCTTGTCTACGAAGAGCACCGGTGTTCCCCATGGTGACGAGTTCGGGCGTATAAAACTCTTCTCTAGTTGCTCTTGAATTTGCTTCTTGAGCTCCGCTAACTCCTTATGAGGCATCCTATACGGCCTCTTAGCTATTGGTGTTGTTCCAGGTATGAAATCAATGGCAAACTCTATGTCACAATCAGACAGCATACTTGGCAACTCATCTGGGAAAACATATGAATACTCGCAAACAATTGGAATACTCTTCGATGTCACAACTTCCATGTGACTCGGTGTTGCTTTATCCGTTGCGGATTTGGGTGCCTCAACTTCAATGTGAGTGTTGTGCTCGCTTGTCAGCTACACAATCCTCTAGACGCATTGAATCACTCCATTATACTTGCTCAGCCAGTCCATTCCAAGTATTATATATATCCCTTGTGAATCCATGATAATGTGGTTTGCAAGAAAGTCTACCCCCCTTATTTTAATCCTCACTCTCGGGCACACAATATTTGTTCTCATCTGTCCACCAGGAGATTTTACCAAAATAGTGAGCTTCATATGAGATATTGGCAGTTTATACTTGGCGACATACTTCGATGAGATGAATGAATGAGATGCTCCAAAATCAAATAAGACAGTATGTGAGACCTATGTGTGCTGAATACATTGGCTATTAAAATAAAAGATTTGAATATTTCCAAATAACCCTTTTCAACAACGTCCAACTCTAGGTCCGAGGTCCTGCATGTTTTGGGTAGCTCCGACAACGTCTGACGATAGGTCCGGCATGCTTTGGGTAGCTTTGTCTAGGTTTAACATCAGGTCCGACAAGCTGTGGCTAGGTTCGGTGCAAAGTTTGGTTAGCTTTGGTAAGGTCCGGCGAAAGGTCCCATTAGCTTTGGCTAGGTCCGACGCAAGGACCGGTTAGCTCTGGCAAGGTCCGATGCAAGATTGCAATGGTTCTGCTTTAAACTTGCAATGTTTCAAACTTGCTTTACACTTATGGGAAGATTTGCTTAGTACTTTTAGACTACATTTTGTGTTTTGGCTGATTATGGTGGTTAAACATTACTGTGATTTGCAACATACTTACGTGAGGTGCTCACGTAAGGTGTTGTGATTATTGGACTAATGAGAGTCAAGTCTAGGACTTGTGCTTGGATGAATTGGTTGTTTGTTCATGTGCAGGTGTTGCTTGAGGTCAAGAAGATGAGGTTCAATAATCAAGTTTGGGAAGAATTGTGGTTAAGTTGATCGCGAGGTCATGCAACATGTTTGGGTCAAGAATAATGCATATGAAGGTATGTTTGACGTTGTTGGAAGGTGTTTGCACGTTGGCAAGGAGTGCATGGACATGGCAACATGGTTCCAAGGCGCGGTAAAGAGAAGTGGACGTAAAGCATTGTTCGGAAAGGTACAACCAGTTGGATTATGCCTCAGGCTGCGGCTGAGGTGGTTATAGTTCGATTATCTAAAGTTTCGTGGTTGTTTTGATTATATTCCATTTGGGTCACGAAGTTGAGTTGTTTTAGGAATGTGATATACGTTCCTAAGGTGTTTGGAAGTCTTAATATTGCTTCTATCTGCGTATGGAGGAGTCTTGAGTAGTTATGGAAAGTTTCGGTTGAAACTAAGTAGGATTAGAGTCCTAGTTTGGATTGGGTTGACCTTACAACTTTTACTCTTGTGTTTATATCAATAAAATTCGTAGTTTAGAGGAGCGTTTGTTCCTTGTTCGTCCGACTTGTTTTAGACAAGTTTCTCTCGTCGAGTTTCTGCACAGCACTATGTTGCGCCATCATAACTCGAGTTTTAAAGATCCATTTGGAGTTATTCTTTTTGGGTTGTCTTGAAAACTAGATTATATATCATCAGCAAAAATTTCACGGTCATTGGATTTGTGGTTTCTGATCTAAAGCAGTTCCTTTGTAGTGTTGCAGATCTGTTTTTACTTGGGTAGAACAGAGTGACCTTTGGTCGATCTTTCGGTCATAACTTGAGTTTTTCTCGACGGTTTTCCATGATTCTTGTTGCCGTGTCTTTGTGACTTGATTATCTATAATATCTACTACTTTTGTCATGGTTGAACACATTTAGATCAGTTGCACACATGGTTTCTTAACATATTTATTTTCTGTCGAGAGGTTTTTGTTGTTTCCGCTAAAAAAGTTTTAATCTACCATTCACCCCCCTCTTGTAGCTTTTCACATGCTCTTCGATACTACAGTTGGTATTAGAGCCACGGTGCTCTACTTTTTTTTTATTTGCACATGTTTTTGCCTAATCATCATGGAGAAATAGTCCGCAAAACCTTTTGTGTTTAGTAGCATTGATTTTCGAGTTTGGAAGGCACATATGGGGGCTTTCATCTAGGCGCAAGGCTTCCCGATATGGGAAAAGGTGTATAAGCCTTACGACGTGTCGCCAAACGATCAAGACGAACTTGAGAGATGTCGACAACAATAACAAGGCTCGCAACTTGATCACACAAGGATTGACTCAAGCAACTTCGATCGTATTGCACACCTCCGTTTAGTGTATGATGTGTGGAAGGAACATTGCGACTACCACAAAGTATCCAACATGATCAAGGAGGTAATGCAAGATTGCCACGCCCGGTCATCATAAAGATGAACAGACGCTTATCACATGTACGCCAGGATCAGTTGAATCGTACATGCGTCGACAAAAGCGAAATATCATTACATAGCCATGTTCGAATACATAAATAGTCTTACAGTATGACCCGAATGTCTACAAATACACACCACAACTATTTACATCAACAACAATATTAACAATGTTCAACTACAGCAGAAGACTAATAGGTAAGAGAAACTCCATCCCCACAGGCAGCAGTTGCGCGCAAGGTCGCCAGCCTAGACCAAGTCTTCCGGATTGACGAAGTAGTCCTCCGGTGCCGCTTCTTCTTCTTCATATTCTAATGGAAAATTAAACGCTTGAGTACATAGAGTACTCAGCAAGTGCGGGAAGAGATGACATGATTGGCTAAAGCAAGGGAAGCCCAAATATGGCTTAGCATTATGCTTAAAACCTAACCTTAGCTTCCATTTATCAATATCATAATTCAAGAAGTAATCAACACGTGAGTAATGATAATAAATGTAACTTGAATCATAATTGACCATCATTTCCCAACCATAGACTAATTATGAACTGGCCCCAAGTCACTCTTGTCTGTGAGCACGGCTGTCATGACAGTTTTACCAGATCTCTGCAGAGAGTGTACCCTTTCCCCACAAGCAGTGATTCCATCCCCTGTTGCCAGGTGGACTGAGTAAACCTCCATGTAGCCCGTGGTGATCAACCATATTTCACACTTTCGTAGGTGTGTGGCCCGGAGATCACTACATGGTCTTTACAAAGGTGCTCCCGATTAGTGCTAGCCCTCTAAGGTTTCCACCACTGAGGATTCTCGGAGTAACCCTCCGCCTCAGAGCCCCCTCTTGAGCCTTGCGGATCCCAGAGCAATTCCCCTGCATCATTCCCCGCACCATCCAACCACTAGCATTTCATCGGGAGAAACCTAATTAATTGACCAAGCTGCCCCATCTCAGTCTCGTGGTGGTACTATAGAGCTTAGTGGCTTCCTCCATAAACCGGTCCTTAGAATCTGGTGGTACCAAACCCAATCCCTGGTCTCGTGCAAACTGCACCATACCAAATCTATCCAACCACCAGATTCCTATCCACTACTATTGTGTATCCACCACAAATTAGAGTAACCATAAAGTTTAACATGGCACAATTGTATGAAATCCCAATCCCAATATCTAAGCATGGCTAAGCATAAATATGACCTATCTACTCCCCAACCCATTTCAGGTAACAAGGAATTATATGGAACAGGGCATGCAAACATGAAATAGGACATCAATTTAATTAGCATGCATCTATCTAAATTCCTAGAATTGGTACAAGATGGTCAATGGCACTTGCCTTCGTTGAAGACTTGAGTGTTGGTGAAGTCTTGGTCTTGGAGGTTAAGATTGGGGTCGTAGTATGACTCTAAATATATTGCCCAAGCATGGCAAGAATAAAATAAAGCTAAATAAGTAAAGAGCACGCAATATAATGCATCACAACACACACATAAGCATAAAAGCCTATACTAATGCGTCCCTACAAGGTATTTATTACTTAACATGGCCAAAGTATGCATTTTAGATTTATCCTACATTTTTGGGATTTAATTATAGCCTAAAACCATTTTTATTGAATTTTCAATGGCCAAAATATATTTTTAAACTCTTATAATAAATATTATATGGACAAAATATATTGTATATGAAACCTACAATTTAATCATAGCATAAAGTAGTTTATACTAATTTTCCATACTATTTCTACACTTAATTACCATTTTTATCTATTTTCTACACCTCAAATACACCTAAGAACCATATTCAACAAATAAATAAAAGTCCAGGGACTAAATAAATATTTTCCTATACTGTTCAGGGGTTAAATCCATGATTCTGCAAGTTTACAGGGGCTAGATTGCTTATTTAAATGATTAAATACAATTCCAGAAAGTCTAGGGGCTAGACTGTGAATTACGGGGGCTAGATCTGAAATCCAGCAAAGGTCAGGGGGTAGCCCGCAAGTTTCCAGGGGCTGCGGTGTAAAAGCGACGGCGGGAAAAGTAAATTTAATGTGGGCCGTCTGATCTTAAATGGACGCGCGGGATTTTATTACACGAACCGTTACGATGATCTAATCTCAGCCGTCGGCCTCTAACCAACGGCCGGGATGCGGCCACGTTGCTCCGGCGGCGCTGACCTCACGCGCGCGCGGCGGCGCTCGGCGCCCGCGGTGGTGAGCTCGCCGGCGTTGGCCCAAACGGCCAAAATGTCGCCCAAACAATGCGCTAAGGACATGGAACGAAAGAGGGGGAGATAGGGAACTCACCTAGGGGAGTAGTGGGGCTTGAAATCGGCCGGAGAGGGGTCGACGACGAGGAACGGCGGCGGTTAGCGTTGGTGCTCATCGTCCTTGATGATTCCCTGACGATCTCTCTGCGCAACCTTGTCCAGCATGCTCCTGGGTTCACGGCGAAGAGGTCAGAGGGGAGAGAGGGGTGCGGTGATCGCCGGCTAGTCAGGAACGTGCGGGGCTTACCGAGAGCGACAGTGTGCTAGGGTTTGTGTGCGAAAAGGGGGAAAACGAGGGAGAGAGCGGAGTTTTATAGGGGAGGGGAGTGTGGCGGTTGCAGGCGCACGCGAAGGGAGTTTTCCCCGTGGTGATCCGTGCGTGGAGCGACGGTTGTAGGGGGGGTTTCGACGTGGGCGCGGGGTCGGCATGGCGCGGGGGTAGCGGTTGCGCGCGGGAGAAGAAAGGGGGAGGGAGGGAGCGCCGACAGGCGGGCCCGAGGTGGCAGCGGGAGAGAGGAGAGGGAGTGGGTTCGGCTGGGCTGGGGGGGAATGGGCCTTGGGGAGAAATCGGCCCAGGGTGGGGTTTTATTTCTTTTTCTTTTTCTTTATCATTTTCTCTTCTTTTGATTTGAATTCAATTCAAATTTAAACGTTTACTACTCGTTTAATCTTTAAAAATCACCCAGAAATGCATACAATAATGTTCAAGGGTTTGAGCAAATTTTTGTACATGAAATATGGATGTTACAACTCTACCCCCGTTAAAAGGAATCTCGCCCTCGAGATTCGGACGTCCTAAGAGAATAGATGAGGGAAATCCGCCTTGAGATCTTCTTCTCTTTCCCATGTTTCCTCTGCCTCTGAGTGATGTCTCCATTGCACCTTACACATGCGAATGACTTTGTTTCTGGTGACCTTTTCTAATATCTCAAGTATCTTGATAGGCTGTTCCACATAAGACAAATCCTCTTGTACATCAACTTCTTCCATAGGTAACTGTTCCTCAGGCACTCTCAGACACTTCTTAAGTTGCGAAACATGGAATACATTATGAACATCTGAAAGGTGCGGTGGAAGCTCAAGCTGATAAGCCACTTCTCCTCGTCTTTCGAGTATCTTGAACGGGCCAATGTAGCGGGGTGACAACTTGCCTCTTACTTTAAATCTTCTCAATCCCCTCATAGGTGACACCTTCAAGTACACATAATCACCAACCTCAAATGTTAGATCACGTCTTCGAGTATCCACATAACTCTTCTGTCTTGTTTGGGTTGCCTTTAGGTTCTTCCGAATTTCTTGCACTTGTCTTTCAGCCTCTTTCAATACATCAGGCCCAAAGACTTGACTTTCCCCAGTTTGATTCCAAAACAATGGTGTCCTACATTTCCGCCCATACAACGCTTCAAAAGGAGACATCTTCAAACTGGCCTGATAACTTTTGTTGTAAGAAAATTCAGCGTATGGCAGATTCTTGTCCCAACTTTTGCTATTCTTTAGAGCACACGCTCTCAACATGTCTTCTAATATCTGGTTGGTGCGTTCTGTCTGACCATCAGTTTGAGTATGATACGCCGAACTAAAATTTAGACGGGTATCCATTGATTCATGCAACTTCTGCCAGAATCTTGAGGTGAATTGAGTGCCTCTGTCTGAAATGATCTTCTTAGGAACTCCATGTAAGCATACAATCCTGGAGATGTACAGTTCCGCCAGCTTGGGACCATTGTAGGTCTCTTTCACAGGAATAAAGTGGGCAACTTTAGTTAAACGATCCACTATGACCCATATAGAATCATATCCAGACTGTGTTCTTGGTAATCCCACTATGAAATCCATGCTAATTTCTTCCCACTTCCATTCTGGCACTTTGATTGGTTGCAATAACCCTGCTGGTCTTTGATGTTCCGCTTTAATCAATTGACATGTATCACATATGGCCACATATTCTGCTACATCCCGTTTCATTCCATGCCACCAATATCGATCTTTAAGCTCTTGATACATCTTTGTGCTTTCGGGATGAATGGAGTATGATGAGTTATGATCTTCCCTTAGTATCAACTCTTTAATCTCCTTGATATCTGTAACACAAATCCTCTTTCCAAGCCATAGAGTTCCTTGTTCATCTTCCCTAAAGTTCGGAGCTTTCCCCTTCTTCATCAACTGCTTGATCTCCTTGACCTTCTCATCATTCTTTTGTCCTTCTTGTATATCATGTTCAAGGGTTGAGTCCACTTCCATAGCAACTGCTTCAGTGCTAGACACTAGACATAGGTTTAACCTTGCAAACTCTTCACATAACTGGGGTTGAAGAGCTTGTACTGACAAGTTATTACATTGTCCCTTCCTGCTTAGAGCATCAGCGACCACATTAGCCTTTCCTGGATGGTAGTTGATTCTCACATCAAAATCATTTATTAATTCCAACCAACGACGTTGTCTGAGATTAAGATCCGGTTGTGTGAATATGTACTTCAAGCTCTTGTGATCTGTGTATATCTCAGTCCTTTTTCCCATCAAGTAGTGTCTCCATATCTTCAAAGCATGGACAACCGCTGCCAGTTCTATGTCATGTGTTGGGTAATTCCTCTCATGTTTCCGAAGTTGTCTTGAAGCATAGGCTACAACATGTCCTCCTTGCATCAAAACACATCCTAAACCATGACCAGATGCATCACAATAGACCACAAACTCCTTCTGCATATCAGGCATCACTAATATCGGTGCACTGGTTAACCTCTTCTTCAACTCGGCGAAGCTTACTTCACATTCGGGGGTCCACTTGAAAGCAACTCCTTTCTCAAGCAACTTCGTTAGTGGTCAAGAGATCTTTGAAAATCCCTCGATGAATCGACGGTAGTAACCAGCCATAACTAAGAATCTTCGTATATCATGCACACTCTCGGGTGTTTCCCACTTAAGAACATCTGCCACTTTGCCTGGATCTACTCCTATACCTCCTTCCGATATGACATGCCCCAAAAATGATACCTCCTTTAGCCAGAACTCACAGTTACTAAGCTTGGCATACAGTTGATGTTGGCGAAGCTTCTGTAGAGCCATCCTGAGGTGCTCCTCATGCTCTTCTTCAGTCTTGGAGTAGATAAGTATGTCATCAATGAATACCACTACAAACTTGTCCAAGTACTCCATGAATACCTTGTTCATTAGATACATGAAATATGCCGGAGCATTGGTCAATCCAAACGACATAACTGTATACTCATATAATCCATATCGAGAGACAAATGCCGTCTTGGGAATGTCTGAGGGTCTAATCTTCAGTTGGTGATAACCTGAGCGAAGATCAATCTTGGAGAACACACATGCTCCTCTCAATTGATCAAACAAATCTTCAATCCTTGGTAGTGGATATTTATTCTCGATTGTTACCTCATTTAAGGCATGCTGATCCACACACAACCTTTGAGTTCCATCCTTCTTAGGTACAAATATAACTGGTGCTCCCCAAGGTGATGAGCTAGGACGAATATATCCTTTTCCCAATAACTCCTCAATATGATCCTTTAGTTCAGCTAATTGTTTAGCATCCATTCTATATGGCCTCTTATATATTGGGGCCGTTCCAGGTACTAACTCAATGACAAATTCAGTCTCTCGATCAGGGGGCATACCTGGTAAGTCATCTGGGAATACATCCGGAAATTCCTTCACAATCCCGATGTCTTCGGTACTCTCAAGATGGTTGAGTTGTACTACTGCATCTTGTGTCTGATCTGGCTTGAACTCCACTGTAGTGCCGTCCGGGTGTGTTAAGCAAATTGTTCTACTTGTACAATGAATTACTCCTTGATTCTTCGTCAACCAGTCCATTCCCATAATTATGTCTAATCCTTGTGAGTCCAACACTATTAGGTTGGCCAAAAGACTACCCCCCTTATGTTTATACTCACTTTTCGGCATAGATGCCTTGCCACCATCTCTCCTCCAGGAGAGTTTATCAATAATGGCCCATTCAAGAATGTAACTACCATGTCATGCTTCTTTATGAAATCCTTGTATATAAATGAATGTGTAGCACCCGAATCAAACAATATGGTGGCGGGGTGGGAGTTAACAGAAAACATACCGATCACCACATCAGGCGCTTCCTGTGCTTGCTCTAGTGTCAAATGGTTGACACACCCAGGTGGGTTTTGTTGCTTTCTTTGGACAACTGCTGGCGTAGTGTCCCCATTCTCCGCACTTGTAACATTGAACTCCCGCAGCATTACTCTGGCCCTTGTTGCCTCCTGATTGGTTTCTTGGGGGTTGGCCATTTGGACGATTGGCTGGAGCTGAAGGGCGGGGTGGCTGCATCTGCGGACGTGGGGGTTGCATTGGCTGGCGTGGTGGCTGCTGCTGCTGGCGCATTTGCTGGTTGTAGGGAGTGGGTGGCCTGTAGTTGGTGTTTGGAAATCTCTGTCCCGAGTAGTTCATAGGACGAGTCATCTGGTTTGCGGGCGGAGGGTTAAGACGGGGGCGTACATTGCTGCTAGAGGCATGTGCTATAGTCAACTTCCTTTTTCTTTCATCATCATCCAGTTCCTTTTTAGTCCTCTCCACTTCAAAAGCTTTGTCAACCAGCTTCTGAAAGTCACTGTAGTCGCTGGAAGACATGGCAAACTTCAACTCCTTATCCAGTCCATTCTTGAAATGGAATTGTTTCTTGGAGTTAGTATCCACATCGGTTGGAGCATAGCGGGACAACTGGGTGAATGCATTCAAATAGGCCCTCACAGTCATACGGCCCTGCTTCAACATAAGGAACTCTTCACGTTTTGCTTGTATTTCTCCCTCAGGCACAAAGTGATTGCGGAATTTGGTCCTGAATTCTTCCCAGGTAATGTTTTTTGGATCCTGGTGAGCTTCAGTAAAGGAGACCCACCAGTCGGCTGCCGGTCCTTGGAGTTGATGGGAGGCTAATAGTACTTTCTCTTTTCCTTCACAGTGGATGAGCCTCAACTTGCTTTCAACTGTTCGGAGCCAATCATCGGCATCCATAGGTTCGATGACTGTGGATAAAGTGGGTGGATGAGTGTTTAGGAAGTCCCTTAGAAAGGACCTAGGTGGAAAAGGTGGTGGCGGCGGAAGGTTGTAATTTGTGGTGGTGGGGGTAGGGTTTGCTGCATGTTGGTGACAATCTGGGTGAGGTTGTTAAGTAGCTGGGTTTGGATGGCCATCATCTGCTGCATTTGCTTCGCGGCTGGGGCTCCTCGAGCACCCCTACCATTCCATCCTGGCACACCTCCAAGTCCTTCATCTTGGGGCACAGCACCCCTTCCACGACCTCTACCTCTACCTCTTCCAGACATCTGTATAGGGAATAATTGAAGCTTTAGGACAATAGATAAGATATAGAAGGGTACGCTATGGCAAACGGTCCCAACTACATGCATCAATGGAAACATATATATAAAGCAAGCAAATTCATTAACCAACTCGTGCGGATTTGGACAAGATGCTAATGCATTCCACAACTCGCACGACACACTAACAAGCCTATATACAGATGACGTGGATGTGGACAAGATGCCGAAGCATTCCCCAACTCACGTTGCACACACACACAACATAAAGAAAACTAATACAATACCATAGATAACACAACTCAAGACTAGAGAGGGCGCAGCTACACGCTCCTACATACTAAGGATAGGTGTCCTGAGTCGTCCAGCGGGGAAACAAGTCCACTCCTACTCATCGGGGTCCTCCTCAACCCCCATCTCCGCGTCTTCTTCTTCAGAGTCCTCTCTTGATTCCTGGGGGGAGTTCATACGATGATCTTGAGAGTTCGGGTCCTAAGGCTCAACGTCCGAAGCGTACTGAGGAGAGTTAGGATCAGCTGCAGTGATCCTCGCGTAGCATCGGCGAAGTCGCTCGTAGCGGTCAACCAGGTCCCTGCTATCTTGTAGCTCCTGCTTACAACGCTGGAGTCGCGAAGACAACTCCACCACGTCGTCCACAAGCCTCTCGCACTGAGCATGGTGCAGGGGCCCCTCGACGTCACATCCCGTGAAGTCGGCCGTGCCACTAGGGCGCTGAGGGGTGTACGCGTGCTCCGTGCACCCGAGGCAGAACCTGTGGGCGTGACTCCAGTAGGTAGTCGCTTCCCATGTGGCGTCCTCCTCAACCACACACTGGGAGCTCCTCCAAGCCGGAGAGAAGTGTGAGTGCAGCAGCTCCGAGTCATAGTAGACGGCCAGATGAGAAGTCCACTCCAGTCCACCAGTATAGGGTGCAAAGACCCTAGTGGTGTGGTAGACTAGGTAAACACGGTACTCACGGTATCCCGCAGCACGAAGAAGAGAGCGAAGACGGACACGCATCCTCGAAGCAGCACTCCCAGTGGAGAACAGCGTCGTCTCCCTCCTGGGGGTGTGAGGTGCGGAGCGACTGGCTAGGGCGTGGTGAGGAACACGACCCCCAGTCGACTTACGAGCTGTCTGCTTGGTTCGCGCCATCTACAAACATTCGAAACGAAGAGAGTGAGATCAATAATCAATAAATTAAGTTAGAATTAAACAACAAGCACAACAATATAAGAAGCACAAGGGTTGAGATGGAGAGCACAAAGTTTTGGAAATACTATTTTATAAGAAAATATTATAGTCCTTAATTTTTCGGCCATTTCTAACTAGGCTTGCGTCCTACGGGCAACACGGCTCTGATACCACTTTGTCACGCCCGGTCATCATAAAGATGAACAGACGCTTATCACATGTACGCCAGGATCAGTTGAATCGTACATGCGTCGACGAAAGCGAAATATAATTACATAGCCATGTTCGAATACATAAATAGTCTTACAGTATGACCCGAAGGTCTACAAATACACACCACAACTATTTACATCAACAACAATATTAACAATGTTCAACTACAGCAGAAGACTAATAGGTAAGAGAAACTCCATCCCCACAGGCAGCAGTTGCGCGCAAGGTCGCCAGCCTAGACCAAGTCCTCGGGATTGACGAAGTAGTCCTCCGCGGCCGCTTCTTCTTCTTCATATTCTAATGGAAAATTAAACGCTTGAGTACATAGAGTACTCAGCAAGTGCGGGAAGAGATGACATGATTGGCTAAAGCAAGGGAAGGCCAAATATGGCTTAGCACTATGCTTAAAACCTAACCTTAGCTTCCATTTATCAATATCATAATTCAAGAAGTAATCAACACATGAGTAATGATAATAAATGTAACTTGAATCATAATTGACCATCATTTCCCAACCATAGACTAATTATGAACTGGCCCCAAGCCGCTCTTGTCCGTGAGCACGGCTGTCATGACAGTTTTACCAAATCTCTGCAGGGAGTGTACCCTTTCCCCACAAGCAGTGATTCCATCCCCTGTTGCCAGGTGGACTGAGTAAACCTCCATGTAGCCCGTGGTGATCAACCACATTTCACACTTCCGTAGGTGTGTGGCCCGGAGATCACTACATGGTCTTTACAAAGGTGCTCCCTATTAGTGGTAGCCCTCTAAGGTTTCCACCACTGAGGATTCTCGGAGTAACCCTCCGCCTCAGAGCCCCCTCTTGAGCCTTGCGGATCCCAGAGCAATTCCCCTGCCTCATTCCCCGCACCATCCAACCACTAGCATTTCATCGGGAGAAACCTAAATAATTGACCAAGCTGCCCCATCTCAGTGTCGTGGTGGTACTATAGAGCTTAGTGGCTTCCTCCATAAACCGGTCCTTAGAATCCGGTGGTACCAAACCCAATCCCGGGTCTCATGCAAATTGCACCATACCAAATCTATCCAACCACCAGATTCCTATCCACTACTATTGTGTATCCACCAAAAATTAGAGTAAACATAAAGTTTAACATGGCACAATTGTATGAAATCCCAATCCCAATATCTAAGCATGGCTAAGCATTAATATGACCTATCTACTCCCCAACCCATTTCAGGTAACAAGGAATTATATGGAACAGGGCATGCAAACATGAAATAGGACATCAATTTAATTAGCATGCATCTATCTAAATTCCTATAATTGGTACAAGATGGTCAACGGCACTTGCCTTCGTTGAAGACTTGAGTGTTGGTGAAGTCTTGGTCTTGGAGGTTAAGATTGGGGTCGTAGTACGACTCTAAATATATTGCCCAAGCATGGCAAGAATAAAATAAAGCTAAATAAGTAAAGAGCACGCAATACAATGCATCACAACACACACATAAGCATAAAAGCCTATACTAATACGTCACTACGAGGTATTTATTACTTAACATGGCCAAAGTATGCATTTTAGATTTATCCTACATTTTTGGTATTTAATTATGGCCTAAAACCATTTTTATTGAATTTTCAATGGCCAAAATATATTTTTAAACTCTTATAATAAATATTATATGGACAAAATATATTGTATATGAAACCTACAATTTAATCATAGCATAAAGTAATTTATACTAATTTTCCCTACTATTTCTACACTTAATTACCATTTTTATCTATTTTCTACACCTCAAATACACCTAAAAACCATATTCAGCAAATAAATAAAAGTCTAGGGACTAAATAAATATTTTCCTTTACTGTTCAGGGGTTCAATCCATGATTTAGCAAGTTTACAGGGGCTAGATTGCTTATTTAAATGATTAAATACAATTCCAGAAAGTCCAGGGGCTAGACTGTGAATTCAGGGGGCTAGATCCGATATCCAGCAAAGGTCAGGGGGTAGCCCGCAAGTTTCCAGGGGCTGCGGTGTAAAAGCGATGGCGGGAAAAGTAAATTCAATGTGGGCCGTTGGATCTTAAATGGACACGCGGGATTTTATTACACGAACCGTTACGATGATCTGATCTCAGCCGTCGGCCTCTAACCAACGGCCGGGATGCGGCCACGTTGCTCCGGCGGCGCTGACCTCACGCGCGCGTGGCGGCGCTCGGCGCCCGCGGCGGTGAGCTCGCCGGCGTTGGTCCAAACGGCCAAAACGTCGCCCAAACAATGCGCTAAGGACATGGAACGAAAGACGGGGAGATAGGGAACTCACCTATGGGAGTAGCGGGGCTTGAAATCAGCCGGAGAGGGGTCGGTGACGAGGAACGGCGGCGGTTAGCGTCGGTGCTCGTCGTCCTTGATGATTCCGCGGCGATCTCTCTGCGCAACCTTGTCCGGCATGCTCCTGGGTTCACGACGAAGAGGTCAGAGGGGAGAGAGGGTGCGGTGATCGCCGGCTAGTCGGGAACGTGCGGGGCTTACTGAGAGCGACGGTGTGCTAGGGTTTGTGCGCGGGAATGGGGAAAACGAGGGAGAGAGCGGGGTTTTATAGAGGAGGGGAGTGCGGCAGTTGCAGGCGCACGCGAAGGGAGTTTTCCCCGTGGTGATCCGTGCGTGGAGCGACGGTTGTAGGGGGGGGGGTTCGACGTGGGCACGGGGTCGGCATGGCGCGGGGGTAGCGGTTGCACGCGGGAGAAGAAAGGGGGAGGTAGGGAGCGCCGACAGGCGGGCCCGGGGTGGCAGCGGGAGAGAGGAGAGGGAGTGGGTTCGGCTGGGCTGGGGGGGGGGGAGGAAATGGGCCTTAGGGAGAAATCGGCCCAGGGTGGGGTTTTATTTCTTTTTCTTTTTCATTTTCTCTTCTTTTGATTTGAATTCAATTCAAATATAAATGTTTACTACTCGTTTAAACTTCAAAAATCACCCAAAAATGCATACAATAATGTTCAAGGGTTTGAGCAAATTTTGGTACATGAAATATGGATGTTACAAAGATATGTTCAAGAAAAAATATATGCGCTTTGAGTCAATCAACGATTTATTTGCTCGCTTTAATAAAATTCTCAACAATTTGAGTAGCGTCAACATTATTTTTTCAGAAGTTGAGAATGCTAGGCAATTACTAAGTGCATTAGATATGTCAATTTGGGAGATGAAAGTAACATCTATTCGTGAAACCACTGTCATGAGTATGCTTACTTTGGATGTGCTATATTCTAAGTTGAAAACTCATGAAAATGACATAATCATGTAAGAACCCCAACAAAGTCTTTTGCATTTGTTTCTCAACGTGACATGCCTAGCAATACCAATCTTCATCTGGTGGCACACTTGCTTTGTTGTCCCCTCTAACCCTTGAATAGATTGAAGTGTTTCTAGAGGAGGGGCTAGCACTTCTCTCTACTCGGTTCTCAAAAGAATTACAAAATGTGAGAACTCGAAGAAGAGGGAGTGGTGGTTCTCAATTATGCTTCGAATGTGGTAAGACTGAACATTTTAGGACGGATTGCCCTAATCTTTCAGATCCTACTTCCCGTGATGAGAAGCAAACAAGGTTCAAGTCCTCCTCTGCAAACAACAACAAGAAGAAGAAGGATTTTACAGGTCATCGATTGGTAAACAGTTTTATCTTCGCACTTCAAGAACTTGGCTCGAGCGAAGTGGACATCGGAAGTGATGAAGATGAAGAAAATTTGCTTAATATGTGCTTCATGGCGCGAACCTCAAGGTCAAGTATGTAGGAGGTAGAACACACCAGCGACGATGAAGAGGTATGTCCCACTTGCGAAGAAATGTGTGATGTTATTTCTCATGCCACTGTTATAGTTAAGAAAAAGGACGAAAAACACAGGGACAATGCTGTTAAAACTGAATCACTAGAATCTGAAATTAATCGTTTAAAAACTTTGATTCCTAGTTAAGATTTTTGTTCCTCATGTGAGCTCATATATGAACAATTTTCCTTTTTAAGAAATGGGCACACCTCCACACTTGATAAGCCTGAACTTGAAATTGAAAAGAACAAAAAACTTGCTGCATTTAATGATAAAAACTTGAAAAATGCTTGTTTTTATACAATTGATTTGCATTGTTCTACTTGTGACGATCTTGATAAGAAACTACACGATTCTATGAATGAGATTTCTATATTGAACAGTGCTTTACGTTCTATGAAGTTAAATATTGTTCTAATTGCAAACTATAGGAAAAAACTTCATGTGAAAACTGCCTAGGTGTGTCTAAGAAACTTGATACAATGAATAGGACACTAGAGCGGTTTTGCAATAGGAATAAAAATCTTAACTTGCTGCTGAATTCATCTAAATTTTGCAATGATAAAACTGGTTTAGGTTTTGATTCTCATGCTCATGATATGGCACATCCATCTAAAATTGTAAAGTCATTAGGAAGTGGTTTGATTCAAATAGTTCCTAAACACAAAGAAGATGTTCTCAAATCTGCATGAGTGTTGTCTCATTCGGTTTCTAATAAACATGTTGATTGCTCATCTAGACATAAACACAAAGTTAAATTTCATTGTACCTACTGTGGTAGAGATGGGCATGTAACAGATTTTTGTTATAGACTAGCTAAACAACAGAAAAGGGAAAGAATAATTGCTAGATCACATAACAACCATGCAAAACTTGTTGCTCATGCTGAATCGAATGTTAGGAACATGCAACCTGATGTAATGAGTCAAAAAAATGCAAAGTTTGTTCCTAAAACTACTATTTTTAGTGCTATACATGTAACACCTCGTAGGTCAGTAGTTGTGTACACAAATTCTCAAACTTTGGTTCATAAACCTGTTGTTTATCTCAGCTTTCGCGTGCTATTCCTGCCGGACGTCGTGTGACTCTGTACTGGATTACTAAATGCCTTTTTACTAACCCCAGTATTGAGTCATCGACGTATTGTGCTTCTATGTATGTTACACGCTTGAGGAAGGTGAACATTTGGATTGTGGATTCTGGTTGCTCATGCCGCACGACCGGTAACAAAGAATGGTTCTCCTCCCTCTCTTTTGTGTCACGTGTAGAGAATGTTACTTTTGCTGATAATTCTACAACTCCTATAATTGCTAAGGGTTCGGTTAGAGTAAATAATCACTAAAATTTGAAAGATGTGGCACTTGTTAAAAATTTCAAATACAACTTACTTTCTGTTTCACAATTGCTAGATGAAAATCTGGAAATTATTTCACTAAAAATTCTTGCAAGGTTGTAGATTCAAATAGTGAGCTCATTTTTAACATGTCTATGTTTGGAAGTGTTTTTAAAGCTGATTTTGATATGTCATCCTTTAAGCATAGGTGTCTAGTTGCTAATGATTCAAAAAGATTTATACTTTTGGCATCATAGACTTGGTAGCGTAGGCTTTGATCATCTCACGTGTGTTAGTGCTTTTGGTCGCATACGTGGGCTACCTAAGCTTAACACTAGGTAAGAATGGCTCATCCGAGACGGCCCAAACGAAGAAGGGGACGAACAAACTGTGTGTCTCGGTCATCGCGTCTCGCATTACGTTGTCATCAGAGACGTGCGGCAAGCACATCGCTAATCAGCCAAAGTACGAGGCATGCTCAAAGGTAGCCCGTCTGCTTTTTTTAGTCATAATAGACGGTCTTTATGATGTAATTAGAGACGGGTTTGCTGCGCGTCGCCCATCAGCATACATGCGAGACAAGCACTAACATAGCGCGTCGCAGGTTTATTGACTGATCCAAGACGCTCTTTAGTTAAGCGCATCGCGGATTTGTCTTCTGATCTGAGACGGGCTTGAAGGAAGCTTATCTCCTTTATCTAGGTAATCCAAGACATTCTCTGTTACAGCTCGTTGCAGATTTTTTACGGGCAGGGTCTCCTATTAGGTGCCCCCACCCCTGATTATCCTGGTTGCCGGCTGCATCATAGAGCTAGTTAGGATTTGTCAGCCGCATTCCAGTTTCAGCAACATACACATATAGAAACATAAGTATAGCCAAAAATATCACACCTTAAATTGTATTTACCAATCAAATACATTGTACATCCTGATAAAAAAGTAACTAATTACACACATCATAACTATCATCATCTAAAACTGTATACCGTAATAAAAATTATCCCAATCAATGACTTCATTAACGATGAGCCTTCATAGCTTCTAATGCTCCAACTGAGACATCCTCAAATTCAATAAAATCATTGAAATCGTATAAAACAATATCAAATTGCATTCACATTCGCTTAAACAGTCACATAAGGGAGCAAATATCTGAAGGCTTAGAAACAAATTGGTATACAACTGTAATAGACACAAGACCTGTTAGTGAATGGAGAACCAAGCTTACTTTTAGCGCATGCAGTTTGTGAGCATATGCAAAGCATCAGCAGAGAAATTGTTCTCATCATAAAGGATATGGTAGTGAGCTAGTGTGCTTGTCCCCTTAAAAATCAAACAATTTACATTCCACTCATGCATTAATAGCCTGTTATCTAAAACTTCTGAGAGAAACACCAATTATCACATAGGTACAATGATTCCAGCACGGCTACAAAGATAGAAATAAAACTCATTGGGATGGCAAATAGTAGTGTCATTTCCTGCAGTTTCAAGGGCTTGCAAATCAGAATTCATTATATACAACATTACTTCTACATTGGACATAAACAAGGAAGATGAATGTATACTGTAATGAAAATTCACCCTTTGTATCAATGATTTCATTGATGATGAGCCTTCATTGGACGTCCTCAAATTCAATAAAATCATGTAAATGCATGCTCTAAGGATAGGGTCGAGGCGACAGCATGCTCCAAGGACAGGGGACGACGCGGCGGCGTGCTCCGGGACGAGCTGGCAGAGGAGCCGGAGCGGCGGTTCCTCAACTATGTGAAGGCAAAGATGGACAGGGAGAACATTTCCAGTTATGTGATGTTGGCAGCGTGCTCATACCGATTTCTGAGGTCGGAGTCAAGGCGGCGGTGTGCTCCGAGGACAGGGGACGAGGCGGCGTGCTCTAGTGTGCTCAACTCTCTGATGACGAAGGTCGGGGTCAACAGCGAGGTTGAGGTCGACAGCCGCAGTGCAACAATGATGAAGAGTGAGTTGAGGAAGAGGGACAATGGCAGCATGCTCAGGATCTGTGGTTTCTAGGTCGAGAGAGCGCGCGAGAGCTAAAATTTTTTTCCAAGTGTTGGGAGAGAGCGCACGAGAGATAAAAATAGCAAAACTCGGAGACTGGCCTCTCTAACACGCGTCTCTCATTTCAGTGTCTCCCTTTGGTCGAGAGAGCACGAGTAAGTTTTGCGCGATAATTTTCGCCAGAGAGCTAGCGAGAGCTAAAAATAAGTCACAAATCGGAGACGAACATATATAACGCACGTCTTTATTTTGTGGTTGAATGGCACACAGCACACGAAAAATGTTGTTTGCGGGGTGCGATGCCATCATTCGCATGCCGGCATGTCCAACTGTCAATAGTGCGAAATGCTTTATATGATCGTTGCAACGCACACAACTTTGTGAGGTGGGACAAAATATTTTCGGAACTAATCGGAGGCATGCACGAAACGTAAGGCGTGTCTCACATTATGCTTTGGCCGAACGGGCAAGCCGCATGTGACAGCTGTTGTTCCCGCAAACAACAACTTTCGCATGCAGGACTTATCAAACTAGAAACTGTGCAATAACCTATATGATCGTTGCAACACCCTCAGATTTCCGAGGTGGGACAAAAGATCTTCGGCACGAATTAGAGACGTGCCCGAGTAAGGCACATCTCCCTTTTGCCACTCACACGACATCGTGAGCATCCGTTGCCACTCACAAGTTATAGTGAGCGTTCGTTGCATGAATAAACAAACCGCAATGACATTGCAATTAAGCTTCAGGAATAAAAAAATGCAATGACATTGCAATTCAGAGATAATTTGCAACTCAATGAATCTCATAGTTCATACGCATTGCATGCCCTCCAAACTATTTCGAATCTAAACTTATTCTTAAAGGTCTCATCGATCAATCAAAATTGTACCGTCTAGCTTGCTCCTGAACACATCTCTTATATACCCCTGGATCCTGAAAATATTGACATTCTTTAAATTAACAAATATTTAATAAGTAATGAATAACTTATGTTGGTCACTAACACAAACTGTCTAACCTTGGTAAGTAGATTATAGCAATTATTTTCATCATCGAGCGCATTTGGTTGATGAAGCAAACGCTAAACTTCAAGTAGTATTGTTTTGATTGTAAAACATGTCCACCACCCCTACGAATTATCAATTTAAGAAACATAAAAAATCAGTTCAAATAAGTCCGGCTACAATTACTAATTACACGAGAAAAATAAGTCTTCTTACAGTGTTTTGATCAAGAATCCCAATGCAGAGTGTTCCTGAGCGATAGACATTTGGGTGGAAGAAACCACATGGAAAGGCACATCTTGGAGGCACCAACGGATAGTCCTCTGAGGAGATTGTCAGGGGGTAGTATTCACCTTCCCAATCAGTCTACAAAGGAAATTAGTTAATAAGAGGATGATGGTTGTACTCATATGATTGTGCTTGTTCTTCATGACTTACCCCTTCTTTACTGGGGGCGATGCACTGCCACTTCAATAAATCTTCCGATTCAGGCTTCGCAGAGAAACCCTACGCAGACAACTTGACAATACAAAAAACAACCAAGACGAAAAAACAAAACTATAGTTTAGTTCATTAGTCCATTGCCGAGCTACATATATACAACCATGCGACCAGTGTGAATAGTTAAGTACATACGTGGGGATGGTTCTTGTGCCACGTCAAGTGCTCATCCTTCAGTCGGCTACACGCCAAGCTGATATCTAACCAAGCCATGAATAGTGACAAAAATTAGTCAACGACGATGACGAGGATGACAACAACAACGACTATGGCGATGGCGAATAGAGGCACAGTCGCACTGGAGTTGGTCGATTAGTAAAGGAGCACTGGAGGCAAAGAGACAAGTGAGATAAACGCGAGATGAGCGAGGTTAAAGCGAGACATGTGTTATATGAAAGCATGTCTTCCATTGTTGAATGAGAGACGGGCAGCACGAGGACTGTAGTGAACTAAATTTATGCGGCGGTGGTGCAGAGATGCGTGCGATTGGTGTAAGCGACCTTTTGTTTCTCCGAGGCGGTTATTGATGCATCCCATCGTTCCATCAATGCGCGCGAAACCAACCGCTCCATCGGCAACTCTGCACAGACCTTATATAAGACATGCCATCACCCGTCAGTTCTCCACAAGCGCGTCACTCATCCATTTCTTCTTCTTCGTCTTCTCTTCACCGGCGACCCACCACCACCATGGCCAACGTTCCACCTCCAAGCCCGCCAAGGGAGCCACCGTGCAATAAACTGTGTTGCAGCTCCCCCGAGAGTACAAAACCGAGCAGCACCTCCTTATGGCACAAGAGGCGTACAACAATATGTCTTGTGCCATGAGTTCCTTGGGTCTGGGTACCCTTCCACAGTTTACTAGAATGGGTACCATCAGCCACTAACTCTACGGCCTCATGAGGATGGCCGATCGTCTCAACATTTTGTTCGAGAAGATGGCCCATATGCTCGGCGCCGAGGGCTGTAGAATCCTGGTGGCGGCGACGGAGAGCAACCTCAATCTCAGAGTTGCAACGCCGGTGCAGCTGGAGCAACCGGCGCAGCCGACACAGGCTCCTGTTGCACCAGCGACGGAGTCGCCGCTTGAGGATGAGGAGGAGTAGGAGGAGGAGGATCCAGAGGAGGAGGAGAAGGAGGAGTAGGATTTAGTTTTTCTTTGTTGTTTTCAGTCGATGTTTTTCTTTTCTTGTGTATTGTACTATTTTTCTCATGTTTTGTAATATATTGTGTTAATGAATGAAATTTATATATGTTCAACTGTGAGAATGAATGAATGTGTGGTGTGTTCATTGTGTGGACAGTGAACTGTGTTAAAGCAATTGCAAACATGAAGGATTTTGACTATTTTCTGGACAAGTGATGATTTAGTTATAAAGTGAATGTGCTCTAAGTTCAGTGATTTATGATATCAACAGTGAGCTAAACCAAAATGGAGAAAATCCCAAAGCTGAAGGAGAAGTGGGTAATAGGAGATGCACTTTTCGTAAGAGTGTGTCTCCCCTTTAGCAGAGGTGAGGGAGACGTCGAGCATAGGCGACACACTTTTATGTTAAGCGCGTCTCCATTTTGTGTCTCTGCACAGACCTTATATAAGGCGCTATCAGTCTCTTCTATTCTCTTCATTCGTATTCCCCACGCAGACAACCCACCATGGCCAACGTTCCGCCGCAATGCCCACTAAGGGAGCCCCTCTGCAAGAAACAGTTCTGCCGCTCCCCCGAGAAGCTCAGCAACTAGATGTTGTTCAATAGGCTGTTTGACTGGTTCCAGAGGCTACTCGAGACGATGGCCAAGGTGGCAGCGATGGCGAGGAACCTAGGTTGCGAGGTTGCACCACTGGATCTGGACCAACCATAGCAACTAGTGGAGCAGCCGGCCAGGACTCCTGTTGCACCTGTGCCAGATGGTCGCCAGAAGAGGAGGAGGAGGGGAAGGAGGAGTATGATTTATGTTTCCTTTTGTTGTTTTTGGTTGATGTTGTTTTTTCTTTTCTTGTGTCTTGTACTTTTTTCTTATGTTTTGTAATATATTGTTAATGAATGTGTTATTTGTGTTCATCTGTGTGATGAGTATATTGTGTGTTTAACTATGAATGAATGAGTTACATCGTTCAGCGACGTGTTCATGTCTGTCTGTAACCGAAAGCAAAGGAGACATGCTTTCTGTAAAGTACGTCTCATTTCTTTCGCAAAAAAGAGACGCGCTTTGTCACTGCATCTCCCGTTTGTCAGAGAGGATGTGTGTCGTAGATACCTACTTAACTGAGATGCGTTGTATTGTAACTTGTCTCCTTTTACATTCAACCGGGCAAGGTCAGATCCTCGCTAAAGCAGGCACGTCATGCTTAACCATATCAGAGACGCTCTCCTTTGAGCACGTCACCCATCTTTGTCTCCGATTTGGGTTTCTCTTATAGTGTAAAGGGAAAAAAGATATTGTGTGCTCTTCTTGTAGACATGCTCAGATGGTTGCAGGTTCACATGCTCCTCTCACAATGACCATGACAACTGAACCGGGACAACTTTTTCACCTTGACACTGTAGGTCCTTCACGTGTTCAATCTCTTGGAGGTAAATGGTATGTTCTTGGGATTGTTGATGATTATTCTAGATACTCTTGGGTTTATTTTATGGTACTAAGAATGAAGCTTTTAGTCAATTTAGAACTTTATTTCTTAGATTATCAATTGATCACCCAGGATTTTTGAAAGCAATTAGAAGTGACAACGGAACCGAATTTAAAAATAAATCATTTGATCTCTTTTGTGCTGAAAACTGAATGGACCATCAACTTTCTTCACCCTATGTACCTCAACAAAATGGTGTCGTAGAGAGAAACAATAGAACCTTAGTTTAGATGGCTAGGACTATTCTTTATGAATATCAAACTCCTAGGAAATTTTGGGCTGATGCAATTGCAACTTCTTGTTTTGTCTCAAATCGTGTTTTCATGTATGTTAAGCAAGGAGAAATACCATATGAACTTTGGTTTGGACATAGGCCTAGTGTCACACACTTTATGGTCTTTGGTTGCAAATGTTTTGTTAAGAAACATGGTAATCTTGATAAATGAAGCTAGATTTGTTGATGGCATATTTCTTGGTTATCCATCTTATACTAGAGGCTACCGTGTGCTTTTACTTGACACTAACAAAATTATGGAGACTTGTGAGGTTTATTTTGATGAAGCTAGCCCAGGTACTAGCTCTAATATTGCAGTTCCAGATCCATATCCGCATGGCGAGAGTAATTTCATCGAAGAAGACGAAGAAGTGGTGTTACTGCTCGAAAATTCAGAAGCAAATGACGTCGACCACGCTGCTGATTTTACACCACTACTAGCACCAACAACTATTGCAGCTGGTATAGATCGTTCTCAAGTCACAAGTTCTTCGACCTATGATGAACATGAAGAAGAAAGAGCTTGTGATGTGTCTACTCCCCTCCGAATCCTCAACAGTCACCCTCTACAACAGATTATTGGAAGCTTGCACAAACGAGTCACACGGTCCAATTTTTTTGATCCAAACTCCCATGCTCGTTTTGCTTTTGTTGCTGCTTTTGAACCCAAAGATATATCACATGCACTCATTAATGAATCTTGGATTATTGCCATGCAAGAAGAGTTAGAAAATTTTGAATGAAATAATGTTTCGAAACTTGTACCACCTCCTCAAGGTCACACCTTAATTGGATCTAATTGGGTGTTTAAAAATAAGCAAAGTGAGGATGGGGTTGTGGTTAGGAATAAGGCTAGATTGGTTGCTCAAGGTTTCACACAAGTTGAAGGTCTAGATTTTGATGAAACTTTTGCTCTTGCTGCTATATTAGAAGCCATAAAAAATTTGTTAACTTTTGCTGCATCAAAAGGTTTTAAGCTACATCAAATGGATGTTAAAAGTACTTTTCTTAGTGGCTATATAGATGAGGAAGTTTATGTCAAGCAACAAACGGATATTAAAAATCAATATTTCCCTATTCATGTTTACAAACTATCCAAAGACTTGTATGGTCTCAGACAAGCCCCTAGAGCATGGTATGATAGTTCAAAACATTCTTACTTGAAAAGGGGTTTACCATGGGCAAGGTTCATAAAACTCTTTTTGTGCTTAAGCAGGGAAATGACTCATTATTCATTCAAGTGTATGTCGATAGTATTATCTTTTGTTGTGCTTCTCATGATCTTGTGTCCAAGTTTTCAGCTATGATGACTTCAAAATTTGAGATGAGTATGATGGGAGAACTCATGTACTTTTTGGGGCTGGAAATCAAGCAAACCATGGAGGGTACTATTGTGCTTCAAATGAAGTATACAAGAGACCTTCTTAAGCGCTTCAACATGGACAAAAGCAAGCCTCTTCGGACACCAATGGGAACAACGACAACACTTGAACTTGATGAAGATGGTGACCCGGTCGATTAAAAAGAATATAGACGTATGACTGGATCACTTTTGTACCTCACGGCATCGAGATCGGACATACAATTCAGCAGATGTCTTTGTGCACGGTTTCAAGCTTCCCCACGTACTTCACATCGTCAAGCCATCAAAATAATTTTCAAGTACTTACATGGAACTCACGAATTTGACATTTTTCTTCCTTCTTCCTCAACTATTACTTTCAAAGATTTTACGGATGCTAATTTTGGGGGTTTTAGAATTGATAGAAAAAGTATTTCGGGTGCTTTTCATTTTATTGGTAATTCACTTGTTGCTTGGTCCTCTAGAAAACAAAGTTCAGTTGCACAATCCACAACCGAACCTGAATATGTAGCTGCTCCTAGCGCTTCCTCACAAATTATTTAGATTTTTCAAACGCTTAAGGAATATGGGGTTGATCTAGATAGTGTTCTACTATTTTGTGATAACAATAGTGCCATTTGCGGTGCTAAAAACCCTGTGCAACATTCTAGAACAAAACATATTGACATTAGGTATCACATTCTCTGTGATAATGTTGAAAAGGAAAACATTGTGCTTCACCATGTCGATACCGAACAACAATTGGCTGATATTTTCACAAAACCTTTGGATTTCACTTGTTTGTGTTTCATTCATAATGAAATAGGGGTTATGCATCCTTCTGGCTTAAATTGAGGTTGAGTTTTGAAACTTGGGAAGTCTATGTGTGAATCTAAACTTAAAATAATATGAGCATACTATTTCATACCTATATGACTTTGTGATTCCTTTTACATACTAAAAGTTCTTACTACATTACTCATGTTATACTTTTTGTAGTGTCTGCCATGACTAGTAATTGGAATAATTACTTACACTATATCTGGTCATGATCGAACTTACTTGCTATTCTGAACATGTTGCATGCTTACAAGTGCTTTTAATAATGAAAAATTAATCAATCAACTATCCACATTTTGAGCTTTTATGAAAAGATAAAGAGAAAATGCATGCATCGCACTTCCTCTTTTGAGATCGCTTATCATTGCACTTAGATATGAACTTGAAAGAAGTTGTGTATGACTAAAACCATGTCTTTAAGATTTTGATTGTCAAATGACATAGGCTTGGCTCGGTTTGTTAGAATAAGGCTGATGCAGTATATAATATCTTGCAATTATCATATGATCTGAATTTGTGCTTTGAAAAAAATAAAAATGCATCAACAAGTGCCATCCTTTCAGGTCTTGAAATAGTTAAGTTTGTGAGATCATAACTTGCTTAAATTGAAAAATCACTTGATCTCTTTTGAACCTTGATAGTATGACTTGGATGAGCCTTGTTTTATATGTATATATTATATGTTGTCACAACAATTGAAATTTCACTTTTGAACCTTGATGAATACATTGTCAAAGGGGGAGAAAGATGTAGAAAAATATGTATAGGCGGAGAAATATTTTTGAAATTTGTTTCTCATTTGTTTTTTCAAAAGGGGATAAAATTGTTTTCTTCTCATTTGATTTTCAAAAGGGGGAGATAATTGTTTTCGAAACTTTTCATGTGAATAAGCCAATGTTCGAATTTTAAGTGGTGTTGGCGATGCATTCATCATGGGGGAGATTGTCAGAACTATGTGCGCTGAATACATTGGCTATTACAATAAAAGTTTTGAATATTGCCAAAACACATTTTTCAACAAGGTCCGATTCTAGGTCTGAGGTCCGACATGTTTTGGGTAGCTCCGGCAAGGTCCGACGATAGGTTCAACATTCTTTGGGTAGCTCTAGCTAGGTCCAAAGTGAAGTCCGACAAGCCTTTGCTAGGTCCAGCTCAAGGTCCGTTTAGCTTTGGTAAGGTCCAGCGCAAGGTCCAATTAGCTTTGGCCAGGTCCAGTGCAAGGCCCGGTTAGCTTTTGGCAAGATTCGGTGAGAGCACACGGTGGTTGTGCTTTTAACTTGCAATATTTCAAACTTGCTTTACACATAATGGAAGATTTGCTTAGAAATTTTATACATGTTTTTGGTGTGTTTTGGATGATTATGGTGGTTAAACATTACTGTGGTTTGCAACATGCTTATGTCAGGTGCTCACTTAAGGTGTTGTGATTATTGGACTAACGAGAGTCCAATCGAGGACTTCTGTTTGGGAGAATTGGTTGTTTGTTCATTTGCAGGTGTTTCTTGAGGACAATACATTGCTGGTGACGGGATCCATTGGACTTGTCTTAGGAATATGAGGTTCAACAACCCAGTTCAAGAGAAATTGTGGTTGAGTTGATCGGGAGGTCACACAGCATGTTTGGGTCAAGAACAATGCATATAAAGGTATCTTGGGTGTTGTTGGAAGGTGTTTGCACGTGTGCAAGGAGTACATGGACATGGCAACATAGTTCCAATGTGCAATGAAGAGAAGTGTACGTAAAGAATTGGTCAGAAAGGTCCAACCGGCTGTATTATGCCTCACTGCGGCTGAGATGGTTATGGTTCGATTATGGAAACTTTCGAAGTTGTTTTGATTAGATTTTGTGTGGGTCACGAAGTTTAGTTATTTTAGTAATGTGGGATACGTTTCTAAGGTGTTTGTAATTCTTAAGATTGCTTCTATCTGCATATGGAAGATTCTTTAGAAGTTAGGGAATGTTTCGGTTGAAATTGAGTAGGATTAGAGTCCTAATTTTGATTCGGTTGGTCTTAGGGCTGGTTATATAAATGAGAGAGGCCAGAGCTTGTGGCAAGACGACTTTGGGCTGTTCCTATGTTGTTCAAATCAATAAAATTCGTAGTATAGAGGAGCTTTTGTGCCTTGTTTGTCGGATTTGTTTTAGATAAGTTTTTCTCATTGAGTTTCTTCACACCACTATGTTGTGTTGGTATTTTTATTATAAATCGAGTTTTACAAGTCCAATTGATGTAATTTTATTTCAGTTGTCTTCACAACTTGATTATCCATCATCTATGAAAATTTCATGATCATTGGATTTGTGATTTCTGATCTACATGAGTTTCTTCGCAGTATTGTAGATCTGTTTTTACTCGGGTAGAACAGATTGACCATTGTTCAATCTTTTGATCATAACTTGAGTTTTTCTCGATGGCTTTTCGTGATTCCTATTGTCATGTCTTCGTGACATGATTTTCCATAATATCTACTACTTTTTTCACAATTGAACACGTTTAGATTAGTTGCACACACGGTTTCTTAGCAGATTGATTTTCCGCCGAAGGGTTTTCATTGTTTCCGTTGAAAAAGTTTCAATCTACCATTCACCCCCTCTTTTAGCTTTTCACATGATCTTCGATCCCACACAGTCGCAGGGTTAGAGTTGGCGAGGAACATACCAATCACGATGTCATCTTCTTGCTGGGCCTCCTCAGTAGAGACGTGATTCACATTGCCATGAGCAAAATTTTACTGTCCACAGTTGACTTGTGGTGCTCCTCCATTCGGCCATGGGTAGGTTGGCCTTGATACATTATTCATTGGTCCGTAGCTTCTTTTGAGGCATTGACTTTCAATGTGCCCTGCCTCTCCACATACATAGAACGTCTTGCTGCCCGTAGCATCAGGAAAACTTGGGCACAAGTGATTTGGAGCATTAGCCGCCATATTGGAACGCGGTGTGAGTGGCACATGATAGTGAGGTGCTTGCATAGCGGGGCATTGCTGTGGTGGCTGATTTGGGCGCAGTGGAATAGCAGCACACTATACAGGAGCGGGTGGGTCGTAATATGGTGCATTTGGTGGTGCATAGTTGGGGTGAACATTGCTCCCTTGCGGCTGTCCTAGTATGGCATCTACCTCTAGTTATCTTGTTCCATCTCACGAACCTTGTTCTCAACCACAAAAGCCTTGTCCACAAGCTTCTGGAAGTTTGCATAATCACCATTAGGCAGCTAAACATGAATCTCATTATTTAGACCCCTCATGAACAAGTATCGCTTCCGGTTGTCCGTATTAACATCTCATGGAGCATACCTTCAGAGTTGAGTTAATTTATTAAGGTACTCACTCACACTAATCCTTCCATGCTTGAGGTTTTCAAATTCTTGCCTTTTTAGGATCATGACACCTTCAGAAACATAATGAGAATGGAAGCTCTCCTTGAACTCAGCACAAGTGATTCCCTTCTAATTAGCATGGGCATTGCAAAGAGCTTCCCACCAACCCGCAGCTACTCCAACTAGTTGATGTGAGGCAAAAGGACCTTCTCCTAATCACTGCATTGGACAATGGCGAGCTTTTTCTCAACAGCTTTCAACCAATCATCAGCTTCCATAGGATCATAAGCTTGAGAAAAAGTGGGTGCTCGGGTCCTCATGAACTCTCCCAGGCAGTTATGAGGTTGTGGGGGTGGCGGTGGTGGTGGTGTCGCAAGCATCTGGGGCTGGTTATTGTTGTTGGCTTGCAGCTGTCCCAAGGTTTGCATCACGGTTTGCATGAGCTAATTTTCCATATACATCAAGCGCTCAAGATTGCTAGATTCAGGTCCAAGGTGGATATTCTCAGGCACCCCATTGTTCTCCTCATCAACATCGGCATTCCTTTGGTTGCGGATCACCCTCGGCATCTGAGAAAAAGGAGAGTACAAGATGGAAGGATTTAAAATTTGAGAGAAAATGTCCCCAACTATCTGCATCAAGGTATATGAAACTAAGCAAATATATAAGCCTATATGGGGATGTGGACAAGTGCTGAAGCACCCCACAATCCTATACTAAGCACACAAGCACACAAGCAATCAACACATAGAATTCACCATACCAAGCTAACTATAACTATTACAGAGTGTTCATATGTGCTCTAAAGTGTCCATTCTACCTAGGGTTGCATCCTACGGTCAACGCGGTCCTGATACCAATTTCTGACACCCAGTTATAAAATTTAACCAAGTAAATGCATATATGTGCCCAGGATGTTCTTCACACATACACGACAATTTCACAATTGATAATCAGAAATAACCACATCACAAAAAGTAAATAAGTACATTATTACAACAACTCAATGGTTCTCGAATTACAAATCCCTAATTATTGCAGTGAAAAATAAACTAAGCAGTGCGACTCCAATCCATAGGCAATTGACGTTAGCACACAATCTAGTACTCTACGTGATCCTTGTGGTACTCCCAAGCATCACCTGTGACTGTTTTAGTGGGGGAATAGCAAGGGTGAGTAGATGTCGTACTCAACAAATGTGGGAAAGTGTTGATGACTACTAATGTCACAGATCATTTCTAGTAAGGGATGAGCTCCACAAGCACACGGAAATTGTTGTGTAGCATTTCACCCAAGAGTGTTCCCAATGGTATCATATTTATCCCAAAGGAAGGCAATGGAGTAAAGTAAACACTACTCTTATGATCAAGCTATGGGATACTAACCAATTATCAAGACATGGTAAGTTGATAATATATGGGTAGTGTGACACACACCTAAGCAATCTATTCTAAAGGGTAGATGAGTCCTAATAGAGGTTAGACTAAGAATTGGGGAGTTGCTCCTACGTTGCTTCGAATATACATGTACATAGCCTAGATTAGATACTGATGCACAAGTCTATGGTGAATACTTATGCTAAGTTGTTCAACACATCGGCACAGGTTTACCACTAGCAATACTAGGACGACTCCCGCCTAAAGACTGTAGCATAGCCGAACATGGAGGATTACAAATGACAGATAGGGATGTCACTACCTATTGCCTACCTCTTCAATCCATGGGTCTACGAGACATCCAATGCTACTTAGCTACCCTATCACCATGCTAGCATATTAAATAAATACCTTAGGTGCCATGGCACAAGCCATCTTAAGGCAATGAACTAAATCACCATTGAACCATTGTTGATACATAGCATAAGTTATTTATATTAACATGAGCATATCATAACTAATTATACTACAGTGGGGGTTTATAGTGTTTATGTATATAATATAATGACATTAGGGCATGATCATAAAGACTATACCTACCACATACATGGAATCCTCAATCAACAAGAAACGCTTCATCCAAGTATATGAATAAAAAAGACTAAAGATAATATCTTTATTATGCATAAAGTCACAAATATAAGAAAACATACATGAGCCATACTTTTCCCAATTTGGACTTGGGACTAGAGGCTGTCCTCTCTATAGCCTAACTCCACTAAGGACTAAGAGACCTAGTGTATACAATAGAATCATGCTCAAGTGGTGTGTGTTGAAGTAAGGGGTGAGGGTCCTATTTATAGGTGGAGAATGTTGGGTTCCCGCCATAAAAAGCGCGCGAATCAGTCACCACTAACTTCTTTAACCCGGGAGGAGCCAACACGTGGAAGCTGACTGAGTTTGGCGCCTGGACCAGGTCGCTCGACTAGGGGTGTCGGCCGACCCGGTCTTTGCACCGTTTCGCAAGTGCTTTCTCCAGGTCACTGCCAAGTGGGTCCCATTCCTTGATATGGGTGCTACACCATTGTATGGCCTCGAATACTTCTATCTGTGGGCCATTTGATCCATGTGGTGCCACAAGTCGGCGCCTGATCGGCTTGGATGTTATTTTATAGGATCCATCCCCTTGTTTCACTTCAATTCTGTATAAAATACCTGCATGCACCAATTTCTCCAAGTACAAGTGGAAATGGTTAAATAGAAAAGTGATGTGTGCAGGAAATGATATTTCCTTCACATAGTTGACTTATATTGACGAGTGAAATTGGTATATAATAGCTGTCAATAAACTCCCCCAAGCTTATCCTTTGTTCGTCCCAAGCTATGTCAACACTTTAGGTTGATGATCAGGAGTTGCTACAATGTTCAACTTTTCAAAAGTACCTTGTGCACAACAAAATACTCTACCTAGTATTGCAAAAATTGGCATGGTACTTCACCCATCTAAAGGCATTATAGGGCTTATGCCATCTCCTATTCATGGGCAGTTGAAAGATAGAACAACAATTGGAGCACACATACCGTAGAAATCAAGTTCCACTCATGTTCCGGAGAGTTCAATTTAGATTTTAAGTAGCTCAATTTGATTCTCCCAGTCTCTCCTTTATGTGTAGTAGAAATATGTCCCCACCAAGAGATTTTGCCTAAATTCATCCTACCACTAAATAAGGCTTGTATGTGGAGCTGGGTAGGGAATATAGCAGACATATTTGCAACACATAATATTGCTAAGTCAAAAAAGCAAGCCTTAGGAGAAATCAATTTAAAACTATTTGATTCAAGTCTTGTGAACGTGTGATGAAGTGGAAGTGGAGGTGGATATTTGAGATGACTCCTATTTATGTATACTCTCTTATTTTGCGGGGGTGAATCATGGCTACTTTCCTCTCTTCTTTTTCTTTTTTCTTTTTTTTCATGCTTTTGATATAAGCATGCATTTTCTTTTCTTTCTTTCTTGCAGCCATGTCTTCTACTCCCTTTTTACGTAATAAATTTGGAGAGAGTACTAAGCATGAATGGTTTGTAGTTTCTCTTTTTATTGGGGAATGGTGGTATGATAGGAATTTGCTTACTTCTAGTGTAGAAGTATAGCATGTGCAAGTGAAGTCTTGATTTTAAAAAGTAATGAATGAAATCTCACATAGGTCTATACTAGTTTGACAAGCTCAATGTGAAGACAAATAGCATATGCATAACATCTATCAATGCAATGTATCATATGGCTTTGGTAGGTATTTCCAATGAAATGAGAGTAACTTAAATATTTTTAGAATTTCTCTGAAAATCTAAGTTTCACTTTCAAACTAGGAATAGCAGCCCTATCACTATATCATATCTCACAACAACTTAGCATTGGACTAAGCTTTTGCTACCCACAATTTCTAAATCAAGGCAAACGTAATTCTAGCCAATGAAAGCAGTATTTTGGAGAGTAGTAAGTTGTAAACAAGGGACTTAGGAAAATTAAAACAGAGCAACTATTCAGCATTTCATCTATGTGAATTCCAAATCATTCTTATTGCTTATCTTTTATTTTATTTTGAAAGCAAATCTACTCTAATTGTTTTTAAGTTTTTTTATATGCAAGGTGGATGATGGGTGAATGGAAAATAAATATGCAAGGGGTGTGATACAAGTTACCTCAAGTGGGAGTCCTCCCCCAAGCTTGTTCTTGGTCAAAGTCCGCGATAGGGGTGAAAACCCTAATGACGGATGTAGGACATGAGGTTGGCCTAACCTTGCTGCAGCATGGCTTTGACATTGGAAGGTTGAGTGTCAATGTTGGGTTGCATTCAATGGGTTCCACGAGTGTGGTTGAGGAGAGTGTTGTCAATGTCGCTCATCCACACTTCTAGGTTTCCATAGGTTGGATGTACCTTGTTATTCCTTGACTAAGGTAGTGATAACCCTTAGCTACAAAGGCATGACTTGCACTAAACATGTCTTGAGTGTGTACCATCATTCTTTGGCTAAGGTGTATCATACCTTCTTGTAATATAGGAATAATTTGTACCTCTCATGCATTGGGTGTGATCCGTCATTTCTTGGCTAAGGTAATGATACCCTTTGGCAAAAAAGGAGTGACATGTACTCAACATGTGTTGAGTATGATCCGTTATTCCTTGTCTAAGGAACAACATACCTATAACTACAAAGGTATGATGTGCACTCAACATGGGTTGAGTGTGATCCATTGTTCCTTAGCTAACGTTATAAAAGACCTTCTAGCCATATAGGAACAACTTGCACCCAATATACATTGGATTTGATCTTGTGATTCCATGGTTAAGGTGCATCATACCTTCTAGCCACAAAGGAATAAATTACAACCAATGATGGTGGCAATTCCCTTGAGCTTGAATGAGTGCTTAGGATAGTTGAGAGCATAATGCTATCGCATATTCGTAGCATCCCATTTGTTGCTCATGGAGGGTTTCCATGTCAAATCTCTGGCCTCGTATAGTTATGATTGACCTTCAGGATTAATTTCCGGTAGGTGGCAACCATCCTAATTTACTCCTTGGCCAATAAATTTATAAATGGAATACTCTTAGGATTTCAAACTATCCGATTTTTAAAAGCCTACATTGTAATATTATTCTTGCAATCTTCCTCTCTATGATAGAGAGGGATGGTTAGCTCCCGATACTTGTACAAATGAATTTTTGGTTAGGTAACCGAATCTTCACTTGTACGCATGGGGAAGAGCAAAATCAAAGATGCACTAGGTCCAATTTTTTGCGTATCCATGAACAATGTATGAATCGTTGCTAGGAGTGGGGCTTTATGGATAAATCAAGTTGAACATTTTCTAAAGCTCCTACTCATAGAATGCAAGTGATATAAATACACTATATGGATCCCTTCATCTTGTAAATTTTCTAACAATCATAGCTTTTTACACAAGAGCAAATGTTTATCATTTAGGTCATGGCAAACAGGATTCTCAATTTTATCCTCCTGAACATTTTTAATTTGTTGCCTAGGAAATTGAAATTTAGTGATCCATGCATGAATGACTTTCAAATCAAAATTATGGACATCACTAGTCCTAGGTTGCTACATACCAATTCAACTATTAAGTCATTCCATAAGCATTACCTAGGCAGAAAATGTCTAAGTCAATTTTAGCATTGCTTAAGAAAATTCTAGGTACATGTTTAAATTTATTCCCATGTAAGGTGACATTCCTTTTTAAAGAATCAAAAAGAGTAATGTCAACATTTACACTCGTGAGGATGCATAAGCATTGAATGATGAAAAGGTGGAAATCTTCCTTACCAATGTAAGCAAAAATCATTCAATCCTAATGCAATTCAAACGACGGAAAATTTGAACTTGTACCTTAATTGAAGAGCAGTTTGGGTTGATGGTCGTTGTGTGAGAAACTCACATCCATGGATTTTTGTGTAGCCTTCATGTTAAATGTCTCCTGCCAAGTTGAGGTTGGAGTTGAATGAGCTTCATCTTGTTCCTCCATTGGACCACCATCTTGAGCACTCCTCCACCATGAACTCAAAAATGAGATTGATGGAGGGATTTGTGCTTGATGGTGCCATCCAAACTCTTTACAAATTTTGTCTTGGCTGCACTAAAATCAAGATCAAACAAAACAACTAGAAAACGGGTTACGTTAGCCCAAAATCATGTTGTACCCTTTGTCAAAATGTTTTGCCCAACTTGAAACAACATGCAAATGCATTGAATATTAGGGGAAATATTTTTGGTTTGAATTAGGAAGATGAATTCAAGTGGTTACGACCAAGGTTTATATCCAAATAAATTTATTTCCTAATTCAAAATTTTAGTTTCATGGTGGTTTGAAATTTTACTTTCCAACATGGAAGTGTGAAAATTTAAACATGCTAAATGTAAATGCAAGGATTGATGGGGTATTCAAATATGCAATTTGGAAATCAAATATGAGATAACTACCAATTAACCTACTAGCAAGGACTCACCGAATTTTTAAAGTCCGATGAGTGGGACTTACTTCCGTCTTGTTTGGTTTGATTATTTGTTGCCCAACCCTGGAGTTGAAGATGTGGACAACTTCTCTTGATTGACATGCCAAATCTCCTTTGGCATGTTAGTTGTACATGTGGGCCACATGGTGTCCCTAGCCTCTCTGTCATTTTGATGAAGTCTTTTTCGTGTAGTGAAGGCTTCTCCCTCTTGAAGATATTCTCTTATGAGCGTGGTGAGGCTTGTCCTTCTTTAGGGGTGTCACTTCCACCTTCTTGATATTCGTTATGGTCAACCCATACTTTGATCATGGATAGAAGCTTCCTTGGGCATGATGACATTTGTACTCCATAATCAAACCTGAAACGCTTCATCCACAATGTCACTTGCCCTAGGTTTCATGGGATTGGTCGAAGGGTAAGAATCCAAACATGTGATTGTGGGATTTCCTGGATCTTGAATGCTCTTTAATTTTCCTGTCCTTGGCGAAGGGATTCATGTGGTTGTTGTCTTGATTTCTTGCTTGGCCATGGGCAAGATGCTTCAAAGTAGGCTAGTTGAACTTAGATCCCTTGAGATCTACATAGCCTCCCAGATTGCAAGGGTGATGTTGACTCCACCCTTGACCTCCTTGATGGTGATAGGCATTGGAGAGTTGTGTTTGGAAGGATTAATCCCCATGCGTCTTAAGAAAATGATTCCCCAAGTGTCCCATGTTGTCATGGATTTTCACAAATGATGTGAATATCCATGGCTTGGATCATCCAAACACTTCTCCATTGGCTTGATCTTCATGATACTTAAATGGAAGGTGTATTTCCATAGCCAGCATGTCGACCTTGCTAAGTGGTATGTATGCCAAGCTAAGGGAACTAGAGCATTCTTCAAACCACCCTTGAGTGGAGACCATATTCTCATAGATGATGAATAAGAATAGGACTCCTTCAGCCTCAACACGAATGTGGTCTTGGATTGGTGGAGCCAACCCATGACACGAGTGATGGATGGAGAGCCAACTATCCACCTTATGGTGGAAGCAAATCAAGAAAAACTTCTTGGAGCCTCCCCCAATCTTGGAGATGGATGTTTTGGCTCCTACTGGAAGCTGAAATTCTTTCGCGAAAGGCAATGTTGTTGCCTTGCGAACATTTGTTGAGGTATTCTTTGAATCATCTTGCAATTGAGCACTAGCGTCCTCGTTGGCCATCCCATGAAATGGGTTAGCCAAAACTACCCTGTTTTCACAACAAAAGGAGAAAACAAACAACGATAATCCTATATAATAACCATTAGTACCTCTAGCTTAATCACAAGTGATAGCTATCCTTCACTTCTTTTGCCTTCCCCGGCAATGGCACCAAAAATGCTTGTTGACGGCTACTAACGTCATAGATCATCTCTAGTAAGAGATGTGTTCCCCGAGTGCACGAAAATTGTCTTGTAGCATTTCACCCAAGAGTATTCCAAAGGGTATCGTATTTATCCCAAAGAAAGGCAGTGGAGTAAAGTAAACACTAGTCTTATGATCAAGCTATGGGATACTAATCAATTATCAAGACAGGTATAAGTTGATAATATACGGGTAGTGTGACACATACCTAAGCAATCTATTCTAAAGCGTAGATGAGTTCTAATAGAGGATAGACTAAGAATTGGGGAGTTGCTCCTACGATGCTTCTAATATACATCTACATAGCCTAGGTTAGATACATATGAGCATGTCAATGATGAATATTTATTCAATGATGAATACACATTGGGCACGGGTTTACCCCTAGCAGTACTAGGACGACTCCCGCCAAGATCTAGTGGCATAGCTTAACGTGGAGCATTACAAAGGACATATAGGGTTGTCACCACCTACTGCTCACCTCTTCAATCCGTGGGTCTACGAGACATCCAACACTACTTAACTACCCTAGCACCATGCAAGCATATTAAGTAAATACCTTAGGAGCCATGTCACAAGCCATCCTAAGGCAATGAACTATATCACCGTTGAACCAATGTTGATACATAGCATAAGTTATTCATAGTAACATGATCATATCATAACTCTTTAGACTATAGTGGGGTTTTATAGTGTTTACGAAGATAATATAATGACATTAGGGCATGATCATAAAGACTTTACCTACCACATACACAGAATCCACAATCAAACAAGGAACACTTTATCCAAGTATATGAATAAAAGATGATTAAAGATAATATCTTTATTATGCACAAAATCACAGATATAAGAAAAGATACATGAGCCATACCTTTCCCAATTTGGACTTGGGACTAGAGGCTCTCCTCTTTATAGCCTAACTCCATTAAGGACTAAGAGAACTAGTGTATAAAATAGAATGATGCTCAAGTGGTGTGTGTTGAATGAAGAGTGACGGGTGAGGGATCCTATTTATAATTGGAGGAGGGTCAGTTCCTGCCACCAAAAGTGTGCGAATCAGTCACCACTGACTTCTTCAAGCCGGGAGGAGCCAACACATGGAAGCTGGTCAAGTTTGGCGCTAGGACCAGGTCAGCCGACTAGGGGGTCGATCAATCATGTCTTGCACTGTTTCCCGTGTGCTTTCTTCAGGTCACTAACAGGTGGGTCCCATCCCTTGATATGGGTGGTACACCGTTGTATGGCCTCGGATACTTCTGTTTGTGGGCCATTTGATCCATGTGGTGCCACATGTCAGTGCTTGATTGGCTGGGATGATATTTCATAGGATCCATCCCCTTGTTTCACTTCAATTTTGTATAAAATAACTGCATGCACCAATTTCTCCAAGTACATGTGGAAATAGGTTAAATATAAAGGTGATGTATGCAAGAAATGATATTTCCTTCACATAATTAAGTTATATTGACGGGTGAAATTGGTATATAACAGCTGTCAAGAGAAAGTATGACATGTAGCTAAATCAAGGATGATAATAAATGGATAATTTCATAAAATTACATTTCATAAACATGTAAAAGCATACTACAATGTCTGTGTGAGTTTAAATCCCATCATAACCCAAGTAATTGTCATAACTTATATCCAACATTCTCATTTGACATCATACCTCATTCATTAATTAACATCAATCCACATGCCAATTTCATACCTCCATAACCAACCATGCTCATATGACATGACCCAAACCATGACATAACCGATGCCAACCAATTCCCAAGTTCTTTCTAATCATGTATGTCATCTAGGTGCTCTTAACCAGGAGCACGGCTATGATGATAGTTTATAACACTCTTCTAAGGTTGTACCACATTACCCACATGTTCGTGGTTGCATTGCCTTTCGGTGACTAAGGAACCTCCATTATGCCTTATCACACCTCCGTTGGTGTGTGACCAAGAGATCTTAAAATAGGCTTTTAAAAGGGACTACTAGGATGTACGGACCTACTAAGGTTTCACCGGCAGGCTTGAATCTCCATTCTCCCACCCACGAGCCCTCTCGTGTGCCATGCAGATCCCAGGTAGCCCTCCTCGACTTCCAATCCCCGCACCATCCAATGGTCCATACAATATCAACAGCACATCTAATTATTCGGCCATGCCGCACCCATACTTGGCCTTGTGGTGGCACTATTGTCCTAGCATATTCTCGCATGAACTGGTCCTTAGATCTAAGGCAAGCGAAACCACCATGTCATCGAACCCAGTCAACAACCCATGCTTGCTCAGACACCCCAGTTCTTTGTTACTTAAGTCATCATTATCATCAATTCACATAGTTTAGATGTATATTAGTTCCTAATGAGTCATTTGGTTATTTTTGATTCCAATTATGCAAAGCAGGGCAAAACTGGAAAATACTCTTCTTGACTCCCTACAATATATCCTAAGTGACAAGGGTGGTCATACAAGTCTAGTGAACACCAATTCATGGGTTTCCCATCGACTTGACACAAACATGCAATTTGACTAATGAAACATTTCAAACAGGATCAAAATGGTCAAGGACACTTGCCTTGCTCCTACGGCTGGTATGGATCATGAGCTTCAAAGTTCTGATGTTGCAGGTCCTCGTAAGCACCTTCTAGAGTGTTACCTTCTATTCTGCATGACAAACATGAGAAGCAAGCATTACAATTAATAAATGCTCATATAGTACTCAATATGCCATGATATGCATGAATGATGCAGTTATGTGGTAGTACATATTATTAGGTTGTTATTATTGCTTACTAACTGATTACAATTGAGTTTTACATGTTTGAGCAAATTTGAGTCATTCCGGAAAAAACTAGAATAGTTTCAGAAATTTCAGAACTCTGAGGCTGGACTAGTCCGCACTAGGGGCCGGACGTGCCCGCTCTAGACTAGAAAGTTGAACAGACTAGTCCGCACTGGAACGGACAAGTCCGCTATGTCTATTAGTTTGTGAACTTCCCATCTAGGGCAGGATTTAAATCAATATTGGAATCAAAATTGATGTGGAAGGTTGGATCTAGGATAGTTACCGTGAATCTATTGGTTCAATGGTCGAGGATTAGGTGTAACGTGAGATATCAACGTCTAGATTTGAAGAAGGAAGAATTGGAAAAGAATAATCTTGATGTAGGAGCATTGGTGAAGAAGATCGCAGCAGCGATGATGATCTTGTCTTATTTCCTTCCTCTCCTTCTTCTTCCTTCTCTTCCCTTCCTTCTTCTCCCTTCAAGAGTGGCATCTATGACGAGAACAGGTGTTGGGGTTCATCGAATGTGGGCAAAGTGGTAAAAGGTGGGTGGTTGGGTGTTTATATAGAAGGATAGGTGGTGAGGTCATGGTAGAATCCAAGTACGAAGCTGTGGGGACAATAGGGGCCTTGGTGGGGTCCCACTTTGGCTCCTTAGGGGTGAGTGACGACATTCGTGGGCCTAATTAAGGCAATTACCCAATAACTCATCGTTGAGCAAAAATATAATCCTACTCAAAACCCTAGAAACCAGACTAGTCCGAAGGAGGCCGAACAAGTCCGTTCGGAGTACAGAGAGCGGATCGGACAAGTCTAGTCTTTTGTCAGACAAGTCTGTCCAAGGAACAGAGAGTTCAAAGGACAAGACTAGTGCTATGTTGGACAAATCCGGGGGTTGTACAGTTTCAAAGACGGACTAAGTTTTTTGATTTTACCGGACAACTTCGAAGAGTTCCAATAGTGATCATCGGACTAGTATGTATATGGTAACAGACGAGTTCAGACGGGAACAAAAACAAAACTAGATTAGTCTATTGCAATTAACGGTTAGGTTCAGGGGACAACAGTAGCGAAATTTGACTAGTACGGGGTCTAATCCGGACAAGTCCGTACTAAAGATGGATTTTAACTACTGGTTTGCCTTTAATTCGTCTAAATATTGTTCCTTTTTGTATTGCATTATGTTAGACATGTATAAGAATGAATGCAATGCATGATGGATGAAAATGAGGGTGTTACAATGATGAACTTAAAATACTTTACGCATGGTTAAAAAATTAAAATACTTAAGGTGAGGACAAGCAACGTCCTTAACACTCTTAAAGATCACATCCGGGGAACCCACGATTGGCAGCAACAAGTCGACATGCAATTCAACGACATCAATGTCACGTTGCCATGACAACAGGCCGACCTCATGGCCTATTTCCGTCACCAAGGGTTCAACCCTTATCATGGGGATTGATGTAGAACAAGCTTGGGGGTGGACACCCACTTGAGGTAACTTGTATCAAATTCCATTTTTATCTCATTTTGATTTCCTTCTTTAAACATCATCCGCATAAAAAAAATTGGGGTAGTTTAAATAAAATAAAAGACATGTGGTAAGAATATTTTTACTTTACATATGTTGAAATGATGAATAGTTGCTCTATTTTAGTTTTCCTTAGTCTCTTGTATACAATTTAATATTCTCCAACTATTGCATTTATTAGCTTAAAGTACTTTTGCCTTAAACTTGAAATTTGTGGGTAGCATGAGATTAATCTAATTCTCGGTTGTTGTGAGATAAGATATAGTAATGAAGTTGCTAAATTCCCACTTAAAAGTGAAACTTGTGCTCCTGAAGTATTTCTCAAATTGGGTTAAATTAAAGTTGCTCACTTGATTTGAATTTCCTACCAAAGCTATATGATGTTCAAATTCGAGAAACCCTATGCATATTCTATTTGCTTTGACATTGAGCCTTGTCAAACAAGTATAGACTTATGTGGGAATCTTTTCATTCTTTTAAGATCAAGATTTCATGTGCACATGCTAAACTTCAACACTAGAGGTTAGCACATTTCCATCATTCCACCACAAATAGATACTCCATATTCTTTATGCCTAGTACCCTCTTCACAAATTATTGGAAAAAAAGCAGTAGAAAGCATGGCTAAAGGAAAAATAAAAAGAAAAAATAAAATCCGTACTCATGTACAAGAGCATGAGAAAAAAGGGAACAATAAGTAGCCATGCTTCATCCTTAGAAAAAAGAGAGTCCACACAAAAAGGAGTCATCTTCAAAGTTCACTTTCATTCCATCACACTTCCACAATCTTGATCAAAAGTATGATTTGTTTTCTCCTAAGGCTTAATCTTTTGACTTAGAAATATATGTGTTGCAAATATGCCTACTCTTGCTCGCTACCAAGCTCCACAGAAAGCCTTATTTAGATGTAGGACAAGAAAGGTATTGCCTCGATGAGGAAAATTCGACATATAAGGAGTCATTGAGAGCATCAATTGAGGAACTTGAAATTAAAAGCCATTTAAAACTCTTTGGAATTCTGTTATAACTTAGAAATTAGGTGATGCATGCTCAATTTGTAGTTCTATCATTCAAACACCCAAGAAGAAGAGGAGGCACAAGCCTCATAATGATTTAGAAAAAAAGTTGATGTACTATATCCAATTTCTTCAATACAAGGTAGAATATTTTGTTGTGCACTTGGTGCTATTGAAAAGTAGAACATTGTAGCAATTCCGGATCAAAATCTAAGTTTTCATCTTTGCTTGAGGATGAGCAAAGGGTAAGCTTGGGGGAGTTTGTTGACGGTCGTTAGATATGAATTTCTACCAACAATATATCTCAATTATGTGAAGGAATGGATATTTCATACACACATACCTTTTATATTTAACATCATTCCACTTGTAGTTGCTGAAATAGTGCATGCATGTTTTTTATTACAGAAATGAGGAGAATTTTAGAGCAATCTTATAAAGTAACATCCCGACCAATCATGCGATGACACGTGGCAATCCATGGATAAAATAACCCATTTACAAAGGTATCTAAGAGAATACAACGGTGCAGCACCCAAGAATGTATCAAGGACCCACCTGTCAATCACTCAGAAGAAGCACATCGTAGATGGAGCCAGACACGGTGCGGCCAAACCTCTGTCCTGACACCTTTCTCGGTCAACATCAATGTGTCCAAACCCTGTGGCTCCTTGAAGGCGTCTCTAATTGCTTCGCACGCAAAATATGGAGAACCGACTGTACTTCATGTATAAATAGGACCCACACCTCACTTCTCCACACACACACACACCCCTTGAGCATCACTCTCTTGTGTACACTAGTTCTCATAGTCTTTTGTGGAGGTTAGGCTGTAGAAGGAGCCTCTAGTCCTAAGTCCATTTTAAGAAAGGTATGACTTATGTATCTTTTCCTTTATTTATGACATTATGCTTATTAATATTATCATTAGTATCTCTTTATTCATATGATTGACAAAGAATTTCTTGTTTGATTGTGGAGTCCATGTATGTGGTAGATTTAAATGTCACTATGATTCCATAGTAATGTTGTCATTATGTTATCATAAACACCATACACCTCCACTATGGTCTAATTAAGTAATAAAATTAATATATTGGTATGAATAAGTTAGTGTTTGGTCCCAACATTGGTTCAATGATGTTTAGATTAGTCATTGCCTAAGGATGGATCTTGTATTGAAACTATTAAGGGATTTACTTAGCAAGCAAACGTGGTGTCTTGTAGACCCACGGGTTGTAGGTGTAGGCTGCATGTGGTGACAGCCTTGTCTGTCCTTCGTACTCCCCCATGTTCGGCTATGCCACTAGCTCTTAGCAGGAATAATTCTGGTTTTGCTAGAGGTACACCCATGCCTGATATGTTGGACCACTAAGACCTAAAATTCACCACTAATAGATTCATGTTTACATTATTAGGCTATGCATATGTATACTTAGAGCACAGTAGAAGTAGCCCTTCTCATAGTATTACTCTCACTAGGACCAGTTTAACCCTTAGAGTAGATTGCTTAGGTGTATGTCACACTATCCCAATCAATTATTTATCCATCCTACTAGAACCCTCACTAGAACATCTTACCATATCCATAATCTTGCCACACTTCACTTGCCTTCCTTTGGGATTAAATAAATATGATACCCTAGGTAATACTCTTGGTCGAAATATTACAATGGTACTTTCCGTGCACTTGCAGAACTCATATTGCTTTGGCCTTAGGTTAGCGTGAAGAATTTCTGAAATTGTTGGTAGTTCTTAACACGACAGATCATCTTCGGTAAGAGATGAGATCTGCAAGCACAAGAAAGATACTATTATAGCATTTCACCCACGGGTATTCCTAGAGAATCATGTATAATACGAAGGAAGGCGATGAAGTAAATTAAACACTATTTTATGGTCAAGATATATAATACTATGTTATTATCATGACAGGGGTGAGTTGATAATATGAGTAGTGTGACACACACCTAAGCAATCTACTCCTTAAGATAATGTAGTCCTAGTCGAAGTTAAGCTATGAAAGGGTCATTCCTAATATTTTCTAATATACATATGCATGGCCTAAGTTGTTTACATATGGATATGTTAGTGGTGAATACTAGAGCTTAGTGGTTCAACATATCGAACATGGGTTTATCTCTAGGAAAATCATAACAATTCCAGCTATGAGCATGTGGCATGGCTAAACGTGAGGGAGTACTAAGGATGGACAGAGCTGTCACCACCTGCCGCTTACTCCTACAACCCATGGGTCTACAAGACATCTAATGCTACTTAACTATCTAGGCACCACACATACATGTTAAGTAAATACCTTAAGAGCTCTGGTATAAATATCTTCTTAAGGCAATGACTAACCTAAACATCGTTGAACCAATATTGGGACCAGGCACTAACTTATTCATACCAACATATTCATGTTATACCTAATTATACTATAGCTTAATTACTATACTATAATAATAACAACTAACCCTACCACATACATGGACTCCACTATCAAACAAGAAACTCTTTGTGCAAACATGTGAATAATAAAAATACTAATATTATTATAATGCATAAAGTGATGTAAATAAGAAAAGATACATGATCCATACCTTTCTTGAAATGGACTTCGAAACTAGAGGCTCCTCTCTACAGCTTAAACTTCACTAAGCAGAGAAGTGTGTATACAAGAGAGTGATGCTCGAGTGGTGTGTATGGAGAAGTGAGGGATAAGGATCCTATTTATACATGAAGTTCAGTCGGTTCCTGCTGCTAATTGCGCACAAAGTGGATTCACCTCAATTCTGTATAAAATACCAGCATGCACAATTCTTTCCGAGTACAAGTGAAACTAGGTTATTTCTAAAAGCAGTGTGTGTAAGAAATGTCTACTCCTTTACATAATTGGGTTATATTCATGATCAAAATCGGTACTTAATGACCATCAAAAAACCCCCCCAAACTTTATCTTTGCTCATCTCGAGCCAAAGTAAAAGACTTAGGTCGTTGGTCAGGAGATGCTAATATGTACCAAATGCACAATTAAACATTCTTCCTTGTATTGAATACATTGGCAATGGTACTCACACTTTATATTAGTCATCATGGTGATTTTGCCTTCTCCTCTCCCTGTGTGGTTGAAATATAGAACAACTCACAAAGCACACATTATTCCTAATGTCTAAGTTGCACTCAAATCCCAGAGGTTTCAACTGATTTTCAAAATTGGGTAAAAGTTACTCAATTGTACTCTCAGTCACTCCTTTGGGTAAGTAGCATTTTCATCACCATTGCAATATCATTCTTGTTCTACATCTAATTATGTCTTTTTGTGGATCTTGGTAGGGAACAAGAGTATGCATATTTGTATCACATATGCTGCTATGTCAGAAGAGTAAGCCTTATGAGAAAACAAACCATACTTCTATGTCAACATTGTGCCAGTGTGATGGAAGTTTTGGAAATGTAAGGTAACTCCTTTTTATGCACTCTCCATTTTTGGGGGATCAACCATAACTACTTTTCTCTTTTTTTTTCTCATGCTCATTTCTTGGGAGCATGCTTTATTCTTTTGTTTTTCTTGTAGCCATGCCTTCTTCTCCTCTTTTTTTAATAGTCTTGAACACTATAGGAAATGCTGATACTTACGTCGGCCAGTTTAATTTACGTTTGTTGCCCGACGTAATTTAATTAACTTACGTCGGTTGTAGGAACCCGACGTAAGTAAGTTAACCTACGTCGGCTGCCGACGTAAGTAACTAGCCCAACAACATTTAATGATCACTTACGTCAGCACGGACAAAAGGCCGACGTAAATAAGCCTTAACTTACGTCGACTAAGAGGATGGCCGTCGTAAGTTACATCGACCAACGTAAGTTGAATATTTAGCCGACATAAGTTGCGTATTTTAACCTACCCCGCGTGTGCCTTCTCTTTTCTTCATTACCCACCGTTTCTCTTCTCCCCGCCGCCCGCGCCCGACGCCGCCGCTCCCCGCCGCCGCGCCGCCGCACTGCCGCCGTCCGACGCCGCCACCAGGTAACCTCCCCTCCCCTCCTCTCCCCTCCGCTCCCCTCCCCTCCCCGTCGACCGCTGGCCCGGCTCCCCCGCCCCCTCCCCTAGCTAGCACTGCCCCACCCTCCCTCCCCGATCATCACCGTCTGGCCCTCCCTCCCCCTCCCTCTCCACCTCCCCTACACGGCTGAGCACCACCCCCCTCCCCCTCCCCTCGCCGGCCCCCTCCCCCTCCACCTCCCCTCTCCGGCCCCCCTCCCCCTACCCTCCCTGGCCGACGGCCACCCTACCTCCCCCTCCCCTCCCCGGCCCCCACTTCCCCTACACAGACCCCCCACCCCCTCCCCTCCACAGACCCCCACCCCCTCCCCAGTAGAACAGACCCCCCCACCCCCTCCACAGACCCCCCCCCCCACCACCTCCACAGAGCCCCCCCCCCCCCCCCCCACCCCCACCCCACACCCCCTCCACATTGAAATCTGAATTTAATTGAATTTCTACGTTTAAAATTGATTTGAATTGAATTGTTCAATTTTGAAATTGAATTGAACATAGTTATTAAGGTGTCGCTTTAGCGTCGCTAAAGCGACGCTAAAGCGGTAAGGCGCTCCAGCATCGTAAGGCGTCCCTGTCGCCTTGCTTTCTAGTGTATGGCGGCGGCTGTGGCCGGGGAAGCTGGCGGCGGCAGGGACAGTCGGCGCCGCAGGAGCAGGGGATGCCAGGCGGGGGAGAGGGGGTGGCGGCTGCTGTGCCGGTGATCTTGGCCGCAGTGCGATCCGGGCAGGAGCAGGGGACGCCGGGCGGGAAAGAGTGATGGCGCTGATCTCGCGAGGAAGAGTGGGTGTTAGGCGCGACCGTGTCGCCGGTGGCGGAGGTGGTGGGAGCGCCGACCTGAGTGCGAGCGGGGCGGTGAGGGAGGGGGGAGCGAGGGCGCCGATCTGCAATGAGATGGCAACACTGGCCGCTAGTTCTGTCGGGCTGGGGGGCAAGGGCGCTGATCTGTAGCCTGGGTTATGGTTGGACGGTTCCTTTCATGACTATTGATTCTAATCAAACGGTTGGTAGTGTCTATAGCTGCTGGATGTGCTGAGTTGGGCTGGAAAAGTGGAACTGAAATACACATATACTGCCGCGTTTTAATTTTTATACCTAAAAAAAAACTTCTACATTCCTATTTCTACATAATAGTACGCGTCGCCTCACCTTACGCCTTATCGCTTAAAAGTTAAAAAGGGGATCCGTCGCCTTAAGTCGCCTTACCGCCTTAAGAACGTCAATGACTCGCGATTGCATGGACGGTGGAAATGGATGTGGAATTGTCATCTAAGACCAACTTTCCTCTCACTCTTTCTCTAGTTCTTTCCTCTCTCTTAAATGACCTCAAAATGAAAATGAGCAACGTAACCTATAGCAATGTATTACCCGTTTCGGATCGGCACGTCTCATGTGCCATTGGCAAGTTAGACATGCAGGATCGGAATTGTCCCTTTTTGGACAGCCTCGGAGTGACAGAGGGGGCGTGGCTTGTGACGAGAAGCGGGTCCGGATTTGGACGAGATTTCGGTGGCGTAACCCTGTTGTTCTCTGCTGCACCATTTTTTGGGCGTGGAGTGGAGAACAGCGGGGTTATGCTGCCGAAATTTCGTTCGAATCCGGATCACGCATCTTGTCACTCTTGGGTGGGTTTAGGATCTATCTGCCTAGGTTGTATGGCTGTGACATAACATAACAATACATTAACGACAATTTCTTTCGCGTTAAACTGCAGAGCCAAACATGAGTGAAGACCGCAGTTGGATGTATATTGGCTGGAAGAGCAGAACTCGTGGTCACTCAGATGAGTGGTACGCCAAGACAGAAGCTTTTGTGGAACGAGCTTTTTTGTTGTCAAATAGAGATAAGGCGCAGTGCCGATGTACAAAATGTCAAAATGGAACGTTTTTGGACAAAGTGGAACTTACGATGCACTTGTGTCGAAACGGTTACGTGTCACATTATGAGTTGTGGAACTTCCACGGCGAGACAGCTTCTCAAGCTGTACAAGAAGTGGAAGCGGACAATGATGATGCCACAGAGGTTGATATGATGGATGAGATGACGGAAGCTACACGACCAGAGCTAACAGAAGATCCTCAAACAGCAGATGTTAAAGAGTTCTTCAAACGCCTCAAAGATTCAGAAGAGGCACTGCATGGACACACTAAAATGTCAATCCTCAATTTTGTGACTAGACTTATGGCAATTAAGTCTAAGTTCTTCTTTTCTAATAATTGTTACAACATGCTGATCGATTTGTTCAAAGATGCCCTTCCACAACCCAACACAGTGCCTAAGGATATGTACAACTCGAAGAAAATTATTTCCGGTCTCGGTATGAAGCACAAAAAGATTGGTGTGTGTTCGGACAACTGCATGATTTTCTAGAGAGAGCATGCCAATGAGAACAAATGTTTGAAATGTGGTCAACCGAGGTTTGTCGAAGTTGTTAATAACGATGGTAATACTGTGACGATGGAAGTCGCATGTAAGCAACTTCGTTACTTACCTGTGACACCGAGGTTGAAGCGGTTGTTCCTTCCAAAAAAAAAAACGGCCAGACACATGAGATGGCACAAAAAAGGTGAGCGTGAGAACAATGGAGTCATGATGCACCCGTCCGATGGTGAGGCATGGAAGGCGCTGGACCGGTTTGACCCATAATTTACTCGTGAAGCAAGAAATGTTCGCATCGGGTTGGCGACAGATGGGTTCACGCCGTTCAGCATAAATGCCGCACCATACTCCTGTCTGCCCGTCTTTGTCATTCCGTACAATCTTACACAAGCTTTTTGCATGAAGAATGAGTTTATGTTTCTTAGCCTCGTTGTACCTGGGCCAGATCATCCTGGGTCACGTCTCAGCGTGATGTTGAAACCGTTGATCGAAGAGTTGAAAATGTTGTGGACAGGAGTCAAAGCATACGACTGTTACAAGAAACAAAAATTCATCCTCCGAGCTGCTTATTTGTGGTCCGTTCATGATTTTCCGACATACGGCATGTTTTCTGGATGGAGCACTCATGGTCGGTTGACGTGTCCGATATGTGCCTCGAATACCGATTGCTTTTGACTTACCCATGGAGGCAAGCTATCTTACTTCGATTGTCATAGACGTTGGCTGCCTCCAAATCACTTGTTTAGACAACAGGGGAATGTCTTCAGAAAGAACACCGTTGTCACTAAAGGACCACCAAAACGACTTAACGGGTCAGAAATATCTGATATGTTGGACAAATTGGTGCCAGATGAAGGTCGTCCTGGATATTTCAAAGGTTACGGAGACAAACACAATTGGACTGACATATGTGGACTTTGGGAGTTACCGTATGTGAAGTCGTTGATTCTAAGGCACAACATTGATGTTATGCATCAAGAGCATAACATGGTCGAATGTATCATAAGCACATGCATGGACATGACGAGCAAAACAAAAGACAATTTAAAGGCTCGAAAGGATCTTGTCGAGCTTTGTAACCGTCAAACTCTTGAGCTCTCCGAAAATGGTGGTAAACCATGCGCTCCTTTCTGTCTTCGACCTAAAGAAAAAAAAAGAAGTTCTCAAATGGTTGCAAAGGATGAAATTCCCAGATTGTTATGCAGCTAGTCCAAGACGAGCCGTGAATGTGAAAACGGGAAAGCTCATTGGGTTTAAGAGTCATGATTGTCACATAATCATGGAAAGACTTCTACCTGTTATGTTTCGAGGCTATTTTGACGATGCAGTGTGGAAGGTGTTAGCCGAGCTTAGCCACTTCTATAGGCAACTCTGTGCTAAAGAAATCACGCTAGAGATGATGACTAAATTGGAAAAGGAGGTTTCGATACTTTTGTGTAAGATGAAAAAAAACATTTCCTCCAGGATTTTTCAATCCAATGCAACATCTCTTAATTCATCTTCAATTTGAAGCGAAAGTGGGCAGTCCCGTGCAATATTGGTGGATGTATCATATTTAAAGATCACTTAGATATCTGAAACCAATGGTTCGTAACAGGGCAAGGGTTGACGGTTGCATCGCCGAAGCTTTTACTCTTAAGGAAGTAGGATACTTCTCAAGTGTTTACTTTGTAGAGGAAAACAATGTTAATACTTTGGTAATGTGGTACAATATAGATGAGCAACCTCCTTGTAGCGATCTCTCCATTTTTGCAACAAGAGGCACTACTATTGGTGGTTACACTTCGTACAATGTTAGCGAAAAAGAAAGGTGTGCCTCATTCTTCTACATGTACGCTAATATGGAAGAAATAAATGAATATTTCAAGTAAGTGTTTCTCCTACACTTATGCTTTTCACCATCTTTTCTGACACATGTATTCTAAAAGGTTCTCTTTGTCGTGTAGTATGTTCGACAAGCAAAATTGGAGACATAGACATCAATCCACGAGCAAGCAAATAGAACAGATTCGATGAGAAGGAATAAACGGGGGATCTAATTTTCTCTCCTTGTTTCAAGATCATGTAACGTTTGCTCGATAACTAATCAATGTTAACAATGTTTTCTTATAACTTAAGAATGCTTACGTTTTCTAATAACTCCATATCTTGGACAGTGCCAAAAAGATGCCAACGTCCATGAAGATTTGCGACAACTATCCCGTGGAGTGGTTAATGTTAGAAGCTATGGTCGATATGACGTCAACGGCTTTCGATTCTGTACAATTCAATTTGAATCTCTTCGTCCTCTCGTGGCAACATGTAATACCGGAGTTGTGATGAGGGTAATCGATTTGCAAGATCATGAAACGCAGTACTACGGGATTATTAAAAAAATCCATGAATTCACTTTTGTCGCAAACATGCCAATTCGAGTGGCATTCTTTGACTGCGAATGGTTTGATTCCATTCGTGGAATTCGAGTAAACAAATTTGGCATGGTCGAAGTAAAACACATGGAACGGTTGAAAGAATTCGATTCATTAGTTCTTGCACAAAAAGTAGAGCAAGTGTACTATCTACCTTATCCATGCAATAAATTCAAAGCTTGGTGGGCGGTACATAAGGTGAATCCTCGTGAGCGGTTATACGCTCCAGGAGATGATCATTACAATGACGAAGCTGAGGTTGATTGTGTCTACCGAGAGGAAGAGTTGCCAGATTACTTCTCAATCGAGCCCGGTGTAGGACTCGATGACTTAGTTGGAGACGCTCAAGATATCGAGGCTGGCACGGAAGTGGAAACAGAATCAGAATCAGAAACTGAAGATATCGATGACATAGTCAAACCTGCTGATTTGCGCAAACGAAAACGATATGCGGAAGAAGAAGATCAATGGGCTGGGTTAATGAGTAGGGTGCATGATCGTGATGTTGATGAATTTTGAAGTAACGTTTTATTCACTAATTTAACATTAATTTTGTATATTATCTTTGCATATTAATCATTTATTCCTTGCGACAGGATGTCGTCAAATGGGAAGGGGAACGGGAAGCGGAAGCCAGTGAGAGGATTTGAGCCACCACGAGACCCTTGCTCAGGGACCTCGTTCCTTTCTTGCCGACGTTCCCTCTTTCTGGCACACGCTCCACCCTCAGCTGTTGTGTGCTTTAAACGGACGGAGGTAAATTTTAGTTACAATAAAGTTATTTTTGAAATTGTAGTTGTTAATAATTATTTATTGTCAATCTTTTCCTATTGTGCAGTCTGACTCGGAGACTTTTGAGTCAGAGTCAGAGTCAGAGGCTAGGGGGCCGCTACAAGAGCCCGACTCAGAGGCTAGGGGGCCACTACAGGAGCTCTCTAGCGCTAGCCTCCCTTCGGAGCTGGCTAGCGCTAGCCTCCCTGTGCAGCCGGCTACCACTAGCCTTCCTGGAGACTCTGGTGGTTCCACAGAGCCTTCAAGGTCACAGGACGCGGTAGCGTCACAGCAGAGGCGACAGACAAGGAGGACCCACTTTGCGGCTCCTCCTCCGGTTACTACTCAGCGGACCACGATCCGTCTTGTTGGAGACAGGTAAATACTGTATATAGTATATTAAATATTAGATGTTGTTTTCCTTTACTTAACGATTTAATATATTTTGTAGATGTTGGTATGACTTTTCGTTCACGGGGGCCGAGAAGCACCATAGGCAGGTTAACAGTGTCCTAGGTGCTATCGTGAAGTTGCACTACCCCGGTGTCATTTACGGTTTTCCTGCCCTGTCGTGGGATGACTATGCTCGTGCCTCTCACCCGGTCCACGGAATGGTTCACGGAGCCGTCTGGCATGATTTTATGGTAAGTTTATCTGTTTCATTTTTTCAAATCGTTTGAATTGTTAATGCATATCACTTCAATATTTGTTTGCTTAAAGCTGAGGTACCAAGTAGAGGAACTGGGCATGGAGGACCACACGAGATGCGTGTTCCATTACAACGCTCGGAAGCTCATGACGGCGGCGTTCTCGTACGCCCGGATTCACGCCGTCAACGCGTCCTACAAGCGGCACCCCCGGGAGCAGGAGCAGGAGCAGCAAAGGGGTGTATTTAGGAAGGACTCTGATTCGTACTTGATAGGGGAGCAATACGCGGAGGTAAGTATTTAATATAGTTAAATATTTACAATATCTACGTATGTTAATTGCGTTGATGAAAAATGAAATATGTGCAGGTTAGTATTTCCAGTTTACAGTGTAATATCGAGGCGTACTTAGCTCTCTGTCGGTACTTGGCTAGCGAAACTTTCATCAATAAGTCCACAAAGGCTAGACAGTGCCGCATGGGGTCCAAGGGCAAGCACAACTATGGCGGCAACGGCTACTTGCGTTTAACTAAACGCATGGTAAGTACCTTTTCAATTTATTTATGTGTTCCTAATATATTATTTATCTCACTAACATGGCTGTACAGGAGCGAGAGATGGGTCAAGAGCCGACCCCGACCATGGTTTGGAAGAGAGGTCACAAGGGAAGTGACCCTTCTCAGCCAGGGCAGTGTAGTCAGGTCGTAGCCGACCGACTGGTAAGTTTTCAAAATTCATCAATTTCATTATAACTAACACTATTATTGACATGCTTACAAGATTTATTTGTTTTGTAGGCAAAGTACGCGCACGAGGTCACGAAGATACACGATGCAGATTACGATTGGGAAAGCGCGCATATCGACCCCCAAGCCGCGTACGCAAGCGGAGGCAAGAAGGCCCACGGACGGTGAGTTCTTCATGTGTTTCATTTCTTTTTCAATTAATCTTCTTCTACTTAGTGTTTTCATTCTTTTGCAGGTTTGCCATTTTTGATGGAGTTGTCGACTCGAGGTCGACGCGACCTTTAAGAGGCGCTTCATCATCGCAATCTTCTTCCGTTGGGACTAGTGGTCGTCTCTCGTAGACCCAGCTGGAGCTCAAGGCCATGAGGGAGACGCTGGTGCAAACCCAGGAGACCTGGAGAGGACGAGAGCGGAGGCAAGGGAGGAGCACCAGTGGATGACCTTAATGATGGCCCAGATGCAAGCAGCAGTGGCGGTAAGTAACTTAAAGTACCGTAGTTAAATTTCATAGCACTTCAATAACATATATCTTCTAATATTTTGCAATGGCAGGCTCTTGCTCGACACAGCGGTCAGGATATCGAGATTCCTACGCTTCCACCGCAGCAGACACCGGAGCAGGTGATAAACTCTCTCTTTAATATTGGTGTATCCATTTTAGTATCTTACATAGAGAGATAAGGAGGTAGAACATAGAGGTACATCTTGATGACTTGTCAGATATTGATTTCTATAGAGGTGAGGAAGTTAAGTGTATCTAATCAAGCTTTAGTAGTTTTTGACCATGGCAGAAATGATTAGTATATAGTTAATAAGTTGTGATCAGTGCTTCTAGTTAACAAAGGGCTAGTGGTTCATAAGGTTGACCTGTTACCTAAAGTCTCCAACTCTGATACCTGCTAGTTTGCTATATATATATATATATATATATATATATATATATATATATATGCAACATTACTTCATTTGAAACTATAGCATGATTCATTCTTTTGTCACTGATGTTCTGGGACTCTGATGTTATCACTGAGTTGACATTGATGCTTACTAGTGGTTATGTTTCTTTTGCAGGGTTCGGGAACGCGCCAAGAAGATCTCGGAGGCAGTGGAGGGGCTAGCGTGCAGCCCGGTGGATGTTTTGTTTTTGTTGATGTTTTGGAACTTAATTTGCAACTGTTTTGTGTTCTGTGTATCTGTTATGTGTATGTATCTGTTCTGCATTCTCGCCATCGAGCATGGTAGTCAGTTTCTGTTTTTTAAAAAAAAATCGAAAACTTAACTTACGTTGGCTATGACCAGGCCGACGTAAGTTAGCCCAGTTTAACTTACGTCGGTTTGTCCTAACCAACGTAAGTTATGTCACTTAAATTACATCAGTTTGGTCCAACCGACGTAAGTTACGCCACATAACTTACGTCGGCATGCTGCAGCTGACGTAAGTACTCTGGCCCAGCCCGCGGCCCATCCCGGTAGGTGTCTTACGTCGGCTGCTGCAGACTGACGTATCCGGACTGCTACGTCGGCCAACCGCCGACGTAATTAAGAAAAAACCAACATAATTAAGTTACTTACGTCGGTTTAGGCCTTAATTACGTTGGCTTTGGCCGACGTAATTGATCGATATTCCTGTAGTGGAAGAGAGTAATTGGCATTGAGAATATGGAGTATCTTTTTGTGGTGAAAATGGTATGATGGAAAATTTTCTAACTTCCAGTGTAGAAGTTTAGTAGGTGCATGTGTGTAATGTTGATCAAGGAAGTATGAAAAGATTCTCACAATGCGAAAACAAATAGCATACGCATGGGGTTAATTAAATCAAAATATCATATGGCTTTGGTAGGAAATTCAAATCAAATGAGGCACTTCATTTTAAATCAATTTGGAAATTTCTCTTGAGATCAAGCTTCACTTTGATTACAAAATTAGCAGCCCTATGTTCTATATGATATTTGACAACAACCTATCATGCTTGTGCTCGAAACAATTTATCTGTTCTGGGTGAAGTACTTAAAGCCAATAAACTCAATAGTTGTTGAATATTCAAATTGTAACTTCGTACTAAAGAAGAATATAACATAACAACTATTCATCATTGCAACTTATAAAGGAATCAAACATTCTTACAATGCGTATCATAATTTATTAAATCCTACCTAAGTTGTTTTTTAGTTGCAATGATGTGGAGAAATGGAACATGAAATTCAAGGTGGGATGTGATACAAGTTACCTCAAGTTGAGTTCATCCCCCAAGCTTGTTCTTAGTCAAGCTTCGTCATAGGGGTTGAAGCCATAATAATGGAGGTAGACCATAAGGTCAATCTTATCTTGTCGCAGTGTTGCTTCGACAATGGATGTTTGAGTGTCGATGTTGTACTTCCTCCTATGGGTGCCATGAGCATTGTCGAAGAGAGCGTTGTAGATGCCACTAGCCCGCACCTCAAGTCCTCTCATGCATTGGGTGTGATTCATCATTCCTCACCTAAGATCATGATAACTTCTAACCACAAAGGAACAATTTGCACCCAAAAATGGTAGCAACTCCCTTGAGCTTGAACGGGTGCTTAGAATAGTTGGGAGCATAGTGACTCAGCTTATTCTAAGCAGCCCATTGGTTCCTCAAGGAGGATTTTTGTGATAAGCATCTGGCCTCGTATAGCTATGATTGACCTTCGAGCTTAGTTTCTAATAGGTTTCAACCATGCTCGTTTACTCATTGGCCAAGAGACATTGAAATGGAACCTCCAGACTTCCTTCGATGATCAACTTCTTGTATGCCTGCATAGAAATATTACTCTTGCAAGCTTCCTCACTTGAATGGAGAGAAAATGTTAGCTTCTGGTACACGTACAAATGAAATTCCGGGTTAGGTAACCAAATTTAATTTGTACATCTGGGGAAGAAATATCAAAAAATGCATGGGTCCAATTTTTTAGTCCGCCATAAATAATTTATTCTTCATCTGCGTAAAAGTAGAGCTTCATAAATAAACTTATTTTGCACATTTTCTAAAGCTGTTATTTGTGGCAATGCAAGTGATAGATGTACATTCTATGGACCCCTTCATCTTTTCTAATAATCATAACTTCTTACAAGAGCAAGTGTTTATCATTAGGATTATGACAAACAAGGTTTTCAATTTTATCCTTGGGAACATTTCTAATGTCCTGCCTACAAACTTTAAATCAAGTGAACTCATATATGCATGAAATTCAAATCAAAGTTATGGTCTTCACTTTTCCCAAGATGCTACATGCAAATTTAGCCATGAAGTTATTCCATAATCTTTGTTTACTAAGCCTACAAAAAATGACAAAGTCTATTAAACAATTCTTATGAGACTCTAGGTACTTGTTTTAGTTCCTTCCAAGTAAGGTGGCATTTCTTTTGAAACACAAGAAGGTAATGCCAAGACTTACTCTCGTGAAGGTGCATAAGAATCGAATGACGAGGGAGGTAAAAACCATCCTCATGAATTCAAGCAAAATAATACATCATAATGCAATCCAAACAACGGAAAATTCTAGACTAATACCTTATTTGAAGAGCAGTTCGGGGTTGAAGCTCTTTGTGTGAGAAACTCACAACTGTGGACTTTTGTGTAGCCTTCATGTTTGATGTCTATTGTCAATATGAGGTTGTAGTTGATGATGAATGAAGCTTTATCTTGCTCCTCCATTGGTCCATCATTTTGAACATTCCTCCACCTTGAACTAAAAATGAGATCGGTGGAGGGACATGCGCTTGAGTCCTCCCGATGGTGTCTTGAGCTTTATGATGCTTCCCTTTTTCTTATCAAACAAACTCTTCACACATTTCATCCTAGCTGCAATAAAATCAAGAACAAACAAGACATTTCAAAAATGGGTTACATTAACCAAAAACAAATTGAACTCCTTGTCAAATTGGCCTTTCCAACTTGAAACAACTTTCCAATGCAATGAGGAACAAGGGAAATCTTTTTTTTTTTGAGTTAGAAAATGAATTAAAGCGGTTATGCCCTAAGTTGGAATCTAAGTAAATTTCTTTCCTAATCCATAATTTTATTTTTAAGTTGGTTGGAAATTTGACTTTCCAACATGCAAGTGTGAGAATTCTAACATTCTAAAAATGCAAATGCAAGGTTTGATGCGAAATTCAAATATGCAAATGAGAAACTATAAATATGGGATAACTACAAATTAACCTATTGGCAATGACTCACCATATTTTTGAAGTTCGTTGAGTGAGACTTACCTCCATCCTGTTTAGCATGATGGTGTGTCATCCATTCTAGGAGATTAAGGTGTGGATGACTTCTCTTGCTTGACACGCCAATCCTTCTTTGGCAGTCATTTGAATAGTGAGGCACATGGTGTCCCCGACCTCTTTGTCGCCATGGTAAAATCTTGATGGCATTGTGACGGCTTTTACTTCTTGAGAATATTATTTATTCGGTCGAAATGAGGCTGTCCTTTTCGGGGGTGTCACTCCAACCTTCAACATGTTCTTTTGACTCAACGCATATTTGATCTTGGATCAAAAGCTTCCTTCGGAATGAAGACATGTAGAATCCATAGTCAAAGAAGAAACTATTCATCCACGATGTCGCTTGCACAATGTTGCATTGGCTTGGTTGGAGTGTAGGGTACCAACAAGTAATCGTGGGACAGCTTGGATCTTGAATGCTTTTCAAGTGTCTTGTCCTTGGCCAATGGATTTTTGGGTATGTCATTATCAATCCTTGCTTTTCCAAGGGCGAGAAGTTCAAGGTAGGCTTTGTTGAAGTTAAGAACATACCCGCTAAGAGACTGTGGCATAGCCAAACGCGGGGGAGTACAAATGACGGACAAGGCTGTCACCACCTGCTGCCTACCCCAACAACCCATGGGTCTACAACGTATTAAACTCTACTTAACTATCCAAGCACCATGCTTACACTTTAAGTAAACACCTTAAAAGACATGGTACAAATATCTTCTTAAGGCAATGATTAACCTAAACATCGTTGAACCAATGCTTGGACAAAGCACAAACTTATTCATACCAACATATTCATGTTTTACCTAATTAGACTATAGCGTAGGATTATGATCTTTATGGTAACATAATAACATAGTTACTATTCTATCATGATAACAACTAAACCTACCACATACGTGGACTCCACAATCAAACAAGAAATGCTTTGTCCAAGCATATGAATAATAAAAGACTAATATTATTATAATGCATAAAGTCACATAAAGAAGAAAAGATACATGAGTCATACCTTCTCCAAAATGAACTTGGGAACTAAGGGCTCCTGCCTACAGCCTACACTTCACTAAGGACTGGTAGAAGTGTGTATACAAGAAATTGATGCTCAAGTGGTGTGTGTGGAGAAGTGGGGGATGATAGTCCTATTTACGAATGAAGATCAATTGATTCCCGTAGATAATTGCACGTGAGCAGTCAGAGCCGCCATTAGGGAGCCACAAGGAGTCGACACATGGAAGGAAACTGGGTTTGGTGCCAAGAACAAGTCGGCCGAGCAAGGGGTTCAGTCGACCCTTTCCTGGCTCCTCCAGAGGTGTGATTTCTTTTGGAGGACTGTAGGAGGGCCATTTGACAACTTCTGATGATACACTGTTGGATTACCTCATATACTCCTATAAGTGAGCCATTTGATCCGTGTGTGCTGACATATGTTAGTGTTTGAAAGGTTGGGAATGTATTTTTCAGGATCCCTCCCTTGGATTCATCTCAACTATGTATAAAATACCTGCATGAACACTTATTTCCAAGTACATGTGGAACTAGGTTATTTCTAAAAGCAATGTTTGTAAGAAATGTCTACCCCTTCACATAATTGAGACATATCGACGATCAAAATTGGTACTTAACGTTCGTCAACTAGCATTCATTGCTAGGATGCCCTGTAGATGTTAAAAAACACCAATCGATAATTCACATCACAAAAGGGATTAAATTGGAAAACACCTTACTTGTAGGATTTGTTTACTACACATTTCCACAAGTGTTTATTTCTATGTGTATGCATGTGAATTATATCCTAAAATACTGAGAATTGCAGGGACCAATCCTAAAAAGTTGTCTCAAACCAAATAGGAGCTGATACGTGGCAGTACATGGATCCAAGGACCCACTTCTAGGTGTATCCAGGGGAATCCAATGGGAATTATTCTACAAGATAAGGAAGAGCTTGCATACAAGTCTCCTAGAGAAAGCACATGACAGAAGGGGCACGTGCTAGTTTGGCTGAACCAGGGGTTCAACAAAATTTGTCGGTCCCCCATACTCGGTCTCCTTCCACGTGTTGACTTCCCACACTATAAATGGACCCCCTCATTCCCTCACTCACACACACCAAAATTTTAATTTTAGTACGTCAATACAATGGCTTAGTGTTGCTCTAGAGGCTTACCAACATAGCAGGAGAGTGATGGGAAGGAAAGGAGGAAGCTTGAGCTTGTTCCAGAACCTCCTTGCACTGTTACCTTGACGATTCTTCTTTTATGAGTGAGCCTACATGAATTCACAGTCAAGTTTTTGTCTTTAAATCTTAGTGATCAATTCAAGTAGTTGTTTGTTGGTTCATTGCTCTATTACGTTTGGGGCTCGTTGTGAGATCCTGTATGTACCCTGCAGATCGGGTACCCCCGCGTACAAGTATGAAGCAGCTCTAGACCATGGGTCTCCACTGAGGTGGGCTCTAGGGCTACCACACGTCCAGCGGCTTCGAACCCTGCCTCCATGCTGAGGTGGACAACACTGGTGCCACGTGTCCACCAGCTTCGAACCAGGCATCCCTACTGGGGCAGGCTCCAACGCTGCCACGTGTCTAGCAGCTCTGAACCTGGCCTCACAGCTGAGGCTGGCTCTGACGCTGCCACGTGTTCAGTGCTCCGGACCTTGCCTCCCTGCTGAGGTGGGCTCCGACGCTACCACGTGTTCAGTGGGTCTGGACCTGGCCTCCCTACTGAGCCTTTATGAAAGTCCTCAAACAGTTCTAATATATCACTCCTGATAATATCCCAAGATGCCTGATAGAATTCAATAGGCAATAAATCAGGACCAGGAACCTTGTTTTTCTCCATACTAAATAAGTCTTTTTTAATCTCATCTTCTGAGTTTGGAGCAGTAAGAATGTCATTCTCATTATCTGACACTTTTTCCATTCCATTCCAAAAGATCTCATTAAAGTAAAAAGCATTGTCTCTAGCCATACCAAAAAGCTCTTTATAATAATTAGTGGCATGTAATAGGAGATCATCATCCCCCTGAATGCTCCTACCATCATGATTTAAGGGAAATATGGTATTTTTTTCTTTTAAAATCATTAGAAATTCTATGATAATAACCAGTATTCAGATCCCCTTTAAGTAACCAGTTTTGAAGGCTACGCTTATACCAATAAAGTTCTTCCATGTATCTCCATTAGCTTGGTCTGTAATTTACATCTTTCCACCATTTCATCACTAGTAAGTGAGGAGGACTCTTCTCACTCCACAAAAATTTGAATCTTATGCAAAATGTCATTTTTAATTCTTTTGCTTTTCCTAGCTTCATTAAAATTCCAACCTTTAAAATATTTTTTAATCTTTTTTAATTTTAATAACACTCTGTGTATAGCATCTTTGTCTCTAGTCTGCTCTTCCCAGATCCTTATAAAATTTAAAAGGAAATCAGGATTCTTAAGCCAACCAAGTTCAAAGTGAAAGGAGAGACAACCCTTTTTATCTTCTAACACTTCATGAAGATTTAGAGAGTTGTGGTCAAAAAGGTTTCTAGGCTTCTTCTGGATCACTATTGTGGGGAAAAGACACTCCCAATCTTGAGACATAAGCACTCTATCAAGCCTCTCTAGAGTGGGTGTAGTCTGATTATTGCACCAAGTATAGTTTCAACCAGACATCTCCACTTCTCTTAACTCGAAGTAATCAATAATATCATTAAATAGAGTAGAAAATCTGTTATTAGAAATGGACTTATTCTTGTCCTCTGGACCTCTAATGATAGTAAAGTCTTCTCCAATAACAAAAGGATAAATCATCCTATTACAAAAAGCAGCCAATTCAACAAGAAATTCATTTTTTCCACTATCACTTGGTGCTCCATAAACATTCACCAGAGTCCAATGTTTATCTTGTTTTTGTCCCAAAGAGTTACTTGAATCATAAAAGAGCCCATTTTCCAACTGATAACTTCAAATGTGTCATTTTCAACACCAGTCATCAATCCTCCTGATTTTTCAACAGAAGGAATAACATTCCACACAAACTTTTTTGTGTTGTCCAATTTCCTAAAGAAACCCTCTTTAGCAATTTGAACTTTAGTTTCTTGGAAACAGACAACATCAAAGTCATGCTCATGGATCATATCTTTTATGAAAGAAAAGGTTCCCTTCTTCCTAATCCCCCTGCAATTCCAAAATAGACCTTTTAAACTTTTTAATATTTTTTCCTCCCTAGGTATCCAATGTTCCTGTAAGTAGAGGGAGCTCTCCTATTACTTCTTCTAGGAGAGCCCTTCTGAACAGGTAACCTCTTTGAGTCCTTCTTCTTTTTCTTTTTACATCCAGGACTCAGAGTTAGGTTAGAATCATTATTCTCATTAATCCATTCTAACAGTAAAAGGTCTCCATCCTTGCTAACACTACCAGACTGATCATTTTCCACTTTTTTTTACTATTTAAGCTTAAAGCTGATCTAGCTAAATCCTTTGTTATATTTACAAATTCAAAATCTTTTTCTGTTATTTTAAAACCCATACTAGTAGCAATAGAAGCAATGTTCTCAAAATATAATGAAGTAAAAGAGTTAACATTGGGATTGGGATTCTTACCTTTTTTGAAGCCCCTTCCCACTGCATGCTCTTCTACTTCTTTCATCTTCTCTAAAACTTAAGCTTGTATTGTTTAACTTTGTCTTAAGATTTGTAAAGCTTGCCCAGCAGAGATATTGAAAGCCCGCCTTGAGCAGTCTTGGAAACTTGTGCTTGATTTCATAGTGTAAACTTTATTTGGCTTGGCAGCATAATCACACCTTAACATTTTAGGTGGATGCTCCTGCTGGTAAGGAACCACCTTCAGATTGTTCTCTGTCATTTCTTCACCCAGAAGATCACCTTCATCAGAATCTGTCACGCTCGGTCATCATAAAGATGAACAGACGCTTATCACATGTACGCCAGGATCAGTTGAATCGTAAATGCGTCGACAAAAGCGAAATATCATTACATAGCCATGTTCGAATACATAAATAGTCTTACAGTATGACCCGAAGGTCTACAAATACACACGACAACTATTTACATCAACAACAATATTAACAATGTTCAACTACAGCAGAAGACTAATAGGTAAGAGAAACTCCATCCCCACAGGCAGCAGTTGCGCGCAAGGTCGCCAACCTAGACCAAGTCCTCTGGATTGACGAAGTAGTCCTCCGGTGCCGGTTCTTCTTCTTCATATTCTAATGGAAAATTAAACGCTTGAGTACATAGAGTACTCAGCAAGTGCGGGAAGAGATGACATGATTGGCTAAAGTAAGGGAAGGCCAAATATGGCTTAGCACTATGCTTAAAACCTAACCTTAGCTTCCATTTATCAATATCATAATTCAAGAAGTAATCAACACATGAGTAATGATAATAAATGTAACTTGAATCATAATTAACCATCATTTCCCAACCATAGAATAATTATGAACTGGCCCCAAGCCGCTCTTGTCCGTGAGCACGGCTGTCATGACAGTTTTACCAAATCTCTGCAGAGAGTGTACCCTTTCCCCACAAGCAGTGATTCCATCCCCTGTTGCCAGGTGGACTGAGTAAACCTCCATGTAGCCCGTGGTGATCAACCACATTTCACACTTCCGTAGGTGTGTGGCCCGGAGATCACTACATGGTCTTTACAAAGGTGCTCCCGATTAGTGCTAGCCCTCTAAGGTTTCCACCACTGAGGATTATCGGAGTAACCCTCCGCCTCAGAGCCCCCTCTTGAGCCTTGCGGATCCCAGAGTAGTTCCCCTGCATCATTCCCCGCACCATCCAACCACTAGCATTTCATCGGGAGAAACCTAATTAATTGACCAAGCTGCCCCATCTCAGTCTCGTGGTGGCACTATAGAGCTTAGTGGCTTCCTCCATAAACCGGTCCTTAGAATCTGGTGGTACCAAACTCAATCCTGGGTCTCGTGCAAACTGCACCATACCAAATCTATCCAACCACCAGATTCCTATCCACTACTATTGTGTATTCACCACAAATTAGAGTAACCATAAAGTTTAACATTGCACAATTGTATGAAATCCCAATCCCAATATCTAAGCATGGCTAAGCATAAATATGACCTATCTACTCCCCAACCCATTTCAGGTAACAAGGAATTATATGGAACAGGGCATGTAAACATGAAATAGGACATTAATTTAATTAGCATGCATCTATCTAAATTCCTAGAATTGGTACAAGATGGTCAAGGGCACTTGCCTTCGTTGAAGACTTGAGTGTTGGTGAAGTCTTGGTCTTGGATGTTAAGATTGGGGTTGTAGTACAACTCTAAATATATTGCCCAAGCATGGCAAGAATAAAATAAAGCTAAATAAGTAAAGAGCACGCAATACAATGCATCACAACACACACATAAGCATAAAAGCCTATACTAATGCGTCCCTACGAGGTATTTATTACTTAACATGGCCAAAGTATGCATTTTAGATTTATCCTACATTTTTGGGATTTAATTATAGCCTAAAACCATTTTTATTGAATTTTCAATGGCCAAAATATATTTTTAGTCTCTTATAATAAATATTATATGGACAAAATATATTGTATATGAAACCTACAATTTAATCATAGCATAAAGTAGTTTATACTAATTTTCCCTACTATTTCTACACTTAATTACCATTTTTATCTATTTTCGACACCTCAAATACACCTAAAAACTATATTCAACAAATAAATAAAAGTCCTGGGACTAAATAAATATTTTCCTATACTGTTCAGGGGTTAAATCCATGATTCTGCAAGTTTACAGGGGCTAGATTGCTTATTTAAATGATTAAATACAATTCCAGAAAGTCCAGGGGCTAGACTGTGAATTCCGGGGGCTAGATCCGAAATCCAGCAAAGGTCAGGGGGCAGCCCGCAAGTTTCCAGGGGCTACGGTGTAAAAGCGACGGCGGGAAAAGTAAATTCAATGTGGGCCGTTGGATCTTAAATGGACGCGCGGGATTTTATTACACGAACCGTTATGATGATCTAATCTCAGCCGCCGGCCTCTAACCAACGACCGGGATGCGGCCACGATGCTCCGGCGGTGCTGACCTCACGCGCGTGGCGCGGCACTCGGCGCCCGCGGCGATGAGCTCGCCGGCGTTGGCCCAAACGGCCAAAACGTCGCCCAAACAATGCGCTAAGGACATGGAACGAAAGAGGGGGAGATAGGGAACTCACCTAGGGGAGTAGCGGGGCTTGAAATCGGCCGGAGAGGGGTCGGCGACGAGGAACGGCGGCGTTTAGCGTCGGTGCTCGTCGTCCTTGATGATTCCCCAGCGATCTCTCTGCGCAACCTTGTCCGACATGCTCCTGGGTTCACGGCGAAGAGGTTAGAGGGGAGAGAGGGGTGCGGTGATCGCCGGCTAGTCGGGAATGTGCGGGGCATACCGAGAGCGACTGTGTGCTAGGGTTTGTGCGCGGGAAGGGGGAAAACAAGGGAGAGAGCGGGGTTTTATAGAGGAGGGGAGTGCGGCGGTTGCAGGCGCACGCGAAGGGAGTTTTCCGCATGGTGATCCGTGCGTGGAGCGACGGTTGTATGGGGGGGGGGGTTTCGACGTGGGCGCGGGGTCGGCATGGCGCGGGTGTGGCGGTTGCGCGCGGGAGAAGAAAGGGGGAGGGACGGGAGCGCCGACAGGCGGGCCCGGGGTGGCAGCAGGAGAGAAGAGTTGGGCCGCGGGAGAGAGGAGGGGAAAGGTGGGCTGGGGTGGGTTTTGGCCCAATAGAGGGTTTCTTTCGTTTTTCTTTTCTTTTTCATTTTCTCTTCTTTTGATTTGAATTCAATTCAAATTTAAACGTTTACTACTTGTTTAAACTTCAAAAATCACCCAAAAATGCATACAATAATGTTCAAGGGTTTGAGCAAAATTTTATACAAAAATTTGGGTGCTACAACTCTACCCCCCTTAAAAGGAATCTCGCCCTCGAGATTCTGACGTCCTAAGAGAATAGATGAGGGAAATCCGCCTTGAGATCTTCTTCTCTTTCCCATGTTGCTTCTGCCTCTGAGTGATGTTTCCATTGCACCTTACACATGCGAATGACTTTGTTTCTGGTGACCTTTTCTAATGTCTCAAGTATCTTGATAGGCTGTTCCACATAAGACAAATCTTCTTGTACATCAACTGCTTCCATAGGTAACTGTTCATCAGGCACTCTCAGACACTTCTTATGTTGCGAAACATGGAATACATTATGAACATCTGATACGTGCAGTGGAAGCTCAAGCTGAGAAGCCACTTCTCCTCGTCTTTCGAGTATCTTGAACGGGCCAATGTAGCGGGGTGACAACTTGCCTCTTACTTTAAATCTTCTCAATCCTCTCATAGGTGACACCTTCAAGTACACATAATCACCAACCTCAAATGTTAGATCACGTCTTTGAGTATCCGCATAACTCTTCTGTCTTGTTTGGGCTGCCTTTAGGTTCTTCCGAATTTCTTGCACTTGTCTTTCAGCCTCTTTCAATACATCAGGCCCAAATACTTGACTTTCCCCAGTTTGATTCCAAAACAATGGTGTCCTACATTTCCGCCCATACAACGCTTAAGGAGACATTTTCAAACTGGCCTGATAACTGTTGTTGTAAGAAAATTCAGCGTATGGCAGATTCTTGTCCCAACTTTTGCTATTTTTTAGAGCACACGCTCTTAACATGTCTTCTAATATCTGGTTGGTGCGTTCTGTGTGACCATCAGTTTGAGGATGATACGCCGAACTAAAATTTAGACGGGTATCCATTGATTCATGCAACTTCTGCCAGAATCTTGAGGTGAATTGAGTGCCTCTGTCTGAAATGATCTTCTTAGGAACTCCATGTAAGCATAAAATCCTGGAGATGTACAGTTCTGCCAGCTTGGGACCATTGTAGGTCTCTTTCACAGGAATAATGTGAGCAACTTTAGTTAAATGATCCACTATGACCCATATAGAATCATATTCAGACTGTGTTCTTGGTAATCCCACTATGAAATCCATGCTAATTTCTTCCCACTTCCATTCTGGCACTTTGATTGGTTGCAATAACCCTGCTGGTCTTTGATGTTCCGCTTTAATCAATTGACATGTATCACATATGGCTACATATTCTGCTACATCCCGTTTCATTCCATGCCACCAATATTGATCTTTAAGGTCTTGATACATCTTTGTGCTTCCGGGATGAATGGAGTATGATGAGTTATGAGCTTCCCTTAGTATCAACTCTTTAATCTCCTTGATATCTGGAACACAAATCCTCTTTCCAAGCCATAGAGTTCCTTTTCCTTGTTCAACTTCCCTAAAGTTCGGAGCTTTCCCCTTCTTCATCAACTGCTTGATCTCCTTGACCTTCTCATCATTCTTTTGTCCTTCTCGTATATCACGTTCAAGGGTTGAGTCCACTTCCATAGCAACTGATTTAGTGCTAGACACTAGACATAGGTTTAACCTTGCAAACTCTTTACATAACTGGGGTTGAAGAGCTTGTACTGACAAGTTATTACATTGTCCCTTCCTGCTTAGAGCATTAGCGACCACATTAGCCTTTCCTGGATGGTAGTTGATTCCGACATCAAAATCATTTGTTAATTCCAACCAACGATGTTGTTTGAGATTAAGATCCGGTTGTGTGAATATGTACTTCAAGCTCTTGTGATCTGTGTATATCTGAGTCCTTTTTCCCATCAAGTAGTGTCTCCATATCTTCAAAGCATGGACAACCGCTGCCAGTTCTAAGTCATGTGTTGGGTAATTCCTCTCATGTTTCCGAAGTTGTCTTGAAGCATAGGCTACAACATGTCCTCCTTGCATCAAAACACATCCTAAACCATGACCAGATGCATCACAATAGACCACAAACTCCTTCTGCATATCAAGCATCACTAATACCGGTGCACTTGTTAACCTCTTCTTCAACTCGGTGAAGCTTACTTCACATTTGGGGGTCCACTTGAAAGCAACTCATTTCTCAAGCAACTTGGTTAGTGGTCGAGAGATCTTTGAAAATCCCTCGATGAAACGACGGTAGTAACCAGCCATACCTAAGAATCTTCGTTTATCATGCACACTCTCGGTTGTTTCCCACTTAAGAACATCTACCACTTTGCCTGGATCTACTGCTATACCTCCTTCTGAGATGACATGCCCCAAAAATGATACCTCCTTTAGCTAGAACTCACACTTACTAAGCTTGGCATACAGTTGATGTTGGCGAAGCTTCTGTAGAGCCATCCTGAGGTGCTCCTCATGCTCTTCTTCAGTCTTGGAGTAGATAAGTATGTCATCGATGAATACCACTACAAACTTGTCCAAGTACTCCATGAATACCTTGTTCATTAGATACATGAAATATGCTGGAGCATTGGTCAATCCAAACGACATAACTGTATACTCATATAATCCATATCGAGAGACAAATGCCATCTTGGGAATGTCTGAGGGTCTAATCTTCAGTTGGTGATAACCTGAGCGAAGATCAATCTTGGAGAACACACATGCTCCCCTCAATTGATCAAACAAATCTTCAATCCTTGGTAGTGGATATTTATTCTTGATTGTTACATCATTTAAGACACGGTAATCCACACACAACCTTTGAGTTCCATCCTTCTTAGGTACAAATATAACTGGTGCTCCCCAAGGTGATGAGCAAGGACGAATATATCCTTTTCCCAATAACTCCTCGATATGATACTTTAGTTCAGCTAATTGTTTAGCATCCATTCTATATGGTCTCTTATATATTGGGGCCGTTACAGGTACTAACTCAATGACAAATTCAACCTCTGGATCAGGGGGCATACCTGGTAAATCATCTGGTAATACATCCAGAAATTCCTTCACAACCGTGATGTCTTCGGTACTCTCAAGATGGTTGAGTTGTACTACTGCCTCTTGTGTCTGATCTGGCTTGAACTCCACTGTAGTGCCATCCGGGTGTGTTAAGCAAACTGTTCTACTTGCACAATGAATTACTCCTTGATTCTTTGTCAACCAGTCCATTCCCAGAATGATGTCTAATCCTTGTGAGTCCAACACTATTAGGTTTCCCAAAAGACTACCCCCCTTATGTTTATACTCACTTTTTGGCATAGATGCCTTGCCACCATCTCTCCTCCAGGAGAGTTTATCAATAATGACCCATTCAAGAATGTAACTACCATGTCATGCTTCTTTATAAAATCCTTGGATATAAATGAATGTGTAGCACCCGAATCAAACAATATGGTGGCGGGGTAGGAGTTAACAGAAAACATACCGATCACCACATCAGGCGCTTCCTGTGCTTGCTCTAGTGTCACATGGTTGACACGGCCAGGTGGGTTTTGTTGCTTTTTTGGACAACTGCTGGCGTAGTGTCCCCATTCTCCGCACTTGTAACATTGAACTCCCGCAGCATTACTCTGGCCCTTGTTGCCTCCTGATTGGTTTCTTGGGGGTTGGCCATTTGGATGGTTGGCTGGAGCTGAAGGGTGGGGTGGCTGCATCTGCTGACGTGGGGGTTGCATTGGCTGGCGTGGTGGCTGCTGCTGCTGGTGCATTTGCTGGTTGTAGGGAGTGGGTGGCCTGTAGTTGGTGTTTGGAAATCTCTGTCCCGAGTAGTTCATAGGACGAGTCATCTGGTTTGCAGGCGGAGGGTTAAGACGGGGGTGTACATTGCTGCTATAGGCATGTGCTATAGTCAACTTCCTTTTTCTTTCATCATCATCCAGTTCCTTTTTAGTCCTCTCCACTTCAAAAGCTTTGTCAACTAGCTTCTGAAAGTCGCTGTAGTCGCTGAAAGACATGGCAAACTTCAACTCCTTATCCAGTCCATTCTTGAAACGGAATTGTTTCTTGGAGTCAGTATCCACATCGGTTGGAGCATAGCGGGACAACTGGGTGAATGCATTCAAATAGGCCCTCATAGTCATACGGCCCTGCTTCAACATAAGGAACTCTTCACGTCTTGCTTGTATTTCTCCCTCAGGCACAAAGTGATTGCGGAAGTTGGTCCTGAATTCTTCCCAAGTAATGTTTTCTAGATCCTGGTGAGCTTCAGTAAAGGCGACCCACCAGTCGGCTGACGGTCCTTGGAGTTGATGGGAGGCTAATAGTACTTTCTCTCTTCCTTCACAGTGGATGAGCCTCAACTTGCTTTCAACTGTTCGGAGCCAATCATCGGCATCCATAGGTTCGGTGACTGTGGCGAAAGTGGGTGGATGAGTGTTTAGGAAGTCCCTTAGAAAGGACCTAGGTGGAAAAGGTGGTGGTGGCGGAAGGTTGTAATTTGGTGGTGGTGGGGGTGGGGCTTGCTGCATGTTGGTGACAATCTGGGTGAGGTTATTAAGTAGTTGGGTTTGGATGGCCATCATCAGCTGCATTTGCTACGCGGCTGGGGCTCCTCGAGCACCCCTACAATTCCATCCTCGCACACCTCCAAGTCCTTCATCTTGGGGCACAGCACCCCTTCCACGACCTCTACCTCTACCTCTTCCAGTCATCTGTATAGGGAATAATTGAAACTTTAGGACAATAGATAAGATATAGAAGGGTACGCTATGGCAAAAGGTCTCAACTACATGCATCAAGGGAAACATATATATAAAGCAAGCAAATTCATTAACCAACTAGTGCGGATGTGGACAAGATGCTAATGCATTCCACAACTCGCACGACACACTAACAAGCCTATATACAGATGACATGGATGTGGACAGGATGCCGAAGCATTCCACAACTCACGTGGCACACACACACAACATAAAGAGAACTAATACAATACCATAGATAACACAACTCAAGACTTGAGAGGGCGTAGCTACACGCTCCTACATACTAAGGATAGGTGTCCTGAGTCGTCCAGCGGGGAAACAAGTCCACTCCTACTCATCGGAGTCCTCCTCAACCTCCATCTCCGGGTCTTCTTCTTCTGAGTCCTCTCTTAATTCCTGGGGGGAGTTCATACGACGATCTGGAGAGTTCGGGTCCCAAGGCTCAACGTCTGAAGTGTACTGAGGAGAGTTAGGATCAGCTGCAGTGATCCTCGCATAGCGTCGGCGAAGTCGCTCGTAGCGGTCAACCAGGTTCCTGCTGTCCTGTAGCTCCTGCTAACAACGCTGGAGTCGCGAAGACAACTCCACCACGTCGTCCACAAGCCTCTCGCACTGAGCGTGGTGCAGGGGCCCCTCGACATCACATCCCGCGAAGTCGGCCGTGCCACTAGGGCGCTGAGGGGTGTACGCGTGCTCCGTGCACCCGAGGCGGAACCTGTGGGCGTGACTCCAGTAGGTAGTCGCCTCCCACGTGGCGTCCTCCTCAGCCGCACGCTGGGAGCTCCTCCAAGACGAATAGAAGTGTGAGTGCAGTAGCTCCGAGTCGTAGTAGACGGCCAGCTGGGATGTCCACTCCAGTCCACCAGTATAGGGTACAAAGACCCTAGTGGTGTGGTAGACTAGACGAACACGGTAATCATGGTACCCCGCAGCACGAAGAAGAGAGCGAAGATCGACACACATCCTCGAAGAAGCACTCCCAGTGGAGAACAGCGTCGTCTCCCTCTTGGGGGTGTGAGGTGCGGAGCGACTGGCTAGGGCGTGGTGAGGAACACAACCCCCAGTCGACTTACGAGCTGTCTGCTTGGTTCGCACCATCTACAAACATTTGAAAAGAAGAGAGTGAGATCAATAATCAATAAGTTAAGTTAGAATTAAAACAACAAGCACAACAAGATAAGAAGCACAAGGGTTGAGATGGAGAGCACAAAGTTTTGGAAATACTATTTTATAAGAAAATAGTATAGTCCTTAATTTTTCGGCCATTTCTAACCAGGCTTGCGTCCTACGGGCAACACGGCTCTGATACCACTTTGTCACGCCCGATCATCATAAAGATGAACAGACGCTTATCACATGTACGCCAGGATCAGTTGAATCATACATGCGTCGACGAAAGCGAAATATCATTACATAGCCATGTTCGAATACATAAATAGTCTTACAGTATGACCCGAAGGTCTACAAATACACACCACAACTATTTACATCAACAACAATATTAAAAATGTTCAACTACAGCAGAAGACTAATAGGTAAGAGAAACTCCATCCCCACAGGCAGCAGTTGCGCGCAAGGTCGCCAGCCTAGACCAAGTCCTCCGGATTGATGACGTAGTCCTCCGGTGCCGGCGGTTAGCGTCGGTGCTCGTCGTCCTTGATGATTCCCCGGCAATCTCTCTGAGCAACCTTGTCCGGCGTGCTCCTGGGTTCACGGCGAAGAGGTTAGAGGGGAGAGAGGGGTGTGGTGATCGCTGGCTAGTCGGGAACGTGCAGGGCTTACCGAGAGCGACGGTGTGCTAGGGTTTGTGCACGGGAAGGGGGAAAACGAGGGAGAGAGCGGGGTTTTATAGAGGAGGGGAGTGCGGCGGTTGTAGGCGCACGCGAAGGGAGTTTTCCCCGTGGTGATCCGTGCGTGGAGCGACGGTTGTAGGGGGGGGGGTTTCGACGTGGGCGCGGGGTCGGCATGGCGCGGGGGTGGCGGTTGCGCGCGGGAGAAGAAAGGGGGAGGGACGGGAGCGCCGACAGGCGGGCCCGGGGTCGCAGCGCGAGAGAGGAGTTGGGCTGCGGGAGAGAGGAGGGGAAAGGTAGGCCGGGGTGGGTTTTGGCCCAACAGGGGGTTTCTTTCGTTTTTCTTTTTCTTTTTCATTTTCTCTTCTTTTGATTTGAATTCAATTCAAATTTAAACATTTACTACTCGTTTAAACTTCAAAAATCACCCAAAAATGCATACAATAATGTTCAAGGGTTTGAGGAAATTTTTATACAAAAATGTGGGTGCTACAGAATCCAAGTCTTCTATCTGAGTTTCCATCACTGACATCTTTCTTTTTAGACTGTTTGTTTCCTTCCAACCGCTTTCCTTGGTCAGAAAAGTTTCTTTTGTGGCTTGTTGATAACCTTGAGTCCCCTCTCCTGAAGTCCTCTTGTACAACTCTAGTGAATCATTCTTTCAATTCTCTTGATTTGTAGGAGGAACAACTTTACAAATGGATGGACCAGGGGCTTGCTCACTGCACTTGATAGAAACTTTTTCACTTTTCTCCGTATTGGAGATCTCAATATATCTTCTGAACCAGAAGTCATAGAAATATGGAAGAATATTACCCTCAACACATTCAGGAATTTTGAGAACATCTCTGCAAGCCACTTTAATCCTAACCCACTCCCTGTTTTCCATAACTGACTTGTCAATATCCATAGTCTTCCCAACCAAAGATCCAACATAGGCTAAGGTTTTATGTACCTCTTGTCATAAGGGATACCCTTATGTTGGAACCAAGCAGTTTGAAGTTTCCCTTTGGGTTTTACAGTAGGAGACCACTGTCTGACCAAGATTTGAGCATCAGTCTCTTTCAGGCCAAGCTTAAAATGACCCTAGTGATCAATTTTCTGTTTTTCAGGAAATTTCATGGTAAAGTGAATATCATCTATCTGCTGAGCAATCCAAGTCTAGGGAGTATTAGCATAAGAAGACTTAATTTCTTCCTCAATTTGAGCTGCAGATGCAATCCCACTAACAACTTCTATTTCGGCAATAACTTCTGTCACCTTGGATTTCACTTCAGAAGTAACATAAGGAATGCTAAAAAAGCTTTGTCCCTATACTTGGGCCGCACGGATGGGAGCAACAAAATCTCTTAGCAACTTAGTGTAACAAAACATGGCCTCATGACCCACTTTACCACAAAGAACACAAAGTTTTTCATCTGGACAGCTAATCAGCTTATGTGCAGTACTACAACAATTAAATTAGGAGAGTTCAGTTTCATTACCACGTTTAACCTCCCCTTTGTTGCCAGCATCACTAGAACTTCGTTTGATATTCACCTTCTTAGGTTCACTCTGCATAGGTTGCTTCCCTTTGTTCATCAGATCTTGTTTACCTTCATCTTAGGACAAGCTTGAACTCCCTCCAGTTGAGAACTCCAGATTCTTCACAGGCTGCTCCCTACTAGCCAAAGATCTGCTAGCTTCACCATCCCGCTTGGTATCCTTCTGAATACACTGCTTCTGATCTTGCCAAGGAGCCCAGGAAGTATCACGCTGCCAAGTATTACGGCTCCAATTACCTTGGTTGTATTCATGGAAGCCTCTTCCTCTTCCCCATCTTCCCCCAGCATCTTGTCTTCCCCGCCAACCACTGCCTTCACCAAAGTCCGCACGGCCCCTCCGAACACCACTGCTGAAGCCACGGCCACCAGATCCATCACCACGAGAGTCACTAGCACCACCTCCGTCATAAGATCCACCGATGCTTTTCCCATCTTTCCCAGACTCGTCACTGCAAAACTTTCCTCCACCCCCCTCGCCTTCACTCAACACCATGATAACAGGAGCAACTCGGGATCGAACAGCTGAGGTGCAAGATCGCACTCTCCCCCAAAAATACCCAACAAAGCAACACAGATCTGAGGAAAAGGGTAGAGAGGTCGATGAAAGACGAGGACCTAGGATTACCTCCTCTTTATCCTGAAGATGCTCAGAATATCCATCTGCCCCCTCCAAGTGTCCATCCCTGTTCTTCCTGTCCTCCATAGCTGGACTATGCAACTTCCCAGAAAAGCCCTTCATGGAAGATGGAATTAGTCCACGAACCAGAGCACCCTGTGACCCAACACCAGAGAATTCTTCAACAAGAACCACCATCTTCAGAAACAAGAAACACCCTGATCCCAAGGGGATCACTAGCAGAGAGCCCCCATCGAGCGGGGATCACTGGAGAGCTTTTTTGCCGGAGAGGTTTTTTGCCGGCCAACTGAATTGTTACCGGTTGATCAAGCGAGCAACAGAGGAAAGGTCTGATTATGATCAGTCTATTCATCGGGTAATGAATCTTGGACCATTTCTCATCCATGTTGGCCCTATGTTGCTAGTTCACCGTCAACACTATCTTTTAAGACACCAAGAGGACAACTCAAGTTCTTGACACTCTGACCTTCTTCGTGCCTCATCTCTGTAGCAACATGGTTTGCATGAACCTCTTCTACACGTTTGTCAATTCCATTTCAAGATTCATTGCTTATACTAATCGGATTAGCTGGTTTATCGTTGGTTTTTTGAATAGAATAGTAGCCGAATTTCTTAGAAGTTCATCATGCTTATCAATGAAAGTACATTCTGGTCCGTAGGGTTTCTCCCAACTTGCTTGCACACCCACAGAAGCAAGAAGACTAGAAAACAACGGTGGGATGGAGATGAACATCAAGATTTTGCCACCACCACTTGAAACTATCCCTATCGCGGTCCAGCTATATGCTCCAGCCTCTTTTTGCACCAACCTTGTCCAGTTCCGAGTTCTACATGGTGTGCTGTTGCTGTACAATGTTTTGGCATGGTGTTTGGTGCCCTCCCGAGCAAGAACAACGTGGAGATTGCACGTTCGTCTGCCGCCACTGTCTCATGACTTTCTCCGGCCGCCGCCAAGGGAAACTATCTGCACCATTAGGTTGAGCTTGAAAATATTGCACAGGCGGCGGATTTGGGGGTAAAACTCCCTATAATTTCTGTCATATTCAAATCCCATTTTACTTTGGAGAATTACTCTAGAAATATTCTTCCGTGAAAAATTACCAATATTGGCCAGAAAATCCTTCATATATTATATGATCTCCAGTAAATATTTCAGATTTATTAGCTCTATCTAAGTTAGTTTATTGAATGAAGTTTTCCAGAAGTTAACTAAATTCACAGAAAACACCAGAAAATATTTTGGACTTCAAAAATCCATTGTGGCGTAGAAAGCTGAGAAAATTATGAAACCAATTGTCATGGAACTCTTATGAACATATCTACATGTTTATCATACTTAGTCATATGATAAAGTCTGTTTATTTCTCCGTAAATTTGTTGTAAGGTAAAGCTTTAGAGAATTATTGTATCTGATTCCTGCAGTAGAAAATTCTGAAATTGAATTATTGTATCTGATTCCTGCAGTAGAAAATTCTGAAATTTCTATAATAATCCTATTATGATCTTAGTAAATGTCCATAAAAACTACATTATAATCACATTAAATGATATTATAATGTAATTGCATTTTTATTCATATCGATAGAAGAACTTCCCGAGGAGACTCCGAAGCCACTTAACACTCTTCCGTTGGAGCCTGACTTTACGTTCGATCAATGGCAAGGCAAGCCCCAATTTGCATTAATATTAACAAGCTTTTCTTTGTAATACTTGTATTGATTAGTTTTGAGTTGTGCATTACGCCTAAGAGTTGTATGACACTCCACATGCATGACCAAACAAAATCCTTGGAGAATTGGGTAGAATAGAACTTCACATGATTATTAATGTTATGCTAAAGTTGATGAAATGGATGGAATGGTATATCTCGAGTAGGTGGTTTCCTACTCATGAACATGGTTAAGAAGGAATCAATTGGGAAGTTTTGAAATTGATTCACATGAATGAAAAAATGAGATCGGGCAGTTGGGTAGGAAGCAATAGATTGTAGGTCTCTGTGCATCGGTCTGCCTGTGTCGTTAAGGGTCGTCTTATGGTCGGCCCTGCTGGAAAAGTTGGAACTTGTACCAGATACATAATGGATATATAGGAATCAGGAAACCAATGTAACTTGTTAACCTGGATGTTGAGGCATACCATATCGTCCTAGACACTGCATTTCGATAGGAGGGTAGAGGCCACTACAGCGTCATCCATGAGTGTGGCTTGCTTCTGGAACTGGGGGACAGATTTAACAATTGGGTGTCCTGTGAAAGGTTGTCATGTACGACATTAATGAAAGAGGATCGTAAGTCTCTTCTAGACAGGCATATATAACATGCAAGCCGGGTGTTATCAATTTGAATCATTGTCGCTCATGGTAGTGAGCGTACTTGTTCATACAGTTGTGACGTAGTAACAACTAGGACATGAGGAGAACATATGCTTTATTATAAATTTGCAACTTGAATGGTTTAGAAGTACGTACATCAAAGTTACTTTTCAAAATATTTAACTTGTTCTTATAAAAAATAATTAAGGATCAAGACACTACAAGGATTCTGTCCTGTTGCAATGATTGTACTGCAACGAATACTAAATCATTGCAGTAAGCTTGGTCTTTTGCCACGATTCACTAGTTCATGGAATTAGCATCTATCGCCACGGAACATGATCGTTGCATTAGGATCTGTTGCCACGATTCACTAGTTCGTGGCATTAGCATCTATCACCACAAAACACAACCATTGCTTTAGGATCTGTTGCCATGATTCCGCAGTTCGTGGCGTTAGGATCTATCGCCACGGAACACAATCGTTGCATTAAGAACTTTTGCCACGATTCCCCAGTTCGTGGCATTAGGATCCAATGCCACATAACACAATCGTTACATTAGGAACTTTTGCTACGATTCACCAGTTCGTGGCGTTAGGATCTATTGCCACGGAACAAAATCGTTGCATTAGGAACTTTTGCCATGATTCACCAATTCATGACATTAGGATCTATCACCACGGAACACAATTGTTGCATTAGGCTCTGTTGCCACGATTCACCAGTTCGTGGCGTTAAGATCTATCGCCACAGAACACAATCATTGCATGAGGAACTTTTGCCACGATTCACCAGTTACTGGCGTTAGGATCTATCGTCATGGAACACAATCGTTGCATTAGGATCTGTTGCCACGATTCAGCAGTTCGTGGCATTGGGATCTATCATCACGAAACACAATCGTTGCATTAGGATCTGTTACCATGATTCACCAGTTCATGGCGTTACGATCTATCGCCACGGAATAGAATCTTTGCATTAGGAACTATTGCCAGGATTCACCAGCTTGTGGGATTAGCATCTATCACCACGTAACACGATCGTTGCATTAGGATCTGTTGCCACGATTCCCGAGTTCATGGCCTTAGGATCTATCACCGCGCAACACAATCGTTGCATTAGAAACTTTTGCCATGATTCACCAGATAGTGGAATTAGGATCTATTGCCACTGAACACAATCATTGCATTTGGATCTATTGCCACAATTCAGCAGTTCATGACATTAGGATCGATCGCCACGAAACACAATCATTGCATTAGGAACTTTTACCACGATTCTCCAGTTCGTGGCATTAGGATCTATCACCACGGAATACAATTGCTGCATTAGGATCTGTTGCCACGATTCACCAGTTCGTGGCATTAGGATCTATCGCCACGGAACACAGACATTGCATTGGGATCTGTTGCCGTGATTCACTAGTTCGTGGTGTAAGGATCTATCGCCACAGAACAAAATCACTGCATTAGGATCTATTGCCACGATTCACTAGTTCGTGGCGTTAGGATCTATCGTCCCAGAACACAATCATTGGCCTCACGATATTTTACAAAACGTTGGCCACTGTGTGAACAAATTAATGTGTTGTGTTCATCGTGTTCCTCAGGAATCATAAGGAAGGATTTGTTTATTTTCTGGACGATGGAATGATTCAGTTATCAGGTGAATGTGCTCTAAGTTCAGTGATGTGTGATATCAACAGTGAACCGAAGCAAAATGGAGAAAATTATGAAGCTAAAGGAGGCACGGGGAGTATGTGCTTTTTATAAGAAAAACGCACTTCTTTGCTAACTAAGCGCGTCTCCATTATGCTTGTCCACGTAGACTAAGGCACCATCAGTCTCTCCTCTTCTTTCTTGTTCATTTTCTCTGCGAGAACACCCACCATGGCCAACGTTTCACCGCGAAGCCCGCCGAGGGAGCCACCATGCAAGAGACAGTGTCCCCCCCCCCCCCCCCCCCCGAGAGGCTCAACAAAAAAAATCATCATCTTCGCTGTTGCCCCCCCCCCCTCCCAATATTGGAGCTACAAGACCATAATTGGTATATGTATCATCATCTTCGTTGTCGTCATCTTAATTTTTTGATGGAACTCCATGTGCCTCTATCGAAGGGTTAATGTGACACTTCCCCCAGATATGCTAAGGAGCAGCCCGCGGAGGTTCTTGTTTAGCGGGGCTTAGCCTCAAACTACTGTTCTAGTGCAAGAGTATGAGACAATTGTTTTTACGTGGTTCGGGCCGCAAGGATCGTAACACCCTACTCCACACTGGATTGTATTGCTTGATGAGTGTGTATGTGTATGCGTGTGTATCGGGGATTCTGAGTCTGGTCCTTTGTATCGGTGGCGGTCCGAGCCCTTTATAACCAAGACTAGATGCCTTACATGTGGTGTTTCGGGGCCCGACAGGTGGCCCCATGGCGATCTTATCCTAAAAGAACTAAGGCTTCCTGCATAAGCTCTCTGAGTGTGGTAGTGGAGACTCGCCGTCTTGCCGCCTTCCTTATCAGTAGCCCATGCGTCGTTGCTGACTGTGGCTATGGGGTCACTTCAGCCTGTCTTGTTGCCGCAAGCAACCCACATGGCCAAGTGGGATAGTCCTGCAGCGCCTTCATTGTGATGCGATTAGTCATAGCGGCCTCTAACCGTTGGCGTGCTTTGCGTCGTGTGTCAGAGGTGGGTGCGAATCTTCAATGCCTGTCTGAGTGGAGCGCTCCAGCTTTTAACTCTTGCACCTTACCGTCTGGGGTGGTGCTGCGAGACACGTGGTAGCGTCAGGGTAGGTCCTCGCCGGGGAAGCTACCCCTGGTCCTTTGTGGCACGTGGTAGCTTCGGGGCTCCCCAGAGCACGTGGCAGCTCCGCTCTCTCCTAAGAGGGAGGGCGCTTGGTCTGGCGCTCCTGGCTATGTGGCAGCTCTAGAGCTTCTCCACCGAGGTTGTGCGAGGTCTCCCCTCAATACGTGGTGCCTTGGGAGGTCGTCTCCCCTTAGGGTCTTTATCCCATCCTTCGTGCCCCACGTGGCAGCACTGGGGCTGGATCTTGCGGGAGGCTGAAGTCTCGACTCCTTCTAGACATGTGGCACTACCGGACATGCCCCAGTGTCTCCATCCTGTGTGCGAGGGTACCCGGTCTGCAGGGTACCAACAATGGCCCCTGGGTCCACCTTGGGGCAAGATGGGGAGCCCAAGGGTGGAGCCCTTTCCCTGTTTTCCTGCACTGGGCTTTCAATTATGTCTTGGATAGTTGAAGCGATGGGCGCTTCTACCAATCATCGCCACACGTCCTCTTTCGGTTGCAGAGGCTACAACGAAGGGATCTTTGCTTGCTACAATATCTCTGTCCTTTGTGGCGCCTTTAATTGCAGCGGTCCCCAATGCATCTTATATCACTTTTGCCCGCGCCGTGATTGTTGGAGATGCCTCAGCAGCTTCCCCAAGCGGCTGACAGACTGGGCCAGTGCGTCTGAGTGGGGACATAGGACCCGTTGTCATGGGTGCGGTGTGCTGAGTGGTGCGGTCTGATCCTTCGCTCGAAGTACTCAGGCGTCGTGGGTATGGTAAGGGGGGGGGGAACCTTCGTTTATAGGGAACAGTTCCTTCATTACCAAACTCCGCAACCCGAGTTTTCGCCTTCTTCCTCGAGCGCCCGAACCTCCTTCACCGCTTTTGTCAAGGCTCTCACCTTAGCCCGCCCCAATGACTTCCATGCTGCCTCCTTCCCGCTTTCGATCGGCCAAAGAGCTAGTGCCGATGAGGCGGCTCCTTGGACGAAAAGCTCCAGAGTGCGGATGGATGATCCGCTATGGATCTCCTGATCTTCGACATCTGCGCGAAGACAAGACTGTTCTCTTCGTTGCCTACACCACTACTGGGCTTGCACCCCCGTTGTCAAGGTTCTTTCTTGAAGTGCTGGTGAAGTATGGGCTGCAACTTCACCATCTCACGCCAAACTCTATCGCCTTGGTGGCTATGTTCGTCCACCTATGCGAGGCATTCGACGCTGAGAGGACGACATGGAGCGTCGTGCTCAGTAGCTTTCTGACCGGGAGGTGACTACATAGAGAGAGGCGAAGTGCCTCCAGGCTTCCTGTATGGCCAAGGCCCAAGGGGTCCAGGATTTCTTGGCCCGTGCAGGGGCGGTGCTGGAACCCCTCGGCCTTGGTACCATGCCGCGTGGGGAGCCATCTCAGGGAGTGGCCTAGTTCCTTCCTGCCATGGAGTCTCTCTGTTTTTCGTTGGGGTCGGTGAACACCATCCTTGCAAGGCGGCTGGAGGGCGAAGGAAAGGAGCTGGCTGAGCTGGTGGCCTATCACGTCCTAGTGTGCATCCAAAGCTGGTACCTGTAGATCCCACTCAATACACTGGAGAATGGTCCCTTTGATGAGCGGGAGGCTGAGGCTAGGGTCAATGTCCAGTGCCTTGCTAAGGAGGTGGCTTCTTTGTTCCAGTGTAGCTGAGACTGGTGGCACCTAGGCGCTATGTTTTTGTATCCGGGGATGACCCCTTTGTGTAAAAAAATGGTCATGAACTTGGGATTAGGGTGCTTTGCTTGTTAGCTTTGTCATGTGCTTCAAAAAGTTGCCCCGATTCCTTCTCTTGTGTAAGGTCTTGAAGAGCCTTTGTTGACGCCATTAGCTTTTTAGGGACCAACGCTTGCACAGTTGACGCGGCCGGTTTGTCGCTAGGTGACGTCCTGCCTATGGAACCCCCCTGAGAGTCCCCTTGGTAGGCGTGGCCAGATTGTTGGGTACGCCTACCACATAAACGCAGGGCGTCTTCAATAGGCTCACGATGGGATGGGGGAGCGCGAGTGACTGGTCTCGGCGTGCCCCCTTCGGGAGCGTCAGGATTTTCCTGAGTGTTGTTGTCGAAGGCAGGCTCTTGGGAGGTGCCAGAGGTGGAAGCTCTGGTGTCGTCCTCCATTTTTGTTGAAACATCGACAGCGGGCCCCCTGGGAGGTGCCAGAGCTGGACCCTCTGGCATCACCCACCATCTTCGTAGGTACGTCGACAGCGGGCCCCCCCGAGAGGTGCCAGAGCCGGATGCTCTGGTATTGTCCACCATTGTCGTGAAGTTGTCAACGGCAGGCCCCTGGTGTACAGGCTATCGCAGAAGAAACATGTTAGCAACAAGTGCAGGGCGGGAGATTTTACTCACTTATTCACACTTGGTACTGTTGTTGATGTCCTAGGACGTCGACGGCAGGCCCCCTGGGGGTGCCAGAGTTGGATGCTCCAGTGTCGCCCACTATCTTCGTAGAAGCATCGACGACAGGCCCCTAGGGATATGCCGGAGCTCAATGCTCCGGCGTCATCCACCATCGTCGTGAATTCATTGACGGCAGGCCCCTTGGGAGGTGCCAGAGCTGGATGCTCCCGCATCGCCCACCATCATCGTTGAGACATCGACGGTAGGCCCCTTGGGAGGGTCTGGAGCTAGACGCTCCGACAGCTTCCACCATCATCGTAGAGTCGTCGATGGCAGGCCCCTGGTATACAGGCTATCACAAGGGGACCATGTTAGCAACAACTGCGAGGTAGGGATTTTTATGCACTTCTCCACACTTGGTGCTGTCGTTGGGATTCTGGGATGTCGATGGTAGGCCTCTTGTGAGGTGCCGAAGCTGGACGCTCTGGCATTGTTCACCATTGTCGTTGAAATGTCAATCGCAGGCTCCGTGGGAGTGGTCAATGCTGGATGCTCCAGCATCGCCCACCATCGTCGGATAGTCATTGATAACAGGCCCCTTGGGAGGTGCCGGACTTGGGTGCTCCAGTGTCACCCACCATCATCAGAGAGTCATCCACGGCAGGCCCCTTGTATACAAGCTATCGCAAGTGGACCATGTTAGAAACAAGTGCTAGGTAGGAGAGTTTACTCACTTATCCATGCTTGGTGCTGTCGTTGACGTTCTAGGATGTCAACGGCAGGCCCCTTGGGAGGAGCCGGAGCTGGACGCTCCAGCGTCGTTCACCATCGTCATTGAGACATCGACGGCAAACCCCTTGGGAGGTGTCGGAGCTGGATGCTCCGGCGTCGCCCACCATTGTTGGATAGTCATCGACGGCATGCCCCTTGGGAGGTGCCGGAGCTGCGTGCTCTGGCGTCGCCCACCATCATCGAAGGCTCGTCGACGACAGGCCCCTGGTATACAGGCTATCACAAGGGGACCATGTTAGCAACAAGTGCGAGGCAGGAGAGTTTACTTACTTATCCGCGCTTGGTGCTGTCGTTTACGTTCTAGGACGTCGACGGCAGGCCCCTTGGGAGGTGCTAGGGCTGGACGCTTCGGCATCATTCACCATCGTCGTTGAGACGTCGATAGCAAGCCCCTTTGGAGGTGTCGGAGCTAGATGCTCCGGCGTCGCCCACCATTGTCGGATAGTCATCGATGGCAAGCCCCTTGGGAGGTGCCGGAGCTGGGTGATCCGGCATCGCCCACCATCATCGGAGAGTCGTCGACCATAGGCCCCTTGTATACAAACTATTGCAAGGGGACCATGTTAGCAACAAGTACAAGGCAGGAGAGTTTACTCACTTATCCTTGCTTGGTGCTGTCATTGGCGTTCTGGGATGTCGACGGCAGGACACTTGGGAGGTGCCGCAGCTGGACGCACTGGCGTCGTTCACCATCATCATTGAGACGTCGATGGCAGGCCCCTTGGGAGATGCCGGAGCTAGGTGCTTCGGCGTTGCCCACCATCATCGGAGAGTCATCGATGGCAGGCCCCTTAGGAGGTGCCGAAGCTGGATGTCCCGTCATTGTCCACCAACTTTGTAGAAACGTCGACAGCGGGCCCCCTCGGATGTGCCAAAGGTGGATGCTCTGGCATCGTTCACCATATTCATAAAAACGTCGATGGTGAGCCCCTGGGAGGAGTCGGAGCTACGTGCTCTGGCATCATCCACCATCATCGTGAATTTGTCAACGGCAAACCCCTGGTGTACAGGCTATCGCAAGAGAAACCTGTTAGCAACAAGTGCGCGGCAGGAGAGTTTACTCACTTATTCACGCTTGGTGCTGTTGTTGACGTTCTGGGACGTCGACGGCAGGCTCCTTGGGAAGTGCCGGAGCTGGATGGTCCGTTGCACCTTGCTTCGTATGACCTGCACAAATAACGGAGGTTCATATTATTTTGCTCGCTTGTGATCTTTTCCTATCCTTAAGTATAGTCATGTCTTATAAACCTAGCCTGGTACACGAGATTTGGGTAATTCTGTGCATTGGCACTCACGGTCCGGCTTCTTTCTTATTCGAGGTGTGAGCGTCCTGGCCCCTGATACTTAGTCGCAGCATTGGTAGGCAAAGTGCACATGCTTAGGGTACAGGACCAAGCTAAGCACGCTTCACGCTCTGGACCTCCAACTCGTGGTTGGCCTTGCGCGGGGAACCATTTGGCACCACAGGGCCCCAAGTAAGAGGGGAGTCGCGAGGTTCCAAGACACCTTGCAGGTACCTCAAATACATCTACTTGCAGCAGGGTTGCATGACTCTACTAGGGACGATACAGAAAAGATCTCACCAAGTACATGAATACGATGTACAAAAGACGAGACTAGTTTGATTGACCAAAAAATTAAGAGGTAACGTAAGTGATCATAAGAGAAAGCATATGGTAAGACAGTGAATTTCTATCATTGGTGTTCACATGAGTGAATTGGCTTTACAATATGGCAACAACCTACTCCAGTTGGCAAGGGAGGTAGAATGTTCATGCTTAGGGTACAGGACCAAGCTAAACGGCTAAACACTCTGGACCGGTCCCTCCCAGAGCTAGGTTGTCCTATATGCCGTTCCTTGGCACCATGATGCCCTGCACTGTCCTACTTTTAAGCTTAGGGATAGAACTTATGGAGGTGCTCTATGTTCCATGGGTTGGGAAGGGGCTCTCCTTCTTCTGTCGCGAGGTGGATACATCCAAGGTGGGATACTTGTGTCACTCGGAAAGGGCCTTCCTAGTTGGGGGAACGTTTGTGCGACCCTTCTCGGTAGAGTATGCGCCACAACAATCTGTCACCAGTCTTGAGCTCTCTACTTCACACGAACCACTCTTGGTAGCGCCTCAGTGTCTGTCGATAACGTGTGTTTCGGATGGTGGCGTGCCACTTTGCTTCGTCGACGAGGTCGACATATTCTCGTCGGAGCGGTTCCTTTGAGGCTTGATTGAACTCTCAGACTCTGAATGAGCCCACAGCAATTTGGGGGGGGGGGGGGGGGGGGGGGGGACAGCCTCGGCCCCATACACCAGAAAGAAAGGCGTCTCTCCTAAGGCACGGCTGGTTGACGTCTGGCTCGGCCATACTGCACAAGGGAGCTCGTCGACCCACTTGGCACCATGCTTATCCAAGCTGTCATATGTGCGTGTCTTGAGGCACCTGAGAATCTCAGTGTTGGCCCTTTCAACTTGTCTGTTTCTCTTTGGATGAGCCACAGATGCATAACAAACTTGGACACCGAGGTCTTCACACTAGTCTTGGAAAGCTGCACTGGTGAGCTGGGTTCCATTGTTGGTGATGATCCTGTTCAAGACCCCGAACCTGAAGACAATTGATCAGATGAATTTGACTGTGGACTCCTTGTTGATGTTGATCACTGGGGCTGCCTTTGGCCACTTGGTGCACTTATCTATGGCGACGTAGAGGAACTGATACCCTGCGACTGCCCTAGGGAAGGGTCCCAGGATATCCAGCCCCCAGACTGCAATAGGCCAGGAGGGCGGGATCATCTGCAATGACTGCACTGGTGTGTGCATTTGATTGGTGTGGAATTGGCACGCCTTGCACTTCTTGACTAGTTCAACGACATCTTGTAGTGTTGTTGGCCAGTATAAACCATGCCAGAAGGCTTTGCCAACTAGCGTGCGGGAAGCCGCGTGATTCCCACACTCTCCTTTATTGATTTTCTGGGAGCAAGTCGCAACCTTCTTGCCGAGTTATGCACTGTAGGAGCACGCCGTTGGCACCACGTCAGCAAAGATCACCTTCTACCAGCATGTAGCATTTCACCATCCTCACGATTCTCTAAGCAGATGTTGGGTCCTCCGAGAGGAGGTTGTCCTTCAAGTAGTCTCGGACCTCCGTGATCCACACATTGGGACTGTCCTGGACTTCCAGATCTTGGGTGCCAGGTTATTGGGGATCCTTGGTGACGCTCAACAACCTTGGTGGCCCCCATGGTCGTAGGGCTGCCGTGGTTGCCAGCTCCGTGGGGCTGGGCTCACTTTCTTCATTAGGCCCCACTGGCCTAGCGATCGGCCTCACCAACCTCCCGCTGAAGACCACTTCTGGAACGGGGGCTCCTGTGGATGCCATGGTGGACAGGGCATCAGCGATGGAGTTGTCAGCGCGTGGTACATGGCAGAGATCCAAGGCCCCGAATCCAGCTTCTAGTTTCTTGACATGTATCAGATATGCCACGAGCTCCGGGTCGTTGCAGCAGTACTCACCCCTAGCCTACTTGATCATCAGCTGGGAGTCTCCCTTGACCAGCATTTGCTGGACACCGAGACTCTGCACAGATGTGAGACTGAAGATGAGGGCTTCGTACTCCGCCATATTGTTAGTGGCCTTGAAGTCGAGGTGCACTGCGTACTTAGACTGCTCCCCTGCTAGCGAGGTGAGCAATACACCAGCTCCAGCCCCTTGCTTCCTTGAGGATCCATCGAGGAAGAGTGTCAAGTAAGGTCCGGTAAGTACCAGAGCCCTGGGCTCTGGTTCCCTTATCTCCCAACCCCCTGGGTTGCTGGGTGAGGGGGTCCACTCGGCAACGAAGTCTGCCAGAGCTTGACTCTTGATTGCAAGTCATGGCAAGAAATCAAGTTCGAACTCCGCTAATTCAGCCGCCCATTTGGCTATATTGCCAGTTGCATTCGGGCTGCGCAGCACCGCTCCTAGTGGGAAAAAAGTCACCACTGATACTCGGTGTGCTTGAAAATAATGGCGGACCTTCCTCAATTCAATTAGCACCGCATAGAGAATCTTGTGCACTTTAAGGTACCTTGTCTTTGCCTCATGCAGGACTTCGCTGATGAAGTAGACCGGGCGTTCGATGGTCCGGACCCCTTTTGGGGATTTCGGTGCATCTTCATCATTCTGCTCCAGGTCCAACGACCCCATGTCTCCTGGGGCTAGCGCTTCCTCTTGGGTTGGGACCCAGAGGCTCTTTGGACTCCGGGGCCCCCTTGGGGGACCCGGACGTCATCTGGGGGCTGGGACCCAGAGGCTCCTTGCTCTCCGTGGCCCCCTTGGGGGACCCAGACGTCCTTTTGGGGGCTGAGACCCAGAGGCTCCTTGCCCTCCGGGCCCCCTTGGGGACCCAGACGTCCTCTAGGGGCTTAGATCGAGAGGCTCCTCGACCTCTAGGGCCCCCTTGGGGGACCCGGACATCCTCTTGGGGCTGGGACACAGAGGCTCCTTGCTCTCCGGGGCCCCCATGGGAGACCCGAAGGTCCTCTAGGGGCTAGGACACAGAGGTTCCATGTTGTTGGGGTTCCCCGCATGCTCCAAGCCCTGGGGCTAAAAGTCAATGGCAGGGGTCCCTTCCTTTCGATGGGGCTGCTGGTGACCATCCCGCTCTGCAACCAAAACCATGCTTACCACCTCTATTGTGGCGGCGATGTAGAGGTACAAGGACTCTTTGGGCTCCGGTGCCACCATTATTGGCAGCATCATCAGCTGCTGCTTTAGCTCGCGGAACGCCTTCTCCACTTTATCAGTCCAGACGAATGGTCTGGACTGGCGCAGGAGCTTGAAGATAGGAGGGCCTTCTCAGCCACCCTAGAGATAAACAGTTGAGAGCTGCCAAGCACTCTGCAAGCTTCTGCACATCCTTGATGCGGGGTGGGGGCCGCATGAGCTCCACCGCCTTGATCTTTTCTGGGTTGGCGTCAATCCCTCAATATGAGACCAAGAAACCGAGGAGCTTCCCAGCTTTGATTCCGAACACACAATTGTCGGGGTTGAGCTTCGTGCGTGTGGTTCGCAATCTATCAAAGACTAGGGTGAGGTTTTTTAATAATGATGTATGTGACTGGATTTTTACTATGATATCATCGACATATACCTCTACTAGGTCCTGAATGAGGTCCCTGACTGTTTTATGCATAGCTCGTACAAAAGGTGGGGAGAGCATTCTTAAGACTGTAAGGCATGGAGACATAGCAGTAAAGGCCATCTACGGTTATGAATGCGGTATGTTCTTCATCCTCTCTAGACATTGGGAGTTGGTGGAACCCTGAATACGCATATAGAAATCATAGCATATCGCACCCCAAAGTTGAATCTACGATTTGATCAATTCTAGAGAGAGGAAAAGGATCTTTAGGACATGCCTTGTTGAGGTTGGTGTAGTCAATGCACATTAGAAGCTTACCGCCAGCTTTAGATACGACAACCGGATTGGCCAGCCAACTGGGATGGTGGACCTCCTATATGAAGCCAGCATTGAGGAGCTTCTTGATCTCCTCGCGGATGAAGTTCTGCCAATCGATGGACTGCTATGGGCCTTTGTTGTTGCGGCAGTGTGTCGTGCTAGATCTTCATACGGTGCTTGATCACTTCCCTGGGGATGTCTGGCATCTGTGACGGTTGCCAGGCAAGACATCGACGTTAGCTCACAGGAAAGTAGTGAGTGTCGCTTCCTGCTCACTATCCAGACTCCCCACGATGTGGGTGGTTTGAGCCGCATCAGTGCCAATCTGGATTGTTTTGATGGGTACGTCATCATCGTCGGAGGGTTGTACTTGTGGCGCAGTGGCGCGGCTGCGAGCACGTGGGTCTGGCGAAGGCTTTCTTGTCTCAGCATCATTCAGGATAGGTGCTGGGACCTTTGCCAATGCTCAGAGCTTCTCCAAAACTATCACCATAGTAATATGATATTCGTATATCTTGAGGACGCCGAAAGGTGTTGACATCTTGAGGATGTGGTAGCCGTAATGGGCTACAGCCATGAACTGGTAATGGGCTGGCCTGCCAATAATGGCGTGGTAGGGGAGGCTAACCTCCACAATGTCGAACAGGATATTTTCCATCCTGAAGTTCTCTGGTGTCCCTAGAGTCACCCGGAGGTGGATGCGGCCGTTCAAGACAACACTCTTCCGTCCTACCCCCGAGAATGATCTTGATGGGATGAGCTTGGACACGGGGATCTTTAGCTTGCTGATGGCCGCACAGCTGATGAGGTTGAGGCCAGCTCCATCATCTACCAGAACATGGTAAAACTTTACATTGGCGATGGTGGGGGCGACGAGGAGGGGCAGCTGCCTGGCTCCCCATGTTCTCAGGACAGTCAGAGGCGTCGAAGCTAATTGTTGTCTCCATCCATTTGTGATTCAGCGTCGGGGCATGCGTAGAGGTCGACGAAGTCATTGCCCAGCGCAGGGTCTTGACTTCATTCCTGGAAGCGGGTTCCCAAGATCCTTTACAGATGATGTGGAGTGCTTTGCGACGCTCGTGTTCGCTGTTGAGGTCAATGTTCACAGCCTGGTGCACCGTTTCCACGGCGCGTTCCGACCTTTGGAACTCCCTCTCCACGTCTTTGTTAAAACAATGGTCAACCTTTTGCGGCGTGATCTCTCTGCACCTCGCAGGCTTCATGAACACCATGGTGGTGAAAGCACCACCACATTTTTGAGGGAAAATGCCCCTAGCTTGCGCGCCAAATGTCGAAGGGTCAATGCGACACTTCTCCTGTATCTGCTAAGGAGCAGCCCGCGGAGGTTCTTGTTCGGCGGGGCTTAGGCCTCAGACTAGTGTTCTAGAGGAAGAGTATGAGATAGTTGTTTTTACGTGGTTCGCGCTGCAAGGAGCGTAACACCCTATTCCACAGTGGATTGTATTGATTGGTGAGTGTGTATGCGTATGTGTGTGTATCGGGGATTCTGAGTGTGGTCCTTTGTATCGGTGGCGGTCCGAACCTTTATAACCAAAACTGGACGCCTTACAGGTGGGGACTTGGGGCCCGAAAGGTGGCCCCGAGGCGATCTTATCCTAAAAGATCTAAGGCTTCCCGCATAAGCTTCTCTGAGCGTGGCAGTGGACACTCACCGTCTTGCAGCCTTACTTGTCAGTAGCCCATGCTATTGCTGATGGTGGCAGATGGAGACCCGTCAGCCTGTCCTGTTGCTGCAAACTACCCACTTGGCCAAGTGGAATAGGCCTGCAGCACCTTCATTGTGATGCGATTAGTCATAGCGGTCTCTGATTGTTGGCGTGCTCCGCGTCGTGTGTCAGAGGTGGGTGTGGACCTTCAATGCCTGTCTTAGTGGAGCGCTCTAGCTTTTAACTCCCGCACCTTACCGTTTGGGGATGCTGCGAGACACGTGGCAGCGCCGTTGCAGGTCCTTGCCAGGGAGGCTAGCCCCGGTCCTTCATGGCACGTGGCAGCTCCAGGGCTCCTCGAGCACGTGGCAGCTCTGCTTTCTCTTTAAAGGGAGGGCGCTTGGTCCAACGCTCCAGGCTATGTGGCAGCTCTGGACCTTCTCCACTGAGGTTGTGCGAGGTATCCCCACAACAGTGGTGCCTTGGGAGGTTGTCTACCCTGAGGGTCTTTGTCCCATCCTTCGTGCCCATGTGGCAGCACTGGGGCTGGATCTTGTGGGAGGTGGAGGTCTTGACAACTTCTAGACACGTGGCGCTGCCGGACATGGCCCGGTGTCTTCATCCTGTGTGCGAGGGTACCCGGTCTACAGGGTACCGACATCTTCAAACTGATCACATGTTCTCATTTGAAGAGTGGAAGCATCACTGGTTGATCCCTCAATGTCATTCCTAGCCCATGCGTTCCTATCCTCAGTTATGTGTGGCATATTGATACAGTAAGTCGTCGATCATCAAATGTCTCACTCGTTGCAATAACATACTATTTGCGACGGACAGTAAACTGTCGCAGTACCATGCTATTTGCCATGGTTGTGACATCGTTGCAGTACCATACTATTTGCCATGAATGTGAAATCGTTACAATACCGTGATATTCGTTGCAATACGTTTGTCGACTGTTGGAGTCGGCAGATCCCCTGACACTACGAAAGTGTGGAAGGAGTTTGTGGTTCGGTTTGGGCGCGCGGAGACTCAAGTAGGTGAAACGCGATTGGACACGAGTGACACAGTAGTTTACGTGGTTCGGGCCGCCTGAGCGTAATACCCTACTCCACGGGTGTGTGTGTGTGTTGTATTAACTTGTGAGCTTCAGAGTCTTCGAGAGTTCTCCCCCTCGTGTATCGTCGGTTTGTCCTTTTATAGTACAAGGACAAACTGTTACAAGTCAGCCTGGCCCGACATGTGGCCCTGGCGGTTATTGGTATTGATACACGAGATTAATTATTGTTAATAACCCTGTAACGGCTCCAACAGTGCCGTTACAGGTGTTAAGATCATCCGATTAAATATCATTAACGTGGAATTAATGATAATTAATCGGGTCTTGAAGTCTGCGGCTGTCCTTTGGAGATCCGGAGCCGTTACAACGTCTCCCGGGGGTTTGAAGCGGCCAGCTCCGACGTATGGACACGTGGCAGCTCCGGAGCTTGCTCGTGGGAAGCGGGAAGCTCCGGGGCGGCCTGGCACGTGTCAGGTCCGGAGCTTCTCTCTGTCAGGGGTTACCTCCGGAGGTGCCGTTTCAGTACTTGGCCCGGAGCTTCACCCTTGCGGGTAATAGCTCTGGTCTGACAGTACACGTGGCAACCTAGGGGCTAACCATGTTGAAGAAGCGGGTCCGGTTACGTCTGACAAGTGGGCCCCCGAGGGTCTTCAATTTGAGTAGATGTCCTTCCCTTGAGATCTTTGTATCCTCAGGGGGTGTATGGTTTTTAGGGTACCGACAGTGGCCCCCTGGACCTACCTCCGGGGAAGGACAACGGGATGAAGTCATTCCGCCGGAGGTGGGTCCACACTTGCGACTCTTGAACTGGGTCTTCAAGGGTCTTTGGAGGTGCCTTTGGTGGGACTTTACGGTTAAGTGCCGACGCGTGGCGCACCTCAGGCGGCAGATAAGATCTTTGACGTGCGGATCTCTCGCAATTGAAGGTCGTCGGTTCCCGATACGAAAACCGTATCGGTTCCGCGCGCCTTGTCAGTCCGCCGCCTTTGGGTTTCCCGCCTCGTGATGACAACTGTTCGCCTGGGTAAGAACCTCGACTTGATCGTCAGGGTGGTCCCGGGCCCTCTTGTCATCGGCTGGGTTGAATTCTTGAGTAGTATCCTTGACTCCCCTGCAGTTTCCATCCAAGCGTTGCGTGGGCTTACTTAAGAAGGAAAGCGCACCGTCGGGAGTTCTTTACGCTTTCCATCTGTTCTTGCGCTCAAACTCCCAACTCGTGTTTTGCTTCTCTTCTCTCGCCTAGCTGTGCTGCGATGGAGTTGGGTCTGCGTGAGAGTCGTTTGAAGACGGAGAGCGATCTGAAGAAGGTCCGAGCCCTCATGGGGTGGTCGTCGGACTTCTTCAACCGTTCAGTCCGCGCCGGCGGGGAGCTTCCCTTTAAAAAGGAGCACTCCGGCGAAATGGTGTACTTTTCATCGTACGCCATGGTGGGGCTGATCCCACCGTTTTCTTTCTTCTTCTTGATGCTGCTGGACTTCTATGGTCTGCAGCTATACCACCTTGGCCCTCACTCCCTCCTCCTTGTGTCCATCTTTGTCCACTTCTGCGAGATGTGGGTGGGCATCCCTCCCTGCATCGAGCTCTTCCGCACCTTCTTCACCGTCCAAACCACCGGCCGAAGTGACGAGTACCTTGGCTTCTACTACTTTGTGCAGCGCAAGAAGTGCCCGTTCAAGTACCTCCGGTCGTTCCCTTCCGGGAAGTGGGATGACTGGAAGAAAGATTGGGTAGTCATCCGGGTGGAGGAGCACGAGCGGTTGGAGCTGCCAGACGGTCTGCCCGGCATTGACACGTCGGTGTGGAGCGAAGTTCCGGTGCTGGCGGCAGCTTTCGACCCCATCCTGTCCAGGATCCGCCAATGTGTGGAGGGAGGACTGACTCCCCAGGCGGTGTTCTGCAACTTCCTGTCCAACAGGTGGGCACCGCTGAAGAGGAGGGAGAAGCTCGCCTGGGCCCTCAACAGCGTGATGGACGAGGACCGGGTCGAGACCAGGTTGAAGTCCAGCATGGTGGGGAAGTCCTTGGAGTTTCACCTCAAGAAATTCCAGCACGGCATCGATGTTGACGGAGAGTACTTGACTCCACCGCCGGCTTTCCTCCCCCTGAACGTGGAAGTTGAGTTTAGCAGGGAGCTCCGGCGGAAGATGCCCGCGCTTGACGACCTTGGCGTCGTCGAGAGAAGATCGACCGCCCGGTTGGCGATTCCCGGGTTGTCGGAAGGCGGCTCCACCCCTGTCTCTCCGCCAAGAGCTGAGGTCACGGGCAAGGGCAAGGAGCTGGCGGAAGAGCCGGAGAACCGGAAGAGGAAGCTGCGACATGCTGACGGAAGGTCCGTCGGGCTTGCTACTTCCCCGCCAGTTCCCCGTCCTCAGGAAGGAAGATCCTCCGCCGCTGTAGCGTCTGTCCCCGTGGTGGGGTCTTTTCGGAGCGCTACTGTTCCGGCGGTGGGATCCTCCCGGAGTGCGGCTGTCCCCGTGATGGGTCCCTCCGGAGGTGCCAGCTCCGGACAGGCGACTCCGGTTCGAGAAGCGGTGAGGGCCTCCAGGTCTAGGAGTTCCTCCCGGTCAAGGAGAGCTCCGACCCGGGAAACGCCCGCGGCTACGGCAAGTCCTGGGAGTCCTCCCGGAGCTCCTACGCCGACCGTGGCCAGCCCGGAACGTCCGGGAAAGAAGTTCCGCGCAAGCTGGTGCGTGAGCCTCCCAAGGTAATTTTTCTTGCTTACCTCAATTAACTTTTAATTATAGCATCTGTTTGCTCAATTTCTTCATTCTTCATCTGCAGCGTTCCCAAGAAGGGGAGTGAAGCTCCGCCCTCAGCCACAGTGTCTGAGGCTGCGAGGGCTTCTGCTCCAGCCCCGGTGCCGCCCCAGGCGGAGGCTGCGACAGCTCCGGCGCCGGCTGTCGTGGTCATGGACCTCAACTCGTCTCCAGAAGTTCCCGTGGTAGCGCCGGACCACGGGATCGAAGATGCGCCAGCGGCACCCGCTCCGGAGGTTGAAGCTCCGGGCCCTGGTGCTGCAGAAGTAGATGCTCCGGCTGTTGAGTCGGAGGAAGTAGCGGTCCCGGCTTCAGAGCCGGAAAGTGCTGAAGCCCCGGCGGTTGAGCCGGAGGTAACTGAAGCCCCGGCGTGCGAGCCGGAAGTTGAAGTGGTTCCGGCAATTGAGCCGGTTACTTCCGAAGCTCCGGTCGCAGAGCCGGTAGCTATTGGAGCGCCGGCTGCAAAGCCGGTGATTGTGGAGGCGCCGGCTGCAGAGCCGGTGGTCGAAGAGGCAAGGGGGCTTGAGCCTCCCTCAGAAGAAGCGTCCCGGCCGGAGCCAGTGGAGGCGACGACGTCGATGGTACCCGTGGCGGAGCCAGAGTGCCTGAACGAAGTCGCCGACCCCCAGCCTGAGGGGGCGAATGAAGACTTGGTGGCGGGACCTTCTTCGGTGGCGACTGAGGCCATCCCAGAGGAGTGCCCTAGTGCCTTGGAAGCTCGGGGTTCCGCTCTCGTAGAGTGGGACCCAATTTTTGTAAATGAAGACCTGCTGGAACCAGCGGAGGAGACCCCAGAAGGTCCGGAGCCCATCTCGCTGTCGATGTCCATCGACAACGCTTGCTCCAGTCTACGCCAAGTCCAATTAGCCTTCTTCCACGACAGCAAGGCTCTTGAAGAGGAGCGCCAAACCCTTAGGAGGTGGCGTAATCGACTCCAATTCGAGACCAAGCTGGCGCAGTCGAGGATTGCTGAGGACAAGGAATGGATCAGGCGGGAAAAGGTCCGCCTGGAGCTCTGGGGTGAGATGCTGGACGAGAGGGAGAGCATGACTCACAACCTCGACGCCCAATCCCGGGAGTACCATGACCAAGCTAAGGCTGCTAACGACGCGGCCAACGCTCGGTTTGATCAACTCGAGGCCATCAGCATCGCACTCATCAAGCGCCGAGAGGCACTTGAGGGAAGGGAAAAGCGGCTCGAGGATGAGGAGCAAAAACTCCGGGAGCTACGGGATGACGTCTTGTGAAGTGAAGAAGAGCTCGCCGAGAAGACAGCTCTGGCGGACAAGGGTATCGAGGAGCGCACCAAAAAATTGGAAGAGCGCTGCCTCGAGGAGGAGGAGAAGACCTGGGTGCGGGGGCAGGAACTCTACGAGTACGAGTGTGCCCTTGTCGCCCGGGAGAAGAAAATAGAGGCTAGGGAGAAAGACCTGGTCGACCGCCGGAACAAGATCCACCTCCGGGAGGAGGAGCTCGGAAGACTTGAGAAGCGGGTTGCTGCGAAGATTCAGCAAAACGCCAAAGAAGTCGAGCGTCTTTCCCGCGAGAATTCGGAGCTGGCGGCGGCCCGGAGGTCCCTGGAAGAGATGAAGGGCCTGAGGAAGACGGACTCCCTGCAAATTTGGGAGTTCCTGAGCAAGGCCGACGATGCGCTAGCGCCGATGGGTTTCAGCCCCGTGCTCCCGGATGATCCGGAGCCGGAGCCGGACCTTGCTTTGCAAGCGTTGAGCGCTGCGGGCAGCAAGCTCTCCAAGGTGGGCGACGTCATCGCGGACCAGCTGGAGGTCGAGGGGCAATCCCTGGCTAGGAACGTCACAGAGTATGTGTTGACGTGCTACACTAGCCGGAACCCTCGATTCTCTTTGGACCCAGTGCTTGAAGGCCCCGTCGAAGGAGAAGGCGAAGCTACCCGAGCCAGCGTGTCAGAGGTCGCCCAGAAGGTCGCTGAGTTCTTCCATAGGGTCTAGGACTATCTTTCTTAGCCTTTATTTGTATCTTCTCTTCTTCCTCAATTTTGTAATCCCTTGTCTCCAGATGTAATCTCCGGTCTTCTGATGAAATGAAATCCCCAATTTTTCGTGAATTTCATTTTTTGTCTTCAACATCTTTGTCTTCACTTGGCCCCCTGGTAGATGTGCACAATTTGATTGTGGACATGTACCAAAAGGATGTTGAGTTTTGTTGAAGACAAATTTGCTTCGAACTCGTATAGTTTAGGTCCGAAGTTTTCGATAGTGAAGGTCCCTTGAAGTCGTCGGAGCTTAGAAGCTCCGGCACTGTCCATCGTCGGAGCTTAGTAGCTCCGGCAATAGCCTCTACCAACACGTTGAGTGTCGATAGTTAATACTTCAAGGTGTCGGAGCTTAGTAGCTCCGGCAATGACCCTTGCCACGCCTGGCTTGCTGGCAACAGACTCTAGTGATAGAGTCTTCTCACCATCTTTAAGTTAACGCCGGTGGGAGTCGGAGCTTGGTTAACTCCGGTTTTTCTCCATCAATATTGGGTTTATTTTTCCTGCACACTTAAGCCAAGAAAAACAGTAAAATTCGTTCCTTATCTATAACTTCGTCGCGGCTTACGGTTCTCAAGAGAATTTCAAGTTGAACACGATTTTTAGTATAATTGGATGAATTGTCTTTTCTTTTAGATCCAATTGTCCATGGACCCATCTTACTTTGGCCTGCCGGGATGTAGGTAGAGTGGCGTACTTAGGGTGCTTGACCAGGCTAAGTCGATAGCGCACTCCGGCCCTAGAATGGCTTGGCGGCTTTCAGGCGAGTTGGCCCCAGACGATATTTAAATCTAAAAAATCCGACAATTCAACTCGAATCGTACGTAAATCGGTCTAACTAGAATTTCTTAAGAATTGCACGTTTCTGTTATAGACAAGAAAGAGAAAAATAAAAATGTCGAGCCTTATGCAAAAATGAATGCACGTGGAGTCTATTTCACATGAAGATGTCTTTCATTATAGGTCCGGGGTACAGGGGAAACAAGTACACTCTTAGGGTACGGAACCAGGCTAAGTGTGTTCGGTTTCTCGTTTAACCCAGGGTAGTTAGCTACACTTCTAGTCCGGAGACTGTATCAAGTGTTGCATGAGCTTTCCAAACCTTTCGGGAAAGGTCCGGCTGCTCTCCCGGAGGAACTACCCGACTCTGTACAATGACTCTATAACATACACTTCAAGTTACTTAAGACTCACCTCCGTGGAATTAAGTGTAGAACTTACGGAGGTGCTCGATGTTCCAAGGATTTGGGAGAGGTGTCCCATCCTCGGTAGCCAAGCGAACGCTTCCGGGACGGGATACTTTGATCACTCGGAAGGGTCCTTCCCAGCCGGGGGAGAGTTTGTTTTGCCCTTCTCTGGATAGTATTCTCCGTAGCACCAGATCGCCTTCCTCGAGCTGTCGGTTGTGTACATGCCGCTGATGATAGCGCCGTAGAGCTTGGCGGTATCGGGCATTCCGAACAGCTGCTTGGCACCTTCCCTCCTCGAGGAGGTCTAGGTCTTCACGCCGGAGCTGGTCCTGCGCGGCTTCGTCGAAGGTCCGGACTCGGAGGGAACCCAAGGTGATTTCTGGAGGAAGGATCGCTTCAGCTCCGTACACCAGGAAGAAGGGTGTTTCTCCGGTTGCCCGACTTGGAGAAGTCCTGTTAGCCCATAGAGTGGGCGGAAGCTCTTCGATCCAATTAGCTCCGTGCTTTTTCAAACGCTCATAAGTGCGCGTTTTGAGTCCTTTAAGGATCTCTGCATTTGCTCTCTCGGCTTGTCCATTGCTGGCAGGATGAGCTACGGAAGCGTAGCAAACTTGTATGCCGAGGTCTTCGCAATATCCTTGAAATGCGGAGCTTGTGAACTGAGTCCCATTATCAGTGATGATCTTATTTGGGACTCCGAATCTGCTCACGATAGATTGTAGAAAATTGATTGCAGATTGTTTGTTGATCGTCACAACAGGAGTAGCTTCCGGCCACTTGGTGAACTTGTCGATGGCGACGTACAGGAACTTGTAACCTCCGACGGCTCTTGGGAAGGGTCCCAAGATGTCCATCCCCCACACAGCGAAAGGCCACGTAGGAGGTATCATTTGTAAGGGCTGAGCAGGTGTATGAATTTGCTTTGCATGAAATTGGCATGCTTTGCATTTCTTCACTAGCTCAGTAGCATCCTGGAGCGCTGTAGGCCAGTAGAAGCCGTGCCGAAAGGCTTTTCCGACCAGCGTGCGGGAAGACGCGTGGTTCCCACACTCACCTCCATGGATTTCTGCGAGGAGCTCGCAGCCTTCTTCCCTTGTGATGCACCGCATTAGGATGCCGTTGGCACCGCGCCGGTAGAGATCCCCTTCTACCAACGTGTATCTTTTAGCCAATCTGACTACCCGGTCAGCGGATACATCATCGTCAGGAAGGATGTTGTCTTTCAAGTAGTTCCGGATCTCCGAGATCCATGCATCGGAACTAACTTGAGCATTTGAGTCTTGCGTGCTGGGTTGCTCGGAGCTTCCGGCAGCACCTACGACCCTTGATGGCTGCCATGGTAACAGGGCCATCGGGACCGTCAGCTTCGGGATGCTGATCTCGCCCCCTTCGTTCAGTTCGGCAGGCTGAACTGTGGGTTTTGACAACCTCTGGACAAAGGTTCCGTCTGGAGCCGGAGCTCCGGTTGACGCCTTGGTCGAGAGTTCATCAGCTTCAGCGTTGTGAGCACGCTGAACATGGTGAAGGTCTAGGACTTCGATGTCCTTCTGAAGCCTCTGGACTTCAAGGAGATAAGCAGCCAGCTGGAGATTATTACAGGAGCATTCACCCTTCACCTGTTTGATGACAAGTTGTGAATCTCCTTTGACCAGCAACTGCTTGACACCATATGATAGTGCCACCTTTAATCCATATATGAGTGCTTCGTACTCTGCCATGTTGTTGGTTGCCTTGAAGTCAAGGTGCACCATGTATTTCACCTTCTCCTCGGTTGGTGCGAGGAGAAGGATTCCAGCTCCGGCTCCCTGCTTCTGCATGGAGCCGTCGAAGTAAAGGGTCCAGTGAGGCTTAGTGAAGGACGGAACTTGTGGTTCCGTCTTCTGCTCGCTGTGGCCCCCAGGGTTTAATGGAGAGGGAGTCCATTCTGCCACGAAATCTGCCAACGCTTGACTCTTGATTGCTTGTCTTGGAATGAATTCGAGGTCGAATTCAGCCAGTTCCGCTGCCCACTTTGCTATATTCCCAGTTGAATTGGGATTATGCAGGATCGCTCGAAGTGGATATGAGGTTACCACCGAGACTTTGTGAGCTTGGAAATAGTGTCGAAGCTTCCTTGAGGCAATAAGAACTGCGTAGAGCAGCTTATGCACCTCTAGGTATCGAGTCTTGGCATCATGTAACACTTCACTGATGAAGTATACTGGGCGTTGAATGGTTCGGACCCTCCCGGAGGGGTCCGGAGCTTCCTCTCCATTGATCCGGACCCTGTCGGAGGGGTCCAGACTATCTTTGGGGACCTCCGGGTTCTGGGTGGAAGAACCCGGAGCTTCTTCAGGAATGACCTGGATCCTATCGGAAGGATCCGGGTCCTCTGAAATGGCTCCTTGTGGGTTCAAGTCTGGGAGCTGGGACCCAGACCCGCTTTCAGGAACCTCCGGATCCTCCCGAAGGGATCTGGATTCCTGAGTATTGGGTAGTTCCGGTCTCTCCGCAACCAGAACCATACTGACGACTTCGTCAGCTGCTGAAATGTAAAGCAATAAAGGCTCACCAGGGTTCGGAGCTACCAAGACTGGTAGGGTGGTGAGGAACTGTTTCAGCTCTTGGAATGCCTTCTCTGCTTCTTCAGACCATTGGAATGGTCCGGACTTCCTTAGTAACTTGAAGAAGGGAAGTGCCCTTTCCGCCAGTCTTGAAATGAACCGGCTGAGGGCTGCTAGACATCCAGTTAATTTTTGGACGTCTTTGATGCGGGTTGGTGGCCGCATGTCTTCAATGGCTTTTATCTTCGCCGGATTAGCCTCTATGCCCCGGTGACTTACCAGGAAACCAAGAAGCTTTCCGGAACTAACCCCAAATACGCATTTGTCTGGGTTTAGCTTCGTGCGGGTGGCCCGCAGCTTGTCGAAGACAGCCTGCAAGGTGTCCAAGAGGGACTCCTTGTTCTTGACTTTGACCACGATGTCATCAACGTACACTTCCACTATGTCTCTGATGAGTTCTTCGAAAGTTTTGTACATTGCTCGCACAAAAGTTGAAGCTGCATTCTTGAGACCAAAAGGCATGGCTGTGTAACAATACAATCCATCCACTGTGATGAATGAAGTATGTTCTTCATCTTCCCTAGACATCCGGATTTGATGATATCCTGAATATGCGTCTAGAAAACACAGTAACTCACACCCGGAGGTGGAATCCACTATCTGGTCTATTCTAGGTAGTGGGAATGGATCTTTTGGACATGCCTTATTCAGTGTGGTGTAGTCGATGCACATCCGAAGTTTCCCGCCGGCTTTAGGCACAACGACTGGGTTTGCCAGCCATTTTGGATGGTAGACTCCTCGGATGAATCCGGCTTCGAGCAACTTCTTCACTTCTTGTCGGATGAAGTTCTGTCGCTCTACAGATTGCTTCCGAGGTTTCTGGTGCACAGGCCGAGCGTCGGGGTAAATCTTCAGATTGTGCTCAATCACTTCCCTGGGGATCCCAGGCATTTGTGACGGTTGCCAAGCAAACACGTCAACGTTAGCCCGGAGGAAAGTGATGAGCGTGAGTTCCTATTTGTCGTTCAAGCCACCCGATATGCGGGTAGTTTGGGTGACATCGGAACCAATTTGGACGACTTTGACGGGAATGTCGGTGTCGCCGCTTGGCTGCACACGAGGTGCAGAGGTCGAGCCTCGTTGACGAATGCTCGGAGGTTGTGGAGCTTGCTTCTGTCTGGAGTCCTCTTCTTGCGCTGTGGTGAGTGCGTGGAGTTCCTCCAGAGCAGTTACTCCGGCAGTGCGATCTCCACGGATCCGGAGAACGCCTACTGGTGTTGGCATCTTCAACACCATGTATCCATAATGAGCAGCTGCCATGAATTTGTACAAGGCAGGTCTACCCAAAATGGCGTTGAATGGTAAGTTGATCTGAGCGACGTCGAAGATCAACTTTTCGGTGCGATACTTCTCCCGGGTCCCGAAGGTAACAGGGAGAGTAATAGCTCCGAGTGGGGTTATGGCCCCCGGGCCTACTCCGGAGAAAGGTCGAGAGGGCTGGAGGTCCAAAGGTCGAAGCTGAAGCTTAGTGAAAGCTTCGAAGCTGATGAGATTAAGCCCCGAACCTCCATCTACCAGGACATGATGGAGCTGGATGTTGTTGATTGTGGGAGATACCATCAAGGGTAGCTGGCCAGCTCCGACCATGCTTTGAGGACAGTCCGAAGCATCAAAAGTGATGGGTGTGTCCATCCACTTTCGATGTGGCTCCGGTCTAGCTGTAGGAGCTACAGCAGCCATATCCCGTCGCATAGTCTTGATGACACGACGAGAGGTGATGTCCCATGATCCACCAAAGATGGTGTTCATGGTTTTTCGACGCTCGTTGTCGGAGACGTCGGAATCATCGTCGACGGAGGTGTAGGCGGCTTTCAAGACCTTTTTGGGGTCCTGAAACCCTAACTCCTCTTCAGCCGGAGCTTCATCGACCTTTTGTTTTCCCTCCCTCTGTCCGAAGGGAGACCCTTCCCGGCGCTTGTGGTAGCGCTCGGCAAGGTTTTGGACCTCCCGGCAGTCCTCCAGTCTGTGGCTGCTCGTTTTGTGAATGGGGCACCACATCTTGGATTTGCCACCGTCTTCAGAAGACGGTCGAGGTCGCTTCTCGGGGCGTGGCCCCCGGCCACCAGGAGTTGCAGCGGCTGCAACGTTGGATGTGCCGGCCGACGGCTTCTTCTTGCCGTTGGTCTTCTTTTTCTTCTTGCCACTCCCGGAGGTAGCGGCTTCTTCTTTGGAGGATTTTTTATGATCCTCCAAGGCTGGTTTGGAGTGCATTTCACGGCCCTCCGCAGCTCTGGCACATTTGTCAGCCAGGCTGAAGAGCTCCGTGACGCTGGTGATCTCTTTGATCGCCAGCTTCTCCAACATCTTCTTGTCTCGTACACCCTGTCTGAATGCCACAATGACAGAAGCGCTTGAGATAAAAGGGATTGTGTTACGTACCTGAGAGAATCTCTGGATGAATGACCGCAAAGATTCTCCTCCTTTTTGCACGACCGCAAAAAGGTCCAGTTCAGTGCCCGGACGGGTGTATGAACTCCCGAAATTGGCGGTGAACTGACGGCACAGCTCCTCCCAACTGTCGATAGAGTTGGGTGGAAGGCTCATAAACCAGGACCTGGCGGTCCCAGTTAAGGCCACTGGAAAGTAATTGGCCATTACGGCCTCGTTTCCTCCAGCTGCTAGGATCGCAGTGGAGTATATCTGTAGAATTTTTCCGGCAAGTGTGGCCGGAACTTCTGTGGCCATTTAACCATGCACAGGTGCATGGCTAGGGCAGAATAGCCTCCTCCTACTCCTTCCAGAGTAGAAAGGTCTTGAGCATCTCGTCTTTCTCGAGCTCGCTCGATGTGGACACGGCCATCCTGTTGGCGGTATCGGCGATCAAGCTCCGCCCGGAGGTCGTGTGTCGAAAGCCGAGATGCAGTATGGGCACGTCGTGCTCCAGAGGGCAACGACGTCACTTGCTGTGACGCAGCTCTTCTCCGGTTGTTGGAGACATGTGGACCAAGTCTTCCAGACAACGTTCGTCGCTGCGACGGGGCCCGCCCTGAAGGAGGTGGACCCTGGTTGTTGAGGCGTTCGGCCGCTGCTGCGACCAAATGCTCAACATCAGCTCTCCATTGCTCCATGGCACCTTGAGATGCATCCGGAGGTGGTGGTCGCTGGAGGAGAGCACGCGCTGCATGGAGCGCGTGTTCTGGGTTGTCATGACTTGCCGGCGCAGAATGTGACGCCGGTGCACCATCATGTCATCCGGCATGTCTTGCCGGAGAAGATGGTGGTGGTGGGAGTGTGACTCCCACTGGAACTGAGGCTCCTGCCGGTGGCTGCATGTTGGAGGGATTGCCTCCGACAGCCTGAGCAGCAGGTTGCCCGTTGGATGATCCTGCCGCAGAATTCACCATTCTTGAAGATCTCAGGCACTCCCCTACCTGGCGCGCCAACTGTCGACTGTTGGAGTCGGCAGATCCCCTGACACTACGAAAGTGTGGAAGGAGTTTGTGGTTCGGTTTGGGCGCGCGGAGACTCAAGTAGGTGAAACGCGATTGGACACGAGTGACACAGTAGTTTACGTGGTTCGGGCCGCCTGAGCGTAATACCCTACTCCACGGGTGTGTGTGTGTGTTGTATTAACTTGTGAGCTTCAGAGTCTTCGAGAGTTCTCCCCCTCGTGTATCGTCGGTTTGTCCTTTTATAGTACAAGGACAAACCGTTACAAGTCAGCCTGGCCCGACATGTGGCCCTGGCGGTTATTGGTATTGATACACGAGATTAATTGTTGTTAATAACCCTGTAACGGCTCCGACAGTGCCGTTACAGGTGTTAAGATCATCCGATTAAATATCATTAACGTGGAATTAATGATAATTAATCGGGTCTTGAAGTCTGCGGCTGTCCTTTGGAGATCCGGAGCCGTTACAACGTCTCCCGGGGGTTTGAAGCGGCCAGCTCCGACGTATGGACACGTGGCAGCTCCGGAGCTTGCTCGTGGGAAGCGGGAAGCTCCGGGGCGGCCTGGCACGTGTCAGGTCCGGAGCTTCTCTCGGTCAGGGGTTACCTCCGGAGGTGCCGTTTCAGTACTTGGCCCGGAGCTTCACCCTTGCGGGTAATAGCTCTGGTCTGACAGTACACGTGGCAACCTAGGGGCTAACCATGTTGAAGAAGCGGGTCCGGTTACGTCTGACAAGTGGGCCCCCGAGGGTCTTCAATTTGAGTAGATGTCCTTCCCTTGAGATCTTTGTATCCTCAGGGGGTGTATGGTTTTTAGGGTACCGACAACGTTAAATCGTCGTAATACCATAAATCGTTGCAGTAACATACTATTACAACGAATGTGGAATCGTTGCAATACCCTTCTATTCGTTGCAATACGTTAAATCGTCGTGATACACTAAATCGTTGTAATACTATATTATTTGCCACGAATGTGAAATCGTTGCAATCACATACTATTACCACAAATGTGAAATCGTTGCAATACCATACTATTCGTTGCAATACATTAAATCATTGCAATATGTTAAATCCTTGTAGTAATATATTATTTTCCACGAATATGAAATCATTGCAATACCATACTATTTGCCACGATTGTGAAATCGTTGCAATACTGTACTATTCATTGCGATACGTTAAATCGTCGTAATATGCTAAATTGTTGCAATACTGTATTATTTGCCACCGATGTGAAATTGTTGCAATACCATACTATTTGCCACGGATGTAAAATCGTTGCAATACCGAGCTTTTCGTTACAATATGTTAAATCGTCACAATACGCTAAATCACTAAAATAACATACTATTTGCCACAAATGTGAAATCGTTGCAATACCGTACTATTTGCCACGATTGTGAAATCGTTGCAATACGTTAAATCGTCATAATATGTGAAATCATTGCAATAGCATACTATTTGCCACCGATGTGAAATCGTTGTAATACCATATTATTTGCCACGGATGTCAAGTCGTCGCAATAACCTGTCGCTATGAGACTTATTTCGATGATTCGTAAAAAACTATCGCCACGCTCTTTTTCATTGCAACAGTGACCTATTGTGACAAAAAACAACCTATTGCGACGAATTTTTTCATTGCGATAAACCGGAATCCTTGCAGTGAGATTAGTAAATTTTACTTTACGCAAGTTCTACATTTCACCTTCCGAATTTCAGCATGTGGAGTTACATGATTAGGGAGATGGTTAAGTCTTGCTAAGAATAAGCTCATGGTTTGTTGATCCATACTTTTGCAAGTGACTTTGCTTACGACAACATCATGGAGGAGGGTGGTCTGAGTGAGGCAGCACCCGATGAGGGGTCCGAAGCTCACAAAAAACTATGCACATCGCCGTGAACTTGTGTGCCGCTAGTGTGAAGCGTTTGCGGGTAGGACGCTTCCCTTCTGAATAGCTTACACTATAGGTCGTGAGCAGCACCTTTCTTTCCTTGACAGTATTATCGAATAAAAGGCCTATGTATTGTATGAATGTGATATTTCTGTGATGTGTTGTTGGGTGTCACATTGAACGACACCACACAGTGTGATTCCTGGAATGTCAGCACTCTGATCCTCATACACTGGTATCAGGACCGCATTGGCAATGGTGCACCTGAAAAGACATGTATTTTGAAAAGTTATAGTCTACAAGTGAGGATTCAGTACTAGGCCCACATAAAGACTCTTATTAGTGTAGGTACTTAAGGTGGCAAGCTAACTTGCTTGTTACTAATTTAGTAACGACACACATATGCTCAGGTAAGAGGTACGGTGCCATCGAAAGCTGGTCAATTTCAGTCAACTCTCCATATGAAGGAAGTGGTGTGGGCATTTATCGTAGCTTGGTGCGAGGGTGAATATGAATCTCTGAAAGTCTTCATGTTTCTGAGAATATATGAAACCTGGTCGCTGGCATGCTTCAGCCAGAAGAGTGGAAACCCCATCGTGCGGTCGGTAATACAATAAGATGTTACTCTTGAACTCTTCATGTTCAGTGAGTCACACGCAGTGCTCTCAATCAGCGTGCCTCCTTGGGGCTGTAGATGGTATCTGTCAGGTGATAAAGTACCTGAACGTGTTTGCTCATACGTGGCTTATTCGAGTTCCCCATCATGTGGTGCAAAAGAAAATCACAGTTCTCGAGACATGTGTTGCTCGAGGATGGCCCGTATGAAATGATACATGGCGTTAGTATTAATTTACAAATATATTATCGTGACTGCCTGAAATGCTGCCTATACGGTCTTGCCCTTGTGGCGCTATTTCTGTGAATTGTGAATGCATGTATTCTGTAGGTACACAAACCGCGTTAGACGTATTACGAGTAGAACACATTTGCGAGTGAACGATTCTAGCGCCACCGATAAGACGTATATGTCAGATGTAATCTGGTTAGGATTTTCTATTTTGTGAGTTACATAGTACCGGCGTTATTAAAATGAATCCATCAATACCTCTACTCCATGAAAACATGAAGATTCCATAAAATTTACAACAAAGCAATTCAAATACCTGGTTAAAACTTTGTTGGAAACTAAGTAGAATGTAGGTGAGTATAGTTGGACTTATAAACAGAGTTCCCTGTTTTTCATAGTTTCACTGCTGAAACTTGCACATCTCAGTGCATAAATGGCCAATGGGGGTGTGAAGCAGTTTTGGAAACATGGAGAATTCCTCTAAAACTTTTCAATGGAACTCCAAGACAGAAAACCACTCAAAATTGGTCAAAACCTAAATTACAGAAACTATCATAACTTGCTGTAGAAAACTCTCTAAGGGCTCGTTTGGCAGCTCAGGATCCCGGAGGGATTCCGGCCCATTCCCAGGCCCAAAGAACCCTGGGTTAAAACTTCCTCAATGGGCACATGGCAGCCCAAATTACTGGGCCGATCGACGCGGGAGCCCAGGGTTTTCCACCCCTACCTCGCCACCTCGGGCAGGAAAACCCTGCCGCCCTTGTGCGCTCCTCCGCACTGCTCACCTCCCACCCCCGATCCGCGCCGCCTCGCCTTGCTCCAACAGCCGCCTCGCTTGCCTAGCCTTGCTCCGACCGCCGCCGCGCTCGCCTCGCCTTGCGCCGATCGCCTCCCACCCTCGATTAATGTCGGTCATCGCTCCCACCTCCCCATGCCGCTCGCGTCCGCCCCTCGCTAAGATCTCCCTGCCCCCTGTGTGCTGTGCGCGAAGGTGACAGAGAGCAAGGCTGCCAAGGCAATGCGAGACGATCCGTGGCGGCATCCTTCGTCTACCGCTGCACCCCCTTCATCGGCAACAATACGCTTCCTCGCTCCTGATCGAGACGCCATGTTCTAATGTTGATCTCCTCTCCGATTTGTTGTGTGTCTGCGTGTGCAGGTGAACTTGCTCTCCTCAAGGCCACCATGGATCGCGACCTTGACTGTGTCAAAGGTATTGAGCTGCTACGTTATCTTCCCACATCGATGGATTGATTTCCTATGAAATAAAATTTGGTCTGGCAAACAATTTCTCTGACATTAGTCTGACAATTATGTAGCTCTCTTATACCATGTTTTAGTCTGGAAATTTTGTAATTACTGGTTGTCTATTATCATGTAGTTTATTTATTCTGTTGATCTTGACTTATGGACTCATCTCGTTTTGATAAATCACTCAATTACTTTTACTGCATCTGATAATATTACTGATCTGATTCAGAATCAGACGGGTTATTTCTTAGCTAAACAATATTGATCAGTGAAGCTCCCGGAACCCTCTCGGACTCCGGCAACAAATACACCGATGTCAGCTGTAGTCAATCGAGGGCATGGTACACCGTGGTTTGTTGCTGTGTTTGGTTGTCAATGGAATTGTTTGTCAGCTGTACTCAATCGAGGACTGCAGCTTTTTCATCAGTATGTCATTGCAGTTACAGTTTGGTTGTCAATTGAATTGTTTATCCGAAAAGTTATGCTCAGCCCCAGTGATTGATGTCAGCAGGTTCCTAGTCAGTGTTTATATTTGCTGTTGTTGTGGCAATGTCCTCTTGATTGTGTTGCTATATAAATTGCAAAATTTTACTAAGCATCCTTTTGATAGTGACATGTCTTTTTGCAATGATTCTGCACAATCTAATGTTTTGTCTGCAGTGATTACTGCTCATACTATCAACAACATTGGGATCTCTAAAGTTTTGTCCGCCTGATGTATCTTTGTACATGTATACCTTTAATCAGATTGAAGATGAAGAACAACCTGAGATATCAGAGGCATACAGTGTTACAACAGTGCCCTATGTTCATTTACTTGTCAAAATGACACATGTAGTGATGGATCCAGAATATTTTTATAAGATTGTAGTACTTATTGTGGCTTCTGTTAAAAATATGAATATTAAGTGATGAATTAAAATAAGCATTGATAAATTGTAGGCTTATTCGGTGTTCTTTGCCATAATTATAGTCCCATAATTACACTTTTCTGAATGTGTAATTATAGTCCCATAATTTTCGCATTTCATTAATTTTCCTGAATTTTACTTCATTTTTCTGAATTTCTGAGATTATTTTTATATTCCGGGATTTCTACCCCTTGGTTCCCAAATGGACACAGGGAACAAAAACCCAGAATTCCACCCAGGGAATTGGAAAAATCTCATTGCGGATTTGATTCCCTGAGTTTTTTGCCCGAGCACCCAAAGGAAGCATAAAGCTTCTTTTGGCAGCTCTGGATCCCGGAGGGATCGTCTCCAATTGCCTGGCCCAAAAATCCACACATCGAAATTTGCCCAGACGAAATTGGTAAACAAAAATCCCGGGCCGATTCGGGGGGAAGCGCCGGTCTTTCCGGCCTAGCCTCGGTACGTCGGGCTGCAAAACCCTGTGGTGCTCACGTGGCATCTCTCACACCGCTCGCCTACCCCCTTCTCGGCTTCCCTCGACTTCATGCCGCCACGTTCGCTTATCTCTGGCGCCGCTTGCCTCTCCCTGGCCCTGCTCGCCTCCCCTGCCGACGCCGCTCATCTCACGCGTCGCCCCCACCTCCCCCTGGACCTGCTCGCATCCCTCGCTGACGCTGCTCATCTCACGGACCTCCTCCTCATTTCTCCCCCGCGCTGACTCCGCACCTCGAGCTTGCCGTCTCGAACCGTCGTCGCCCCGCACTGCTTGTGGTCACGACGAGGAAGGACGTCTCCGGCCATCTTCGCCTCCGTGCCCACGGCGAGAAGGGCTTGTGCTTCTTGACCTAGGCCGTGTAGTCAACGTTTGAGTTCCAGCCCTTGTCGTCACCCACTGCAGAGTTGGCCGTCACTGCCACTGATGGCACCACGGAGAGGAGCAGCACGGTTAACACCAGACACGTATCAATTGCTTGCTTGCCGTTGTGTGTTCGTTGGAATGGAAGAGAGGTGAACTTGATCAGAGGAAGCAGAGCAGCTGAGCTATTAGTACTTCATTTTCTCGGAACTTTTTTTTGATCATTTTTGTATTTCGTTACATCTAGTCTTTGTTCCCAAAGAGACACATGGAATATAAACCCTATGAAGAATTCCACCAAGGGATAGGGAAAATCTCAATGAGGGTTTGCTTCCCTGAGTTTTTTAGCCTGAACTGCCAAAGGAAGCCAAAGGGTATTATGATACATATCTAGCAATGGAATGACATATACAACTTTGTACTTCAATGTTTTGCCAAATTTGGAATACAAATACTTGGAATTGTGAATTCAAGCTAGGTACCTCTGAGGAGACTCTGTTAAAATCCCGTCAGGATTTCCATTGATTTTGAACCATCATATCTGCTGATCCAGAAATGCAATGAGGACATATAAATACTTTGGGAAATTTGGGAAATGATTTAAAATGTATATGTTCAACCCCATAACAGAATCCTTATGTAAATTTTTGAAATTTGCAGTACAAGGGAAACTGTCCAAAACCATATCAACTGTGTATAGTTTCTGTACTGTTTGTATTTTGTATGTAATTATTGTATAAAAATTTGTAAGGGGGACATGATACATTTTTCTGAATCTAATGACATATACTACAACTTTGTAATTGTGAGTTTTTCCAAATTCTGTTTAGAACTGTATGAAATTGTTGACTTGAAATGGGTACTTACAAGGGTGCTGCAGAAATTCTCCTTGAAAATCCGAGAAATATAGAAACTGATATATCATGATCTATAGGTTAGTTAGGACAATAAATACTTTCTGGAAATGTATTGAAGTTATCTACAACTTTGGTATTTAACTCAAACCATGAAAATGCTGTTTTCACCATAGAAATGTTGTTTGACGAAGAATTGGTCAGTATCGATGCCTAGTTTTTAGAAACTGATCTAGTGTGAACTTTTGAATCAGTTTTCATTTTTGGATGGCACGTTTCAAAAGTTCAGTACTGTCATCAATATTTGACTTGAATTATGATGTTGAACTGAGCTTTGACTTGCATCACATATTTTTTAAACAGCTGAATAACTCCGCGCAAGCTTTGGAGAATGGTTGGACACATCTCATGTGCACCAATAGTTTGCGGTTTACATCGATGCTCTAGACGATGCTCAAGCAGTTTTACTATGAGGAGTCTCCATATTGTGACAAGGAGAGGGAAGATGGAGGGATATATTCATGCACCATTATCATCGATATTCCTGCTGGTCTAGAACATCTGGGATGGACTCCATGCTGTGCCATCGTGCATGGAACCTGTTTGGAAAACACTTGGGATGTGGTGGACTATGCAGCAACTGAAAGGTTTGGCTAGGTACTTTTCAAGGACACAGAGGGAAACCCATACGCGCTGCTTCCGATGGGAGGCCGGGATGGATATGATTGAAAACATCAGATGGTTGAATCCTATCAACCTTCTGTTGAAGCGACGAGGCTGGGATATTATGCCCCTTCTTTTCAGGCGATGCATACGGTGCAAAGCAATATCATCCAGCAGCAGATGGTGGCGACTAAGGAGGCTGTTGCATGTGGTGATTTGCATCACGACAATAGTGTGCAGCGTGGTAATTTGCTGGCTGAAAGGGAGCAAGAACTGCAGCAGGATCAGCAGCAGCTTCACGCGAGTAATACACGTATGGAGGAGCTCACAGAAGACAGACCAGGCTATTGAACAAGCTGAAATCTTTGAGCAGGAAATGCTGCAGGTGTTGGACAATTAAGTGGAGCTTAAGGCCCTTCACCCTCACTTGGGTGATAATAGTCCACCGGAAGCAATACCACTAGTTTTTGGGGAGCAAGTGCAACCTGAACAGAACTCGGAGGACCAGATTGCAGCCCTTCCACTTGAAGCTCAGCAGCATGCTAACTCAGATTCGAACTCGGAGATGGAGTGGGTTCCGAAGGTAGCGTCAGAGGAGGATCCCGAGGAAATCGAGATAGATCCAGAGGCCGGGCTTGCACAGCAGCCAGCACACGTTCTGTTGCTGGAGGATAGCAACGAGTAGGGTAGCGTAATCTACTAGTGGTCTCAGTTGACCATGTTTGTATCATATTGTAAATAGTAGTGGGTTGTGTAAAGGATAACATGGTCATGCTTTATTTTGGTGACTGAGTAGTGTGTCAATGAACTCTCGTCGAAGAGTGCATCCATTTTGTAACATAACATTATAAACTTGATGTAGTAATAGTTAACCTTGTATGAAGTTTTCTACTTGATCATTTAAGTGGTGTAAGCAGCGAAGTTATCATCTTTGTCACTTCTATGTATTTTAGTTGGATGATGTTTACTCGTTGCTCAATCTACCTGCATGTTTAAATAAGCATTATCAGTATTTCGATACTGCATGTTATGGAATAAATCAAGTAATAGTGTTGAGCTAATGATGAATTCTTACATTGCAGAATGGTGTGCACCCATGCAACATTCGAGATCAGAGGTTCCAGTGGCCATGGAGCTGATGACTCCCCACTTCTGGAGCATCAAACTCCGTAGCAGCAGCCACCACCTCCCCTCCAATCACATTGGCAGACGTTGTAGCTGACATTGCGGGAGGAAGTAATGAGCAAACATAGACCTTGCAGACTATTATGCAAAATACATTCGGGCAAAGGGGGCGTCAAGATGAAGGTCATCGCCAACACCAATCAAGTTCATACTCGGACTTCTTGGAGACTCAGCCTCCAGTATTCATAGAGCCTGACGAACCTCTGGAGGCAGACAATTGGATCCGCACAACTGAAGCTAAGTTCGGGTTGCTCCAGTGCACCGAACACCAAAAAGCGCTGTGAACGATGCAATAGCTCATGTTTGGTGGGAGAATCACCTCCCCCTCACTGCCCTCCGGACATCATACCACATGGACCCAATTCCAGGAGGCATTCCATGCCTACCACATTCCATCTGGAATCATAGTTAGGAAGCTCCACGAGTTCTTGGACTTAAAACAAGGAGGGAGGAACACCCACAACTACTCCAAGGCTTTCAACCACATGGCACAGTATGCGACAAATCACATGAGCATCAAGGCATGGAAGTGTAAATGTTTCTTCCGTGCTCTCCATGCCAAACAGAAGGAAAAGCTCACCTTGGTAAATCACAGCAAGTGCAGCGAGCTGATCATTGCTGCGATCTGGTTGAGGATGCTCACTGCCAAACTCATGCGAAGAAACATAAAAGGAGTGTGCCACAGGGCAGTAGTAACCCAAATATTCATAAATATCGGCTGGTGTACCGTACTCCGTCCGGTCACAAGATTCAGCGAGCTGCGCGACCCCAACCATATCAAGGTTATCCAATCCAATATTCCGGCTACAGGCAAGAGCAACAGCAAGAATGGCAGCAGCAGTGTACCGCTCCACATGCGTTCGTTCTACAACAAAACACACCCAACAATTGTCCTCTGTTGGAGGACCGGTGAAGTATACATGCTATACGTGTGGCCAAGCTGGACACTTCGCCAGAGACTCTCCAGAAGCCAAATGGGGTAGCAGGCAAGCGACAATGCATGGAGCTAATCAGCCCTGCGCTCAGCTCAAGAGAGCAGCACCGAAGCACGAAAACAACTGCCACATAACCATCAAGGATGTACCGGAAGGAGAGCATGTGCTTGCGGGTATGTTCTCTCTAAACGAATTACCCCTGTTAATTCTTTTTTATTCTGGAGCCACACATAATATCATTAGCAAGACATTTGTGTGTAAATTTAAGTTAACTGCCACTGATACTAAAGATCATTATCTTATATGCTCGCCAGGTGGCAATTTAGCTACTACTGAAATTGTGGTCAAAACACCAGTGTGCTTAGGTGTAAAAATATATCCAACCACCCTCATTGTATTAGAAAGACAACGGATTGACATCATCTTGGGAATGACATGGTTGAATCACCATGGGGATGTTCTCAACATTGGTCCTCAGATTATTCGGCTAGACTCTCTGATTCACGGTCTTCATACCCTTATGCTGGAGGATCTAAATGTTGAAATTGCAACCACCTATCACATGGTTACCACTAAACATGAGGACATTATAGTGATCCGTGAATATACAGATGTGTTTCCCAACGATCTCCCAAGTATGCCGCCCAAACGAGAAGTGATGTTCGAGATTGAATTAGTACCACGAACCATACCGATAAATCGGAGGCCGTACAGAATGGCTCTGAAGAAATTAGCAGAACTAAAGGAGCAGCTCAAGGACTATTGGACAAAGGATTTATTAGACCAAGCTCGTCACCATGCAACTGCTCTGTGACATTCGTAAAGAAGATGGACGAATCACTATGGTTATGTGTGGACTATCATCCACCAAAAGCCATCACAATCAAAAATAATATCCACTACCATGCATTGATATATTATTCGATCAATTAGTAGGTGCTAACATGGTCTCCAAAATGGATCTATGGTCGGGATATCACCAAATAAAAATCCAAGCAGAAGATATCCAAAGACTACATTCTCGACTAGATACGGACTCTATGAGTATCTAGTTATGTCTTCCGGTCTCACAAATGCACCCGCACATTTCATGTACCTCATGAAATAAGTATTCATGCTAGAGTTGGATCAGTTTTTCATTGTCTTCATCGATGACATACATTTATATTCCAAATCCATGGAAGAACACGCTAAACATCTCCATCTCAGGCTCCAACGATTGCGAGATCATAAGTTATATGCAAAATTCAGCAAGTGCGAGTTTTGGATCAACAAAATACCTTTTATTGGCCATGTAATATCAGTGGAGGGTGTGGTTGTTGATCCATGTAAAGTGGTGTAAGTGTTAATGTGGAAATCTTCGATATCTGTTCACAAAGACTGCAGCTTTAAGGGATTAGCAGGTTATTTCTAGAGATTTGTTCCTAGCTTTTCAAAGACTGCTAAGCCAATGATGGAGCAACTTAAGAAGGGCAGCAAGTATGCCAGGATGAATGATTGTGAAGACGCGTTTCTAATCTTGAAGGATCATGTCACAACAGTGCCAGGTTTTAGCTCAACCAGATACAAATAAAATGTTTGATGTTTATCATCATGCCTCGAGCATTGGACTTGGCTGCGTTCAAATCCATGATAGATGTGTGATCGCGTATGGATCATGACAGCTCTGTAACCACGAGCAGCATTATCCGACTCACGATCTTAAGTTAGCTGCGATGGTACTTACATTAAAAATGTGGAGACACTATTTGCTTGAAAATTTTTACTCATAAAAACATCAATATGAAGAAAATAAGATGGTTGCAACTAATCAGGGACTATGAACTTGAGATTCATTATCATCTAGAAAAAGCGAATGTGGTGGCCGATGCGCTCAGTCGCAAGTCTCACGTTAACAACTTATCAATTATTCTGGATATACAAGAAAAACCAAATTTACGAGTAGATCCTTATGAAGCATTGTATAATCTTGCTCTCGTACCTACGCTTCGAAAGGAGATTGTAAAGGCTAAAAAATGAGACATAGCAATGTATCACATCCGACGAAGAATTAAAGAAGGAGAAGAGCTATGTTTTCGAGTGGATGATGAAGGTACAATATGTTTCAACAACCACATCGTAGTACCTCGGCATGAAAAACTATGGAAAGAAATATTGGATGAAGCACACCTATCCAAGTATTCGATACATCCAGCCAGCAATAATAGATATCAAGACCTCAAGACAAAATTTTGGTAGACTAGGATCGAGTAGGAAATTGCTAAATACATATCGGAATGTGATACGTTTCGAAGAGTCAAGGTTGATCATGTGAAGAAAGCTAGAGAATTTCAACCATTAAGTGTGCCTGCATGGAAATGGAAGGACATCAACATGGACTTTATTGTTGGTTTGCCTGTCACATTCCGAAAGTATGACACCTTTTGGGTAATCGTTGATTGATTAACTAAATCGGCACAATTCATCCAGTCAATACTAATTTCAGAGTGACTCATGATGCTGAAATATACATGTCCTGGATCGTATGTTTACACGGGTTCCCCGCACAATCATACCAGACTGAGGGACGTCGTCAGTTTGTCAATTTTGGGAGCAGCTACACACAGCGTTGGGGACCAAATTAATTTATAGTTAAGCATACCACATTCAAACAGATAGTAAGACTGAAAGGGTGAATCACATTCTTGAAACATGTTGAGAGTGTCCATTGACCACGGAAAAAATTGGGATGACAGTTTTCCTTTAGCGGAAATTTCATACAAGAATGGTTATCAGTCGAGTATTAACATGGCACCCTACCAGGCACTGTATGGCAAGAAGTGTCGCACGACACTCAATTGGTGTGAATCGGGTGAGAGAGTTATCTTTGCAATCGATCTCGTTGAAGAAAGCCGAAGAACGGGTTAAACTCATACAATCCAATCTCCACGCTGCTCAATCTCGCCAGAAGAATTATGTAGACAAGTGATGCCGTCCCTTGTATTTCGAAGTTAGAGATCAAGTCTATCTCCGTGTATCCTCGATGAAGGGAATTCATTGATTCGAGGTAAAGGTCAAGTTATCTCTTTGTTTCATCAGTCTGTTTCCCATAATGGATAGGTGCGGACCTGTGGCATATCATATGGAGCTGTCGGCATCATTATCGGGCATTTATCACATCTTTCATGCATCTCAGTTGAGAAAATGTCTAGAGCAATTGATGAAAGCTCTCACGAAAGGCATGAAAATTTTGCAACCGGATCTCACTTATACCGAACACCTGGTGCAAATCATCTATGAAGGAACTCGTGTTACGAGAAATCTATGAAAGGACGGTTTGGAAAAGAACATTAATGTAAAACATGGACTTAAAATTTTTTAAGTTAAAATAGAAATTTAGACTCACCTAATTTAAATTTCTACCTCTAGTATTCCGAAATAGGAACTTGTCGAAGTGTTTCCGCAACACTTCCCCCGGACCTGCTATGAGAGTAGCCCGCAGAGGTTCTTGATCGGCGGGGCTTAGTCATTAGGTGAGGTTGCGACTATGAGAGATGGTGAGACGGTGGTTTTAAGTGGTTCAGGCCGCCGGAGCGTAATACCCTACTCCACGGTGTGAGTTGTATTGATAGAGAGTGTGCTATCCAAGGTGTGAATGTGTGTATATGGTTAAGTTGCGTCCTTTGTAACAGTGGCAGTCCGGTCCTTTCATAGACAAGGTCGGACTCCTAACACAGGGGGTTCGGGGCCGGATAGGTGGCCTCGGGGCGATCTTATTCTAAAGATCTAAGGCTTCTCATAGAAGCTTCCTCTGACTGTGGCTTGAAGACCTATCGTCTTGCCGCTTCTCAGACACCAATGGACCATGCATAGTCGTTGATGATGGCAAGGTATGCCCTGTCCAACCGTCCTGTTGTTGTATGTTACCCACGTGGCAGAGTGGGATAGGCATGCGGTGTCTTCACTGCGATACCATTGGGTGTAGCGGTACCTGAGAGTAGGCGTGCACTGCATCATGCTCCTAGGGAAGGCACGTGTCTTCAATGCCTGATTTAGACAAGGTGCACCGCCACTTAGCTCCCGCAACCCACCGTCCCAGACAAGTTGCAGGGGCACATGGCAGCATGGGACCTAACATCTGCAGGGGAGGTCGGGTCCTGTACTGCGGTCGACGTGGCAGCCTTGGAACCCACCCCTGAGGTAAGTGGGAGATTCGGGAATGCGGGACACGTGGTAGAACCGGAACCCGCCTCCGCGTGTGGTGGCCGACCTGGTGCTTCGGACCACGTGGCAGCACTTGAGCCCACTCCTATGGAGGAGCGGGGTCCCGTCTTGCTGGACATGTGGCATTTTGGGACCATGTCTCTTCGGGAGAGCTGGGCCCTGTCTTGAGGTCCATGTATCAGTGCTAGAACCTGTACTTGAGGAAGGTCGGGGTCCAGGCCTTCTGGACATGTGGCTCCTTCACTACCTGCCTCAGCAGGCAGGCAGGATACTTAGGTGCTTTTAGCCTGTGCGCGAGGGTACCCGGTATGCTGGGTACCGACAGTGGCCCTTGATTCCACCCTGGGGGAGGTGATGAGCCCGAGAGTGGATCCCTATCCTTGCTTTCCTGCGCTGCCTTTTAATTTTGTCTTGGTCAGCCGAAGCGGTGTGCGCCGCTGCCATCGTGACCACGCGTCCCCTTCTGGTTGAGGGGTCCTGCCGATGGGATCTTTGCTTATCGCAGTATATTTATCGCGACGGTTCCCAATGTGGCTGCAACGCTTCTGCTGCTCTTGCTCCACATTTATGGGAATCGCCTAGTTGCCTTCTTAGGTGGGTGCTCGCCCCAACTAGTGTTTCTGACAAGGGACCTGGGCCCCCCTGTCATGGTTGTTGTAGGTTAAACAGCGGGTTTCGGGCCCACGTGACCCGCACGATGTGCTCAAACATCGTCGGGGTGTTTAAAGGCAAACCTTTGAGGGCAAAGGTAGTTATTTCCTTACTCGCACCCCAACGCTTGAGCCTTCATCTTCTTCCTTTAGCACCCAAGCTTCCCCCCACCTGCAAAGTTCTTTACTCCTGCTTCAATGGCCTTGAACCTTCCTCCTTCCCACATGGTGGACATAGCGCCCATGAGGTGGCTGCTTGACTGGGAGGACGAGGGGCAGTGGGATCTAATACGCCCTAGATCCCTACCTATCAAGTAGGAGAAGGAAGAGAACACTTCTTTACCTCATACTCGTACCCCGGGTTCATTCCACCTGTTTCCTCCTTCCTTGTGATGCTTCTGGAGTGCTTCAGGCTCCAGCTTCGTCACCTGTCGCTGAAATCTTTGGTGGTGGAGGCGGTGTTCTTGCATCTGCAAGATGTTCGTCGGAATGTACCCATCCGTGTTGGTGTTCCGATAGTTCTTTGTGTTGAGGTGGACTGTGAAGAGCAAGATGAACTTCCTTGGAGCCTACTACTTCCACCAATGGGCCAGCAGTCCCTTGATGTACATCACCCCACCTTCCACCATGAGGTGGGATGTTTGGAGGGGTGAATGGGTGATCCCACATGCTGATGCCCACGATCGCATGGTCCTGCCCACCGATTGGCTGGCGCTCAGGAAGACGACCTAGGAGGAGTGCCTGGAGTTGGAGCCAGAGTACACCCCGGGGATGGAGAGGATTTGATACCTGGCGGACCATGGCTTTTCATCGTTGATGGTGTTGGCGGACTTCGTGCACCGATGCCTGGACCCCCTTGAGCATCGTTGTCGTGTAGGATGGAAATATTTCAGGCCATAGGATGGCATCAGGGTGGTGAGGGGTCATGACACGGAGGTGACCCATCAAGAGGTGTGTGATGTGATGTCCAAGGCGTGTGACGACCCATTGTCCTCCGACGGCTTCACCCTCCCGCGGCCTTGGCCGCCACTTTGCATGGACCGAGAACTCAAGACAAAGGTCGTGAGGGAGATGACAAACCTAGACGCAATCGGTCTAGCGCCACGGCAGGTTGGAGACGCAGACCTTGGGCTGATCATCCAAGACTCTCCAAAGGAGTCTGCACCCACTCTGGGTTCCGAAGTGCGGAGAGTGGAAGACCCGTCCTCCGATAGGGGGAAAGGCATTGTGTTGGTCCCTAATACGAGGAAGGGAGAGTCACTGGTTGTCATGGTCGTGAAGGACAAACATCGTACATCACCGTAGAGGGCTTCACCGAGGGCTGCCTTTGTTCCAAGCCAACCTCCAGTGGAGCATCCGTCCTCTGCCTCAGGTGTTGGCAGTTCTTCGAGCAGAGGCCCCACCAGCCAAGTTACAAATCTGCTATCGACTGAGGACAATGCACCAGCCTGCGTCTCCACCGCTGAGTCCAAGGTGCTGTTAGGGGCTCTGAGAGCATTATATCCTTGGCACCCCAGGCCAAGAAGACTCAGGCCGCTAGTGGTCTTTCCACGGGCTTGGCGATGGATGTCTGCAGTGGATCTGGAGGAGGCTCTAAAAGTGGCACCATTGGGGTCGGTGGACACACACTGGTGTGTGCTGGCAGCAACGTTGGCTGTTCTGGTGGATGTCCAGTCGGATCGACCCCACCCACTATATCAATAGCAGAGCCCACAACCTTAGAGTCGCCAAAACTCGAGGCCCGCTAGAGCTTCACATGTCGTCGCTAACGCATTCTTACCGAATCTTGCATTGTCGTCCCATCTGTTCTCTTGTTTAAACAGACCTTGACTACAAGATGCAGGTCTTTGTCAGCTGTGGTGACGCCCTTACCACTAGGGGTAGTGGCCTGGGGCGCTCCCAAGTTGTCCCAGGTGGCCACGCTGCATCAGTGGAGAAGACCGGCAAACTGGTAAAAGAGAGCGTCGCTCCGATGGCCGCACCTGGTTAGAGCACTGGAGCACCTCCAGCTGCCGTGCCTTAGGTAATGTCAGAGTCCGCTCAGCGAGCTGAGGGTCTGACCCCTGAGCCTGCTTTTCCAGTAGGTGGCACCTTCAACAATGGTGGTGCTGCCACTTTGGGTGGCACTGCAACTTTTGCTCGGCTTCCAACGCCGAGATCCCTGGCGCTGATGGTCTTGCCCTCGTCACCGCAGGGGGGGGAAGTGGTTCCTGAGATGATCACTGAGCGGTCCTCCATAACTTTGATAGTACCAGAGCGCCTCTCCAACATCATCAACTCGGCATAGTCCAACATCAACTTGGTGCAGTCCAACCTCCGAAGTGGAGTAGCGCACCCTCGCCACAGAGTGGGAGAAGTTGCGCAAGGAGGACGCATGCCTTCAGGCCTGGGAGGACCTTTTGAGGTTCAGGATCGATGAGGCGAAGGAGAAGCTCCGAAAGGAAGATGAGGAGTTAGGGTTGAGGTGCCGCTTGGCGAATGCCATGGATACAGCTTCCTAGAAGATTATGGACGATGCCATGGCGACCAATTGGGTGACCGAAGTCTGCCTCAGTGCCCTTGAAGATCTTCGAGTGAACCTAGAACGCCGCGAGGCGACTGTTGCTGAGTGGAAGGCCGTTGTTGATGAGCAAGAGGCGGCGGCCTGGGAGATGAAGACTCAGGTTGATGTAGATCGGGATAGGCTACAGTCCTGCATCGGAAATCTTGAGCTTCGTGGGAGCAACCTGCACGGGATCAGGAGCATCACCCAGCTGAGCGCCAGGAACTCTTCTTGCTAGAGCTTAACGTCCTGGCTCGAGATCATACTTCGAAGCGCCATGCCCGAGAGCTCGATCTGTAGCAGCGACATTTGGCCCATTGTCTAGAAGATGAGGGTAGAGTGTTGGCGGAGATAGTGGCATCCCATGTTCTGGTGTGCTACCGGAGTCGGTACCTGAAGATACCTCTGGACCCAGCAGTCGATGGCCCTGCTGCAACGCGTGAAGAGGCAGCGATGGCAAAAGTCAAGGACGTCGCCAAACTTGTCACCGCACAATTAATGAGAGATTGAGGCCCTGGGCCCCTAGGCGAGGGCACCTTTGTATCTGGGACTCGCCTCTTTGTAAATAACCTTCCATGAATTTGGATTCATGTTTAGCTTCTTGGATGTGTCTTGTGCTTCCCATATTGTTCACCCGGGTTCTTAGCAGCATAAGGGCCTGAAGAACTTTGCCGACTTCATTGGTTTATTTAGGAACCAATGATCGTAAAGTTGACATAGCCGATTTGCAGTAAGTTGACATCCTTCCTATGGAACCCGCTTAGAGGCCCCCTGGTAGATATTGCCAACTGGTTGGGCATGCCTACCACTTGATCGCAGCATGTTTTTGATGAGCCCCTAGTGGAGCGGGGAGGTTGAGTAGTTGAAATCGGCAGGGCCCTTCAGGAGCACCAAGCTTTGATTTGAAACTTGTGGTTGGGTCCGGATGCTTCGGTGCCACCCACCATTGTCATAGAGACATCGACGGCAGGCCCCTTGGAGGTGCCAGAGCTAATTGCTCCGGCGCCGCCGACCATCATTGTAGGGACGTTGACGGCAAGCCCCATGGGAGGTGCCGGAGCTGGATGCTCCGGCGTCGTCCACCATCGATGTGTAACAAGACTGACGGCCAGCCCCTGCCATACAGGTTACCATAAGAGAACCCTATTAGCAACAAAGCGGAGCGGGAAAGTGTACTCACGAATCAACACTCGTTACTATCATCGAAGCATTGGGATGTCGATGACGGGCCCCCTGAAAAGTGTCAGAGCTGATTGCTCTGGCGTCGCTCACCACCATTGTAGAAATGTCGACGGCAGGCCCCCTGGGCGGTGCTGGAGCTGATTGCTCCAGCGTTGCCCACCATTGTCGCACGGATGACGACGGTGGGCCCTTGGGAAGTGCCGAAGCTGGATGCTCCGGCGTTGTTCACCATGATGTGTAGCAACATTGACAGACGGCCCTAGCATACATGTTACCACAAGAGAATCCTATTAGCAACAACAGTGCAGTCGGAGAGTGTACTCACGAATAAGCCCTTGTTATTATCGTCGACGTGTCAGGAAGTCGATGGCGGGCCGCCTGAAAAGTGTCGGAGCTGATTGCTTCAGTGTCGTCCACCATCGTTGTAAAACGTCGACGGCAGGCTCCCTGGTCAGTGCCCAAGCTGATTGCTCCAGCATCGCCCACCATCCCCTGGGAAGTGCTGGAGCTGGATGCTCCTTTGTCTTCCACCATTGATGTGTAGAAACATCGACGGCTGGCCCCTGTCATACAAGTTACCATAAGAGAACCCTATTAGCAACAAGAGCGGAGCCGGAGAGTGTACTCACGAATCAGCGCTTGTTATCATCATCAACGTGTTGGGACGTTGATGGCGGGCCCACTGGTAAGTGCCAGAACTAATTGCTCTGATGTCACCCACCATTGTTGTATAAGTGTCAATGGTAGACCCCCTGAGCCGTTTCGGAGCTTTGTGCTCCGTCGTCACCCACCATCATCACAGGGACGTCAACGGCAGGCCCCCTGGGATGTGGCGGAGCTGGATGCCCCAGTGTTGTCCACAATTGATGTGTAGAAACATCAACGGTTGGCCCCTGGCATGTACGTTACCACAAGAGAATCCTATTAGCAACAAGTGCGGAGTGGGAGTGTGTACTCACGAACCAACGCTTGTTACTATCATCGACGTGTTGAGACGTCGACCACGGGCTCCCTGGACAGTGTCAGAGCTAGATGTCCTACACAAATGATAGAAGAGGGACTACTTTTCTCGCCGTTATACATCTTTTTTCTTTTTAGCTTTGTCATGTCTTACTATCATGAGCTAGCTTACGGGGTTGGGTAATTCAATGTGGTAGTGTTTCGGCATTCGGCTCCCACAATCCTTAGGTTGCGAGCCCTCTAGCTCCAAGTACTTGGTCGCGGTGCTGCGAGGCAGGGTGTGCATGCTTAGGGTACAGGACGAGGCTATATGGTTTACACACCCTGGACATCAGATTTGCCGTAGACCTTTCCTAGGAGGCCATTCGGCGTCACAGGACTCCAAGGAAGGGGGAAGCCATGAGAACCCCTCACACATTGCGGGTACCTCAAGCGGGCCTGCGTGTTGCCAGATTGCACAACTCTGACAAGGGTGAGACATAGAGCATATAGCCATGTATATGAAGACAATATACAAAAACGATCCTAGCATGGTTCATCACAAATTAACAAGTAATTAAATGAACATTTTAGAGAAGCATGGAGTAATAAAGTGATTCTTTTATATTGGCATTCATAGGAGGAGACAACCTTTTCAAAAGAAGGCAACAAATCGCTTCCAGATGACAAGGGAGGCAGGATGCACAGGCTTAGGATTCAGAACCAGGATAAAATGACTGTCACTCTGGACTTGACCCTCCCGGAGCATGGTTGTTCTTAGTGTTGCTCCTAGACTCTATGAAGCCTTTACACTGTCCCACTAATATGCTAAGGATAACTTACTGGGGTGCTCGATGCTTCGAGGGTAACTGTGACAGTTGTCGGGCAACTTGTCATAACTAGCTACTAGGGGGGCGATGGGCGGGTGTCCCTACTTGCTACCTTGGGCCCTCGCTTTGCATGAGGTCTGGGCAAAGCCAAAACTGATCTTGATAGCATTGACTAGAACGTCGGTGTCGTAGGAGGGTTGCAGACAGGGTCATGCTGACGCAAGCTCGGCGGAGGCCGGCTTGGTCTTGCGCTGCCTGGGGAAGGTGTTGGGGTTGCTGCAAGTGCTTGCAGCTTCTCCAAGACGAATACCGCAGCAGTGCGGTCTCACCCCCACAAACGAGTTGGGCTTGAAGAAGAGGTATCTATAGTGGGTTACGACAATAGTTCGATACGAGGCGGGCTTGCCGATGATGGCATTGAAGGGGAGGTAGAACTCCACGACATTGAACATGATGTTCTCTATCCTGAAGTTCTCGAGTCTCCCAAAGGTCACTCGGAGGTGGATGTTATCGTACGGTATGATGTTCCCTGGTCTCACCCCCACAAACGAGCTCAAGGGGGTGAGCTTGGACAACAGGATCTGTAGCTAGTCGAAGACCGCACGACTGATGAGGTTGAGGCCGGCCCTTCCATCTATCAAGATGTGGTGGAGCTTGACATTGGCGATGGTGGGGGCGACCAGGAGTGGCAGGATCCTTGCTCCCGCCATGTTCTTGGGGTAGTCGGATGTGTCAAAGTTGAACGCGTCTCCTTCCACCTGTGGTGCAGCACTGTAGTGGGGGTAGGAGCTAGCGAGGCCACCGCTCGGCGCAGGGTCTTGACCCTGTTCTACGACGTTGTTGATATTTCCTATGCACTACTAAGAATTCATTCCTAGCAAGGGTGCCAGAAATGCTTGTTGATAGTTTTTATGTAAATCCGCTAGTGCACGAGATCTATCGATGTAGCATTTCCCCTTTTAGAGTATTCCCGAAGGGTGTCATTTATATTCTCCCAAAGGAAGGCTAGGTGGAATGAAAACAATCATCAAATGGAGAGGATAGGTTGATATAGGTAGGGTTCTAGCAAGGATGGATAAAGGATATTTGGGCGTAGTGTGACACACACAAGAGCGTTCTATCCTAAAGGGGTAAATGAGTTAAAGAGGGACTAGGCTAAGAGTGAGGTAGATACTCCTACTATGCTTCTAATGTACATATACATAGTCTAAGTTAGTTACTAATGATGATATTAGTTATGAATTCTCATGCTAAGTGGATTAACACATCGGACACGGGTTTACCCCTAGCAATACTAGGACAACTCCTGCGAAGAGCCTGTGGCATAGCCGAACATTGAGGATTACAATGGACAGATAGGGCTGTCACTACCTACTGCCTACCTCTTCAATCCGCGGGTCTACGAGACATTCAATGCTACTTATCTATCCTAGCACCATGCTAGCATATTAAGTAATTATCTTAATATCCTAGACACAAGCCATCCTAAGGCAATGAACTAAATCTTCGTTGAACCAATGTTAATTCATAGCATAAGTGATTTATATTAATGTAATCATGTCATAGCTAATTAGACTATAGTGGGGGTTTGTAGTGCTTATGATTATATAATGAGAATGGTATAGCATAATCATAACTACTATTCCTACAACATATATGGAATCCAAAATCAATCAAGAAATGCTTCATCCAAGTATATGAACAATAGAAGACTAAAGATAACATCTTTATTAAGGGCAAAGTCACAAAAACAAATAGCAATATGAGGGCCATATCTTTCCCAATTAGGAATTGGGAAGAGACTCCTTCTACTCCTCTCCTACTTGGACTATGGACTAGAGGCTCTCCTCTCTACAGTCTAAACTCCTATAAACCTATGGAGAATAGTGTATGCAATGGATGAATACTCTAGTGATGTGTGTGTGAAGTGAGGGTAGGGGGTCCTATTTATAGCTGGATAAGGGTCGGTTCCCGCCACCAAAAGCGTGCGAACCAGTCTTCATCATTATAAGGGCACCACAAGGAGTCGACACATGGAATTTGATAGCGTTTGGCGCCAGGACCTAGTCGGCCGACTAGGGGGGTCGGTCGACCTGGTCTTGGCTCCTTTTGCGATGTGCTTCCTCTAGGTCACTTCCAGGTGGGTCCCCTTGACTGATATGGGTGATACACCATTGGATGTTCTCAGATTCTTTTATTTGTGAGCCATTTGATCCATATGATGCCATGTGTCATCACTTGATTGGCTCGTATCTATAGGATTGCTCCCCTTATTTTACTTCATTTCCCATAATAATTCTCTGCATGCACTATTTCTCCAAGGACAAGTGGAAATAGGTTAAATAGAAAGGTGTTGTGTGCAAGAAACGACAATTACTTCACATAATGGAGTTATATTTATGTGTGAAATTGGTATATAACCGCCGTCAACAAACTCCCCCAAGCTTATCCTTTGCTCGTCTCGAGCAAAGTCAAGACTTTAGGTTGATGATCAGGAGGTTCTACAATGTTCTATTTTTCAAAAGTACCATGTGCACAATAAAATACTCTACCTAGTGTTTCAAAAATTGGCATGGTCCTTCACCCATCACAAGTCATTATGGGACTTATGCCTTCTCCTATTCATGGGTGGTTGAAAGATAGAACAGTAAATCGAGCACACAAGCCCTAGAAATCAAGTTCCACTCAAAATTCATAAAGTTCTATTTAGATTTTAAGTATCTCAATTTGATTATCTCACTCTATCTTTTATGTGTAGTAGAAATATATCCTCACCAAGGCATTTTGCCAAAATTCATCCTACCTCTAAATAAGGCTTGTATGTGGAGCTTGGTAGGGAATATAGTAGGCATATTTGCGACACATAATATTGCTGAGTCAAAAAAGCAATCCTTAGGAGAAATCAATTCAAAACAATTTGATTCAAGACTTGTGCATGTGTGATAGAATGGGGATGGACGTGGACATTAAGATGACTATTTTTCTTTTTCTCTTTTTTTTTCTCATGTTTTTTAAGTAAGCATGCATTTTTCATTTCTTTTTCATTTTTCTTGTAGCCATATCTTCTACTCTCTTTATGCAGCAAATTTTTGAGAGAGTACGAAGCATGAATGATATGGAGTTTCTTTTTTTATTGTGGAATTGTGGCATGATGGAATTTTGCTTACTTATAGTGTAGAAGAATAACATGTGCAAGTGAAGTCTTGAATTCAAAAAGTAATAAATGAAATCTCACATAGGTCTATACTAGTTTGGGAAAGCTCAATGTGAACACAAATAGCATATGCATAAGTTCTATCAATATAATGTATCATATGGCCTTGGTAAGTATTTCCAATCAAATGAGAGTAACTTAAATAATTTTAGAATTTTCTTGAGAAATCCAAGTTTTACTTTCAAATGAGGAATAGCAGTCCTATCACTATATCATATCTCACAACAACTTAGAATGGATTAAGCTTTTGCTACCCACAATTTCTAAATCAAGGCAAAAGCAATTTTAGCCAATGAGAGTAATATGTTGGAGTGTAGTAAGTTGTAAACTAGGGACTTAGGAAAATAAAAATAGAGCAACTATTCATCATTTAATCTATGTGAATTCCAAGTCATTCTTACCACACATCTATTATTTTATTTGAAAACATATCTATACTACTTTAATTTTTTATATGCAAGGTGGATGATGGGTGAATGCTAAATAAATATGCAAAGGGTTTGATACAATTTACCTCAAAAGTGGTCCTCCCCCAAGCTTGTTCTTCACTTACGTCTATGATGAGGGTCGAACCCTTGATGACGGAAGTATGCCACGAGATCGTCTTGTTGTTGTAGCATAGAGTTGAAGGTGGTGAATTGAGCATCCATGTGTTGTTGTCAGTCATGGTTACCTTAGACATGCCCTTGGAGAGTGTTGTAGATGTCACCCGTTCTTACTTCAAGCTCTTCCATACGTCTTGTGAGATCCATCATTTCTTGTCTATAGTCACGATGACTTCTAGCCGAAGTGGAACGACATCTTCTAATGGACGTTGGAGGCAAGCTGCTAGAGCTTCAAGTGGATAGGGGTGGCTCCCACGTGACACCTTGCCATCCATGACAAGACGGACCTTCGGTCTCATACGATGGAGGTTGAGTCCGTCCAGGTGCATCACCCGTTGGGTTTTCTTCGTCTTCGTAGTCATAGATCATGGAGGTTATTGGAGGCATAGCCACTCTCTTTATATGGCTTCTAGTTACCCTGTTAGAGACATAACTTTTTCAGGCTTCCTCGATAAGAAGAAGGTCAACGATTAGCCTCCGGCATTTGTAAAAATGATAATCCGGGTTAGGTAACCGAATTTCATTGACAAAGCCGGATAATAAAATATCAAAGAGTTATCTTGATCATGCTTAAGGGTATGTCCTTGCACTAAATAATCTTCATCAATTAATCCACTTAGATTGGAGTGGATCCACTTCTATCCAAACCGTCCTGGAAGGTGGCGCAACTCCATCGTCTTCTTCCATGCAGCACCAAGGTCCTGTTCCCCATGGGCTGGCAGCACCAAAGCTCCTTCTCCGATGTCAACTTCTGAACCGCCGTGGCCATTCTTCATCTCCCAGCCGTCTCGACCTCTCTCCAGTTCAAACGACGCGCCATAAGGTTCTCCTTGCCTCCTTCTAACTCCTCAGTGCAGTGCTCCCTGTGTCCTAGCTTACATACATCGGAATTTGAAGTTTTGTTCACGGGTAAACATAGAAGCTTTGAAGAATCATCGGCGAAATTAATCATCTACATAGCAGTTCTTTCCATTCCATTTAAGCCTGAGATTCTAAATTCATTGACGCACATCCCAGAGGGAACCATTTGGAAAATGATGGAGCCACTACGTAGGAAAACCACATCTTGTAGCTTCCTATTTTTCTCGAATCGCCCTTGCTGTCGCACATGTGCTCCGGGCCTCTTCTTAGCCATTTTATTACTTGCAGACGTTCTACTCATCTCCATGAATCTTCCCGAAGAAACGGACACAAGTTTCATGCAATATCGACCATGAAATACCTCAGCGCCGGAGCCTATTCTGGCGACTCCCTGCCGTTGCCGCCCCCACCATCAAACTCGGCGCCCTCAAAAACCCCCAAAGAGCTCTTAGCGACGAAGCTCGGCCCCCCTTGCTCCTAACCTACCGCGCCGGTGGTGGTCCGGCGAGCCATATGCCCTAGCCATCAGGCTGAACCAGGGTTGAAGAAGAGCCATCTTATGGATTCTCTGTCTCACCGGGATCCAATGCGGCCATGCGCCTCTATTCTGTGGCAGTGTGTGGCTGGCACACCTCTGATGCGCCAAACCAACCTGTGACCTATATATTGCCTAAATCTCATTGGCCCATTTAAATTACCCGGGCCCAGCTGCCAATTATTTCCCTTTTCATTTCATTCCAACTTCAATAATTCATATCTCTTGATAGAATTAGCCAAAAATTTTCAAATAAATTCTGTAGAGTCATCTGAACAATACTGTGCTGTAGTGCATTGTAATTAATATGAAAGCCCATAGTTTTTCCTCAATAGTTTCATTATGCTAGAAGCCTTTGGATTCAGTTCCTAATGATGTATTTATTGGAAAAATCCTAAATTTAGCCACAACTTCCCTTTTAATTCCTTCGAGCCACCGTAACAATCAGGTAAATTTGACTTCTTTTGATAAGTCAAATTGTGTTTCCCAGTTGTATACACATGAAAAATTCCAAAACTGCCAGAAATAATTTCAGAAAAATGTACCATCTTGAAAAATCAATATCTCCCAGTAGAATGCTTAAAAAATTATGAGACCAATTTTGTTTGACTCTTCTTGACCTCTACCAAACAGAAAACCAACTTTGGCCCATGTCAAAACTCCAGAACAGCCATGGAAATCCAGGGAACCCTACCGACTTATTTAATTATGTAGACTGCATTCTGCCAGTACTTTAGCTGAAATTTTGCCAACACTTTCCACTTGGCACGTGTTAGCTGCTGTAAAATACTAGGTTCATTAGGTTTGATCTTCATCAACATTATCTCATTTGTACCTTCTCTTGCGTGAATGTTACATAGAAATCCATACAAACCATACTCTTAAATCAACCTTGATAAACTCAATCCTTTTTCCACCAGAATTGGAGGCCAGCATTGACCATTCAGGAGTCCTTGTACAGCATGTTAGTTCCCTCTTGGCATGCATATAGTTTTTCTTCTTGACCAACTATATGCTCTTGTATGATGCATACTCTATGTTGTTCCTTAGTCAAAATATGATTTCATTTTGGTTTCGCCACAGTTGCTATACATCCCAGCAACAGGACTTTCATTCTTAGATATTTACTTCTGCTTGAGTTATCAACAATTCATTTGTCAATTACTAAGTGCATTCTTCTCTTATGCATATTCATGTCGATAGTGCACGCGATGAAGATGATTGATAAGGAGTCCAACTCAGAGGCTAGGGTTCCCATCCCGGCTGTCATGGTGGATTCTACAGAGAAAGTTCAAGCCACTAACAGTTGACATTTACTTAGTCGCAACCCAAGAGAAGCTCCGGTTTGCATATAACAATCTTCTAAAGTGTTTCTTTTGTATACACTATACATATGAGATATGAAATGTGCATTAGGTTAAGTTTGATTGATACTCCACACGCATGACCAAATAATCCTTGAAGTAGCTAAGTAGAACATTACTCCATCGTATTATATTGCTATGCTAATGTTTTAGCGGAATTGGTAGAACTCGAGTGGTTGGAATCCACTTGCGAGACTAGGAATAGGGTTCACATGGATTTAGTTCGAGAATGGTTTATTGTGACACCCGGTTAAAAAAATGAACCATGCATGATGCATATGTGTGCCCAGGATGTTTAACACACATAAGCAACAACAACAACAACCAAGCCTTTGTCCCGAAAAAGTTGGGGTCGGCTAGAAATGAAACCCAACAATTTTTGAAAAAGAATGTAATAGAAAATAAGATGAATAAAAAAATAAAGAAAATACAACTAAAATAAGATTCTACATTTTATTTATTTTAGAAATGGATTAATAAGAAAGAAGATAAGGGTAACAAAATTCTAATAAACTAAGATTCTGGCACATGAATTGCTAATTTCCATGCAATCCTATCATGAGCCAAATCTCTAGGTTTGTCCCACTCCTTTAAGTCTCGTTTCACCGCCTCCTGCCAGGTCAACCTTGGTCGACCTCTACCCCTCCTAAAATTTTCTCTACTCTTTATAATCCCACAGTTAACTGGTGCTTCTGGAGGTCTCCGCTGGATATGCCCAAACCGCCGTAGGCAATGTTGGACTAGCTTCTCCTCAATCGGTGCCACCCCTACCCTATCACGTATCACCTCGTTCCTAATTTTGTCTCTTCTTGTGTGACCGCATATCCACCATAGCCTGTGCATCTCTGCAACACTCGTTTTAGGACATGTTGTCTTTTAGTTGGCCAGCATTCTGCTCTATACAGCATCGCATGTCTGAGCACCGTCCTATAGAATTTTCCTTTAAATTTTTGTGGAACTTTCTTATCACATAAGATTCTAGATGCTTGTAGCCACTTCATCCACCCGATATTGATCCTGTGGCAAACATCTTCATCAATATCACCATTGATTTGTAACATTGATCCTAAATATCGAAATGTGTCCCTCCTAGGTACTACTTGTCCTTGTAAACTAACATTTCCATCCTCGCACCCGACATCACTAAAGTTGCATCTCATATACTATGTCTTAGTTCTACTAAGTCTAAACCCCTTAGACTCTAAGGTCTGCCTCCATAGCTCCAATTTTCTACCAACACCATATCTACCAACACTACATCATCAGCAAAGAGCATACACCAAGGGATATCCCCTTGTATATCCTTCGACGCCTCATCCATCACTAAGGAAAAGATGTATGGACTTAAGGCTGATCCTTGGTGTAGTCCTATTGCGATAAGAAAAGTCTCAGTCTCACTATCTCTTACGCGCACACTTGTCACCACATTATCATACATATCCTTGACATGATTAATGTACATTGTTGGGACTTTGTGTTTCTCTAGCACCCACCACATGAACGGCCTTGGTACCTTATCGTAAGCCTTCTCAAAGTCAATGAACACTATATGGAGATCCTTCTTTTGCTCCCTATACCTCCCCATAAGCTGACGGAGTAAGAAAATTGCCTCCATAGTGGACCTCTCAGGCATAAAACCAAACTGGTTTTTAGTGACATTGGTCACTTTCCTTAAGCGGTGTTCAATCACTCTTTCCCAGAGCTTCATAGTATGACTTATAAGCTTAATTCCTCGCTAACTAATACAACTTTGAACATCTCCTTTATTTTTGAAGATGGTACTAAAATACTTTTCTGCCACTCTTCAGGCATCTTGTTTGACTGAAAAATGCGATTGAATAGTTTTGTGAGCCATACTATTGCTACATCCCCCAGACATCTCCACACCTCAATGGGGACATCATCGGGGATGAGGGCCTTTCCTCCTTTCATCCTTTATAAGGTCTCTCTAACCTCAGACTCTTGTATCCTCCGCATGAATCGTCTGTTGGTGTCATCAAATGAGTCATCCAACTCAAACCTAATGCTCTCATTCCCGTCATTGAATAGTCCTTTGAAGTAGTCCCACCATTTGTTCCTAATCTCTTCATCCTTCAATAGAATTTGATATGCCTCATCCTTAATGCATTTGACTTGGTTGAGATCCCTCACCTTCCTCCCGTGAAGTTTCGCCATCTTGTATATGTCCTTTTCACCTTCTTTTGTCCCTAGCCTCACATATAGTGCATCATAGGCATGCCCCCATGCTTTACTCACAACACGCCCTGCATTTTTTTAGCCTCTTTATACTTCGCCATGTTACTTGCGCTTCTCTCATGATGCCAGCTCTTATAAGACTCCTTCTTCTCCTTAATAGCTTTTTGTACATCTTCATTCCACCACCAAGTGTCTTTATCTACAAGTTTCTTACCTTTTGTCCACCCAAGCACCTCCCTAGCTTCCTTCCTAATGTAAGTCCGCATCTTCACCCACATACTATCTGCATTTTCCTCTTCGCTCCAAGGACCTTCCGCGATCATCCTCCTTTTGAATGATTGATGCGCTTCATCCTTCAACTTCCACCACTTTGTTCTAGCGGTTTCAACACCTTTGTCTCGTGACACACGCACGTGGAAATGAAAGTCGGCTACCACAAGTTTATGTTTTGTAATTTAGATTATACATATAAATCCGCAAGCACACAGAAGCAATCGATGTAGCATTTCCCCTCTAAGAGTATTCCCAAAGGGTGTAACTTATATTCTCCCAAAGGAGGGCTAGATAGAAGCAAAGCAATCATCAAGTGGAGAGGCTTGGTTGATCTAGGTAGGGTTCTAGCAAGGATGGATAAATGATAAATTGGAGTAGTGTGACACACACAAGAGCATTCTATCCTAAGAGGATAAATGGGGTAAAGAGGGACTAGGCTAAGGTTTAGGTATAGACTCCTACGATGCCTGTAATGTACATATAAATAGCCTATGTTAGTTACTAATGATCATGTCAATAATGATGGATTAACACATCGGGCACGGGTTTACCCCTAGCAATACTAGGACGACTCCTGCCAAAAGCCTATGGCATAGTCGAACGTGGAGGATTACAAAGACAAATAGGGCTGCCACCACCTACTGCATACCTCTTCAATCCGTGGGTCTACGAGACATTCAACGCTACTCTCTATCCTAGCACCACGCTAGCATATTAAGTAATAACCTTAAGAGCCTATGCACAAGCCATCCTAGGCAATGAACTAAATCATCATTTAACCAATGTTAATTCACTGCATAAGTGATTCATGATAACATAATCATGTCATAGCTAATTAGACTATAGTGGTGGTTCATAGTGTTTATGATGATATATTGAGAATAGTATAGCATAATCATAAGTACTACTCCTACCACATACATGGTATCCACAATCAAACAAGAAACGTTTCATCCAAGTATATGAAAAATGGAAGAATAAAGATAACATCTTTATTAAGAATAAAGTCACAAATACAAATAGGAATATAGGAGCCACACCTTTCCCAATTGGAAATTGGGAAGAGACTCCTTCCACTCTTCTCATACTTTGACTATGGACTAGAGACTCTCCTCTCTACAACCTATACTCCTCTGAACCTATGGAGAGTAGTGGACACAATGGATGAATACTCAAGTGGTGTGTGTTGAAGTGAGGGGTCCTGTTTATAGCTTGGAGAAGGGTCGGTTCTCGCCACCAAAAGCGCACGAATCAGTCTTCATCGTGACCAGCGCACCACGGGGAGTCAACACGTGGAAGCTGATCGAGTGTGGCACCGAGAAGGGTTTGGCTGAACCCCCTACTCGATCGAATAGAAATTTTGACCATTTCTGGTGTGCTTCCTTGGGGTGACTTCCAGGTGGGTCTCATTGACTGGTATGGATGCTACACCGTTGATGGCCTCGAATACTTCTGTTTGTGGCCCATTTGATCCTTGTGGTGCCACATGGCATCGCCTGATTGGTTGGAATCATATTTTATAGGATCCATCCCCTTGTTTAACTTCAATTCTGCATAGAGTGCCTCCATGCACTACTTTCTCCAAAGACAAGTGTAAATATGTTAAATAGAAAGGTGATGTTTGCAAGAAATGATGCTTCCTTCACATAATTGAGTTATATTGATGGGTCAAATGGGTATGTAACAATCCTTAAAAAACACCCCCAAGCTTATCCTTTGCTTGTACCGAGCAAAGTCAAGATTTTAGGTTGATGATCAGGAGTTGCTATAATGTTCTACTTTTCAAATGTACCATGTGCACAACAAAATACTCTACATATTATTGCAAAAACTGGCATGATACTTCACCCATGTTAAGTTATTATGGGGCCTATGCCATCTCCTATTCATGGGTGGTTCAAATATAGGACAGCAAATGGAGCACACATACCCTAGAAATCAAGTTCCACTCAAATTTCGGAGAGTTCAATTTAGATTTTAAGTATCGCAATTTGATTCTCTCAAGTCTGTCCTTTGTGTGTAGTGGAGATATATCCTCACCAAGACATTTTCCCTAAATTCATCCTTCATCTACATAAGGCTTGTATGTGGAGCTTGGTAGGGAATATAGTAGGCATATTTGCAACACATAATATTGCTAAGTCAAAAGAGCAAGCCTTAGGAGAAATAAATTCAAAACAACTTTGACTCAAGACTTGTGCATGTGTGATGGAATGAATTGGATGTGGATATTTGAGATGACTCCTTTTTGAGTGGATTCTCTTATTTTGAAGGGATGAAACATGGCTACTTTTTTTCTTTTTCTTTGTCATGCTTATGATGTAAGCATACATTTTTCTTTTTCTTGTAGCCATGTCTTCTACTCCCTTTTTATGAAATAAATTCACGGAGAGAGTACTAAGCATGAATGATATGGAGTTTCTCTTTTTCATTGTGGAATGGTGGTATGGTGGAATTTTGCTTACTTCTATTGTAGAAGTATACATGTTCAAGTGAAGTCTTGAATTCAAAAAGTAATGAATGAAATCTCACATAGGTCTATACTAGTTTGACAAAGCTCAATGTGAAGACAAATAGCATATGCATAAGGTCTATCAATGTAATGTATCATATGGCTTTGGTAGGTATTTCTAATCAAATGAGAGAAACTTAAATCTTTTTAGATTTTTTTTCAGAAATCTAAGTTTCACTTTCAAACTAGGAATAGCAGCCCTATCACTATATCATATCTCACAACAACTTAGAATGGATTAAGCTTTTTGCTACTCACAATTTCTATATCAAGGCAAAGCAATCTTAGCCTATGAGAGCAATATTTTGGAGTGTAGTAAGTTGTAAACTAGGGACTTAGGAAAAATAAAATAGAGCAACTATTCAACATTTCATCTACGTGAATTCCAAACCATTCTTACCGCACATCATTTATTTTATTTGAAAGAAAATCTATCCTAATTTTTTTTGTATGCAAGGTGAGTGATGGTCAAATGGAAAATAAATATGCAAAGGATTTGATACAATTTACCTCAAGTGGGGGTCCTCCCCCAAACTTGTTCTTCACTCGCCTCCGTATCAAGGGTTGAACCCTTGATGATGGAAGTATGCTGCGAGTTCGGCTTGTTGTTGTTGTAGCGTAGAGTTGAAGTTGGTGAATTGAGCATCCATGTGTTGATGGCAGTCATGGGTACATTGGACATTCCCTTGGAGAGTGTTGTAGATGTCACCCGTTCTCACTTCAAGGTCTTGCATACGTCTAGTGAGATCCGTCATTCCTTTGCTATAGTCATGATGACTTCCAGCCGAAGAGGAATGACATATTCTCATGGACGTTGGAGGCAAGTTGCTAGAGCTTGAAGTGGATAGGGGTGTCTCCCATGTGGCACCTGGCCATCCATGCCAAGACGGACCTTCAGTCCCATACCATGGAGGTCGAGTCCATCCGGGTGCATCACCCGTTGGGTTCTCTTCCTCGTACTCATGGACCGTGGAGGTTGTCAAGGGCATAGCCGCTCTCCTTGTACGGCTTCTAGTTACCCTGCTAGAGACATTACTTATTCCATCTTCCTCGATGGAAAGGTGGTCCATTTTTAGCTTCCGGCATTCGTACAAATGATAATCCTGGTTAGGTAACCGAATTTCATTGGCAAAGACGGGTTAAAAAATATCAAAGAGCCATATTGATCATGCTTAAAGGTATGTCCTTGCACTAAATAATCATCATCAATTAATTCTCTTTCATTTTCAATATACTCAAATGAAGAACATTCTAGTGCTCCTACCCTAGTAACAATACGGGTAATCAATGAAGTACATTCAATTGGCCCTACCCTTGAAATGTAATCTAACCATTGTGTCATCATGCAATAATTGGATCAACTTTTATCTTTTTAATCATGGCAAATAAAATTTCAGCTTATCATCACGCACTACCCTTACATCTCCTCCAGGGAACATAGTCATAGCCACCCATCTATGCATGAAGCGCAAAGTAGTGTTGCGCAAGTGGCTATTCCTAGGTGCACTACATCTGACCTCACTAGTTAAATCTTGCCAAAAACTTTTTTTGTTAAACTTAGACAAAGTGTCTAAATCTGGCAAACAACATTTATGGAAGCCTAGGATTTTACTTAATTATTTCCATAAGATGTTGTACTCTTTTTGAATTATTCTAAGAGTAATACCATCAAATCCTATTTTGAGTGTGCAATGGAATTGTATGGAGAGAAGGCGTGAACCTTTCTCCTCTATGTGAGCAAAGTTTTCCCATCCTAATGCACGCCAAATGGAAAAAAATTCAGAAACCATACCTATTTTGGAGATCAAATCCAAATCATAAGCTTTCGTATGAGGAGACTCACGATCTTGTAGGATCTTGCGTGCTTGATATTCAACTTCACTTTGGATGTCGAGGTCATCGTCCTGAAGAAGTTGGTGTGGGTTGCTATTCTCAGCCATGGGAGTGTCCTCTTCTACAACACCCTCCGTGAACTTGGTGTAGCAACAGAAGAGGGGTGTGCACTTGAATCTCTAACATGACTTGATCTTGCAGCCTCCTTCCTCTTTCCAAAAAACCTCTTCATTCCTTTCACGGCCACGACCAACAAGAACACGACAAGGCGAAAACTCAAAAGAGGTGATGTTAGCAAAAGCAAAACCCGACGAATTTTCCCTTGAAGGACTTGGGAGCAAATTGCAAATGCAAATGAAAGAAAATCTTTTTGAGTTGGGAATTGATCAAGAGTACATCAAGGAAGATTAAGAAAACAATGTGAGCAAGAGTGACTTTGTGGGGGTATGAAATGAGGTGAAGTGTGAGGAGAAGAGCTCCTCACGACCACTATTTATACTGTACATTCTCCAATGGACACTAGGGAACCAAATCTAACTATTCAAGGAGAGAGAGAAAATGGCCCTTTCCCCATGTCAGCCGAACCTAGGGGTCAGGCGACCTGACAGGTGGGCCCCCTGGTTCTCCCTTTTGGAAGGTGGCTCCCCAACGGCTATGGGATTAGCACGTTGGTGAATTACCACTTTTGCAGCTCCTAAAAATTGTTTTCTGAATAAAAACTCCCAATAATTTTTTTTTGTGAAAAAAAAGAAATAAAAACAATAGTTGAGAATATAAGATTCTCAATTTACTAAGAAAACCAAATATGCAGTGGGGAAAATCAAACTAAATGGGGGAAAATCAAATAAAGAGAAAAGAAAAGGATAACTATCAATTTAACCTATTGCCTAGGTCTCACCACTGTCTGATGAGATGGACATTCCTCCTTCTTTATTTCATGACATCCAGGACAAGAGGGATGGACTCGGATGGCTTTTCTTGCTTCTTCCTCCATACCTTCTTTGGCGGTTTGGTGGACTTGGGCCTTTGAGGAGGCCCGAACTTCTTCATCTTCTTGAGGTGCAGCACAAAATCCATATATATGAAGCAGTTCCGTTTCTGCACCAAAACATCTTCAGCAATGCTCGTTGGATAACGGACTAAAGAATAAGCCAGTTGGAGCTATATTGGTGTTGGAGTAAGTTCTGTGAAATTCAACTGGTCGAAAACCACGTTGGGCATCACACTCACACTTGCTCCAAGGTCACAAAGGGACTTGTCAAAATGGTGAGCCCTAATTGATCATGAGATTGTATGACATCCAGGGTCCTTCAGCCAGTTACCTCCTTGTAGAGAAATCATGTTGACATTCTGCACAGGGGGTTCAGGCTATCATGGTATTTTGCCATTCTCCACAGGAGGAACAACAGCTGCTAGTTGAGCCAACTGAGATTCCAACATCTTGTTGAAACTCAATTGATTCTTGAAGGATGAGGATAGTCCTTCAATCTTAGCATTAATGTTGTTAAGGGTCTTGTCATTGGCCGAAAACTTCTTGGATATAGGCTCATTGATCTTCAGCTAGCCAATGGCAAGTTCTCTCATGTTGGTTAATTTCCATTGTTGCCATTGTTGTTGTACCCTCCTTGAAAGAATGGGTGTGGTTGGCCCCGCCCTTGATCTCCTGGATGGTAGCCAATGTTGTTTCCATTGTTGGCTACATATAGGGCATCCTCACGGGTTTTTGGGCAGTCATTGCTCAAATGGCGCGTGTTGCCATAGAATTCAAAAGTGATGTAAGAGTCTAAGGCATAAACATTGCCACATACCTCACCATTTCCTTGTCCATCAATCTTATTCATAAGGAGTGTCCAATTTGGCAGCGATCATGTCCACCTCCTTCAAGGTCTGCATGCCTCGCTGGTGGGCATGGAGACGTTCATTGCTCCAACCCATGTTTGACACCATCTTCTCAAGCAAATCTTTGGCTTTGGGCACTGTCAATGAGAAGAAGGCACCTCCAGCAGCTGCATCAACATGGTCACGGGCAGAAGGGAGCAGCATTGAGAGAAAGTGTGAACCTATCTCCTCTATGTGAGCAAAGTTTCCCCATCTTAATGCACCCCAAAAGGAAAAGAATTCAGAATCCATACCTATTTTGGAGATCAAATCCGAATCATAAGCTTTCGTATGAGAAAACTCACGATCATGGAGGAGCTTGCGTGCTTGATCTTCAACTTCACTTTCTATGTCGAGGTCGTCATCATGAAAAGTTGGTGAGGGTTGCCTCTCTCACCCATAGGAGTGTCTTCACCTACACTCCTCCTCCATAAACTTGGTGTAGCAACAGAAGAGGGGCGTGCACTTGAGTCTCCATCGTGGCTTGAGCTTGCAGCCCCCTTCCTCTTTCCAAACAACCTCTTCATTCCTTTCATGGTCACAACAAACAAAAACATAACAAGGCAAAAACTGGAAAGAGGTGATGTTAGCAAAAGCAAAACCCCCCGACGAATTTTCCCTTGAAGAACTTGAGAGCCAATTGCAAATGAAACAAAAGCAAATATTTTTGAGATGGGAATTGATCAAGAGCACTTCAATGAAGAGCAAGAAAAACAATGTGAGCAAGAGTGACTTTGGGAGGTATGAAATGAGGTGAAGTGTGAGGAGAAGTGCCCCTCATGGCCACCATTTATAGTGTGCACTCCCCAACAGTCACTAGAGAGTCAAATGTAGTCGTTTGAGGAGAGAGAGCCAAAATGGCTCTTTCCCCTTATCGGTCGAACAGGGGGGTCGGCCGAACTGGCAACTGGGTCCCCTTGTTCTCCCTTTTGGCAGGTGGGTCCCCAACGGCTATGGAATTACCACATTGGTGAATTATCGTTTTTGCAACTCGGAATAATTATTTTTCGAATAAAAACTCATTTTTCAAAACCCAACAATTTTCTTTTTGTGAAAAAAAAAGAAATAAAAATGATAGTTGAGAATAGAAGATTCTCAACTTGCTAAAAAACCAAATATGCAGTGGGAAAAAATCAAACTATACGGGGAAAAGCAAATAAAGAGAAAAGAAAAACAAAGAAAATGATAACTACCAATCTATCCTATTGGCTAGGTCTCACCACTGTCTGATGAGATGGACATTCCTCCTTCTTAATTTCTTGACATCTGGGCCCAGAGGGATGGGCTCGGATGGCTTATCTTGCTTCTTCCGCCATACTATCTTTGGCAGCTTGGTGGACTTGGTCTTTTGGGGAGGCTCAGACATCTCCATCTTCTTCGGGTGTCAGCGTGGATGATAAGACAGGTTCTCCTCATAGATTAAATTTATTATGTGTGACACCCGATTCCGAAAATGAACCAGGCATAATGCATATGTGTGCCCAGGGTGTTTAACACACATACACAAGTGTTTCACAAACGATAAATAGATTATAACCATGTATCGAATAATAATACTAATAATAGTACCTTATTATAAACCAAATAGTCTCGAATACTAGCTCTAAATAGCTGTAGCAGAAAACACTATCTAAGACTCCAAACTCCACATGCAAGTTTGACAGTAACACGCGTGCCTAGTACTCCTCGAAAGCTTCCAGGTACTCCTGATTGATGCCTGCATCTGAATTTGTTGGGAGAATAGCAAGGGTGAGTACATGTTGTACTCAACAAGTGTGGGAAATTATGACATGTAGCTTAAACAATGAATGATAATAAACAATGTCTAAATGCATAAAAATATATTCAAAATAGTTGAAATGCAATTATATCATCATTTAGTGAGATCCTTCCCAAATAACCCAAATAACATCAATTTCAACTTAAATAACCAATACCAGCAATATTAATCCATAATCAACTCATAAAAGCTCATATGTCTCATTTTCATCAATTCCATATACCAAATCCAATTACTATACCATTACCAATTCCCAAATCAATTTCAGCCATTAAACCATGTTCAAGTCCATATTTTAATCATGTGAGGGTCCAGGTTGCTCATGTCTGGGAGCACGGCTATCATTATAGTTCTAAATACACTCTGCAGAGGTTGTACCACTTTACCCACAATTTCATGATTTCATCACCTTTTGATGACTATGGAATCTCAATTATGTCGTCCCACACTTCCTTAGGTGTGTGGCTAGGAGATCACAAAATATTCTTTACAAAGTGATTATAGCATATGTAGACCCCACTAAGGTTTCATCGGTGATTATGTCTCCAACTGAGCACATCCAACCAAGGGCACCCTATTGAGCCATTCGGATCCCAGGGTAGTCCCACCAATCTCTACAAACCCAATCCGACTACCCCTTCCCCGAGCGTTCTTAATGGTCCAAATAGTACTAGCAAAACACTAATTAGTCAGCTAAGCCACACCCATATTTGGCACTGTGGTGGCACTGTAAATCCTGTATGGTCGCTCCACGAACCGGTCCTTAGATCTAAAGCAAGCAAACCCACCAAAACTGTCCAATCCATTCCACATAATCGGCTTGCATAGATCCCTAGGCACCATGTTGCAAAAAAGGTCATTATTACCAATTCTCATAATTCATGTGTCCATTAGTTCATAAATAAGTAATATGATTGTTTCCCAAACCCAATTTTGTATTGCAAATCAAAAACTGTAAAATACCCTTCCCGACTCTTTACACAGTGTTCAAGCGACAAGGGTGGTCATACAAGACTTATAAACTCCTACAATTGGGTTTTCCCATCAATTGACACAAGCATGCAATTTTGCAAACAAAACATTTGAAACTTGGATCAAAATGATCAAGCACACTTGCCTTGCTCTTGAGCTTGGTTCGGATCAAAGTTTTCGAAGTTCTAGTTGTGCTGGTCCTCGAAAGCGCTCTCTATTGCGAGACCTTATATTCCACACGATAAACATGCAAAACAACAATTACAATCAAATAATGCTCATATAGTACTCCATATGCCATGATATGCATGATTAATAAAATTGTGAAGTAAAACTACATAATGAGTTGTTATTAATGTTTACTAACTAGTTATAATGGTTCCTAAAATGTTTGAACAAGTTTGGAATTGGTTCCAGTCAATTTGAATTAAATTCGGCACAACAATGATTCAGAGGCCGCATAAGTCCAGTATAGCGGCCCGACTAGTTCGCCATATATAGGAATTGCAAATTAGGGTTTTTTGATCAACGGGGTTTTAGGGTTAAATTCTCATGGAAACTTGAATGTAGAGGGTGTATCATGTATCTTAAGATCCAAGGGTCGAAGCTTGGATGCAACACTTGAATCTTGACGGTTATGGCTTGATGAAGAATAGTATATGAAGAATTAGTCATGAAGAATGTCAGCCGTCGAAAAGTTGACAAAGATCGATCTTGATTGGTCCTTCTCCCTCTTCTCCTCATCCTCCTTGCTTTTGGACTTCCACTTGATGTCGATGCAAGGCAAAAGGCTGCAGCAAGGGTTTTCCTCAAAAGTTGGAGAGGTGAGGGTATTGGGTTGTTTATATAGGTGTGGAGAGGTAGGGTTTTGGTGTGAATTCCAATTGTATTTCGGGGGGGGGGGGGGGGGGTGAAGTAGGGGCTTAGGTGGGGTCCACTTGGGCTCCTCTGAGGTTGCGCACAAAGTTCTTGGGCCCAATTAAGGAAATTACCCAATAACAAATCGTGGAATAATATTAGAATTTGAGTTGGTTTCTGCAGGCCGGACTAGTTTGTAGTAGGGACTAGACAAGTCCATTTTCGAACAGAGGCTTCATCAGACTAGTCCAGTGTATAAGGTCGGACAAGTCCGGGGTTATAGAATAAAACGATTCCAGACTAAAACTCAACAAGGAACGAACTACTCCGCTCGGACCACGGACAAGTCCGGACAACATCAAAGACCAAACCGGACTAGTCCGTGCAATGTGCCGGACAAGTTCGGGATCTGTAGGAAACTAAATTTTCTGAATGAAAATTGGGTCATCGGACTAGTTCGGGTTATTGCCGGACAAGTCCGCACCCTGACAGAAATAATTTGCTGATTTGGCCTAAATTCATTTTAATCTTGTTTCATTTTAGGTTGCTCTATGTTAAACATCTATGAGGTTGTATGCAGTGAATTATGCATGAAAATGAGGGTGTTACATTTTGAATGCAATGAGCGGGTCCCCCTTTGGAGGTGTGATTTTGACCTCTTGAATGAGCTTAACATTTGGCCTATACTAGATACAAATCAAGGAGCATTGCTCCAACTTTGGGCGAAACTTAAACTTCTCCTCCTTGCCATTGATATGGAAGTGGATTTCTCCAACTCCCACATCTATGCGAGCTAGTGTAGTGCTAAGGAATGCTCGCCCAAGAATGAGCAGTGTATCCTTCTCGACCTCCATGTTGAGCACCACGAAATCCATGGGTATGAAGCAATTCCGGATTTTCACAGAAACATCTTCCGCGATACCCGCCGGATAACGTACTTAAGAATCAGCCACTTGGAGCTACATTGGTGTTGGAGTAAGTTCCGTGATGTTTAGCTAGTCGAAAACCACCTTGGGCATTACACTCACACTTGCTCCAATGATGAGGATAGTCCATCAATCTTGGCATTAATGCTCTCTAGGGTCTTGTCAATGGCCTACTGCTTCTTGGATATAGCATCATTGATCTTGTAGGATCGAAGAGCACGTGAAAAGCTACCAGAGAGGGGGTGAATGGTAGATTAAAAAATCTTATGCAGCGGAAACAATTAAATCCCAACCCCTTCGGCAGAAAAATGATCTGTTAAAGAAATCATGTGTCAGACTAATCTAAACGTGTTTCACCGTGACAAAAGTGATAGATATCAGAGATAATCAAGTCACGAATATGACACAAGAAGAATCACTCAAATCCGTCGAGAGAAACTCAAGTTATGATCGAAAGATCGAGCAAAGGTCAATCTGTCCTACCCGAGAAAAACAGTTCTGGAACGCTACAAAGAAACTCGTGTAGATCAGAAACCACAGATCCACTGACCGTGAAATTTAGAAAGATGATAGATAATCAAGTTGTGAAGACAACCCAAAAAGAATCACGCCAATTGGATCTGTAAAACTTCAGTTATGATAAAACCACCAACGAAAGGTAGTGCTGTCCAGAAACTCGACGAGTAAACTTGTCTGGAACAATTTGGACGAACAAGGCACAAAAGTTCCTTTAAACTACGAATTTTATTCAATAAAACACAAGAGGAACAGCCCCAAAGTTTTGCACCACGATCTTTGGGCTCCCTTGCTTATATAACCAGCCCTTAGGCCAACCCAATCTCAACTAGTACTCCAATCCTACTCCGATCACGAATCGAAACTTTCCATAACTGCTTAGGACTCTTCTATACGCAGATAGAAGAAATCTTAAGACTTCCAAACACCTTAGGAACATATCCCACATTCCTAAAACAACTCAAATTCGTGACCCACACGAAATCCTATCATAACCAACTCGATACTTTCCATACCAAGCCATAACCGACTCCGCTGTAGCCAAAGCCATCAACCAATACGATCCGATCCTTCCAACCAGATCTTTCCATCCATAAACCATCTTCGGAACCATGTTGCCACGTCATGCACCTCATGCATACGTGCAAACATCTTCCTTCGATGTCCAGTAACCTTCATATGCACTGCCCTTGATTCAATCATCCCGCGCGACCTCCTGTCCCGCTCAATCACAATTCCTCCTGAATTTGGTTGTTGGAACCTCATCTCCTCCCTGAGACTAGTCCAAAGGATCCTGTCACCAGCCATGACTTGAACTCAAGCAACACCTGCACATGAACAAACAACCAATCCGTACGAGCCCAAGTCCGCGACTTGACTCAAGTCAGTTCCGAACACAACACCTTATGTGAGCACCTCACATAAGCATGTTGCAAAAACACAATAAAACGATATCATCCATATCAACCAAAATGCACCAAAAACTTAGCAAATAAATACTAAGCAATCTTTCCAACAATGTAAAGCAAGTTTGAAACTTTGCAAATGAAAAGCAGCAACACTGCGGTCAAGCTCCGGTTCTTGCCAAAGCTAACCGGACCTTGAGCTGGAGCTTACCAAAGCTAGTAGAACCTAGCGCCGGATCTTACCAAAGCTAGTGGAACCAAGCACCCGCCGGAGCTTACAAAAAACCAGCAGGGCTAGTCTACCCAAAAATCGGAGCTAGAAAAAGGCAACTCGGAGCTTAGCAAAAAACATGTCAGAGCTATCAAAAAACATGCCGGAGCTAAAGACAAAACTCACCAGAGCTAACCAAAAGCTAGTCGGACTTTGCCAGCAAATCGGACCTAGCAACGGACGTACTCAGAGCTACCCAAAACAAGTCGGACCTACCATCGGACATTGTTGTAGCTCAGAGCTAGAGTCGGACTTTGCTAAAAAGGTGTTTTAGAAGAATTCAAAACTTTTATCGCCATAGCTAATGTATTCAGCACACATAGGTCTCACAGATCATTAGCTGGCCAATGGCAAGTTCTCTCAAGTTGGGTTGATTTCCATTGTTGCAATTGTTGTTGTACCCTCCTTGAAAGAATGGGCATGGTTGGCCCCACCCTTGACCTCTAGGACGATAGGCATTGTTGTTTCCATTGTTGGCTACGTATAGGGCATCCTAACATGTTTTGGAGCAGTCATTGCTCAAATTGTTCGTGTTTCCATAGACTTCACAAGTAATGTGAGAGTCCAAGGCATAGGCATTGCCACATACCTCACCATTGCTTTGTCCATCAATCTTCTTCATAAGGAGGTCCAATTTTGCAGTGATCATGTCCACCTCCTTCAAGGTGTGCATGCCTTGGTGGTGGGTATGGAGACGCTCGTCCCTCCAACCCATATTTGACACCATCATCTCGATCAGATCTTTGGCTCTGGTCACCATCAATGAGAAGAAGGCACCTTAACAACAGCATCCACACGATCACAGGCAGAAGGGATCAGCGCGTTGTAGAAGTTTTGGATAGTTAGCCAATCATCCATCCCATGGCGAGGACGGGCTAGGATATACTCCTAAAGCCTTTCCCATGCCTCGGTAATAGATTCCTTGACATCTTGCTAGAAGCTAGAAATTCTCCCATGTAGGGCATTGGTCTTGCCAACGGGAAAAACTTTGCAAGGAATGTCGTAGAACACTTCTGCCAAGTGTCTACAACACTTCAGTTCGTGTAGAACCACTGTTTTTCTCTTCCAAGAAGAGAGAACGGAAACAGCCTAAGACGGACAACATCAGGACATACGTCCTTGATTTTAAAATGATGCGGATCTCAATGAACTGTTGCAGGTGAGCACTTGTATCCTCGTTAGCCTTCCGATGAAATGGGTTGGCTTGCACCATAGTGATCAGGCCAGCCTTGATTTCGAAGTTCACGTCTCCTGTGCTAACAGTGGACCCAACAGGCACATTGTTAGCAAAGGGAGCCGAAAACTCAAGAACCGTCTTCTGGGCCATTGGCGTTTCGGTTGTTGGTGCAGTTGCGCTGGCTTGCTTTGCCCCTTGAAGCTTCTGAGGAGTAACGACACGAGGTTGATCTCTCAGAAGGGATTTGGGATCTTCAACAAAGTTTTCAAGCAAGCGGGAACCAGACATACACTACCATGTTTTCACATAAAATGCAAAAACAAAGAAGGGTTATCCTACTAAAACATACCAGCATCCTATCCTATTCCCTCAATCTTGCAATATTTCGACTGCCTTCCCCGGCAATAGTGCCAGAAATGCTTGTTTGCGGTTCCTACGCACTACTAACAATTCATCCCTAGCATGGTGCCAGAAATGCTTGTTAATAGGTTTTAGATTATACATGTAAATCCGCAAGCACACGGAAACTATTTATGTAGCATTTCCCCTCTAAGAGTATTCCCAAAGGGTGTCATTTATATTCTCCCAAAGGAAGGCTAGATGGAAGTAAAGCAATCATCGAATAGAGAGGCTAGGTTGGTCTTGGTAAGGTTCTAGCGAGGATGGATAAATGATATTTGGAGTAGTGTGACACAAACAAGAGCAGTCTATCCTAAGGCGATAAATGAGGTAAACATGGATTAGGCTAAGGGTTAGGTAGAGACTCCTACTGTGCTTCTAATATACATATACATAGCCTAAGTTAGTTACTAATGATCATGTTAATTATGAATTCTCATGCTAAGTGGATTAACACATCGGACATGGGTTTACCCCTAGCAATACTAGGATGACTCCCGCCAAGAGCCTGTGGCTTAGCTGAACGTGGAGGATTACAAAGGACAGATAGGGCTGTCACCACCTATTGCCTACTTCTTCAATCTGTGGGTCTACGAGACATTCAACGCTACATTCTATCCTAGCACCATGCTAGCATATTAAGTAATTACCTTAAGAGCCTAGGAACAAGCCATCCTAAGGAAACAAACTAAATCATCGTTGAACCAATGTTAATTGATAGCATAAGCGATTCATATTAACATAATAATGTCATAGCTAATTAGACTATAGTGGGGGTTTGTAGTGTTTATGATGATATAATGATAATGGTATAGCATAATCATAAATACTACTCATACCACATACATGAAATCCACAATCAAACACAAAATGCTTCATCCAAGTATATGAACAATAGAAGACTAAAGATAACATCTTTATTAAGAGCAAAGTCACAAATACAAATAGGAATATAAGAGCCTTACCTTTCCCAATTATGAATAGGGAAGAAACTCCTTCTACTCCTCCCCTACTTGGGCTATGGACTAGAGGCTCTCCTCTCTACAGCCCGTACTCCTCTAAACCTATGGAGGGTAGTGGATACAATGGAAGAATACTCAAGTGGTGTATGTTGAAGTGAGGTGTTAGGTGTCCTATTTATAGCTTGGAGAAGGGTTGGTTCCCGCAACCAAAAGCGCGCGAATCAGTCTTCATCATGACCAGCACACCACAGTTAGTCGAAACATGGAAGTTGATCGAGTTTAGCACTAGGAAGGGTTCGGTTGAACCCCCTAGTCGACCGAACATAAAGTTAGACCATTTTTCGTGTTCTTCCTCGGGGTGACTTCCAATTGGGTCCCTTTGATAGATATTGGTGCTACACCATTGGATGGCCTCAAATACCTCTATTCGTGGGCCATTAGATCCATGTGGTGCCACATGTCGTTACCTGATTGGCTGAAATGATATTTTATAGGATCCATCTCCTTTTTCACTTCAATTATGCGTAAAATACATGCATGCCCTACTTTCTCCAACAACAGGTGCAAATAGGTTAAATAGAAAGGTGGTGTCTGCAAGAAATGATATTTCCTTCACACAATTGAGTAATATTTATGGGTGGAATTGGTATATAACAGCCGTCAACAAGGGTATAGTACCAGACTAAGCAGACTGCACACCCTGGATTTCCAGCTCAGTGTGGGCCTTTCGAGGGAGACTGTTGAAGTGTTCTTGTGACACTTCCCCCGGACCAGCTATGCGAGCAGCCCGCGGAGGTTCTTGATTGGTAGAGCTTAGTCCTCTGTGAAGGGATTGCGCGTATGATAGTCATGAGATAGTAGTTTTACGTGGTTCAGGCCGCCAGAGAGTAATACCCTACTCCAAAATGAGGTTGTATTGTTGGTTTCTACGGGTGTGTAGCATGTGAATGTGTCGATTGGGGATCCTTTGTTACGGCAGCGGTCTGGTCCTTTTATAGACAAGGCCTGATGGTTTACAAGTGGGGTCCAGGGCCCGACAGGCGGTCCCGAGTCGATATTATCCTAAAGATATCTAAAGCTTCTCGTATAAGCCTCCTCTGACCGTGGCTTGAAGACTTGATGTCTTGTCACCTCAGTCGTCAATGGCCCATACGTAGTCAATTATGATGGCAGCGAATGTCCAGTCCAACTATCCCTATCGTCATAACCTACCCACTTGGCAGAGTGGGGTAAACTTGCGGTGTCGTCACCGCGATGGATTGGGCGCAGCAGTACCTGAAAGTAGGCGTGCGCGGCGTCATGAGCCTGGGGAAGACACGGCTCTTCAATGCTTGATCTAGACAAGGCGCACCACCTTCTTAACTCCCGCAACCTACCGTGTAGGCCAAGTTGCAGGGTACGTGGCAGCTCAAGAGCTAGCCTTTGCGGGGGAGGCCGGGTCCCGATCCACAGACCACGTAGCAGCCCTAGAGCCCGTTCTTGTGTAGAGCGGGGGATCCAGGGCCGCGAGACATGTGGTAGAGACAGAGCCCGCCTCCACGTGAGGTGGCCTGTCTGGTGCTTCGAACCACTGGAAGGTCCATAGCCATTTACCATGGGGGAAGAGGGATCTCGTCTTGCTGGACCCGTGACCGCTTGGGAGCTCGTCTCAAGGGGGGTGGGGGTGGGGGGTAGACTCCTCCTTGAGGTCCATGTGGATACACCAGACCCCGTATTTGAGGTAGAGGGGTTCGGTTCTTCTGGACACGTGGTGCCATCAGACCCTGCCTTTGAAAGAAGGCAGGACTCTTAGGCGGCTTTATCCTGTGCGCGATGTTACCCAATATGTCGCATACCGGTAATGGCCCCTGGGTACACCCTCGTGGGACGTGATGAGCACGAGGGTGGAGACCTATCCCTGCTTTCCCACGATGCATTAGATTTTGTCTTGATCAGTCGAAGCTGTGCACGTCTATGCATCATGGCCGCATGTCCCACTCTGGCTGAGCAGTCGTGGTGATGGGATCTTTACTTGCTGTAGCTTCTTTATCGCGACAGTTCGCGATGCGGCTGCTGCACTTCTTCTGCAATCACTTCCGCCTTTATGGGAACCGACGAGTTTCCTCATCGGGTAGAGTCCCGCTCGGGCCAATCTCTTTGTCAAGGGAATTGGGCCCACTGTCATGTTCACTGTGGGTTGAGCAGCGGGTTTTGGGCCCATGCGATTTGCACAATGCGCCCAAACATCGCCAAGGTGTTTAAAAGGGGACCTTTGTGGGCAAAGGTGGTTCCTCCCTTACTCACACCCAATGTTTCGGCCTTGAGCACCCACGCTTTTTCCCACCTTTGAGGTTCTTGACTCATGCTCCAACAAACTCCGCCTTGCCTCCTTCCTCCGTTGTTGATGTAGCGCCTATGAGGTGGTTACTCATATGGGTGGACAAGGAGCGCCAGGATCTGATCTGTCCCAGCTCCATGCCTCTAGATTTGCAGTAGAATGAGATCATCTTCATGGACTCGTATGCATAATCTGGGTTCGTTCCTCCCATTTCCTTATGTTTGGTGATTCTTCTAGAGATCATCAGACTCCAACTTTATCATCTGTTGTCGAATTCTTTGGTGGTGGCGGCGGTGTTCTCGCCCTGCTGTGAGATATTCATCGGGGTGTACCTATCTATGCTGGTGTTCCGGCAGTTCTTCATGCTGACACGGACTGGGAAGAGCAAGATGAACTTCTTAGGCACCTACTACTTCTAGTATCGGTCCAACAACCCCTTCAAGTACATCACCCCACTCTCCTCCACAAAATGGGCCGACTGAAGGAGTGATTGGGTGGTCATACACGCTGATGCCCACGATCGCATGGTCCTGTCTACCGACTAGCCATTTTCTAGGAAGGAGACCTGGGAGGAGTGCCCAGAGTTGGAGCTAGCGTATACCCCACTGATGGAGAGGATCCTATTCTTAGCAGGTCATTGTTTGTCAGAGCTGATGGTGCTGGTAGACTTCATGCGTCGACTCATATCCCACCTCCAGCATTGTAGCCGCCCTGCATGGCTATACTTCAGGCCGCAGGACGACACCAGGCTGGTGAGGGTTCGTGACACGGAGACACCACCATAAGAGAGTTCGATGTGATGTGCAAGGCATGTGATGACCCGCTGTCTCCCGACGTCTTTCCTTCTGTTGTCCAGTGTGTCACTTTTCTTGGATCGGAACCTTATGGTGAAGATCCTGAAGGAGATGTTGAACCTGGGTGCGCTTGGTCTTGCGCCGCGGCAGGTTGTAATGCAGACCATGGACTGGCCATCGTCGACCCTCCACAGGCATCTGCACCTGCTCTGGGCTTCATAGCATCAACGGTGGAGGACGCTCCCTCCGATGAAGGGAAAGGTAAGTCGCCGGTCCTTGACACATGGAAGGGGGGGCACCGATCCATGACACAGGGAAGGGGAAGTCACCGGTGATCGAGGTTGTGAAGGGCAAACGCCCTCGGTCGCCGCAGAGGACACCAACAAGGGCGATCCTTGCTCCAATTCAACGTCCGATGGAGCGCCCCTCCTCAGCCTTGGGAGTTTGCGATTCTTCAAGGGGAGACCCAGTCTGTCAAGTAGTGATTCTTCAATCGACTGCGGCCGACACACTGGCCAGCATCTCTGCAACTTGTGCAGTCAAACGCACCAAAGAGGGCTCCAGGTGCGCTACACCGACAAAGCCTCTATCCAAGAGGCCTCGAGTCACCAGCAATCTTGCCCCAGGTTTGGAAATGGATGACTGCGGTGGCTCAAGAGGAGGCTCCAGGAATGGCACCGTTGGAGTCGTTGGAGACACACCGATGTGGGGCGGCAACATCATTGGTTGTTCTAATGGAGGTCCAGTCGAATCGACCCCGCCTGCCATGTTGTAGGTAGAACCTGCAGCCTCAGGGCCGTCGAAGGTTGTAACGACCAAATGTCCAAGAGGAGGGGGTGAATTGGGCTTTCTTCGAAAAATTCTAAGCAATTGAAACTTAATTTCCAAAGCCCAATTCCCTACGCGACTATCTATGCATTCTAGTAGATAGAAACTTTGCGGAATGTAAAATGCATAAAAGTAAAGGAAGCAGAGGGATGTAAACTCCCGAGGAGACAAGGATTTATCCCGTGGTTCGACAATATCCTGAAGATCTTCCTACATCCACGTTGTGGCACCCACCAAAGGGTTTCGCCACACCCAAGTAAGCGAGACGAGGGGTCTTCACTATTCTTCTCCGTTCGCCTCCTTAGCAAGGTGGAGCTCAAGCCTTGTACAACTTCGACCTTCCGGGCTTCCACTAACACCTTGGCAAGCTCCAGAAGTCTCTTCACGGTTATAACACCAAAGGGCACACCCTTGAGGCTCTCACACTATCCTAGAGAGTCCACTCACTCAGAATAGTGGCACACAAGCTCTCTCTCTAGCTAGTTCTAGCCTAAACCTTGGTGTAGAGATGATCGAAATGGTGTGGAAGTGATTGCTCTTGGCCGTGAACACTTGTGGATGTGTAGATAGCTTCTGGTGATCAAGACTTGATGAAATGACAAGGTTAGGTGGTATTTATAGCCAGCCTCCCCGAAATAGCCGTTGGAAAAGTAGGCTGACAGAACTTTACTGTGAACACCGGATGATCCTATGTCTCCCCTTTAGTTATCATCGGTCTAATTACTTTGGCTGACGTCATTGTGTCAGATATGACCGTTGTTAGACCGATGTTGCCCCTGTCTTCTCATCGGATGATCCGGTGGCTCTTCCTCCAGAATTTGCTTAATCATGATGCCTACTGGAGTGATCGACCGATGTGTGTAAGTCTGCACATCGGATGATCCGGTGCTTCACTTGGTCCAATGGTATTGCAAAATGTACTGATGGACCGATGTCACTAAGCCATTCACATCGGATGATCCGGTGAGTACATTTGTCTGAGGTCTTCTTCTTCAGTTGAACTAACTCTACCGATGTGTACATTTTTGAAATCATCGGTTGATCCGGTGAGTTGATTTTGTTTGCTTCGAGTTGTTTTGAGTGAATCTTTTGTGTCTTGCTCAGATGACCTCTTAGACATTTGTTCCACAAGGCTTTCTGATGATCTTCAAGCATTGTATGTTGTCAACTTATGGTTGAGTGACTTAGACATAAGAGCTTTCACTTCTTGTCTTTATCTCATTGATTTGATCTCAAAAGTTGATTGTATATGGGTCTCCAATGACATATTCATTTCATTTTATTGAGGACTATGGGGACCTTGCATTCACAAATTCATTAGTAAAGTTCAATGGTTGTCATTAATCACCAAAACCGTACTTCCCGGGGGGCCTAGATGCTTTCAATCTCCCCCTTTTTGATGATTGATGACAACACAATAATCAAAGTGTAATAGTAATGAATTTGATAGAATGAAACTTAAAAGAATATGCAATGAATACAGGATGTCACACTTGAAGCTTAAGCATCAATTAACAACTCAAGTATGAGAAAAAAGTGATGATAAACATAGATAAACACCAAATGAACCCAATCGATTAACAGCTCATGGAAATAAGTAGCAAATGAGTAGCAAACACACCAAATGTAGTAAACACACTGAATTACAAGAATGATAAACGATAAACTCCAAATTACAAAAGATAACAGGAAACTCAAAAGACGGACTCCCCCTGATACTAAGACACTCCTCCCCCTGACTCCTCTAACTCTTCTCCCCCTTTTGCATCAAGACACCAAAAAGGGATCCGAGTGCCTAAGGATCCTGAGTGCTGGGCGCGATGACGAACTGGTCACCGTCGGGAGTGCTCTCGCCGGAGCTACTGGCTGGAGTAGCGGTGGAGGGAGCTGCCGGAGCCGAGGGAGCCACCGTCGGTGCCTGCTGTGGAGGAGGTGCTGGAGCAGGGGCACTGACGACGGAAGCCGGCATCTGCTGGAACAAGGTTGTGGCCGGCAGCGGGGAGTGGATTGGAGCACCAGAAACCAGAAAAGGAGACACGCTGAAGGAGGGTATCGGCGTAGAAGGAACAGGGGCCACTGGAGCGGCAGCTGGAGCCAGGACTGGAGGTGGTGGAGTGACTCCTGGCAGCTGCGACGGGAAGGCAATCCCGGTCTGGGTGTAGAGGTTGGTGATCAACCCCAGGATGCCCATCATCGCCTGCTGCGTCTGCTGCTGCTGGTCGAGAGTGCGCTGGTGCATCTGGTCGATGAGCCCCATCAGCCTGTTAGTGTCTTCACGCCTCTCACGGGCAATCTAACGCTGCATCTCCTACTGCTGCTGCTGGAGCTCAAGGAGACGGGCAGCCTGCTTTGCTCGGGCCTGCTCGGCTGCCAGCCTGTCCAGACGCTGCTGCTCAACCATCTGTTGGAGGAGCGACGTCAGCTCTGACGGCTGCGTGACCTGCGCCTCAGTGACGGGAGGTGGAGTAGGTGGTGGCACTATAGAGCCTCCAGCCTCCGCGTCGTGCTGCCTGGGAGAGGGCGGAGGAGGGAAGTACTCTTCGACACTGTCGTCGGTGTCGCTCTCTGACCAGATATGTTGCAGGTCCTCCCCCTGAGCCTCAGTCGCGGCAAGCCTCTCATCCTCCTTCTCTATGTCAGACTGGTCCTCCTCAGACAGCCGGGCCTGACCTGACGCTCGACTGGACGGCCAAGGCGGCCGTCTCCAGGAGCTGGGGCACGGTAGTGACCGAACCGTGTCACACTCTTGTCAGAGAGACGGTCGTGCACGGCGGACCCCTCAGGAACCATCATAGTAAGCAAGTAGCTGATCCAGTGCCCATATACTAGCTGCCTCATCATGCCCACACTGTCTGTGATCACATCCTCCATCTCGCATATGTGGACATCCACGATGTCGAACTCCATCCCGTTCATGATGTAGAATAGGAGAGTTTGCTAAAGGCTGGTGAACCCCTCGGTGCAAGGCGAGGTGCACTGTGCGCGCAGCTGGAGTCAACAAGGCCGGTAGTCTCGGCTGGTCAGGAGAGAAGGTAGGACCAAACAGGTAACGAATCTCCTCCAGCGGTGGTTCCACTCCTCCAGTGAGCAGCCTCCTCGGTGGATCTGCCTGACCGTAGACCCTCTCATGCACGCAGGTGTCGTGCAAGTCCACTCCCAGCAGCTGTGCCAGTGTCTGTCTCGTCAGGTGGTAGTATTGACCCATGAACATGAAGTCAATCGATCTCCTGCCCTCAGAGACGTAGAGGGTGGCGTAGAACACGCGAACCCAATCCTCCACATAGGCACTCCACTCATATGACATCAGCTGCACCAAACCTCGGTACCTCTCAAAGTAAGGACGGATCTCCGTCCCTGCTACCAAAGCAAGCTGTCCCCAATCCAGATAATTGTGTTGAAACAGCTTGTGTCCTCGACGCCTGTAGGTCTCGTAGAGAGACGCCTGGGTGACAGTCCGGAAGCGATTATCCACCAGAGCCTCTCGGGGCTGCAGGTACCACTCCTCAAGCAGCAAACTCCATTCGAGCTTGCGAAGCTGCTTGGCCTTCATCTTCCGGTAGTCGGTCAACCAGACTCCTTCAGCGACATGGACAGTGGTGTCCATCTCATAGATCGCTCGCTGGGCCTCCATGTCCTCACGACGGTCGGCAGCCGTCGGTCTCGGACGTGGTGCTGCCTCGGTGTGACCCCCACGGGTCCGGGCTGAGCGCCGGCGGACGAGAGGCTCAACCGGCTCTTCCTCAGCCTCAAAGTCATCGATCACTGGAGGCTGCCTCGGACGAGCCTCGCGGATCCTCAGCGACCCCCCTCAGCTGCGCTCACGCTCCTCGGCGGAGTGAGCGGCCATCAAGGCCTTCTTCTCCTCCTTTGACAACTTTTGCTTCTTCGCGGCCGGCTCCGCGATGGCCTTGCCCTTGTTCTTCATGTCGCGAGCCATTGTGATCACGTGATTGCACGGAGTCAACGACGGAGATGACGTGGAGATCAACGAGGTTGCAAAACCCTAGTGGCGAAGGATGCACCGTGACGGCAATGTGTGCGCGGGGCGGCGGAGGCGCTGTGGTGATGGAGAAGAGCGGTGGCGGCGGCGAGTGGTGGAGGCGGCGGCGCTTGGAGGTGAGGCAGCGGCTAGGAGGCGATGGAGGCGTGGTGGATTGGGTGAAGCGGCGGTGCTGGTGAATGGCGGCGGCGGCCGGTGGACGGCGGCGGCGACCTGTGGGCGGCGGCGGCGTCCGACGGCGATGGTGGCGGCAGTTGGTGGTGGCGCGGTGAGGAGAAAAACGGTGGCGGCGTCGGGATCGGGAGAGAGAAAGGGCGGAGGCGAGGACTGAATGTAGGCCTAGAGGGGGGTGAATAGGCCTTTTTGAATTTTCTCGGTTCCTGTAACACTCAACAACAAAGTCAATACCAGAGATATCGGACTAGTCCGGTAAAGTGTGGACTAGTCCGGTTTTCACAGGCTAAGTTGATCAAGTTCAATCAATTTGATTGATTCGGTAATGTTTGCAACGGAAATATAAACTTGGATGACAGTTTAATAGTTGTATGTCAAATTCTATTACAATTAAGGCTCTTGTTCAACAATTTAACTCAAATTGAACAAAGTGAATCAAACCCTAGATTAAGTTGATCAATTAAGATGAAGAACGCAAAAGGACAAGACACAAGTTTTATCCCGTGGTTCGGCTACCACGAAGGCAACGTACATCCACATTGAGGAGCCCACAAAAGGACCGGGTCTTCTCCAACCCTTCCCTCGTCGGATCGCCATGAAGGCCAATCCTCTTCCACTAATCACAAAGGGTAAATAACCAAGTTGAAGGGGCGTTCTCACACGTTGAGAGCTCCCTTGATTACAACATACAAAGCCACCAATAACACAGTCGAAAATTACAAATTGAAACGCAAGAGTGTGTTAGAGAATCAAACCAAGAGCTCAATGATGTGTGCCAAGTGTCTCTCCAATGATCAAGAAGTGATCTTCAATAGATTGATCGATTTTGCACTTAATATCGTGGAGAGAGGTGGTTTTTGAGTCTCTTGGGAGGTGTGACGGCGCTAGGGTTCGAGAGAGAGTAAAAGTGGGCCGTGCACCTCTATTTATATGGGGTTTCTAAAAGTGACCATTAGGGTTCAGAAAGATCGGACTAGTCCGTGGTGGTCACTGGACTAGTCTGGTATGCTGTGTGTAGCAAACCCTACGTGTTCAGGAATATCGGACTAGTCCGGTTGAAAACGGACTTGTCCGATTTCACTACTGGAAATCTTCGGACTAGTCCGATTGCCATTGGACTTGATCCGGACATATGAAACCCTAAGTGTCTAGGATGATAAGTCCGCACTTGGAGGACTTGTCCGATTTTAGATCAGTGTGTATATCGGACTAGTCCGTGTAGACACCGAACTTGTCCAATGTGGATCAGAAAGAATATCGGACTAGTCCGGATCACAACGGACTTGTCCGATTTTGTGTGACTTGTGCATTGTGTTGAGGACTAGCCCGCATTGGGGAGGACTAGTCCGAAGTGGATCAAAAAGATATCAGACTAGTCCGGTGGATACCGGACTTGTCCGATCTAGTGCATAATGTGATATCGGACTAGTCCGGCTGATATCGGACTAGTCCGGTCCTGTATAACTTTGTGCATTGTGTGTGTGTGCTTGAATGTGATTGAGCTCTTGGGTGTGTTTCCTTAACACACTCCATACATAGTAATCTACTATTTTCTTCTACTTGAGCTCAAATTCACTTTGCTTCTCATTTCCCTTCTTTTTGGCATCTTGCTCATTTTTCATTATTTGCCTGCATTCATCTCAACAAAAGGATTAGGATCCCAATTGCTTGTCATAAATCATCCAAAACCCACAAGGGAGTCCTAGATGCACTTTCAATCTCCCCCTTTTTGGTGATTGATGAAACCCAATTGAGATTTCACAAAATAAGGCAAAAATGAGATTTTCATAAAGTATGCACATATGACTCAAAAATACATCAAGCAACAAGAGGATTATCCATATGTGCATTCTTTATGGTGGGATGCATATTAAGTGCATGAATACATTGAGAATGACAGAATTTACATTAATCAACCGATACCAAGTGCATATGACATTCCAGGAGCAAAAATGCAGTTTTCATCACATACTCGCAAATAAATTGAGCAATTCATCACAAGACCAAAATTAATATGAAAACAGTGTTAAACTATTACAATCACAAATAAAAGTACAGAGAAGACTCTCTCCTCGCATCCTATTACAGCTAAAGCTAAGACTGGACTCCCCCTCAATCTCTCCCCCTTTGGCATCAAGACACCAAAAAGAGAGAGAGGAAGGTCCTAGGTTCTTCACCCTTCGCTGTCTGTCCTCTCGTCATCTTCTTCGTCTTCTTCGCTCTCCGCTTGACGAGGAGGAGAGGGAGGAGGAGGAGCGGAGCTGCTCGAGCCCCCAATGCCAAAATAGGCAAGCTCGGAGGAGGACAACGGCCCGAGCTCGGAGATGTCAAGATCAGAATCTTCAGAAATTACTGGAGTTCCAATAGGGTTGATCTCCAGCTTTTCACTCAGTTGCTTCACATTGGCTTTGATATATCTCATATCCTCCTTCCTCTTCTGATTGAGTTTATGAAGCTTTACTTCAGTCTTCTTGCAGGAGGAGAATATCGCAGACAAGTATTTGAGGATCCCACTGGCGGATCCTCTCGGAGGGGCTTCCCGGGAGGGGGGAGGAGCCCTAGCAGCATCTCTTTCTCTTGCCGGTGCCTCAGGACTTGAGGCCGGCGATGGAGCAGCCTGGACACTCACAGATTGAGGCTTCTGAGGCCTCAGGGAGTGTGCTCTACATCCTTCACGAATTCTATTCCTGTGACCTTCTCAATCATGAACATCAAGTAGGGAGCATAGCCACAGGACCGGTTGGGTGTGCTTGAGATGTTGACCATGTCGTTCCATATGTAATCTGCAACATCAAACTGTCTCTTCTTGCTTATGACCCTCATTAGAGTCTGGAGGTAGCCCTGTACACTCCCTGCATCCCCATCCTTGGGGGCAATGGTCTTCCGAGAACTCTGTTCAGAACCACAAAGAAGGGCTTCATGTTCTTTGTGGAGGGTGGAACATATTTAGAGTTGGGCTCATACATGAACTTCATTCCGTCACTCTCAATGACCCCTATGTTGTGGATGATCAGATGGTCATGTCCAGCAGAGTCTAAATGGAGCAAGCTTGCAAAATCCTCCTGAGTGATGGAGTACTTGGATCCATGGGTCATCCAAGTCACACTCTCTTCATCTTCACTCGAGAAGTGGCACGTTGCATAGAATTGTGCAATCACTTCATCATTCCAATTGTGTCTGAAGGCAAACAGATCCTTCAGACCATGCCTTTCTGCTGCAGCAATGACCTCATCAAAAGCTGAGCACTTCTTCTTCTCTAGGTGGGCCCAGTCAATCCACTGACTACGCACTACCGCAGTCTTCATCGGCAGGTAAACCAGCCTGTAGAAATCTGCATGGAAGTTTGACCAAAACCTTCCATCAGCTGCCTGCTTTGGCCTTCCATAGCAATCAATGCTTCTTAGCTTGGCTGCCACATTGCTGCCTTTCCCATTGAATTTCTCTTCATTGGGGTCCCGGACCCCTTCTCTGGGAGCATAAAGCTTCAGGGGCCCAACTGGCCCCGTTGCGACTCCCTTGCCCTTTCCCTTTGCTTGACGAAGGCCACTTGTAGACGTAGCAGCCTTCAAGGCGGGCTTCTTGACACAGACCTTCCTCCGAACTTGGGGAGGGGAGGTAGCAGGCTCGGAAGGTCTTTCTTGGCGTTTCTTGCCAAGACCTGCCGAGGACCGAGGTGCCACCTCGTGGTCCAACTCGGCCTCAAAGTCGGAGATCTCGTTGTCGGAGCTCGACATGATCAAAGAATGATTGAGAAAGAATAATGACAAGTTATACGAGGCATAGGTAAGACAAGATAGCAATGGATGGCATTAAGGAATTAAGGAATTAGGTTTCAGGTTCAGAAACATCGGACTAGTCCGGTGCCCAGGCACGGACTAGTCCGGGGTACCGGACTTGTTCGTGCATGGAACGGACTAGTCCGGTGTTCATCATCAAAAACCTAACAGATTGGACAGGATACGATCCCTAATGCAAATCTAGTCTAGCATACACGTAGTACATCAACTAAACATGTAACTAGTGAAGGTTGCTAGGCCAAACAATCAACAATTGAGAAAAACACGATTTCTAGGATTTTGAAGATTTTTACTGAAGAAATCGATGGAGGCTCGAAGTTTTGGGGGTTGGAGGCCGGACTAGTCCGCTAGCTTCAATCCCCAAGTCTTCAAGCTTGATCTCCGCCCAAATGAGTGGCTTTTCGACGGAGGATGCAAAAGATCGCCTTGGGAGCTTGAGCGCAAGAGAGAGGAAGCCTAGAGCGAATGTGGGGGTGAGGAGATTAGGGTTTGGTGGCGGCTAGGGTTATGGACACGAAAATTCGGACAAGTCCGGACATGACCGGACTAGTCCGAAGTCATCTAGAGACCTATATCGGACTAGTCCGTGGTCTATAGGACTAGTCCGGCCTAACCGGCACTCTGCGGACTAGTCTGCATGGGCGGACTAGTCCGGGTGACCACGGACTAGTCCGTGGTCACCAGGAAAGAATTGAATAGCCCATTCATATATATTTGAAGGTTCAATAATAGAGAATAGAGAGGCAAAACAATTCAAGTAATCTTGATGAATTTGACCAGTAAGCGTACAACAATCATACAATGATCAAAATTCATCAAGATCTAATGATTGACATAGTTTTTTGAGAGAAAAATGGAGAGGGATGATTTTTACAATTCAATCAACATTTTTGAAGCAATCATACAGGTATGCAACTTTTCAAGCCACACTCCGAGAATAAAGAATATTTAGCTCATTTCGGAGTTCGCAAAAACGCTTTTCATCAAGTGGCTTGGTGAATATGTCGGCCAATTGTTTTGGGGTGTTGACATGTGAGATGGTTATGTCTCCTTTCATGGAATGGTCTCTCAAGAAATGATGTCTTATGTCTATGTGTTTAGTCCTAGAGTGCTCAACTGGATTGTGGGCTATTTTAATGGCACTCTCATTATCACAAAGGAGAGGAATACGGTTCATATTGTAACCGTAGTCCCTTAGAGTTTGTCGCAACCAAAGGAGTTGTGAACAACAACTCCCAGCTGCAACATACTCCGCTTCTGCTGTGGATAATGCAATGGAATTTTGTTTCTTAGATGACCAAGAAACCAAAGATCTTCCCAGGAATTGGCATGTGCCAAAGTTGCTTTTTCTATCAACTTTGCACCCGGCATAATCTGCATCGGAGTAACCAATGAGATTGAATTTGGAGCCTTTTGGGTACCAAAGACCAAGGTTGGGTGTATGAACTAAATATCTCAAGATTCTTTTTACGGCTGTCAAGTGACATTCCTTAGGGTTGGCTTGAAATCTTGCACACAAACATACACTCAACATAATATCTGGCCTAGATGCACAAAAGTAGAGTAAAGATCCAATCATGGAGCGATATACCTTTTGGTCGACGCTCGGTCCATCTTCATTGATATCCAAGTGGCCATTCGTAGCCATGGGAGTCTTTATGGGCTTTGCCTTGTCCATGCCAAACTTCTTGAGTATGTCCTGCGTGTACTTGGTTTGGCTTATGAATGTTCCTTCCCTTTGTTGCCGCACTTGGAATCTCAAGAAGTACTTCAATTCTCCCATCATTGACATTTCAAACCTGTCTGTCATAATTCTACTAAATTCTTCACAGAAAGATTGGTTAGTTGACCCAAAAATTATATCATCAACATAGATTTGGCAAATAAAAGGATCATTATCTAGATTCTTTGTGAATAACGTATAATCTACTTTGCCAATTTGAAAACCATTATCAATTAAGAAATCTCTAAGACACTCATACCAAGCTCTAGGAGCTTGTTTGAGGCCATAGAGAGCCTTACGCAGTTTATATACGTGGTCGGGGAACTCTTCGTCTTCAAACCCGGGTGGTTGCTCCACGTACACCTCTTCCTTGATCGGTCCGTTGAGGAAGGTGCTTTTCACGTCCATTTGATACAGCTTGAAATCATGGTGAGTAGCATATGCAAGTAATATTCTAATTGATTCAAGCCTAGCTACTGGAGCAAAAGTCTCATCGAAATCCAAACCTTCGACTTGTGAGTAACCTTTGGCCACAAGTCGTGCCTTGTTTCTTGTCACCACTCCGTGTTCATCTTGCTTGTTGCGGAAGACCCACTTGGTGCCCACTATATTTGCATTGGGTCTTGCCACAAGTTCCCAAACCTCGTTTCTCTTGAAGTTGTTCAACTCTTCTTGCATTGCCACCACCCAGTCCGGATCTTTTAATGCATCCTCAGTCCTGCATGGTTCCAAAAAGGAGACAAACGAGTAATGATCACAAAAATTAGCTATACGAGATCTAGTGGTTACTCCCTTTTGGATGTCACCGATGATGTTGTCGATTGGGTGATCCCTTTGAATGCATTGGTGTACTCTTGGGTGTGGCACTTGGAGAGTTGTGTGTTGGTGATCATTTTCTTCTCCCCCTGAGTGGTTTTCCCTCGTTGATTTGTTGATCATCTTCATATTCTTGTGATTGATCTTGTATCGAAGCCCCCCCTTGATTGTTGATCTCCTCTTGTGGTTCACTTTCCTCTTGTATTTGTGATGATGACTCTTGTGGTCGAACTTCGCCTAGAGCCATTATCTTCAATGCTTGATAAGGAGCTTCTTCTTTACCTAATTCACATTGATCAACTTGCTCCTTTTGGGAGCCATTAGTTTCATCGAACACTACGTCACGTGCCACTTCAACAAGTCCGGAGGCCTTGTTGAAAACACGATAGGCGTAAGTGTTTGAATCATAACCAAGCAAGTAACCTTCATCGGACTTCGAAGCAAACTTTGAAGTCTTGGGCTTCTTGTTCAAGATATAACATGGAGAGCCGAAAACTCGAAAATATGAAATGTTTGGTTTGTTACCGGTGAGTAGCTCATAAGGAGTCTTCTTGAGTAGTCGATGAAGGTAGAGTTTATTTGCGGCGTGGCAAGCGGTGTTAATTGCTTCTACCCAAAATCGATCCGAAGTCTTGTATTCATCGAGCATTGTTCTTGCCATCTCTATGAGCGTTCGGTTCTTCCTTTCGACAACTCCGTTTTGTTGTGGAGAGTATGGTGCTGAAAATTCGTGCTTGATTCCCTCCTCATCAAGGTACTCCTACACTTGTATGTTCTTGAACTCTGTGCCGTTGTCGCTCCGAATACTCTTGATCGTTAGTGAGAACTCGTTTTGCGCTCGCTTGAAGAATTTCTTGAGTGTCCCTTGTGTTTCTGACTTGTCATGCAAAAAGAACACACAAGTGAAGCGGGAAAAATCATCAATAATGACTAAACCATATTTATTACCGCCGATGCTTATGTAAGCAATTGGACCAAACAAGTCCATATGAAGTAGTTCGAGCGGTCTTGTCGTAGTCATGATGTTCTTTGCGGGATGATGTGCTCCAACTTGCTTCCCGGCTTGGCACGCACTACAAGGCCTGTCTTTCTCAAAAACAACATCTTTCAAACCTCGGATGTGATCGCCCTTGAGGAGTTTTTGAAGGTTCCTCATACCAACATGTGCTAGCCGTCTATGCCACAGCCAACCCATATTGGTTTTTGCAATCAAGCATGTGTCGAGTTCGGCTTTATCCTTGTTGAAGTCAACAAGGTAAAGCTTTCCCTTCAACATACCCTTGAATGCAATGGAACCATCACTCCTCCTTGAGACGGTCACACCCTCGTTAGTGAACAAGAAATTAAAACCATTGTCACATAATTGAGATATGGACAGCAGGTTATAATCTAAAGATTCAACATGTAAAACATGAGAAAGAGTGTGTTCAGAGGATATTGCTATTTTACCGGTACCGAGCACCCTTCCTTGACTATTATCTCCGAAGTAGATGCCTTCGTTTGGGTCCTCATTTTCTTCATATTCCACGAACATCCTCCTTTCTCCGGTCATGTGGTTGGTGCATCCAATGTCTAGCACCCATTTGGATCCACCGGAGGAATAGGCCTTGCATTTACCTTCCTTTTCCATGAGGCAAGTGCCATTTCCCTTCTTTGTACCGAGCGTGGGGAAGAGTGTGGGTTTCTTGGACGTGCTTTCAATGGCTATGCTAGCCATCTCTTCTTCATCGGATGATGAGGACTCATCGTTTGAGTCCCACTCCTTTCCAATGTGTGCTTGTTCAGCTTGTTTCTTCTTCTTGAAGAATTTCTTCAGTTGAGGCTTGGCTTCTTTATTCTTCTTCTTATTGTCCTCATACGGGCAATCGACTATAAAGTGGTTATACTCACCACAATTATAGCACGCCCGCCTCATCTTCGGCTTTGTCCTCTCCTTGTACTTGCCTTCACTTGATTTTGTTCCTTGTCTTTTCTTCATTATTCTTTTGAACTTTTTCATGAACAAAATCATATCCTCTTCGTCCAACTCACTGCTTTCATCATCGCTGTCCTCCTCAAGCTGTGCCTCTCTTGCTTCTTTGGATAGAGGCTTGAGTGTGGACTTTAAGGCAACTCCCTTCTTTTTGGCCGATGTGAGGTCGGCTATTTCTTTGACGTGCTTGGATTGTTTCTCCATCATTTCAAAGTTGATGATTTTGCCAAGCAATTCATCTGGAGTCATCCTCTTGTACCCGAGACTTTCTCTGATCATAGAGCATAGTGTGACATTGCGAGGCATAAAGGCTCTAAGGATGAGCTTTACAACCTCGTGGTCATTCCACTTCTTGCTCCCATATGACCGAACTTTGTTTACAAGTGTCTTCAATTGGTTGTACATGTCCTGGGGAGACTTGTCTACCTCAATTGCGAACCTTCCTAGTTTGCCTTCGATCATTTCAATTTTCGCCTCCCGCACATGCCGGTCACCTTCGTGGGCTGTTTGTAGTGTGTCCCATATTTCCTTGGCAATCTCCAGTCCGTCCACCTTTGTGAATTCATCTCGACTTAGAGAGGAGGTGATTACGGCTGCGGCTTGAGTGTTTTTGTGGATGGCTTGCTCTTGACTTGGGGTGAGCTCTTCGTCGTCATCTGGGAAGTCTATTCCTGTGCACACAATATGCCATAAACTTGGGTTAAGGGAAATCAAGTGCATCTTCATATTTTGCCTCCACATGGAGTAATCACTCCCATCGAAGTGTGGGGCTTTTCCAAGAGGAATAGATAGGTAATGGCTGTTGTTTGAATTTAAACGATCATAGTTAAAAGGATATCAGGAGTAGTCGGTGTGACTACTCCCCTTCTTCTTTTCTTCAACTTTATATTTCCCTTTGGAAAGTGCTTTCTTTCTGAGGAGTGCTTTCAGCTCCAGCGTCTCCTCGTCATCATCATCAAAGTCTTGAATTGCTTCGAGATACTTTTCCAGCTGTTTGTTCTTGTCGTTGTTCACTTCTTCCTGGTTGTTGATTTTCTGAACTTCCTTCATGTCCAACATGATCTCTTCGAGTGGTTGCACTCTTTCTTGAAGAACCTGCTCTGATACCAATTGAATGTAGGCCTAGAGGGGGAGGTGAATAGGCCTTTTTGAATTTTCTCGGTTCCTGTAACACTCAACAACAAAGTCAATACCAGAGATATCGGACTAGTCCGGTAAAGTGCGGACTAGTCCGGTTTTCACGGGCGAAGTTGATCAAGTTCAGTCAATTTGATTGATTCGTTAATGTTTGCAGCGGAAATATAAACTTTGATGACAGTTTAATAGTTGTATGTCAAATTCTATTACAATTAAGGCTCTTGTTCAACAATTTAACTCAAATTGAACAAAGTGAATCAAACCCTAGATTAAGTTGATCAATTAATATGAAGAACGCAAAAGGACAAGACACAAGTTTTATCCCGTGGTTCGGCTACCACGAAGGCAACCTACGTCCACGTTGAGGAGCCCACAAAAGGACCGGGTCTTCTCCAACCCTTCCCTCGTCGGATCGCCACGAAGGCCAATCCTCTTCCACTAATCACAAAGGGTAAATAACCAAGTTCAAGGGGCGTTCTCACACGTTGAGAGCTCCCTTGATTACAACTTACAAAGCCACCAATAACACACTCGAAAATTACAAATTGAAACGTAAGAGTGTGTTAGAGAATCAAACCAAGAGCTCAATGATGTGTGCCAAGTGTCTCTCCAATGATCTAGAAGTGATCTTCAATAGATTGATCGATTTTGCACTTAATATCGTGGAGAGAGGTGGTTTTTGAGTCTCTTGGGAGGTGTGACGGCGCTAGGGTTCGAGAGAGAGTAAAAGTGGGCCGTGCACCTCTATTTATATGGGGTTTCTATAAGTGACCATTAGGGTTCAGAAAGATCGGACTAGTCCGTGGTGGTCACCGGACTAGTCCGCTGTGCTGTGTGTAGCAAACCCTAAGTGTCCAGGAATATCGGACTAGTAAGGTTGAAAACGGACTTGTCCGATTTCACTACTGGAAATCATCGAACTAGTCCGATTGCCATCGGACTTGATCCGGACATATGAAACCCTAAGTGTTTAGGATGACAAGTCCGCACTTGGAGGGCTTGTCCGATTTTAGATCAGTGTGTATATCGGACTAGTCCGTGTAGACACCAGACTTGTCCGAAGTGGATCAGAAAGAATATCGGACTAGTCCGGATCACAACGGACTTGTCCGATTTTGTGTGACTTGTGCATTGTGTTGAGGACTATTCCGCATTGGGGAGGACTAGTCCGAAGTGTATCAGAAAGATATCGGACTAGTCCGGTGGATACCGTACTTGTCCGATCTAGTGCAGAATGTGATATCGGACTAGTCCGGCTGATATCGGACTAGTCCGGTCCTGTATAACTTTGTGCATTGTGTGTGTGTGCTTGAAAGTGATTGAGCTCTTGGGTGTGTTTCCTTAACACACTCCATACATAGTAATCTACCATTTTCTTCTCCATGAGCTCAAATTCACTTTGCTTCTCATTTCCCTTCTTTTTGGCATCTTGCTCATTTTTCGTTATTTGCCTGCATTCATCTCAACAAAAGGATTAGGATCCCAATTGCTTGTCATAAATCATCCAAAACCCACAAGGGAGTCCTAGATGCACTTTCAAGGACGCGTTTAAATAGTGGGTCCCAAACCCTAGCCGAATCTTTAACAGCGGATGCACCGATGTTAGATGGGATATACATCGGTCGAATGCCACAGTAAGGATATTCAAAACTTTGCTGTTGACATCGGATGGACCGACGTTTAGCGTTTTGATCATCGTTCGAATGGCACATTAAGGGTGTTCAAAAGAGGAATGTTGACACCGGATGGTCCGACGATGGAGGAGGTAGCATCGGTGGAATTGACTGCAGTTCCAGAATTTGTACACATCGGATGGACCGATTTTTTTCAGAATGAATGCGTCGGTTGAATTGAGATACTGACTGAACTGGCCCTTGGAGATTGAAACACATATTGGTCCGATGAGGGATTGACCTAGGCATCGGATAATCCGATGACTACAGAACAATAACATCCCATATATGTCCTTTGACCAAACAAACAAGAAAAGAGAAAACACATGTCTTAGGACTTTTTGGGCAACCCCTTACCCCTTAAAGATACTAATATGCCAATAACTTGGCTAGGCCTTAAGGCAAATGGAACATCGAGAAAAATAGGAGGAAAAATTATCCAAATAAAATGTAAGGCCCATGCTTTGTAAGGTAGAGTATGAAGACATCTATCTCTTTAAAGCATGTTCCTCTAGGCATTAATGCACCTAACATTTTGATCTTTACACCTTATATGAGTTGAGATATTGCATTTCAAACAAGTCTCTTTCTCATGAGGTGGGTTCCCCTTTGTGACAATCTACCGTATGCAATGCCAAACAAATTATAGTGCAGGAAATTTAAATATGAGTGCAAGTTTATATGGCAGGCATCATGCAAGACATAAAGTAAATCTATCTTGCCAAGTTTCATCCTTTCAAAGTCTTCTTCGGGGAGAACCACTTTCCAAGCCTTGGGAAAAACCCAAAAGAACCACAATCCCAAGCTAACCCTAGCTCACCCCTATCCTTTGAGAGTTAGGAAAGACCTATATGATATGCATTCTTACATGATCATGGCAACTTACATGACGTTTGATGCATCTAGCACATTTAATTTACTCCTTAGCCTAGAAAAAGTTTTCTCATCAAATGGTTTAGTGAAGATATCCGCCAATTGTTCCTCGGACCTAACACCTCTCAAAGAGATGTCTCCCTTAGCTTCATGGTCCCTTAAGAAATGATGGAGAATATCAATGTGCTTAGTGCGGGAGTGTTGAACGGGGTTTTTAGCTATCTTAACCGCACTTTCATTGTCACAAAGGAGAGGCACACAACCAAGTTTAATTTCAAAGTCCAAAAGGGTTTGCTTCATATAAAGAATTTGGGCACAACATGCACCGGCCGCAATGTATTCCGCTTCCACCGTGGACAAAACGACGCAATTTTGCTTCTTGCTTGACCAAGAAACTAGGGAACGCCCAAGCAAGTGGCACCCACTGGAGGTACTCTTGCGATCCACGCGACATCCGACAAAGTCCGAATCCGAGTATCCCACAAGATGGAATTTTGCACCTTTAGGGTACCACAAGCCCACACTAGGGGTATGCTTAAGATACCTAAGTATCCTAAAGACCGTCTTCCTATGCGATTCTTTAGGTGCCGCTTGAAAGCGAGCACACAAGCATACACTAAACATGATATCGGGCCTAGATGTGGTAAGGTAAAGCAATGAACCAATCATAGAACGGTAGTTAGATTGATCAATAGGTTTACCGTCCTTATCCGCGTCGAGATGACAATTGGTTGCCATTGGAGTGCTTCTTGAGCTACAATCTCCCATCTCAAATTTCTTCAAGAGGTCCTTGGTGTACTTCTCTTGATAGACGAAGGTCCCCTCTTGAAGTTGCTTGATTTGAAATCCAAGGAAGAAGTTGAGCTCTCCAATGATTGACATCTCGAATTCCCTAGACATCATTTTGCCAAACTCATGGCTAAAAGCTTCGTTAGTTGAACCAAAAATAATATCATCAACATAAATTTGACAAATGAACAAATCTCCGTTGATGTCCTTGGTGAAGAGTGTAGTGTCCACCCTCCCGATCTTCAATCCTTGCATGATGAGGAAATCCCGTAGTCGTTCGTACCACGCCCTAGGTGCTTGCTTGAGCCCGTAGAGCGCCTTGTGCAACCTATACACATGATTAGGATTCCTCGGATCTTCAAACCCGGGAGTTTGTTCAACATAAACAAGCTCGTTAATTTAACCATTAAGAAAGGCACTTTTCACATCCATTTGATAATGTCTAATACTATGATGTGGTGCAAAAGCAAGAAGTATACGGATGGCTTCTAGCCGGGCGACTGGGGCAAATGTCTCCCCAAAATCTAGTCCTTCAACTTGCGAGAACCCTTTGGCCACAAGTCTTGCCTTGTTGCGGACCACAACACCATTCTCGTCTTGTTTGTTGCGGTACACCCACTTTGCTCCGATGACGTTCTTGTCCTTGGGTCACTCCTCCAACACTTAAACTTCATTGCGGATGAAGTTGTTGAGTTCTTCTTGCATGGCCATCACCCAATTTTGGTCTTGGAGCGCTTCTTCAATATGAGTGGGTTCTACACATGAAACAAACGAGTAGTGCTCACAAAATGAAGCGAAATGGCGAGAACGTGTACTTACACCCCTTGACGGACTTCCAATGATTTGGTCCATTGGATGCGCCTTGGAGATGCGTCCATGCCTCATAAGTGGTTGTGAAGCACTTGGCAATGGTGATGCGTGTTGCTCCTCTTGTGGTTGGACTTGATCATGGACTTCTTCTTCTTCTTGATGTTGTTGTGCTTGTGAGTCTTGAGTCGGCAATGGATCATCCTTCTCTTCTTCGTCAACTTGAGGCGCCATAGAGGTGTTGTTGTTGGAACTTGAAGCTCCCCCTTGATCATGGCTCTCCTCAACTTCGGGCTTGATGTCTCCAATGGTCATGTTCTTCATGGCTTCTGGTAGAGGCTCATCATCTATTTCATCATGACCAAAACTCTCCTCTTGGGAGCCATTAGATTCATCAAACTCAACATCACAACTTTCTTCAACTAAACCAGAGGTTTGGTTGAATACTCGATATGCTTTTGAATTTGATGCATAACCAAGAAATATACCAACATCACATCTTCTTTCAAACATACCGAGCCTTTTCTTGCGGTAGATGTAGCACTTGCATCCAAAGTGATAAGTGGGTTTAGGCCCGATCTTCCGATAGGTAATGGGTAAGTCGATTGATGGAGATCTCGACGTTGATGATCCGAGGCTCTCGAGTAGAACACGAACAACCCCTGCAATCACTACAACACTACGATTGACCTCGCCAAGAAGGCTAATCCCTGCAAGTGCAACCGAGAACACAAGCAAGAACAAGGTAGACACGATCTGAAATCGCGAAGTTGGGGTCTCACAAACCGAAGAACGGCGATAATATTGATCTAAGCAAAACCCAATTGTTCATGGCGGCTACTAAGGAGTATATATAGGTGGGAGGACGTCCAAGGGGGTGTTGGGGTCGTGACCTAACCCTAACACACGAAAATAATGGACTTAGACTTGATACAAGGCCCAATGGCCCAATATGGTGGCGCAGCACCCTGACAGATTCTGTACTTGATTTTGTTTCGACGATTACCGACGACTCCGAAGGAATTTTGACATGGGACCGGTGCCATTGGAAGGGTTATCCTCTCCCCTTTCCGTGCATATGTAGAACGTCCAAAACGGAGTTCGTATGCGTCCTGGGCGTCCGTTTTAGTGCTTACTGCTCCTGGACTCCGAGTTGGATACGATTTGGAGTTTGGTTCGGTTTCCATCTTCTTTGAACGAATTCTCTGGTCTTCCACGTCCCTAATACTCCCTCCAAGTACTCCTTGAACCTATCCATGGATCCTAATCACAAATAAATCATTAAGTAGCAATCTATGCTCAGAAACATATAAGGAAATATATAAGAACGAGTTCACCTCTGAAATTAATTGTTGTGTATGAACACTATTGATTGCATCTTGTATGTTCAATGGAGTGTTGTTTGTATCCATAGAAGTGATGTCCTCATCATCCTCCCCTTCTTGAATTGGAGTCGTCCTCGACTCAAGTTCATCTTCTATCATGTGTGGGTCCATATGTGCAACACCAGCAAATCTTCTTGTAAGCATGAAAGGAGGAGGCCAAGGTGGCGGACGACATAGCGCACCATCTTGATCTTGTCCAAACAAGAGCGCACATTCACTTGAGCCAGGATCCCAAACAAATAAACTTTGTACCATATTTGTAGGTGCAATGATAATGTGCATGATCTCGTCATTCTCCCCTTCTTTATGACAAGCCGTCCTCGGCTTGCTCGTATGTCCAGGAAAAAGGATTGCTTTGGGGGTAGAATGAACACTGTCCATATTGCACAACCGCAATGAACAATGCTTCTTTTTTATTTGTTGTTCTTGCTGCAATAAAAAAATGCTAGAAAAACTTGACAATACATTATTAGTGTTAGTGCATCCATTCATTTCACCATGTTGTTGCAGCACAAAAGGAGCTTGCACATTTGAACATATGTAAACTTTATGCACCATAAATTCACCACTATCTTCATAGTTGCCTATAGCATGAAAAATATTTCTACTTAATAAAGGCAATTCAGATTGTGAAAATATTCTCCTCTCTACAATATTTAGATCACACAGAGTGTCAAATTCAATATAACCCAAAGTATTTAGAGAAGACAAAAATTTCAGCTCATCATTTTCAGCAGTAGCGGTGATCAAATTATGAATTTCAGCACAAGTAGGTGAATTCAAAACACAATCATCTTGTACATTAACTTGTTTTTGCATAGGTATAATAGAGTTATCAGCACACAACTCTTTCTTAACAGAAGGATCAGCAGGAAAATCAACATGTGGCAATGGTGTATCAATAAAAGATTCCACTAGTCGCTCCTCGACAATAGCATGATTGGTGAAAAAATTCAGAACTTCCAAAAACTTCTCACCTTCAACAAGTGTGTTGTGATATTCGTTACCTTTATTCTCATTTTCAGCAGTAATTGTGGGTGAAATAAGAATTGATAGATCTGAATTTTCACAGGAGTTGTTGAACACCTCATTCGCTTTTGGATTTTCTATAATTATTGGTTCTTGTTCCTGCAAAAGGTTAGGCATAGGAGGAGGTACAACAAGAAAATTCTTCTCAAGCTCATGTATTTCATCTTTGCAATTGGATACACTAGTAAATGTTTCTCGCATAAGAATTTTCATATCTTTCCATGTTCGAGGTTTTTCTAAATCATTTAAATTGTTCCACCAAGTTAATGCACAACCTACTAATGCACTTGCAACATTTCTAATCTTCCTACTCTCACACATATGACATTTTCCAAAAATTTTATCCAACTCAATTTCCCAAGCAATATATTCATCGTAACCAAAACCATCATAAGAAGGAAGAGATGGGAGAATGTAATTACTTCTTGTGGAAGGTGTTGTAAAGGTGGTCCGAATGTCATGTGAATCCTTGGTTGATGTTTGATTTTTAGTGAGCAACTCTATCGCCGTCTTCATCATGTCCATCATCTCATCATATAATGCATGATTCTTGCTTTTACCTGACATTGTTAATAGCAAACAGAAGACAACCCAAAAAAATTTGTTATCCCTATCAACTACAAAGGATAATGGAAAAGTGGAAGTGGAATCACACACTCTCAAGCGTCTTACCACGCTCTTACAAGTGTTCTTACCGACACTGCAGGTGGCAAACGGTGGCCGGTATGAAGAAACCAATGAAGCGTGGGATGATTGCAAATGTGTATCGATTCTGCTGAAGAGTAAGGTGTAGCTTGGATGGCACTTTATTTATAGCAAGGATTAGCAACAATGAAATCAGATAGTAAAGTTGAGTAAGTGTCCAAAGTACTTGTCAAAGTTGCTGGCCTAAATGTGTTCCTAGTAGTTCAAGCTAGCAAGACATGAGACAAAATTAGATGACACAAAGAATGCAAGCACTTCTTTTTTTGTTGTTTTTTTTATCCTTTTTTTGTGCGGCTTTTGTATCTTCTTTTGCACTTGCGTTTTTCTTTTTTTCTTCCTTTTTTTTCAGAATGTGCTGCAAAGGAAGAACACAATGCAAACACTCAAAGATATCTTGTATGTCTGTTACTAATTTTCTGCTCAATGTTCTAAGGACAATTAAGCACGTTTATAGTCCCCAAATCTAAAAACATTGAACAGAAACATTATAGATCTATCTCTTATATTTAATTTCATTATATGGAAGATCTATTTTGGATAAGAACAATGGGAGATATTGCCCCCGAAATACAGACTATTCAGAATTTCTAGATCAATAACAGATTCAGATCTAATGCAATTTCGACATCTATAACCATATTTTCTGGGAGAGTGATGAATAAGAAATTTATAGAAAACTTCTTAGGCTTTCCAGAAAGTACAAGAACTCTAAAATCCGAGTTCGTATGAGCGAGATATGATGAAAATACCGAACTGGACAGAGGCGAATCTAATCTGGACGTGATGACGTGATTCAAAAGGATGAATCACACAATGCAAAACTCAAACTAAGACCAAAAACACTTTCTAAACCAGCAATATGACTCAACCGCGGACACAAACTCAACAAAACCAAACTGAATAACAAAGTTGCAAAGGCTCAATGTGGTTTGGACAAAGTAATGAATAGATCTACTAAACTGCAAGTTTTTTTGTGGCTTTTTTGTGGACTCTAGGTATAAAAAACAAAACTAATGTAATGGATAGATGAATTACCTAACGGGCAACCTGGAAATCTGATACCAATTGATAGGAAAATTGGTCCCGACCTTCCGATAGGTAATGGGTAAGTCGTTTGATGGAGATCTCGACGTTGATGATCCGAGGCTCTCGAGTAGAACACGAACAACCCTTGCAATCACTACACCACTGCTCCGTTGGTTATCAACCGTGCTTCACACGATTGACCTCGCCAAGAAGGCTAATCCCTGCAAGTGCAACCGAGAACACAAGCAAGAACAAGGTAGACACGATCTGAAATCGCGAAGTTGGGGTCTCACAAACCGAAGAACGGCGATAATATTGATCTAAGCAAAACCCAATTGTTCATGGCGGCTACTAAGGAGTATATATAGGTGGGAGGACGTCCAAGGGGGTGTTGGGGTCGTGACCTAACCCTAACACACGAAAATAATGGACTTAGACTTGATACAAGGCCCAATGGCCCAATATGGTGGCGCAGCACCCTGACAGATTCTGTACTTGATTTTGTTTCGACGATTCCTGACGACTCCGAAGGAATTTTGACATGGCACCGGTGCCATTGGAAATGTTATCCTCTCCCCTTTCCGTGCATATGTAGAACGTCCAAAACGGAGTTCGTATGCGTCCTGGGCGTCCGTTTTAGTGCTTACTGCTCCTGGACTCCGAGTTGGATACGATTTGGAGTTTGGTTCGGTTTCCATCTTCTTTGAACGAATTCTCTGGTCTTCCACGTCCCTAATACTCCCTACAAGTACTCCTTGAACCTATCCATGGATCCTAATCACAAATAAATCATTAAGTAGCAATCTATGCTCAGAAACATATAAGGAAATATATAAGAACGAGTTCACCTCTGAAATTAATTGTTGTGTATGAACACTATTGATTGCATCTTGTATGTTCAATGGAGTGTTGTTTGTATCCATAGAAGTGATGTCCTCATCACAAAGAGTGATGAGTGTCTTGTTCTTCCTTTCAACGACACCATTTTGTTGAGGGGTGTATGTGGCCAAAAACTCATGTTTTACTCCTTCACGGTCACACCACTCCCCAATGTTGTAGTTCTTGAATTCGGTGCTGTTGTCACTCCGGACCTTGATGATGGGAAGTTGAAATTCCCTTTGAGCGCGGTTGGCGAAGGTCTTGAACACTTTCGGAGTTTCACTCTTGTCACCTAGAAACAAAGTCCAAGCATAGCAAGAATAGTCATCAACAATAACGAGACAATAGAGGTTACCACCAAGGCTTTGATATGTGGACGGTCCGAAGAGGTCCATGTGGAGTAGTTCAAGTGGCTTGGAGGTTGACACCATTGTCTTCATTGGGTGGTGTGAAGCAACTTGCTTCCCGGCTTGACAAGAGCTACAAAGCTTGTTCTTCTCAAACGTGACATCCTTCATGCCGGTCACCATCCCAAGCTTCAATGACTTCTTGAGTTTGCTCATTCCAATGTGCGCTATGCGTCGGTGCCATAGCCATCCCAAGCTTGTCTTAGTGAAATGACAAGTGGTCAAGCTAGCATTCTTGTTGGCGAAGTCCACTAGGTAGAGGTGTCCATGCCGGAATCCTTTGAAGACTATGTCTTGGCTAGTTTCACTACTCACAACAACATCATTTTTGCTAAATGTGCACGTTAGTCCAAGATCACATAGCTGTGCAATAGAAAGTAAATTGAAACTAAGTGACTTAACATACAAAACATTAGAAATAGACAAGTCATTTGAGATAGCAATTTTACCTAACCCAATTACCTTTCCCTTAGAGGTATCACCAAAGGTGACTTGTTCATGATTGCCGGGGTTTTCTATGGTGGTGAACATACCATCATTGCCGGTCATATGTTGAGTGCACCCGCTATCGAGTACCCAATGCTTTTCTCCGGCTTTGTAGTTCACCTACACACATGAATTCAATTTTTGACTTTAGGCACCCAAGCCAACTTAGGTCCTTGTATGTGTGATAAAAGTGTTTTTGGGACCCAAAGTTGCCTGGGGAGCTTCCCCTTCATGCCCTTCATGTCTTTTCCAATGAATCTAGCCTTCACCTTGCCACCTACTTTACTTAAGAGATAATAATGATCATTGAAAGTAGATTTATAGTTAGTAGGCAATTTAGGAGAAGGTCGGTTAGGAAGAGGACACTCCCTTGTGTGGTGACCGGTGACCTCACAATGTTGGCAATAAGAACCAACTTTCTTGATGAAGCTTGTTCTTAGCTCCGGTGAGGGCACCTTTTCCTTTGTTAGGCACCGGGAAGGATCCAAGTCCTCTCTTGTTCAAGGCCTTTGCTTGTTGGAAGAGAATTTCCTTGTGCTTGACTTCTCCTTTTGAAAGTCTAGCCACACTAGTGCGGAGACTCTCAATCTCCTCCAACAAGTCCTTCTCCCTAGTATTAGCTTTCAAAGGCAAAGACTTGTGCAAAGCATTAGTGGCATGAGAAGTAATGGATATCTTATCATTAAGAGTTTGCTTCTTCATATTTTTCAACTCTTGATCAAGCATGTCATGAGCAAGGTTAAGTGTTTGAAGTTCTTGTATTAACTTGTTGTGCTCTTCCAAGAGTGTTGGTGTGCTGAGTCAAGTTCATGATTATCTATCTTGATTTTAGTCTTTTCTTCCTCAATTTGCTTGACATGGGATTTGAGCGTGTCATGCTCTTTGAGTATGCTTTCATACTTGTCAAGCAAATCAAGGTTAGCACTCTCAAGTTTAGCACGAGTTTCTTCAAGCATTATAACCTTACTCTTTTCCCTCTTAATGATAGCATGATATTCATTTATCAAAGAAGTTAAATCGTCGGGGGAAAGCTCATCATCGCAAGAGTCATCACATACCTTGGTGTTACCTTTAGCCATGAGGCACATGGGCGGTGGATGAAGAGGTGCATCATCATTGTTGGCGATGGCGAGGCTGGCCAAGCTTTCTTCTTCCTCTTCATTCCCTTCATCATTTGTTTCTTCGTCGGTGACCCATTCATTTGCCTCACACATGAGCACCTTTTGTGGGCCATTTCTCTTCTTTGGGAAGAGCCTTGCCTTCTTGCCCTTTTCATGTTTCTTCTTCCCAAAGGATCTTGGCTTTGGTTTGGCTTCCTCTTCATCATCATCACTTCCTTCAAGCTTGCGATGCTTGCTCTTGTGGTTCTCTCTTCGTTTGTCCGGTCTTGGACAGTCATAGGAGATGTGACCTTGATCACCACAATTGTAGCATGTCTTGTGATCATCTCTCCTTGGTATGAATGCTCTCTTCTTGGGATCAAATGTGTATCCCTTCTTAGTAATCTTGGAGTTCAAGCATGAGAACTTCCTCATCATCAATGCAAGCTCATCATCATCATCTTCACTTGATGCTTGTTCTTCTTCACTTGAGCTAGGTTCAACCACCTTCTTCTTCTTGTGGCTTGTTTTCTTGGTGGAGGCCTTTAGAGCAATTGTCTTTGATGATGATTGCTCCATCATCCCAAGGACACTCATCTCATGAGCGTGTATTTCTCCAATGAGCTCTGAAACTTCAATGTGGTCAAGTGACTCTTTTTGGAGTATGGAGTTGATGATGTTGTACTTTGGCTTGAGGAGGAGCATGAGGATCTTGTGGTTGATGAGTCCCTTGCCAAGAGAAGCAATGTCAAGAGCATTTATTTCTTCAATAAGAACATTCAAGCGAGAGAACATTTCATTGACATTTTCATGAGGAAGCATTTTAAATTCATCATATTTTGCTTTAAGCATGTGATATTTAAGTTCCTTGACCCTAGAAGAACCCTCATGAATCTCTATTAAGCAAGCCCTAATTTCACAAGCCTTTTCCTTGCTAGCAATCCTAGAAAACACATCTTGACTAATACATTCATAGATTGCATTCCTAGCTTTAGCATCCCATTTAATTTGATCACCAACATAGTTATGTTCTCCAAACCCCACGTGGGTCGCTTCCCATACTTCGGGAGCAATAGCCTCAAGGTAAGCGCGCATGCGTGCTTTCCAATAGGCAAAGTTCTTGCCCTCGAAGATAGGAACCGAACCCCCAACCTTGGCCATTTTAGCTCTCTAGCAGTGAAGCTAGAATGATCCTATTAGCAACCTTGCTCTGATACCAATTGTAAGGACCGAATGCCCATGAGGGGGGGGGGGGTGAATTGGGCTTTGTTTGAAAAATTCTAAGCAATTGAAACTTAATTTCCAAAGCCCAATTCCCTACGCGACTATCTATGCATTCTAGTAGATAGAAACTTTGCGGAATGTAAAATGCATAAAAGTAAAGGAAGGAGAGGGATGCAAACTCCCGAGGAGACAAGGATTTATCCCGTGATTCGACAAGATCGTGAAGATCTTCCTACATCCACGTTGTGGCACCCACCAAAGGGTTTTGCCACACCCAAGTCACCGAGACGAGGGGTCTTCACTATTCTTCTCTGTTCGCCTCCTTGGCAAGGTGGAGCTCAATCCTTGTACCACTTCGACCTTCCGGGCTTCCACAAACGCCTTGGCAAGCTCCGGAAGTCTCTTCACGGTCATAACACCAAAGGGCACACCCTTGAGGCTCTCACACTATCCTAGAGAGTCCACTCACCCAGAATGGTGGCACACAAGCTCTATCTCTAGCTAGTTCTAGCCTAAACCTTGGTGTAGAGATGATCGAAATGGTGTGGAAGTGATTGCTCTTGGCCTTGAACACTTGTGGATGTGTAGATAGCTTCTGGTGATCAAGACTTGACGAAATGATAGGGTTAGGGGGTATTTATAGCCAGCCTCACCGAAATAGGCGTTGGAAAAGTAGGCTGACATAACTTTACTGTGAACACCGAATGATCCGATGTCTCCCCTTTAGTTATCATCGGTCTAATTACTTTGGCTGGCGTCATTGTGTCAGATATGACCGTTGTTAGACCGATGTTGCCCCTGTCTTCTCATTGGATGACCCGGTGGCTCTTCCTCCAGAATTTGCTTAATCTTGATGCCTACTGGATTGATCGACCGATGTGTGTAAGTCTGCACATCGGATGATCCGGTGCTTCACTTGGTCCAATGGTATTGCAAACTGTACTGATGGACCGATTTCACTGAGCCATTCACATCGGATGATCCGGTGAGTACATTTGTCTGAGGTCTTCTTCTTCAGTTGAACTAACTCGACCGATGTGTACATTTCTGAAATCATCGGTTGATCCGGTGAGTTGATTTTGTTTGCTTCGAGTTGTTTTGAGTGAATATTTTGTGTCTTGCTCAGATGACCTCTTAGGCATTTGTTCCACAAGGCTTTCTGATGATCTTCAAGCATTGTATGTTGTCAACTTATGGTTGAGTGACTTAGACATAAGAGCTTTCACTTTTTGTCTTTATCTCATTGATTTGATCTCAAAAGTTTATTGTATATGGGTCTCCAATGACATATTCATTTCATTTTATTGAGGACTATGGGGACCTTGCATTCACAAATTTCATTATTAAAGTTCAATGGTTGTCATTAATCACCGAAACCGTACTTCATGGGGGGCCTAGATGCTTTCAAAGGTTGAGGCCACTGTAGCTTCCGGGACGTTGGTAAGGCATTCTTACCAATGCTTGCATCATTGTCCCATCTATTCTTCTTGTTTCAACATACTTTGATTTTGATCTGCGGGTCTACATCAGATGTTGTGGTGCCCTTACCGTCGGGGGTAGTGACTTGGAGCACTCCGAAGTCAACCCAGGAGGCTAAAGCTGCATTGGTGGAGGAGACCACCAAGCTGGCAAAGGGGAGCGTTGCTCCGGCGTCTGCGCTTGGCGTGTGTAGTGAAGCACCTACGGCCGCCGTACCGGAAGCAATGTCGAAGTCAGCTCAGCAAGCTGAGGGCCCAGCCTTCGAGGCTATTGATCCAGTAGGTGGCTCCTCGGGCGATGGCAGTGCCGCCGCTTTGTTATGTACCGCAACCTTTGCTCAGTTCAAGGGGATGAGGCCCTCAGTGCTGATGTACTCACCTTCATCGCCGCTGGAGGAAGAGGTTCTAGAGATGATCACCAGTTGGCCTTCCATAGCTTCGGCAAAACCAAAGTGCCTCTTTGACGTCATGGACTTAGCGCAGTCTAGCGTCAACGTGGTGCAGTTCAACATCCACCGAGTGTAGGGGGCCCTCGTTGCAGAGCGGGAGAAGCTGCGAGCTGAGTGTAACACCCTAATTTTTCATGCATAATGCATTGCTTACATCCTCATATATGTTTAACATTAAGAAACCTTAAAAGGAGCAAGATTAAAATGAATTTAGGTCTAAATAGGAATTTAAGTCTGTCAGGGTACGGACTTGTCTGGCCTCCAACCCGGACTAGTCTGACATCCCTCTCTATTTCAGAAATTCAGATTTCTTCAAAGCCCGGACTTTTACAGCACATTACACGAACTAGTCCGATTGAGGTTCTGATGTTTTTCTGGACTTGTCCGATTTCAAGTGGACAAGTCCGATCTTGTCTGGTTTTTAGTCCGGATCAGTTTTTTCTAGCCACCCCGGACTTGTCTGGCCCAGTACACCGAACTTGTCCAATTTTGCCTCTGTTCCAAAATGATCTTGTTCGGCCATCCTTGCGGACAAGTCCGACATTCAGAGTCCGATTTGGATTCTATTATTCTTCCATAATTGGTTATTGCGTAATTACCTTAATTTTGTCCAAAAACTTCGTGCCCAACATCAGAGGAGCCCAACTGGACCCCACCTCGGCCCCTATACATCCCCCACAAAAATCAACTTGGAATTCACCCCAAAACCCTACCTCTCCGCCCCCCTATATAAGAAACCCAATACCCACACCTCTCCATCACCATTGAAAACCCTCGCTGCCACCTTTTCCCTTGTGCCATCATCAGGAAGGAGTCCAGAAGCAAGGAGAAAGAGGAGAAGAGGGAGAAGGCTCAATCAAGATCGATATTCGTCAACTTTTTGACAATTGCCATTCCTCATCACCAAATCTTAATCAACTCATCTCCACCAACCCTAGATCATCAAGACTCAAGCTTCACACCCAATTCTTGATATTTGGATATCTAAATACGTGGTACACCCTTGAAACCCACTTTTCCACATGAAACTTACCCCAAATCCTCGCTGATCAGAAAACCCTAATTCACAGTTCTGGTCAGGGCAGACTAAACCGACCCTGGTACCAGACTTGTCCGGTGTTTGAATCTTTTAATGCTGAATTGGATACAATTTGATCCAAATCAATTCAACTCTTGTTCAAACATATTAGAAACTATTGTAACTAGTGAGTAAACACTAATAGCAACTCATTAACAAGTTTTACCTCACAATTCCATTAATCATGCATATCATAGCATATTGAGTAACATATGAGCATTATTTGATTGTGATGTTTGTTTTGCATGTTATCGCACGGAATTGGAGGTCTCGCTGTAGAGAGTGCTTTTGAGGACCTGCAAAACCAGAGTTTCAAAGCTTTCAATCCAAACCAAGCTCAAGAGCAAGGCAAGTGTACTTGATCATTTTGATCCAGGTTTTAAATTTTTTGTTCGGAAAACGGCATGCTTGTGTCAATTGAAGGGAAAACACAATTATAGGAGTTTACTAGTTCTGTATGACCACCCTTGTGACTTGAACACAATGTAAAAAGTCGGGAAGGGTATTTTACACATTTGCTTCGCATTTACTCAATCGGGTTTGGGAAATAATTATATTGCTTAATTATGAACTATTGAACACTATAATGATGAGAAATTTTAATAATGACCCTTTAGCAACATGGTGCCCAGGGATCTAAGCAAGCCGGTTATGTGGAATGGGTTGGACATTTTTGGTGGTTTTGCTTGATTTAGATCTAAGGATTGGTTCGTGGAGCTACCATCCAGGATTTATAGTGCCACCACAGGGCCAAGTATGAGTGCTGCTTAGCTGACTAATTAGTATGTTGCCAGTACTATTTGGACCATTAGGAAGACTATAGGAAGGGGTAGCCGGATGGGTTTGTAGTGATGGTGGGGCTCCCTTGGGATACGAATGGCTCAAGAGGGGGCCCTTGGTTGGATGTGCTCAGTTGGAGACATCACCAGTTGTGAAACCCCAGTGGGGGATAATATGCTTGTAATTACTTTTTGAAAGCTATTTTGTGATCTCTTGGCCACACACAGAAGGAAGTGTGATACAAAATAATTGAGATTCCTTAGTCATCGAAAGGTGATGAACTCATGAACTTGTGAGTAAAGGGGTACAACCTCTGCAGAGTGTGTTAAAAACTATCATGATAGTCGTGCTCCCAATTATGAGCAACCTGGACCCTCACATGATTAGAGTAATGGACCTTCAACATGGTTTAATTGTTGGAATTGAATTGGGAATTGGAAATGGTTCATTAATTGGCTTTGGTATATGGAATTGATGACGTTGAGATATATGGGCAGTTATGAGTTGATAATGGATTATTATAGCCAATAATGATTATCTAAATTGAAATTAATGATATTTGGGATATTATGGCAAGGACCACACTTAGTGATGATAAGATTGCATTTTTCAACTGTTTTCAATGTACTTTTATGCAACTAGCCATTGTAAATTATCATTCCTTGTTTAAGCTACATGTCATACTTTCCCACATTTGCTGAGTACGACATGTGCTCACCCTTGCTATTCCCCCAATAAATTTGGACGCAGGCGACAATGTGGAGTACCAGGAGGTCTTTGAGGAGTTCTAGGCGTGCGTGTTACCGTCAAGCTTGCCTGTGGAGTTTGGAGTCTTAGTGTTTAGTATTTTCTGTTGTAGTTGCTTAAAGCTTGTATTCGAGACTATTTGGTTTGTAAGAAGATACTATTATTAGTGTTATTATTTGAGACATGGTTTTATCTGTTTATCATTTGTGAGTCACTTGTGTATGTGTGTTAAACATCCTGGGCACACATATACATTACGCTTGGTTCATTTTCGGAACCGGGTGTCACAAATTGGTATCAGTGCCGTATTTGACCGTAGGACGCATGCCTAAGTAGAATGCACACCACAAATCAATTAGGACTTATTTCCTATTCAAAATTAGTTTGTTTTGAATTATTTTGCCTTCTACCAGCTATGTAATGTGGAAAAATTTGTGCTTCTTGCTGCTGCTGCAATTTTTGCCACATTCCATCTTTTTGAGCAAATGCACATCCTCTCATATTGATTTATGGCTGCTGCAATTTAAGAACTGATATTTGCGCTTTCCTCTAATATTCTAATGTTTTCTTATAGATGGCTCACACCAAAATGACAGCTCGCAAGAGAGCTCGTTTGCCGCCCCTTGGAAGCAAGCTTAGGCCTCGTGAGGAGTCAAGAATGGAACCAGCCCATGAGGAGAAATAAGTGAGTTCTCCCGCAAAAGAAGTTGAACATGAACACTCCAACATGATGGAAGAAGATCCTGAGGAAGTGGAGCTTTATGATCATGAAGAAGAGGAAGACCTTGAGATGGTGGAATTCTAAGATAGTGAGCAAGAGGAAGGTGAAGCACACCAGGAGAATAATGATGAAGCGCAAGAAGAGGAGGAACCCATTGCACAAGAAGTACCCGAAGCCCGAAAGAATTCATCACAGCCTAGTGAAGCAAGAAAGGAGGACAAATGCATAGTTTACCCGAAGCCCAAAAGAATGCATCACAACCTAGTTGGAGGTACCAGTTTTGCGCTACACCCGCAACATCAGATGGGAACAAGTGAAGTCTTATGTCCGCACGATGGAGCTAAAGTCAGTTCTCGTGCCATTGACAGATCTCAGGAAGTATTAGTGAATTTTGGAAATTGCTATGCTGATGCCATGGAAGTGATCTGTTACCTCCATAAGAAGCTTTTCATTATGGAGAAGCAAGAGGAAGTCCATGCCACCGTGGAGGTCATTGGTGCAGCAACCTCTCTAGCGCCTACATGGACAGCCAACTCACCTTGGCATGCGCCCATGTATGCCATGCCACCGCCGTCGTCTTCGCCGCCTCACAGATAGCCACGGCTGACATAATTAAGTTTAGGTATACTGTTTAGAAGTTAGAAAAGCATTTACATTGTTTTGGTTGTGTTTAGTGTGGTGTGCTGAATTTTCATGGTGTGTGTTTGTGCTTGTGTGCTTCGTGCGAGTTGTGGGACGCTTAGCGTTTTGTCCACATCCGCACGTAGTAGAGTTGTGGGATCCTTGTACACATCCTCTAATAGGGTTTCTAGTTTTAATAAGATAGTTGTTTAGTTACATATACCTTGATGCATATAGCTAGGGCATTTCTTTTCAAAATTCTAAATTCCTCTGTCTCTACTATTCTTCTACCAACAGATGTTGAGGACTCGCAACTAGAGGAATGCCAATGGGGAGTGGGAGGACAATGGAGCACCTCAGAATAACAATGGACTTGGACATGGAGCTATCAACCTGGAGCAGTTGTTGGCTATGTAGAACCAGCTCATGCAGACCATGATAAAGACCATGGGACAGCTGCAAGCTGGCAACAACAATCACCCCCACATGCCTCAACCACCACCACCCCCTCCACCCCACAACCGTTTGGGAGAGTTCATGGGGACCAGGCCGCCTACCTTTGCTCAAGCCACATACCCTATGGAAGCTGATGATTGGATGAAGTCTATTGAGAAGAAACTTGCTATTGTCCAGTGCAGTGATAGAGAAAAGGTTCTTTTTGCCTCACACTAGTTGGTTGGATCTGCTGCAGATTGGTGGGAATCTCTATGTAATGCCCACGCTAATCATGAAGGAATCACATGGGATGAATTCAAGGAGAAGTTCCGCTCTTATTATGTACCTGAGGGAGTCATGATACTGAGAAGACAAGAATTTGAAAACCTCAGGCAAGGAAGGATGAGTGTGAGTGAGTATCTCAACAAATTCACTAACCTGTCTAGATATGCTCTAGAGGATATCAACACTGATAGCGGGATGCAATATTTGTTCTTCAGGGGTCTCAACAATGAAATTCAGGTTCAGTTGCTCAATACTGACTATGCAAATTTTCAGAAGCTGGTTGACAAATCCATTGTGGTTGAGAACAAGATCTATTAGATGGAGCTAGATCATAAGCGGAAAATGCCATATCATGGACAACTACAAGGAAGCAATGTCCGTCCTCGCTATGCACCACCTGCTACACAATATTACAACCCTTCTGCTAATGCATACCACCCTTCTTATCCACCACGACCGCAACAGTCAATGCAGCAACACCCGCCCATGCAAGCACCTTGCTTATCTATGCAGCCTGCGCCACACCCAAATATGTCTGTTTATGCTCAGAATCAGCCTCGCTCTAACTTTGCTGGTGCCACTGGTGTAAAGACTTGCTATACTTGTGGTCAAGTGGGACATTGTGCAAATCAATGCCCAAGATCGGGTCAGGGTCAGATGAACAATGCTCCAAGGTAGAATCCTAGGTCCAATGGAGGAGCAACTCAAGGCAACTGAGGCCTGTAGAATTTCGCTCGTGGCAAGGTGAATCATGTATCTATAGAAGAGGATCAACAAGATGAAGATGTCGTGATTGGTATGTTTCTCGCAAACTCCAACCTCGCTACTATATTATTTGATTATGGAGCATCCCATTCATTCATCTCATCAAAGTATGTTGCAAAGCATAGCATGCCAATACCATACTGAAGTATACTTTGTTGTTTAAATCTCGTGGAGGGGAGATGAGGACGAATATAGTATGTCCAAAAGTAAATCTTTCCATAGGGGGTAGATTTCCTCACCAACATCATAGTCCTGAATGCTGAAGGCTTGGACATCATACTTGGAATGGGCTGGTTAAGGAAGCAAAACGGAGTGATTCAGTGTGCCACTCAGACAGTTCAATTGACAAACGAAGAACGAGTCAGTATAGAATTCAACGCGGTTGAGCTGACAACCGAGAAGGCAATGGTAAATCATGCAGAAGGAGAAACTCTGGAGGAAATCCCAGTTTTTTAAGAGTACCCAGATGTGTCTCTTGAAGAATTGTGAGGTATGGCACCTGATCATGACATCGAGTTTGTCATTGATTTAATACCTAGAACTGCACCTATAGCAAAGAGGCCATATAGGATTCCTCCTAAGGAATTAGCGGAGCTCAAGAAGCAGATTCAAGAGCAACTAGAGAAGGTTTTTATATGCCCAAGTTCGTCACCATGGGGATCCCAAGTGCTTTTCATAGATAATAAAGATGGATCCCAAAGAATGTGTGTGGATTACCGGTCTCTTAACTAGGTGACAATCAAGAATAAGTACACGCTGCCCCACATTGACGATTTGTTCGACCAAATGAAGGGAGCCATTATATTCTCTAAGACTTGTCTTCGGTCGAGATACTTCCGAATGAAGATTACACCATTAGAAATACCAAAGAAACATTTAAGGACATGATATGGATCCTATGAATATACGGTCATGTCATTTGGATTGACTAATGCACTTGCGTACTTCATGTATTTTATGAATAAGGTATTCATGGAGTATTTGGATAAGTTTGTGGTAGTGTTCATTGATGACATCATGATCTACTCGAAAAATGAAGAGGAGCATGAAGAGCACTTAAGGCTAGCATTGCAGAAATTGCGAGAGCACCAGCTGTATGCCATGTTTAACAAGTGCCAATTCTGGATGAGAGAGATATCATTCCTAGGCCACGTCATATTTGGAGGAGGAGTGTAATGACCCAGGAAATGTTAGAGATGTGCTAAAGTGGGAACTGCAACATAATGTCAAGGAGATAACACTACAAGGATTCTGACCTGTTGCAACGATTGTACTGCAACGAATACTAAATCGTTGCAGTAAGCTTGGCTTTTTTCTACGATTCACTAGTTCGTGGCACTAGGATCTATCGCCACAGAACACAATCATTGCATTAGGATCTGTTGCCACAATTCACTAGTTCATGGCGTCAGGATGCTAATGCAACGGATCACAATCGTTGCCTTAGAAATACTGGTTCGTGGCGTTACAACTTTATTGCCATGGAAAATAGTCATTGCATTAGGATCTGTTACCACAAATTACTGGTTCGTAGCGTTATAGCTTTATGCCACGGAACACAGTCGTTGCATTGGGATCTGTTGCCACGAATCAGCAAACAGTTGCATTTGGACCGTAATGCAATGAAACAGAATCGTTGCATTAGGATGCGTTGCCATGAAATACTGATTCATGGCGTTACAACTTTATTGCCACGGAACACAGTCGTTGCATTAGGATCTGTTGCCACGAATTACTGGTTAGTGGCGTTACAGCTTTATTGCCACGGAACACAGTCGTTGCATTAGGATCTGTTGCCACGAATCAGCAAACAGTTGCATTTGGACCGTAATGCAACGAAACAGAATCGTTGCATTAGGATGTGTTGCCACGATACTCTGGTTCGTGGCGTTACAGCTTTATTGCCACGGAACATAATCGTTGCATTAGGATCTGTTGCCATGAATTAATAGTTCGTGGCGTTACAACTTTATTGCCACGGAACACAGTCGTTGCATTAGGATCTGTTGCCACAAAATACTGGTTCGTGGCGTTACAGCTTTATTGTCATGGAACACAGTCGTTGCATTTGGATATGTTGCCACGAAATACTGGTTCGTGGCGTTACAGCTTTATTGCCACGGAACACAATCGTTGCACTAGGATCTGTTGCCACAAATCAGCAAACAGTTGCATTTGGACCGTAATGCAACGAAATAGAATCGTTGCATTAGGATGTGTTGCCACGAAATACTGGTTCGTGGGTGTCAGTGTTTTTGATCTGGCACATCTCTTGACACTACTAAAGTGTTAGAGGAGTTTGAGGTTCGGTTTGGGCACACAGAGATTCAAGAAGGTGAAGTGTAATTGACACAGTAGACACGATGATTTACGTGGTTCGGGCCGCCTGAGCGTAATACCCTACTCCACGGGGTGTGTTGGTGTTGTATTGGATGTATGAGCTCAATGTGAATTCAGAGTGTCGAGTGAGCGCATAGCGTGTGTGTTCTATGTATCGTTGGTCTGTCCTTTTATAGTTGAAGGGCAGGCCGTTAAAAGTCAGCCTGGCCCGACATGTGGCCCTGGCGGTTACTAATATTGATACACATTTGATGCGCTTAATTACCCTTAATAACCGAATTACGGGCTTTTATAGCACCGTTACTGGTAATTAAGGTCGTCCGATCGTGTGTCATTAATATAGTATTAATGACACTTAATCAGGTCTTGAAGTCCTTGATTCCCTTTGAAGATCAGGAACCGTTGTGGAGTCTTCCAGAGGTTAGAGGCTGAAGGTCCGACGGTTGGACACGTGGCAGCTCCGGAGCATACTGTGGGGAACAGGTAGGTCCGATGCTACCTAACACGTGTCAGTTCCGTAGCTTCCCTCGGTCTGGGGTTAGGTCCGGTGGTGCCGCTATGGTACATAGCCCGGAGCTTCCCCCTTGTGGGTGGTAGCTCCGGTTTGATAGTACACGTGGCGACCCTGGGACTAACCAAGTTGGGGATGCAGGTGCGGTTATGTCTGACATGTGGGCCTCCGAAGGTCTTCAGATCGAGTAGATGATATTCCCTCAAGATCTTTGCAATCCCAAGGGGTATACGGTACCCAGGGTACCGACAGTGGCCCCCTGGACCCACCTTTGGGTAAGACTCCTTGGGTGAAGTCATTCCGCCGGAGGTGGGTCCATCCTTCGACTTTTGAACTGAGTCTTCAAAGGACTTCGGATGTGCCGTCGGCAATGGTTTGGACTTAAATCCTCGCCGCGTGGCATATCCCATGTGCGGCAGATGAGATCTTCGACGTGCGGATCTCACGCAATTGAAGGTCGCCGGTTCCCGATACGAAGAAGCCATTGATGAATAACCGACTAAAAAAACGTGCCCAACTATCAGGTACTCTAGATAATGCATACAGATAATCGGTTGCTTTGCCTTCTTTATGTAATGTCGTAATCTGTACACATTAGTATAACAGGGGTTATCGACGACAAACCAATTTCAGAACACATATTTGTTCAATATTTCATCAAAGTGCAAACTTGCATGTACTTACTCGTTTCTGGAACCAATCAACAAAACTCATCTCTATGGCGTTTATCAACATCATGAGAATGAATCTTTTTCAGCTCTTCAATATGCTCACTAAAAAGGGTACAAAATTAAATTAGCCATCTACAATAAGCCATATATATAGTATACAACATCTGAGTTATACGTTATTACTTGATCCATTGAGTGGCCTCTTCAACGTTAGTAATAAGATAATGCCTGATGTTATGTAGTTCCACCATAGTAAGTTGGTCCCATTTATACCCTTTTTTAGAATTATCAACTTCTATAAATATGTTAGAATTATCAACAGAAGGTTCATTTGTAGCTGCAGCTTCATGACGTTCTGGCCTATTATGCTTGGTGCTGATGTTATCCAAAAACTGACTACAAAAAGTCATACACTCTTCGACAATATATCTCTCAGCTATAGAACCCTCCCGGTGAGCTTTGTTACGTACATACCTCTTCAATGTACCAACAATTGGATACATCCATCTGTAAGAAACGGGTCCACCCAACGTGCTTCTTCGGCAAGATGGGTTGGAAGATGTACCATGATATCAAAGAAAGCGGGAGGAAACAACATCTCAAGCTTACAAATTGTTTCAGGAATTTGTTTGCTCATCTTGTCCAAATCTGGTTCCGCCAATTCTTTAGAACAAATTCCAGAAAATAATGTGCTAAACTCAATTAAAGGTGCAACAACCTTTTTAGGCAATATGTTACGTATTGCAATAGGAAGGAGCTTCTGAAATATAATATGTCAGTAATGTGTTGTTAGACCCGATACCTTACATTCTTTTATGTCCACACATCTCTTGATGTTTGAGGCATAACCATCGGGCACCTTCACATTCCCCAAAAACTTGCACAAGGTGGTCTTCTCATCTTTGCCCAAAGTATATAATGCTGGTGGGAATGTGTACTTGCTCTTTATGAACTTCGGATGTTGATCTGGCCATATACCCATATCCTTCATATCAAGACGATCTTGTAGACTATCTTTTGTTTTACCATCCATAGCAAGCAATGTCCCCAATATGCTATCACAAATGTTTTACTCAATGTGCATGACATCCAAGTTATGCCTTATTAGCAATGTCTTCCAATAAGGGAGGTCGAAAAATATACTTTTCTTCTTCCAATTATGCCATCTATTTTCCTCGGTGTGCTTTCTCTTATTATTCGTCGGTCCAAAACTCACTTGATCAAAACACTCGTATTGTTGGACTACTTCGTCACCAGAGAGTGATGTTGGATCCTCTCTATTCTCTGCCTCGTTGTTGAAAGAACCTTTGTTTCGACACCATCTGTGATCCTGAGGTAGGAAACGACGATGACCCATGTAACAATGCTTTCGTCCATACTTCAACCAGAAGGCGTCAGTGTTTATATGGCAGTATGGACATGTTAGCTTCCCTTTTGTGCTCCATCCACATAGCATTGCATATGCTGGAAAATCATTTATTGTCCACAATAAAGAAGCTCGCATGACAAATGTCTCGTTCTTTAAACTGTCATATGTTTCAACACCATTAGACCATAATTTCAGTAGCTCATCAATCAAAGGCTGTAGATACACATCAATGTTGTTTCCAGGTGACTTTGGCCCAGGAATTATCATCGACATCACCCAATAAGACTGCTTCATACACAACCAAGGTGGTAGATTATAAGGGATTAGAATCACAGACCATGTAATGTAAGAAACATTCATTACTCCAGCATGCGGGCAGTAAAGAGGCGGACAGTCTGTTGTAACCAGTCGGGCTGAGGAGATGCAGGCGCCGCCATCAGTTCCACCAGCATTGCTGGCGGCGATGGAACTGGAGAAGGAGGTTCGAAGGACGTCGATGGCCTAGAGAGCTTCGGCGGGGGGCTACCCATTTGTGTGGCGACGGAGGTGCAGAGAAAAAGAGCGAGAGGTGGTCGACGGTGGCGGGGGGAGAAGTTTGGAGGCTAGGATCTAAGGAGCGGTGCGGCGGAGAAGCAAGAGAACGGTGAGCCTTTATAGCGGGTCGTCGTCTAATAGCGGGCGTGTGGTGAGGGGTCCCCGTCTCGGCGTCGGTTTTTCACAGGCGGTTTTTCAGTTTATCTCAGCCGGGTTTTACTTACCAACAGCGTGATAAGATATTTAATAAAGAATATTAATTATGAAGAAGTAAATATCTTCAAAGACGGTTGGTACTTAATAACCGTCAAGGAAGATTTTTATCTCATACGTGTATTACTTACTAACCGCCTGAGATAATGCCCGATACTATTCTTCAGTTTCCTTATCCCTTGCTTCTTTTTTATTTAGATTCCAATATAAATACTCAAACATGTTTAGATTCTGCAAATTGTGTCCAAATTCTATGATTCTTTCTTCTACATTTGTATAAAATCAACATCTACCGCATGAACAAATAATGTATAGCTGAAATTGCAATGTTTTCGTAAATATCAAATTAATTGCTACTCACATATTATTCACATTTGTGTATCGCATAAAAAAAATCCTTCACTCAAATTTGTTTGTATGAACATATTTGTATCATTTATACATGTACGAATTTTGTTAATTTTTTTAAAAAGCATTCCAACATGTCAAACTTCAAATTATCCATCATTCTAACTAAATGCTAATATACATATGAGGCATTCATCAAATTATGAACACACATTGATTCAAAAAAATTTAAAAAAATCTGAAAAAATTCATAGAGATTGGTATGATGAGTAAAAATGTCCACTGAAAAAATAAATGATAAAGGCATTATATTCATCAAGATAGAAAAATGAAAAATAGCATTTGTTTTATGTTTTTTATGTTCTGACCAATTTCAAAAGATTTATGAAGTGAAATTTAATGGTAACCTTTACATATCAATAATATTACAAGAAAGTGGAATTTTGAATTTTTAAAGGACCCACATTTAATCAAGAATATTAATTAAGAAGAAGTAAATATCTTCACATGCGGTTGGTACTTAATAACCGTCACTTTTTTCTTTCCAGTCCTAGCTACCGGCCTGTTGCATTTTCCTGTTACTACTACTTTACAGACCGCTTTGCGGGCCCCGCTGTGGGCGATCTCCTGGCAACTCCACCGGTTTGGGGACAGGGAGGGTTTGGCGATTGGAAAATTCGAACTAATTTTGCACAGATAGTACATCCATGAACAAGAACACCAAGTACATTTAACTTAAAAACATTATTCCCTGCGTCCCAAAATACTACTTGTCCCTTTCGATGGAGGGAGTATCTCCGTCCCAAAATACTTGTCGCTTTGGATGGAGGGAGTATATTACAAACACAAGAAAAGATAAACTACAACTAAAACCATGAAACAAAAAACTACAACTAAAAACATGAAACGAAAAACTACAACTAAAAACATGAAAAGAAAACACCTAAATACTACTCTACTCAGCCTCCACCTCCTCCTCCTCGGGTGGGTCCTCGGGCTCTTGACCCTCCTCTAGCGCCTCGGGCTCCGGCGGTGGAAGGTGACCCAGTCTCAAGGCCGCCGCCAGGACGAGGTTGCGACGACCTGCGATGCCGAGCTCGGCCGCCATCGTCTCCCAGGGAGAGTCGAGACGACAGGCCACGTGCGAGAGGCCGAAGACGTAGTGGTCCGTGGTGTCCATTCCAGTACTTTGTGGAAGGGTACCGAGCCCAAGGCATTCCATGGAGTGCGATGTATCCGTAAATACATCTCGGGCCATGTTGAACAGGAGGGTATCCTTCACACGCGGCGGCGAGGGGGGGTCCAGCCCTGGCCGCTTACCGGCGGTCGGGTCCCTCGGCGGGCTCGGTGGCGGAGGGTTGCTCGAGCTCAAAAGCATTTGCTGTATACTAGCCGCGGCTAGGTTTTGTGGAGAGAAGAGAGGATGTTGGAACGGTTGTGCGGAAAAGACGATGGCGCGGGTGACCATCTTATACTCCCTCCGTCCCAAGTAAATATCTTCACAGGCGGTTGGTACTTAATAACCTTCCGAGAAGATTTTTATCTCAGGCGGGTATTACTTACCAACTGTCTAAGATAATGCCCGATACTGTTCTTCAGTTTTCCTTATCCCTTGCTTCTTTTTTATTTAGATTCCAACATAAATACTCAAACATGTTTAGATTCTGCAAATTGTGTCCAAATTATATGATTCTTTCTTCTACATTTGTATAAAATTAACATCTACCACCTGAACAAAAAATTTTAAAACTTGTATATCTGACATTGTAATGTTTTGGTATATATCAAATTAATTTCTACTCACATATTATTCACATTTGTGCATCTCGTAAAAAAAATATCCTTCACTCAAATTTGTTTGTATGAACATATTTGTATCATTTATACATGTATGAATTTTGTTAATTTTTTAAAAGTATTCCAACATGTCAAACTTCAAATTATCCATCATTCTAACTAAATGCTCATATACATATGAGGCATTCATCAAATTATGAACACACGTTGATTCAAAAAAATTAAAAAAATCTGAAAAAATTCATAGATGTTGGTATGATGAGTAAAAACGTCCATTGAAAAATAAATGAAAAAGGCATTATATTCATTAAGATATAAAAATGAAAAATATCATTTGTTGTATGTTTTTTATGTTCTGACCGATTTCAAAAGATTTATGAAGTGAAATTTAATGGTATCCTTTACTTATCAATAATATTACAAGAAAGTGGAATTTTGCCTTTCTAAAGGACCCACATTTAATCAAGAATATTAATTAAGAAGAAGTAAATATCTTCACAGGCGGTTGGTACTTAATAACCATCTGAGAAGATGTTTATCTTAGTCGGGTATTACTTACCAACCGTCTGAGATAATGCCTGATACTGTTCTTCAGTTTCCTTATCCCTTGCTTCTTTTTTATTTAGATTCCATTATAAATACTCAAACATGTTTAGATTCTGCAAATTGTGTCCAAATTATATGATTCTTTCTTCTACATTTGTATAAAATTAACATCTACCACCTGAACAAAAAATTTTAAAACTTGTATAGCTAACATTTTAATGTTTTGGTACAAATTAATTTCTACTCACATATTATTCACATTTGTGTATCTCGTAAAAAAAAGATCCTTCACTCAAATTTTTTGTATGAACATATTTTTATCATTTATACATGTATGAATTTTGTTAATTTTTTTAAAAGCATAACAACATGTCAAACTTCAAATTATCCATCATTCTAACTAAATGCTCATATACATATGAAGCATTCATTAAATTATGAACACACATTGATTCAAAAAAATTTAAAAAAATCTGAAAAAATTCATAGAGGTTGGTATGATGAGTAAAAATGTCCGCTGAAAAATTAATGAAAAAGGCATTATATTCATCAAGATAGAAAAATGAAAAATATCATTTGTTGTATGTTTTTTATGTTCTGACCTATTTCAAAAGATTTATGAAGTGAAATTTAATGGTAACCTTTACTTATCAATAATATTACAAGAAAGTGGAGGAGCTGATAGGATTGTTGCTGAACTCTGTCATATCATTCGTCACGAAATATTGCACAAAAGAGGGGAGTTCTTTGATGAGGATGGTGTGACAGCTGATGTGCCAGAACTTTGCGACTATGCCAATAGAAACAGTTTTTAGTGAAAACTTGTAAACTTTGAGATGAATTGTATCTGTAACTTGTACATATGTATATTGTTTTAGTGAAATTGACTTCTGTGATGATAATATTGTTGACTTTTGTTCTATGATGATATTATTGATTTTTTTTCTGTGATTATATTGAATTGACCAGGAAATTAGAAATAACAGTAGTAGTACTGCATAGGTTATACCTTATTATAGGCGGTTATTGACCAACGGCTAGGCATGTCTGTGAAAAACAATTATCAAAGACGGCTAGATACAAGTAAAGAACCATCTGTGATAACCTAATTATCTCAGGCGGTTACTATTATGGTAGAAATCAGCTACGGTAAAAGGTCTTCACAGAGGAACAATGACATTGAGTTCATTAACATAAGACAATACTACTACAAAACAAGAAAAACAACATCACGAAACAAGAAAACCAAAATCACAGACCCTTTCTTCCTCACGCCGAGGGCGCGCGCGCGGCGCCATCGTGGCGGGGCTCGCCGGGCCCGGATATCTCGCCGCTGGCCTTTCCAGTGCGCCAAGTAACTGACGCGCCGCACGAGGTCTGCGAAGAAGTTAAGAAGCCGTGGTGCAAGGACGCGTGCGTGACGTTCCACATGGATACTGAAATCCCCTGCAGTACTGCAGGTGCATTAGAAGTCACTGACATGTGGGTTCCACAGAGCATAGGGCCCACATGTTAGTGACCTCTAATGCACCTGCAGTACTGCAGGGGATTCGGTTCCACAAGAGAGACGGAAGGATATCTGAAGATCGTCTTCCACATTGGTTTAATTGCGCCGCAACTTTTGCACTCCTTTCTTCTTCTTCCATCGTTCCACCTCCCAGCCCGGCGCCGACGAACCACCACAGCCATGGCCAACCTTCTGCCTCCTATCCCATCGAGGCAGCCACCCTGCAAGCGGATATGCTGCAGCTCCCCCGAGAGGGTGAATGACGACCAGCGCCCCATTATGGTGCGAGAGGCGTACAACAGTACATCTCGGGCCTTGGACGCCTTGGGTCTTGGTACCCTTGCCGAGTTTCCGGGAATGCATACCACCGGCCGCTACCTCTACGCCCTCACGGGTGTGGCTGATCGCCTGGACATCTTGTCCGGGATGATGGCCCAGGAGCTCGGCGCCGAGGGCCGTTGTGCCCTGGTGGCGGCGACGGAGAGGAACTTCCGTCGCGGCGGGGTTCCACCGCCGGTGCAGCCGGAGCCACCGGTGCAGCCAGAGCAATCGGCTCAGCGGGAGCAGCTGGCCCACACTCCTGCTGCATCGTCGCCGGAGGAGGAGGAGGAGGAGGAGGAGGACGAGGAGGAGGAGGAGGAGGAGGAGGAGGACGAGGAGGATGACGATGATGATGATGACGACGACGACGATGATGACGACGATGACGATGACAACGGCGACCACCACCACCACCACGACTACGACGAGGATGAGGACGACCGCTTGTCGTGGTTTGAGAAGTTGGGGGAGAGGGCGGAGGAGGCGGGGCCGGCATAGTAGTTTTAGGAGTTCTTGTACATATTTCTTTTGTAGTTTTAGGAGTTCTTGTACATGTTTAGCTTCAATTATGTTCTTGTACATATTTCTTGTGTTTTGTAATATATATGTGTTCATCGTGTCAATGAATACTGGTGTGTTAGAATTTCAAGATTTCAATCAAATGAATGTTCTCTAAACTTAGTGATGTGTTAATCTGTCACATGTGAACCGAGCAAATTGGACAAAAACAAAAGATCTTCGGGTTTGAAGCTCATCTCAATTTGTAATTGCGAATCTATAGGAGACAAACAATGACTTTAAGCGCGTCTCGCATCAATTTGTGATCGATTGACATACGATCTGTCGCCCATTGTTGTCTCCTATATGGGTTTCTTACGTAGTGTAATTAGTTGATCATGTTTGCGGTCCGTGCATGTTAGACATAGCTAGAATTAAAACACCTCGGTCATATTTAACAACACTAACATGCATGCATATATATATATACCTCAAACCTCGATAATGCGTGCAGGACTAGGCCCATGTTCGCTGAAGGTGTCCCCTGGCACGGACGCGCGATCACGAAGTTGGCTTAGGCGTGTACGGATGGATTTTTTTTATATAATGAAAAAATTGTTTTTCCCTGTGTGTAAATTTACTCCTAATGGGACACGTCGAGCCGTTGGGACCGAGAGGATGCAAACCGCAGTTTCGAGAAAACCGGGGCCACCGACCGGTTCATAATTAAGCGCGATTTCCTCTAGCATCAGATAATCTCGACACGCCCGCATAGACGACGACCCGCTATAAAGGCTCACCGTCCTCTTTCTTCTCCGCTGCACCACTCTGTAGAACCTAGCCTCTAAACTTCTCCCCCCGCCACCGTCGACCACCTCTCGCTCTTTCTGTGCACCTCCGTTGCCACACAAATGGGTAGCCCCGCGCCGAAGTGCTCTAGGCCATTGACGTCCTCCGAACCTCCTTCTCCGTTTCCATCGCCGCCGGCAATGCCGGTGGAACTGATGGTGGCGCCCGCATCTCCGCCCGCGGTGCCTGCACTTCCTCATCCTGGTTGGGTTGAGCAGACTCTCAGACTCCTCACCGACCGCATCGACGAAGTTGATCGGCGCCTTAAGGTGGCCACCGATGCCAAGTCCGCCACCACTCATAGCGCACTAGCGCTCAACACAGTGGCGCGGAAGGTATTTTCCGACACAGATCGCTCGTGTCGCCTTCTGGGTCTTGGGACCCTTCCCCTCCACACGAGCATGGACACCGCGGGCCACTACTGCTACAGGTTGATGAATGTGGCCGGTCGTCTTGACGCCCTCCATGAGACGATCGCGGAGGTTGCTGGGGTAGAGGGCCTCCTGAAGATTAAGCACCGCGTCGTCGGGAAGCTTTGGACTGTGACAGAGGTTGAGGAGTATGAGGCGGCTTGGGCAGCGGCGGCAGCGGAGGAGGCGGAGCAAGAGGCGTCTCTTGAGGCGGAGGTGGACGCGGCTATGGAAGCGGCGGCAGCGGCGAAGTAGGAGCAGGAGGAGGTGGCAGCAGTGGCGGAGGCGGAGGCGGAGGCGGCAGCAGCGGCGACAGCAGCGGCGGAGGAGGAGGAGGAGGAGGAGGAGGCGGCACTGGCGGCAGAGGCGGAGGAGGCGGCATCAGCGGTGGAGGAGGATGTGGTTTTCTCCCAGTAGAGTAGTATTAGGATTAGTTTATCTATTTCGTGATCTCTGAGTAGAGTAGTATTAGGTGTAGTTTATCTTGTTCTTGCTGTCCACTACGTGTTTTCCTATTACTTGTTTGTTAATGAAATATGTCTTTATTTTCATGAACAATGTGTTCTATATATGCAGTATCAAAAAACTTCTTTTATCGAAAACATCTCCTATATGTTTGTAACTTAGGACCGTCTATATTTCTTGTGGCTGAATGAATGAAATCTGGTAAAAATTATCCTTACAAGTAATAGAACTAACAACAGACATGATGCATAATTAACTTGATTAGGAAATGACGTCATCTAAATTCCTAACTAGTCCATCGCCTGATGCAACAGGTGCATGAAAAGTACTTTATCCGTTGTAACTAATATCCGATGACATTGTTGATATATATATCGTATGTACCTGTGATACTCGTATCACAGGCGGCTTTGGATCGACGGCCTAAAGATTAGACATCATAGTGGGAAATTTTTTTTTGTAGTAGTATATACTCTGTATATGTTATCATTTCATTGCAACGAATGTTATATATAAAATGCTGATTGTTTACCTTTTACTAGACCATTGATTTGTCGTCCTCCTTTCGCGGACTTGGGTGTTCTCTGTATTTGCATGTCGTTTGCATTAGCACAATGATACATTTGGCGATTCATATTTTTGTTCGTATTTTTTTTGAAATGTCCCACTACCACATGACTGCTTTTACATCTCCATGAAAGAAAAGATGAACGGCAGGTAGCGGTCCCTAAAAAAAAATTTCGTTCTTCTTGGCGCGCACAATTGAGATTTTCACAATTGAAACTTCACTCCGTGCGCCCAAAATTCAAGTCCCGCCCATTTGTAGCTAGCCACGACAAATATAAATGTGTGTCTCCCTCTAATCCCGCAGTGGCTTCCGTTGCCGGCACACATGTTCTCCTCTTAGTGCTGTGTTCCAGACTTGCATTCCTAAGAAATTCCCGTGTGAGTGGTGGTGGTGACTGTGGGTACAACGTCGAGCGACCAAGTTTGACGGACTCTACCGAACCTCTTCGTCGCCGACCCCCCCCCCCCCCTGCGACATCCCGGACTCCAGTTTTGTGCTACGTAAGTTCTACACGATCCATGCCGTCTATTTATATATCTACTCCCTCCTTATCACTTTAGTTGTCGTCCCAACAGCTGCAGCCAGTTCATTCCTAGTTGTCGTCCCAACTCATTCTCCTTATATGCTCTTATGTTTCATGAATGTCTAGTATAAAATCCGATTAATGGTGCAATCGTGCAATCAACTATCCTCAATCGTTAGATTTGCATCCTACAGTCGATTCATCTTTTTATTTTACCCTAGCATCTGATTGAATTCTACTTTTTTCCATATATAAAATACACTACACCTCTGCCCCAAAATAAACGTCACTCTGACAGTTTATGGTAGTGTATTTCTAGTACATTTCCATGTCAGGAAAGATAACTATTAAAAACCGCATGTACTATGTAATTTCTTGATTTAGAAGTAAATGACGCCAGGGTGATCTTATCAACCACTCCCAATGTTGTACTCTCATTCCTGTGTTCCAAACTTGTATTCCTAAGATTTTCAGTTCCCACGGTTTATACACGTTTTTCTTGTTTTTCCTTCCCCGATTGTACGGTTTTTTTCCTACTCCTTCATTCCTAATTCCTCCGTTCAAAACAAACATTTTCAATTCATAGCAACCACACTGCCCGATCTAAAATACACATCCTCATGTAATCTGACATTAACACTGTTACTTACTATATATACTCTTTACTTTAGGAACAAGACACCAAACAGTCATGTCGTCCACAAGTAATCGTGATGGGCAACAAGCACTTGGTATAACTATAAATATGTTTACTATCAAAATACACATATTTATAACACGTTAATTCCTTTGCATCGTATGCAGAGAATATTGCAGCACCTGATGCTCAGGAAACCCGAGATTCGTCATCCCATGCTGGTACTACGAGTATAAATATGTACCGGGCTCTACTAAATATTTTAGCATTGCGATTGTAGTTTCCTAGTCCCAGTTAACAGTTAATCAGTATATGTGATGGCGTGATTTATTGATGCCTACACACGCACGATTGGCTCTCTCGCCGCCGGCCAGTCCGGCACCGGCGACCACACCCTGCTGCTGCTCACTTCAGTGTCCTCCCCGACACGTCTCCCTCCACCATCGCCACATCCCATCCTTCATGTGTCATGATGACCCCGACGCTCGCAAACCCCTGTCGCCGCCGGTCACTCAGGCACCGGCCGGCGCCCACACCCTGCAGGTGAGTATATGTGATGGTGTGATTTATTGATGCCTACACGCGCACGCTGGGCTCTCTCGCCGCCGCCACTTCGGCACCGGCGACCACGCCCTGCTACTGCTCACTTCAGTGTCCTCAGAAATGCGTCTCCCTCGACCATCGCCACGTCCCATCCTTCGCGTGTCATGATGACCCCACCTCCCGCAAACCCATGTCGCTGCTGGTCACTCCGGCACCGGCTGGCGCCCCTGCCCTGCTAGTGGTCACTTCACTGTCCTCCCCGACGCATCTCCCTCCATCTCCACGTGCCACCGTTCGCGTGCCCTGATGACCCCGCCGCCCGCAAACCCCTGGCCATTACGGCATACCTACATGCTATGCCCCATATGACATGGCATACCCTAGAAAAAATAGTCCAATATCATTAACCCATGTCCACTAAGAAATGTTAGCATCATATAGTTTAGAGATGCATGTACATGAGGGTTCATTGCTGCTTATATGATCTCAATTCTGTTTTTTACACTGCCAAATGCGTTGCTGATGTCTGGTAATTAACACAAGATTATATTTATGTATCCGTTCTAGTAGCACTATAGGGCGAGATGCTAACATGCAGAGCAAAATATCAGTATGAAATCCACCTAAATTTAATTCCTATATCCGCCACCCTGTCCTCCTAGCCTCGAGACTTGCTCCGGGGTGATATCATTGGACGCAGATCACCTGACTTATACATTTTTACTGCACACAATGTAGTAAAGATCCAACGGAATCACACCGCTGGATCTTTAAGGCATCGCCTACAGTAAAAACGTAAGTCACGTGAGATCACCCCGTGTGATCTGAACGTCGATCCTCTGACTTAAATTTTATCACTGCACTGCCAGACCTAACCCTAGCTTTGTTAAACGTCGCAAGCTGCCCGCCTCATCTGTCTTGCATCCTCTACCTGCTAATACCGCTGACGTCCATGACTCGCCCTGCCACCAATTCGCCTCGAAACACACTCCTGCTGATGTCGGTCAGACCGAATCGGCAGTACTGCAGAGGGTGAGCACCCGACAAACCCTCTCTTTCTCTAGCATCGCCAGCTACTGTCTTGCCTGCTTCGCAGCTGGACTGAAAATCCCCTGCAGTACTACGGGTGCTGTAGCGCCACTGACTACTGTCTGATGCCTGATTGTAGGGTATGAACAGCATCAAAGAAGTCAACAAGTCGACACATCGCCCAATATGGAGCAAAATGCTGTTGCGACGCGGTGTTCCCACGCTCGTATTTGCCGCACTTGTCCTGAAGAGGGTAAAACATCAGACTTCTTCTTCTTTCACACTATTTGTACATGATACTAGGTCTGGTCAGTTGCTAATTTTCTTTAAACGTTTACCGTTTAAATGACACTAACAGAAGGAAAGAAGTTTGGAAGAGGGGTTGCTAAAGGACTTAATGTTGCTAAATTGCGCTATGTAGCATCTGCAAATAGAACGAATGATCAGAATCCAAAGCTACAAATTCAGTGGTCCGATAGGTTGGGTGCTGCGGTTGGTCCTAATCAATAGTATTTTGTTGATGATGTGGTTATTACAACAAAAAAATGCACCCCTCGCTGGTGTAAGGAAGTGGGCAGAGCTTGGCGATACTTTGAAGACCGATATAGTGAGAGACATTCTTGTTAGTGTTGTGACACCCCACATAAGTATTTTTTTTCTAGCGACCTCCATCTTGTACGTTTATATCAGTCTGATATACAATGTACAGAATGCCTGGGACTTGGAGGACACAGATTATACTAGAAGACAAATATTGAAGATTGCTGGTGAGCGCTACAAGGGGTGGCGATCAACATTGCATGCCACCTATAAGAAGTATTCGACCGATGAGGAACGTATACAAAACAAGCCTGTTGAAGTAGCAGATTCCGATTGGTTGGCGCTTATGGACTATTTTGGGTCCGAGTGATTCAAGGTCAGCTAGCTTTCTAATACCTTCATATCCTACAAAAACTATTTCATAACACCCATTCATGAAATTAATTCTTAAAATTGCAGTCAATAAGCAGAACCAATTCATGAAATTGAAGTACTCAAAAGACAAAACACTTGCTTGGCTCGAAATCTTACGCCCAACTTAGTTATGAGAAGGTATGAAAACTAAATCATGCTTTTACTTTGCACTGCAATCATTCAATCAAATTTTACTTGTATTTGATGTAGCGAGACCTAGAGACCAGAAAATAACCCGATGACATAGAACTGTGGGAGGCAAGCCATGTGAAGAACGGTCGATGGGCAAATGAGCAGGCAGAAGCTGTACATGTGAGAAACACTTCAAACAGTCCCCATTTAAATAAATATTTGCAATGTACATGTGACTTTTATTTTTGTATATAGACCCATGCATGTGCCCAAATCAACGTCAAGGAAGCTGAGCTGGAAGTCCCAATCCCAGATGAGGAAAGAAACAACATCTCCCAGCTTACTTATATATCCGCAACTGGTTCTGGAGGATCACAATTTTGGGGGCTTGGTTATATGGCGAAACCTAATGTTTCTGAAAGACTGCGTATCCAGATGTCTGACCAGCTCGGCCAGCAAGTTTGATCCTTGCAAAATAGAAATGAAGACCTCAGCTCTCAGGTGCAAGAGTTGGAAGGAAGAAATGATTATATGACCTCCCAGATGGATGGCTTCGTCCAGGCAAATGAACAGCTCAACCAGGAAGTCCAGGCTTTGCATGATCAGATGGCAGCCAATTCTGCACGGCAAGAAAAGGAGCTAGCAGACATGCGCAGAATGATGGAGAGCTTGCAAAATCAACAACGGCTAGCAGCAACTCCACAAAAGGCTTCAGCTCGCACCAAGTCGAAGGTGGATGTTCGAGAAACTATTCCTAATACTACAACTCGTCGCGGTGCTCTTTTAATGGGTACAATGTTGCAACCTGAAAAAACTGTAAATAACATTGTCTCGCAACGACGCAAGGGTCCTTGAGCATTGCATCAATTGCTGGATGTTTGTTGTTAAGTCGACAGACGTATCGTGTGCGAATAAATTGATTCTGTTGCCACTAATTTTCAAACCTGGTGCATTAGGATTCTAGTGCCGCTAATTATAAAATGTGGCATTAACAGATTATTGCGACGAAAATAAACTGTTGCAATAGGAAGCTAGCTATTGCCACAAATTATAAAACATTGCACTACAAACATTTGGCTACGACCAAAAAAGCGTTGCACTAGACTGCTATTGCCACCACCCAGAGAACGTCGTATTACGACCCTGTTGCAACAGATCTGAATATGTTGCATTACAAACCTATTGCCACACATCAGAAATCGTTGCAATACAATATTGTTGTCACGGTTTTGAAATCGTTGCAATACCGTATTATTCGCCATGAACGTGAAATTGTTGCATTATCGTATTATTGGCCACGGCTCTGAAATCGTCGCGATACCATATTATTCGCCACGAGTGTGAAATCGTCGCGATACCGTACTATTTGCCATGGAAGTGAAATGGTTGCAACACCGTAGTATTCGCCACGAATTTGAAAACGTCGCGATGCGATATTATTCGCCACGAGTGTGAAATCGTCGCGATACCGTACTATTCGCCGTGGATGTGAAAACGTCGCGATACCATATTATCGGCCACACGTGTGAAATCATCGCGATACCGTACTATTCGCCACGGATGTGAAATCGTTGCAACACCATACTATTCGCGACGAATGTAAAAACGTTGCCATACTGTACTATTCGCTACGGATGTGATATCGTTGCAACACCGTACTATTTGCCGCGAATGTGAAAACGTCGCGATACCATACTATTCGCCACGAGTATGAAATCGTCGCGATACCATACTTATCGCCACAAATGTGAAATGGTTGCAAATAACGTACTATTCGTTGCAATACGTTAAATCGTCACAATACGTTAAACCATTGCAATACCATACTATTTGCCACGAACATGGAGTCGTTGCAATACCATACTTTTGCCACGAATGTGGCATTGTTGCAACACCATTATTTTCGTTGCAATACATTAAATCGTTGCAATACATTAAAATGTTGCAATACCATACTATTTTCCACAAACGTGGAGTCGTTGCAATACCATACTTTTTGCCACAAATGTGGCATCGTTGCAACACCGTTATTTTCATTGCAATACGTTAAATCGTCGCAATACATTAAAACGTTGCAATACAATACAATTTGCCACGAATGTGGAGTCGTCACAATACCATACTTTTTGCCACGAATGTGGCATCGTTGCAACACGGTTATTTTAGTTGCAATACATTAAATTGTCGCAATACGTTAAACCGTTGCAATACCATACTATTTGCAACGAATGTGGAGTCGCTGCAGTACCATACTTTTTGCCACGAATGTGACATCGTTGCAACACTGATATTTTCGTCGCAATACGTTAAATCGTAGCAAAACGTTAAACCGTTGCAATACCATACTATTTGCCACCAACGTGGAGTCGTTGCAATACCATACTATTTGCCACGCCTGTCAAGTCGTCGCAAGAACCTATTGCCACAGTTGTTATCGCCACGAGTCAGAAAAACTATCGTGACGTTCTATTTCATTGAGACAACAACCTATCGCGATGAATTTTGACCTATTGCAACGATTTTTTAAGTCGCAATAACCTGGAATCCTGGTAGTGTTAGGAGTTTTCTTGGAATGGCTAGGTATTACCATCGGTTCATCAAGGACTTTTCCAAAATATCGAAGCCCATGACTGAACTATTAATGAAGGAGAAGCCTTTTACGTGGACACAAACTTGATAGGACCGTTTTGAGGAGCTATAGAAGAGTTAACAACAGCACCTGTGTTGGTATTGCCAGATGCGAGCAAGAGTTTTGATATCTATTGCAACACTTCAAGGCAAGGCCTGGTTGTGTGCTGATGCAAGAAAGCAGAGTAGTAGCTTATGCTTCAAGGTAGAATTATCCTACGCATGATCTCAAACATGCAGCCGTAGTGCATGCGTTGAAGATTTGGAGACATTATTTTCACCATAGATGCGAGATCTATACGGATCATAAGAGTCTTAAGTATATATTCACACAAGCGGATCTGAATTTGAGGCAACAACATTGGTTGGAACAAATTAAGGATTATGATGTGGGAATCAATTATAACCCAGAAAAGCCCAACGTAGCGGCTGATGCTTTGAGTCGAAAGGGATCAAGCCAACAGCTCACCATGAGGGAGTTGCCATCCAAGATATTCAAGGAGTTTGAATGGTTGAATCTTGGATTTGTGAATGAGATGGGAAAAATGGAGTTAAATCCAACCTTGGAACAGGAGATCTGAGAAGGTCAGTCAAGGGATAAGGAAATCTAGGAAATCAAGGAAAGGACCCAAGAAGGGATAGAATTCAGATTCGATGAGGATGACCTTGGCACTCTATGGCTTGGGAAACAAATTGTTGTGCCTAATGAGAACCGTCTCCGGCAGTTGATATTAAAGGAGGCACATGACTCACCTTACTCCATCCACCCCGGTTGTACGAAGATGTATAAGGATCTGAAGACATGCTACTGGTGGGATGGTATGAAAAGGGACATAGATGAAAATGTTGCATTACGTGATGTGTGCCAACGAGTCAAAGCAGAACATCAAAGGCCAGCTAGATTATTGCAGCCATTGAAGATTTCAAAATGGAAAAGGGAAGTGGTTGGTATGGATTTCATAGTTGGTTTGCCTCGCACTTCAGCAGGTTATGATTCAATATGGACTATTGTGGATTGGTTGACAAAATCAGTGCATTTAATTCCTGTCAAGACTACTTATAGTGGAGCGAAGTTTGTGGAATTGTATATGGGAAGGATAGTGTGCTTACTCGGGGTACCAAGGAAAATAGTGTCCGATAGAGGTTCAATTTACCTCAAGGTTCTGGCAAAAGCTACACGAGTCTATGGGGACTCAACTGAATTTCAGTTCTGCATATCACCCTCAAAAGGATGGACAGACCGAGAGAACAAATCATATAATGGAGGACATGCTAAGAGCTTGTGCACTAGAGTATGGATGAAGTTGGGACAAGAGTCTGCCATATGCTGAATTCTCCTACAACAATAGTTATCAAGCAAGTTTAAAGATGTCACCATATGAAGCATTGTATGGGAGAAGGTGTAGGACAACAATGTTTTGGAATAAGACAGGGGAGACTCAAGTATTTGGATTGACATGATCCAGGATGTTGAGAAGCAAGTTCATACAATCCGTGATAATTTGAGAGCAGCTCAGCCGAGACAAAAGGGTTATGCGGATAATAGACGAAGAAGTCTGTCTTTTGAGGTGGGAGACTTTGTATACCTCAAAGTGTCACCTATGCGAGGTCACAAGCGATTTAATGTCAAAGGAAAGTTGGCACATCGCTATATTGGACCATTCAAGATTTTGGACAAACGGCGAGAAGTAGCATATAAGTTGGAGATGCCTGCACATCTTTCCGATGTTCATGATGTGTTTCATGTTTCTCAGCTTAAGAAGTGCTTGAGGGTTCTAGAAGAGCAAGTACCGAATGAGGAATTGTAGCTAGAGGAAGATTTGACCTATGCTGAACAACCTATCAAAATTTTGGACACCAAGGAAAGGGTCGCATGAAACATGGTGATTCGATGGTTCAAAGTGCAATGGAAGCATCATACAAAATCAAAAGCAACTTGGGAGCGAGAAGATGATCTCAAGATGGAATTTCCCTATCTCTTTCCTTTCGCGGGGAATCTTGAGGGCGAGATTCATTTTAAGGGGGGTAGGTTTGTAACACCCTCATTTTCATGCATAATGCATGGCATACATCCTCATACATGTTTAACATAAAGCAACCTTAAAAGGAACATGATTAAAACGAATTTAGGTCTAAACATGAATTTAAATCTGTCAAGGTGTGGACTAGTTTGGCCTCCATCCCGGACTAGTCCGGCATCCCTCTCCGTTTCAGAAATTCAGATTTCTTCATAGCCTGGACTTGTTCGGCACATTGCATGGACTAGTCCGATTGAGGTTCTGGTGTTTTTTTGGACTTGTCTAATTTTAAGCGGACTAGTTTGATCTTGTCTAGTTTTCGGTTCGGATCAGCTTTTTCTAACCACCCCGGACTTGTCCAGCCCAGTACATCGGACTTGCCCAATTTCTCCTCTGTTCCAAAACGGACTTGTTCGACCATCCTTGCAGACTAGTCCGACCTTCAGAGTCCAATTTGGATTCTATTATTCTTCCACAATCGGTTATTGGGTAATTGCCTTAATTGGGCCAAAGAACTTCGTGCCCAACATCAGAAGAGCCCAAGTGGACCCCACCTCGGCCCCTATACGCCCCGCACAAAAATCCACTTGGAATTCACCCCAAAACCCTACCTCTCCACCCCTATATAAGCGACCCAATACCCAAACCTCTCATTCAGCATTGAAAACCCTCGCTGCCACCTTTTTCCTTGTGCCATCATCAAGAAGGAGTCCAGAAGCAAGGAGAAAGAGGAGAAGAAGGAGAAGGCTCAATCAAGATCTATCTTTCGACAATTGACATTTTTCATCACCAAATCCTCATCAACTCATCTCCACCAACCCTAGATCGTCAAGACTCAAGCTTCACACCCAATCCTTGATCTTTTGATCTCTAAATACATGGCACACCCTTTACAATCACTTTTTCACATGAAATTTACCCCAAATCCTTGCCGATCAGAAAACCCTAATTCACAATTCTGGTCAGGGCGGACTAGTCCGGCCCTGGTACCGGACATGTCCGATGTGTGAATCTGATAATGCTGAATTGAATCCAATTTGATCCAAATCAATTCACCTCTTGTTCAAACTTGTTAGAAATTATTGTATCTAGTTAGTAAACACTAATAGTAACTCATTGACAAGTTTTACCTCACAATTGCATTAATCATGCATATAATGGCATATTGAGTAACATATGAGCATTATTTGAGTGTGATGTTTGTTTTGCATGTTGTCACACAGAATAGAAGGTCTCACGGTAGAGAGTGCTTTCGAGGACTAGTAGACCGAAAGTTTTGAAGCTTTCGATTCAAACCGAGCTCAACTGCAAGGAAAGTGTACTTGATCATTTGGATCTAGGTTGTAAATGTTTTGTTTACAAAATTCTATGCTTGTGTCAATTGATGGGAAAACCCAATTATAAGAGGTTACTAGTTTTGTATGACCACTCTTGTCGCTTGAACACAATGTAGAAAGTCGGGAAGGGTATGTTACACTTTTGCGTCCATTTACTCAATTGGGTTTGGGAAATAATCATATTGCTTAATTATGAACTATTGAACACTATAATGACGAGAATTGATAATAATGACCCTTTAGCAACATGATGCCTAGGGATCTAAGCATGTTGGTTATGTGGAATTAATTGGACTGTTTTGGTGGTTTTGCTTTATTTAGATAAAAGTTTGAAGTAATGCAGTGGAAATAAACCAAATAAGCAACTAAGCATAAGGGTAGCGCAATTCCAAGCAACACTACAGGCAAACCCGATGGCAGAGACATTCTAGAACTCCGCATTATCATTGTTATACCCCAATCCTGACCTGCAACTGTTGGTAGGGGAATTGCAAGGGTGAGTACATGTCGTACTCAGCAAGTGTGGAAAGTATGACATGTAGCTGATTCAAATGACGAATATAATAAAGGCTAAGTGTTGAAAGGTACATTAAAAAATTTGGAATGCAATGTATTATAGGTATGTGAAGTAAACCCATCATAAACCATGTAACTATCATAATACCAGTCCATATTTCATTACCATCATCTGTATTCCAGATTTCTTATTACCATCAACCATATTCATTACCATAATTCAATTCATAAACAGCCATAATCATGTTACCAACCATAACCATCCTAAATTCCAATGTCCTCTAATCATGTAGGTCATCTAGGTGCTCATAACCGGGAGCACGCTATAATGATAGTTTGAATACTCTGCAGAGTTTGTACCACTTTACCCACGTGTTTGTGATTTCATCACCCGTCAGTGACTAAAGAAAACCTCTATTATGCCAAAACACTACCATAGGTGTATGGCCAAGAGATCAAAAAATAGCCTTTGCAAAGGGACTAATAGCATGTACGGACCCACTGAGGTTTCACTAGTGGCAATGTCTCCAACTGAGCACATCTTCAACCAAGGGCCCCCTCTTGTGCCATTCGGATCTCATGGAGTCCCGCCTCATATCCAAAACACAATCCGACCCCCCTTCCCCGGTGCGCCAAAAGATCCATGCAATACTAGCAATACCCTAACTAATCAGGTATGCCGCACACATACTTGGCCTCGTGGTGGCACTGTTGTCTTGGCTTATTCTCGCATGAACGGTCCTTAGATCCAAGGCAAGCAAACCACCACAACATCCAACCCAATGCACATACCATGCTTGCTTAGATCACCCATTACCATATCATATTGACTAGTTCATATTAACCCAATTCTCATTAATGCATAATTAAATAGTATAGTTTTTTCACATCCCAATTAATTAATCGAAGCAAAAAGGTAAAAGCTCTTCCCGACTCTCTACCATGTATTCCAGGTGACAAGGGTGGTTAAACAAAGCTAGTAAACTTCCTATAATAGGAAATCCCATAAAATTGACACAAACATGCAGTTTTGAAAACAAAACATTTATTGTAAAAATAGGATCAATATGTTCACGGACAATTGCCTTGCTCTTGACCTTGGTTCTGGTCAAAGCCTTCAAATTCCTGGTACTAGAGGTCCTCCGCAACACTCTCTAGTGCAAATTCGTCTAAACCGTGCAATGAACATACAAGACAAGAATTACAATCAATAAGTGCACATATATTACTCAACATGTCATGACATGCATGATTAATGCAAATGCGATGTAAAACTAGTTAATGAGTTGTTCATGATGTTTACTAACTAGTTCTAATATCTTTTAACATGTTTGGATAGGTTTGGAATTTATTCAAATCAATATAGATTTAATTCAGCAGGAAACATAGAGAAAAATTGGACTAGTCCGCTACAAGGCCGGACTAGGCCGCCCTTCGCAGAAATAGTGGACTAGAATTTTCTAGATCGACATGAATTTGGAGAAACGGGGTTGAATTCACGTGTGAAAGAGGAAGTAGAAGGTATACCGGGTGATTAGAACTCCAATGAATCAAAGTTTTCAGAGGCAACACTTGGATCTTGACGATCTAGGGTTGATGAAGGAACTTGATGGTGGATTGTTGATGAAGAACAAAAACTTTATGGAGATCTTGATCCTCTTTCGTTTCCTCCTCTTCTTCTTCTTGCTCGGAGTCTCCTTCTCCCTCCTTGTTGGTGGCTCTCCACATACTAGGGTTTGAGTTCCTTCAATTGAGGCAAAAGGATGTAAAGTCAAGGGGTGGGGTTTTTTATATAAGGGTGGAGGGCTAGGGTTTGATGGATTTCGAGTTTGGGTAGGGTGGAGGTCGGTGTGGGGTCCCACATGGGCTCCAAAAAGAGTTAGACATGACGTCCTTAGGACCACTTAAGGTAAAACCCAAAAACACGTCGTGAAACAAAAGATCAACTTGGAATCGTGATCACTGGACATGTCCGCAAGAGGCCAGACTAGTCCAAAGTTTGTCAAAGAGATATCGGACAAGTCCGGACTGGACATCAGACAAGTACGAAGTTAGTCAGAGAGATATCGAACAAGTCCGAACTAGACATCAAACAAGTTCAAACTTAGTCAGAGGAAAAACTGACAAATCTAGCCAAAACCGGACAAGTCCAATTTTAGTCAGAGGAGAAAACGGACAAGTCCGCTAGATCTCGGACAAGTTCGGACAAGTCTAGGGACTTGGCAAAATTTCAAAATTGGGATGACCGGACTAGTCCCCTATTGGATGGACAAGTCCGAAAATTGTTTAGAGACAAAACCGGTATAGTCCGCACGAAAATGGATATGCCCGATGGAGGTCATAGAGAAATCAGACTAGTCCGCACCAAAAACGGACTAGTCCACACTTCCCAGAATCTTTATGTGCGGTTTTGCTTCTAATTCATTTAAAACTCATTCCTTTTTATGTGGGTCAATGTTAAACATGTATATGAACTTATGAAATGCATGATGCATGAAAAATGAGGGTGTTACACTCAGTTGGAGACATCACCACTGGTGAAACCTCAGTGGGGTCTAAATATGCTAGTAATCACTTTGTAAATGCTATTTTATGATCTCTTGGCCACACACCTAAGCAAGTGTGAGACGGCATAATTGAGATTCCTTAGTCATCGGAAGGTGATAAAATCACGAACTTGTGGGTAAAGTGGTACAACCTCTGCATATTGTGTTAAAACCTATCATGGTAGCCATGCTCCCGGTTATAAGCACGTGGATGGCCTACATGGATAATGAATATCGATTCAATTGTGAAAAGTGTACATTATTAATGATTATGGTAAGAATATGGTGTATGGATGGATAATGGATGATGGATTCATATTATGTTAATTATTTGAGATATGATGGGATTATTTCACATAAACATTGTAGGATTCTTTTTATATGTTTTAAATGTACATTTTAGCAACTCGCTATTATTTATTAGCATTCGTCATTTAAGCTACATTTCATTATTTTGCCACACATGCTGAGTACAACAAGTGCTCACCCATGCAATTCCCCCACCAACAGTTTTAGGTGATGTTTGGGACTGAGGATAATGTGGAGTACTAGGGTGTGTGCTGTTGTCGACTTGCCTGTGGTTGTGCTTGGAGCCACGCTATTCCCTTTGCTTAATTGCTTGGTTGCTTAGCTTAATGCTTAGATTATTTCCGCTACATATTTCATAGTAATAATGATCATTAGAGTTGTTATTCTGAGGATTATTTGAATATTATAATAAAAGTGCTTATTTACTAGATTGTTCTGTTGTAATTTTCTGTACATCGTCCGTGGTGCACTCGTGTATGTGTGATCTACGTCCTCGACACACATATGCATTCACTTGGATCATTTTCAAAATCAGGTGTCACATCTCTACTCCGCATGAACCGTTCCTGGTAGCACCGGAGCGCCTGCCGGTACGGTGCGTTTTGGATGGAGGCGTGCCACCTTGCTTTGTCGACAAGGTCAACATTTTCACGCCAGAGCCATTCCTGTGTGGTTTCGTCGAATGCCAGGACCCAGAGGGAGCCCACAACAATCTTTGGGGGAAGGACAGCCTCGACCGGTGTTTCCTCCGTGGCTCGGTTGGGTGATGTCTCGCTTGCCCATAGCGTGCACAGAAGTTCGTCAACCCACTTGGTACCATGCTTATCTAAGTTGTCATATGTACGTGTCTTGAGGCCCTTGAGGATCTCAACGTTGGCCCTTTCAACATGACCGTTGCTCTTTGGTGAGCCACAGACGCATAAAATACTTGCACGCTGAGGTTTTCACAGTAGTCTTGGAACATTGTGCCTGTGAAATGGGTCTGTTGTCGATGATGATCCTGTTCAGGACCCTGAACCTGCAGACATTCGATTTGATGAACTTGACTGTGAACTCCTTGTTGATAGTGATCAACGGGGCTGCTTCTGACCACTTGGTGAACTTGTCTTCGGCGACGTAGAGGAACCGGTACCTTTGACGGCCTTAGGGAAGGGCCATAGGATATCCAGCCCCACACCACGAACGGTCAGAAAGGCGGGATCATCTGTAGTGCTTGCGCTGGTGTTTAAATGATGAGGACATCGCAACAGCAGAGACACACATTGAACTGCAAGAACCAATCACAAGAGCACGAGAACGATTAATAAATCAACAGGTGAACTCGCTCCTAACTTCCTTTGCATGTGAGTTTGAGAATAGATTGCTATGTGATGATTCAATTGTTATTAGGGACAATGGAGAAAATAAAAAAGGGAAGGAAAGAGGCCTTGGGAGCATGGAGAACCAGCTGGGACGTCCACAAGTTGATGGAAGCAATTTACAACTTGGACTAGAGTTCAACTCGGAGTCTAGGAGCAGTCCACCTTAAAACGGACGCCCAGGATGCATACGGACTCCATTTTTGACGTTCTACATATGCACGGAAATACAAGAAGATAAACTTTCCAATTTCTCTAGTATCACATAAAAATACATCCGGAGTCAACAGGAATCGTCGAAACAAATTGAGTCCAGATTTCTGTCCTGTGCTGCGCTACCGAATCGGACCTTTCGGCCTTGTATCCCGTATGAGTCTATTAGGGACGTGTCTAAGAGTGTTTTGGCCAAACCCTAGCCTACAGGTACTGCAGCTGCCATTCATATTCAGTGGTTTTTGCTTAGATTAACAATTTCACCATTTTACGGTATGTGAGACCCCAACTTCTCAATTTCAGATTTTGTCTTCTACGTTCTTGCTTGTGTTCTCAGTTCACTTACAGGGATTAGCATTCTTGGTTAGGTCAAGCGTGTGCAGCACAATTGATAACTAACAGAGCAGTGGTGTAGTAATTGCAGGGGTACTTGAATTGCTTGAGTGTCGCGGATCATCAATGTCGAGTTCTCCACCCCAATCAACTTACCTTTCGGAAGATCGGCCCTAAACTACTCATCAATAGGTATCAGATTTCCAAGTTGCCCATGAGGTATCTTTGTTTTCCTTCCATTAGATCATTTTTTTGTACCTAGAGTCCACAGAAAAGCCACAAAAAATTAAATCATGTTTACCGCTTCCTAGACTATAGTGCCTACAGTTTCGTTTTTCAGATTGCATTGTTGAGTTTGCATTCTTGTGGTCGAGTCTTGTTGCTGGTTTAGCTTTGTGTTTGGGGTCCAAGTCATCGTGTTTCGTCCTTGTTTTTTCTTGCTATTCGACACCTATTCCACAATCCCTAAACAATAAACCGATCCACCACATTCATCGGTTTGCCCTAGCTAGCCGCCTTGCGTGAACTCGCACATCGCCAGCCCTAGATTATGTGACAAACCTTTGTGCCACTCATCCTTGAATCATCAAACACCATCCTATTGGTTGTTGTGCAAATTCCCGATAGTTCTCATATCCGATTGCGAGTTCTGTTCTCAAACCGAGTTGGAATCAACATCCAAAAACCGTAACTCGGACAACCTACCTTAAGACAGCCATAACTTTCGCATACGAACTCGAAATCGGGTATTTTTTTCAAATTGATCAACCCAAAATTTGGCATCTTGTTTTGCGAGCTCTACCGCATTCAACAAAAATTAGATGCCCAAATTATCCTCAGAAGATAGGCTATCCGGCCTCAAAAATTTGAGCACGAATTTTAAAGAATCTTCTTGATTTTCTATAGGCCTCATATTACATTCAATTGAGCTAAAAATTTGTGTGTGTCATATTTTTGTGCTCTTGTGTAATGAAAAAATATCAAAAACATATTACAAAAATATATAGTGAAGAACACGCATATTATAGCAATTGGCCTACGCTACTTGTGCTGTGATTGTTGGTTATATCATTTTGTCTTCCTTTTGCCCTGCTACATCCTTGTGTTGTGCTAGGAACTAGAGCACTTGGTTGACCAGCAACAATTTCCTACATTGAATACTTATTTAACATTGTTTACTTGTTAACAATCTTTTGCTCATTAGCCACCATATTGTGCCATCCAAGCTCCACCTTTCTCTTGAGCATAACAGGTACCTTTGCAATCATCCCACGCTTCATTGGTTCATCTCACCGTCCACACCACCTGCTGTGTCGGTAAGAACACTTGTAAGAGAGTGGTAAGACGCTTGAGCGAGAGAGATTGTTTTCTTCCACCTTTCACATTGTCACTGTAGTTGATAGGGATAACATATTTCTATTGTCTTTTGTTTTCTACTAACAATGGCAGGAGATGGCAATGATGACGAACGTGTTCAACATGCTGAGTTACGTGATATGATAAAGACCATGACAGATATGTTTGCCAAATACAACGCATCAACGGAGGAGTCCTTGGCGAACTTGACTCACCAACTTGATGACCTTGCTCTTCGGATGAATACTTTTGAGGCCCGGTTGCCTCTCGCTAGAACATTTGAAGACAATGCTTATGATGATATAGAAGATCACAACAATCAGCCAAGACTACAACTTTATCGTCGAGGTATGGGAGGTAATAATCATCATAACAATTATAATCGTTCTCCTGATGATCCTTTTGCTAAATTGAAATTTACTATACCCTCTTTTTCTGGTGCTTATGATGCTGAGACTTATCTTGATTCGGAGATGATAGTAGAGCAAAAATTTGATGCCCATCTTGTTCCTGAACAACATAGAGTCCGTCAAGCCACTAGTGAGTTTAAGGACTTTACTATCATGTGGTGGAATGAACTTGTTAAAACTAGAATCGATCCTCCAACATGGGGTAGATTAAAGGAAGCTATGCGTGTTCAATTTGTTTCTCCATCTTTTCAGCGGGGCCTTAGCAAAAAATTGCAGCGCTTAGACCAAGGTAACATGTCTGTAGAGGAATATTATCAAGAGTTACAAAAGGGTATGTTGCGTGTGGGGTAGTAGAGGACATGGATGATAAAATAGCTTGTTTTTATGGGGGGTTGAGGCGTGAAATTTAGGACATTATTGATTACAAGGAATATGACACTGTTAACAGATTTTTTCAGCTTGCTATGTTGACAGAAAAAAGAATTGCAGGGCTGACGACAATAGCAATAGCGCACGAAGAGCAACTTCAAGCCGCGTTCGACGTCTACACCATCCAAAATAGCACCATCTTCATCCCCTCGTGCAGCAACTACACCATCCAATGGCGGCCGATGAACTACACCTGCTGCTCCACCTTCTCGCGTGCCAGAGGGCAGCATGGCGACATCATTCAAGCCTTCGTCATCCACTCCTTCTATGAGTTGTATTTGTGATATTAAGTGTCACAGATGCCAGAGACTTGGTCATATGATGAGAGATTAATCGAGCAAACGAGCATACATAGCATGCGACAAATGGTGGCTATGATAGTACTTCAGATATTGAAGACGAATATTCTCTTGCTACTGACTTTACAGATCCAAATGACGAACACACCGAAGAAGAAGTACTTGGTACAGCGGTGACGGAGAACTATTGGAGCATCATTGTGCAGCGTGCCTTGAGCTCGAAAGTGGAGGCCGACAAAAAGCTACAACGACACAACCTTTTCTACATGTTTCTCGTCGTCAAGGACTGCCGTGTACACACTATAATTGATGGAGGTATTTGCAATAACTTGGTGAACTCAGACGTTGTCAAGAAACTTGGTTTGACGACAAGAGCACAACCTCATCCATAACACAATCAATGGTTCAACGACAGTGGTAAGGTTCGGGTAACACAAACAGTGAGAATACATTTTTCAATTGGTTCTTACCATGATTTTGCTGATTTTGATGTCGTGCCTATGGATGCTTGTTCTCTTTTATTGGGTCATCCTTGGGAATTTGATACAGATGTCATCCATCATGGTAGAACTAATAAATATACTCTCATGCATAAAGAAAAGAAAACCACTTTGCTCCCCATGACTCATGCTGAAATTGTGCATTTTGAGAAGAGTAAATTTTGTGATTGCAAAGCAACAAAACTAGAATCTGAAAAACAGCAAGTCATTAAGTTAAATCACCATCGTTGCTCGCAACTAAATCTGACCTTGCTGATTTATTCGATGCTAAGGGGATGTGCTATGCTTTAGTATGCAAAGAAGCAATGTTTTCACTTCATGAACTGTCTATTGCATTGTCCCCTGCTGTTGTAACGTTTTGCAGGAGTTTGAGGATGTGTTTTCCCCCGAGATACTCCCTGGTTTACCAACCATGAGAGGCATTGAACACAAGATCGACTTGATTCCAAGAGCAAGCTTGCCAAATCGTGCAGCATACAGAGCGAATCCAGAGGAAACTAAGGAAATTCATTGACAAGTCCAAGATCTTTTGGACCACAAATACATTCACGAAAGCCGTAGCCCTTGTTCCATTCCTGTTCTTTTGGTTCCTAAGAAAGATGGTAGTTGGCGCATGTATGTTGATTTACGAGCGATTAATAACATCACCATTCGATATCATTATACTATTCCTCGCTTAGATGAAATGCTTGATGAATTGAGTGGTGCTATCATCTTCACAAAAATTGACTTGCATAGTGGTTACCACCAAATTAGAATGGCACTAGGAGATGAATGGAAAACTGCATTTAATACCAAGTTTGGACTTTATGAGTGATTAGTCATGCCTTTTGGTTTAACTAATGGACCCAACACCTTTATGTGATTAATGAATGAGATTTTACGTGCTTTCATTGGACAATTTGTGGTGGTTTACTTTGATGATATCCTCATTTACAGCAAGTCATATGATGAACATCTTGATCATTTACGTGCTGTTTTTACTGTTTTGACAGATGCACGTTTGTTTGGTAACCTCGAAAAGTGTGTTTTTTGCACCAATCGAGTCTTGTATCTTGGCTATGTTGTTTCCTCGCAGGGAATTGAGACGGATGAGGCAATAATTGAAGCGATCACTAGCTGGCTAGCCCCATTAACCGTCTCGTAGGTTTGTAGTTTTCTTGGTCTTGCGGGCTTTTATCACCGTTTTGTGCGGGATTTCAGCACCATTGCAGCAGCTCTACATGAGCTAACGAAGGAGGGAGTGTCGTTTCAATGGGGCAAACAGCAGCAATAAGCTTTTGATCATCTCAAATCGAAGCTTACACAAGCACCATTGCTAAAACATTCTGATTTTGACAAGACCTTTGAGCTAGAATGTGATGCAAGCGGCATCGGTATTGGAGACGTTCTCATACAAGGAGGTAAAACCATTGCTTTATTTAGTGAAAAACTTCATGGTCCTTCTCTGAATTATTCTACTTACGATAAGGAATTGTATTCCTTACTGCAAGTATTATAAACTTGGCAACATTATCTTTGGTCTAAGGAGTTTGTCATACATTTCGATCATGAATCGTAGAAGCATCTTACGTGTCAAACCAATCTGAATAAACGACGTGCTAAATGGATTGAGTTCATAGAGTTGTTTCCATACATCATTAAGCATAAGAAGGGGAAAGAAAATGTCATTGCCGATGCATTATCTAGACATTATACCATGCTGTCCTGACTTGATCATAAAATCTTTGGTTTCGAAACAATAAAAGCATTATATCCTACTGATTTGGAATTCAAAGATGTTTTTGAAAATTTTAGAAAAGGAATAAATTGGAATAAATATGTGCTGCGAGAGGGTCTCCTCTATCGTGCTAACAAGCTATGCATTCCAGCTAGCTCCATTCGTCTATTAATTTTGCAGGAAGCACATGGAGGAGGTTTGATGGGACATTTTGGAGTCAAGTAAACTAAATATGTGGTGTACACACACTTCATTTGGCCCAAGATGAGGCATGATGTCGAGCGCTACGTGTCATGATGCACTACTTGCAACAAAGCTAAGTCTCGCCTTAACCCAGATGGTCTTTATATGCCTCTTCCTTTTCCTAGTGTACCTTGGGATGATATTTCTATGGACTTTGTTTTGGGATTGCCTAGGACTAAGAGGGGGAGTGATAGTATTTTTGTATTTGTTGATCGTTTCTCCAAAATTACACACTTTATACCTTGTCATAAGATTGATAATGCCTTACACATTGCCGATTTTTTATGATGGTGTTCGTTTAGATGGTGTGCCAAATACCATTGTTTCTGATCATGATGCAAAATTCTTAAGTAATTTTTGAAGAACCTTGTGGTATAAATTGGGAACCAAGTTGCTGTTTTCAACTACATGTCACCCACAAATCAATGGATAAATCGAGTTAGTTAATCGTACTTTATCCACTGTGTTGCGGGCTGTCTTGAAAACAAATTTGAAGTTGTGGGAGCAGTGTTTACCACATATAGAATTTGCATACAACAGAACCGTTCACTCCACGACAAAGGTAGGTCCATTCCACGTAGTGCATTGATTTACTACATTTGCCTCCTTCTGAAACTATACATTTGGATGCTACACAACGATCTGAATTCATTCTTAGGATGCATGAAACTACAAAGAAAAATATTGAAAATATGAATGAGAAGTATAGGATTACAGGTAGTAAAGGTAGAAAAGAAGTAAAACTTGAACCGGGTGATTTGGTGTGGTTATATTCGAGAAAAGAGCGATTTCATGACTTGAGAAAATCTAAACTTATTCCACGAGCTGCGGTTCATTTTAAGATTGTTCAAAAGATTAATGATAATGCATGTAAGCTTGAGTTGCCTCACGGTTTTGGGGTTAGTCCTGCATTTAACATTTCAGATTTGCGACTGTACATGGGAGAAGAAGGTGAACTTGAGTTGAGGACGACTCCAATTAAAGAGGAGAGGATGATGAGGACATCACAACAGCAGAGACGCACATTGAACTGCAAGGACCAATCACAAGAGCACGAGCACGATTAATAAATCAACAGGTGATCTCGCTCCTAACTTCCTTTGCATGTGAGTTTGAGAATAGATTTCTACGTGATGATTTGATGGTTATTAAGAACAATGGAGAAGATTACCAGTGAAGGAAAGAGGCCTTGGAGTGTGGAGAATCAGCTAGGATGTCCACAAGTTGATGTAAGCAGTTTACAACTCGGACTAGAGTTCAACTCGGAGTCCAAGAGCAATCCACCTTAAAACGGACGCCCAGGATGCATACGGACTCCATTTTCGACATTCTACATATGCATGGAAAGAGGAGAAGATAAAATTTCCAATGGCTCTCATATCACATAAAAATACCTCCGGAGTCATCAAGAATCGTCTAAACTAATCGAGTCCAAATTTCTATTCGGTGCTACACTACCAAATCAGGCCTTTGGACCCTGTATCGCGTATGTGTCCATTAGGGATGCGTGTAAGAGTGTTTTGGCCAAACCCTAGCCTTTAAATACTGCAGCCGCCGGTAATATTTGGTGGGTTTTGCTTATATTAACAATTTTGCCGTTCTACGTTTTCTGAGACCCCAGCTTCTCAATTTCAGATCGTGTCTTCTACGTTCTTGCTTGTGTTCTCGATTCACTTGCAGGGTTTAGCCTTCTTGGCGAGGTCAAGCATGCCCAGCACAGTTGATAACCAATGGAGCAGTGGAGTAGTGATTGAAGGAGTACTCGAATTGCTCGAGTGCCACAGATCATCAACGTTGAGTTCTCCACCCCAATCGACTTACCTTTCGGAAGATCGGGCCTAAACTACTCATCAGTGAATCTGCTTGGCACGACACTATCATGCCGTGCACCTTTTCACCAGATTGGTGGCATCTTGAAGTTCCATTGGCCAGTAGAAGCCATGCCGGAAGGCCTTACCAACCAGTGTGCGGTATGTCGCATGATTCCCAAACTCTCCTTCAGGGACCTCTGCGATCAAGTCGTAGCCCTCCTCCCAAGTTATGCACCGTAATAGGACAATGTTTGTGTCACGCTGGCAGAGGTCTCCCTCTACTAGTGTGTAGCACTTTTCCACCCTCACGATCCGTCCAACATATACATGTTCCTCAGGAAGGATGTTGTCCTTCAGGTAGTCCCGGATCTCCGTGATCCATGTATTGGGACCCTCCTGAGCCTATGAATCTTTAGCGCCGGGTGACACGGGATCCCCACTGACACACAAGAACCTTGGTGAGCCCCATGGTTCTAGGGCCACCAGGACCGCCAACTTCAAGGTGTTGGGCTTGCCTTCTTTGTTAGGCCCTGCAGGCCTAGCGGTTGGTCGCACCAATCTCCTGTCAAAGACACCTTCAGGAATCGGGGCCCCTATGGGTGCCGTCGTTGACAAGGCTTCAGCAATGGGTTTGTCAGTCCACAGTAAATGACAGAGGTTCAAGGCCTCAAACCCAGCCTCCAGCTTCTTGACGTGTAGTAGGTACACTGTGAGCTTGGGTCATTGCAGCGGCATTATTCTCGGACCTGCTTGATGATCAGTTAGGAGTCTCCCTTGATTAGCATTTGTTGGACACAGAGGCCTTGCGCAAGTGTTAGTCTGAAGATGAAGGCTTCATACTGTAACACCCTCATTTTCATGCATCATGCATTGCATACATTCTAATATATGTTTAACATTGAGCAACATAAAAAGGAATAAGCTTAAAATGAAATTAGAAACAACGCACTTAAGAATTCTTAGAAGTGCGGACTAGTCTAATTTTGGTGCAAACTAGTCCGAAGTATATTTTTCCTCTAGACCTTTTTGGACTTGTCTGGCCCATAGCGGACTAGTCCAATATCCCAAATTGCTTGAAAATTTGCTAAGTCCTTGGACTTGTTCGGTATTCCAGCGGACTTGTCCGTTTTCCCCTCTGACTAAAGTCGGACTTGTCTGATTTTGGCCAGACTTGTCTGTCTTCCCCCTGTATAAGATCGGACTTGTCCGATTTCTCTCTTTCTAACTTTGGACTAGTCCGGCCCTTTTCGGACATGTCCGGTGAATCGTGACTCCGAGTTGATCTTTTGTTTCATAACTTGTTTCTTGGGTTTGACATTAAGTGGGCCTAGGGACGTCGTGCCTAACTCTCTTAGAGCCCATGAGGGACTCTAAACTGACCCCTACTCATCTCAAACTCGAAATCCATTGAACCCTAGCCCTCCACCTCTATATAAACAACCCCACCCCTTGGCCTGACATCTATTTGCCACTTTTTCACCCCACCCAAACACTAGCTCGTGGATAGCCGCCACAGAGGAGGGAGAAGGAGATCTAGAGCAAGAAGAAGAAGAGGAGGAAATGAAAGATGATCAATATCACCATTAACTTCGCGTTCTTCATCAACAATCCACCATCAAGTTCTTCATCAATCTTAGATCGTCAAGATCCAAGTGCCGTCTCCAAAACTCTTGATTCTTTGGAGTCTTACACACCTGGTCTACCTTCTACTTCCTTTTCCTTACTTAAATTCAACCTCAAATCTCCAAATTCACGTCAATCTAGAAAACCCTAGTTTGCTAGTTCTGCGAAGTGTGGACTTGTCAGGTCCCTAGAGGACTAGTCTGATTTCCTGGTTAAATTGTGTTGAATTAATTCAAAGATTAGATCGAATCAACTCCAAACCTGTGTAGACTTCTTAATAACCATTGTAATTGATTAAAAACATTATTAACAACTTATTAATAAGTCTTGCATTCCATTTGCATAAATCATGCATGTCATATCATATTGAGTAATGTTTGTGCACTCTTTGATTGTGTTTCTTTTCTTGTATGTTTGTTGCGAGATTTAGACAGATTTGCTCTAGAGAGCGTTGTGGAGGACCTCCAGCACCAAGAGTTTGAAGACTTTAACCCAAACCAATCCCAAGATAAAGGCAAGTTATCTTGAACATATTGTTCATGTTTTGAAATAAATATTTTGTTTGCAAAACTGCATGCTTGTGTCAATTTGAAGGGAATCCTATGATAGGAAGTTTACTAGCGTTCTATAACCACCCTTGTCACCTGGATTTCATGGTAGAGAGCCAGGATGGGCTTTTACCTTTTTGCTTCGCTTAATTAATTGGGATGGGAAAGCAACTATACCACTTAACTTAATTATGCATTTATGATATTATGATTAACATGAGCTAGTTGATATGATGTGGTAATGGGTGATCTAAGCAAGCCTAGCATGTGGATTGGTTGGAAGATATGGTGGTTGCTTGATTTAGATCTAAGGACCGGTTTGTGGGGCGACCATCCAAGATTTACAGTGCCACCACGAGGCCAAGTATGGGTGCGACATAGCTGATTAATTAGGGCTTTGCCAGTTCTATTGGACCACTAAGGATGCTCAGGGAAGGGGTAGTCGGATTGGGTTTGTTGATGAATTGTTGGACTACCCTGGGATCCAAATGGCTCAAGAGGGGGGCCCTTTGTTGAAGATGTGCTCTATAGGAGACATCGCCCCAGGTGAAACCTCAGTGGGGTCTAAATAGGCTAGTAATCCCTTTGTAAAGGCTATTTTGTGATCTCTTGGCCACACACCTAAGGAAGTGTGAGACGGCATAATTGAGATTCTATAGTCATCGAAAGGTGATGAAATCACGAACATGTGGGTAAGGTGGTACAACCTCTGCACAGTGTGTCTTAAAACTATCACGATAGCCATGCTTCCGGTTATGAGCAACCTGGACCCTCACATGATTACAGGAAACTTGGTATTGGGATGGTTTGGTAATGGTTATGGTTAATAATATGGTTATGGCTCGTTATGAATTAAATTCTGATATTGATTATGGTTATTGGTAATGAGAAATCTGGTATACGGATGATGGTAATGAAATATGGACTGGTATTATGATGATTATATGGCTTATGATGGGTTTACTTCACATGCATATAATACATTGCTTTTCAAATGTTTTAATGTAATTTTCAGCACTTAGCCATTATTATATTTGTCATTTGAATCCGCTACATGTCATACTTTCCACACTTGCTGAGTACGATATGTACTGACCCTTGCAATTCCCCCAACAACAGTTGCAGGTCAGGCTTGGGAGTATAACGATGATATTGCGTTGTTCTAGGCCGTGTCTACCGTCAGCTTTGCCCATGTAGTGTTGGAGCTGCGCTATACCCTATTTGCTTATGCTGCTTAGCTGCTTAGTTTGCTCAGTTTAGTTTATTTCTGTTGCATTAGTTCAAACTTGTCATTAATATTAATTAGAGTTTGTATTCGAGGATAATGTGAATTGTGTAATAAAATTTGGTTAATTAATCTTGTTTTGTGGTAATTTTCTATATATCCTTTGTGAGTGCACTCGTGTATGTGTGTTGAACGTCCTGGGCACACATATGCGTTCACTTAGTTCATTTTCGGAATTGGGTGTCACAAATTGGTATCAGAGCCACAGGTTGACCGTAGGATGCAGCCTGGATAGAATGGACACTTCAGAGCACATAGGAGCACTGAGGAATCGAGGTGTTTTTGCTTGGTGTGCTGTTTGCTATATATTGATTGCTTGTGTGCTTAATAGAGGATTTTGGGATGCTTTAGCATTGCCATGTCCACATAGGCTTGTATAGGTAGTTGTTTAGTTTCATATCCCTTGATGCATGTAGTAGGGGACGTTTTCCAAATTCTTATATCTTGCTTTTATTTGATGGAAGATGGAAACGGCTAGAAGATTGACCGTTTTAGACGAAGCTATATGGAAGATGAGAGCAAAGATAGTATGTCCGAAAGTAAGTATTTCCGTAAGGGGGTAGAATTCCTCGCCGACCTTAATGTTTTGGATTCACAAGGATTGGACAAGGGCGCATGTTCTTGGTCTGGGAGTTGACTGATGAGGACGTCGGTGTTCTAAGGGGGGGAGGAATGTGACATCCTAATTGGAATGGATTGGCTACAGAAGCACGATGGAGCAATTCAGTGTGCCACAAAGATCATGCAATTGACAATGATGAGGAAGTCAACCTTAAAGTTAATGCGTCACGGTAAGACATCGAAGGATATAACACTACATATTTGGCCATGTGTTCAACAACCTAGCATTGTGTGATGTGTGCCAACGAGTCAAGGCGTAATATCAGTGGCCGGCGGGATTATTGCAGCTGTTGAAGATTCCAGAATGGAAGTAGGAGAAATCGGTATGGACTTCATTGTTGGTATACGGCGTACTCAGTCCGGTTATGACTCAATTTGGGTAATTGTGGATCGGTTAACCAAGTCAGCTCACTTTATTCCCGTCAAGACCACCATTAATGGAGAGAAATTGGCGGGACTGTATATGGGAAGAATAATATGTTTGCATGGAGTTCCAAAGAAGATAGTATCGGATAGAGGTTCTCAATTTACCTACAGGTTTTTGCAGAAAATGCATGAAGCATTGGGGACAAGGTTTAATTTCAGCTTAGCATATGACCCTCAAATGGATGGACAAACTGAGAGAACCAAACAGATATTAGAGGACATGTTGAGAGCTTGTGCCTTGAAGCATGGAAGAAGTTCGGACAAGATTTGCCATAGGCAGAACTCTCCTACAACAATAGTTACCAAGCAAGCTTGAAAATGTCACCCTATGAAGCTCTTTATGGAAGGAAGTGTAGCACACCTTTGTTTTGAAATGAGACAGGAGAAACTCAAGTTTTTGGACCTGACATGTTGCAAGAAGCTGAAAACAAGTTCAGGTTATTCGCGACAACCTGAGAGTTGCTCAATCAAGGTAACAAGGCTATGCAGACAATAAGACAAGAAAATTAGCCTTTGAAGTGCGAGACTTCGTATATCTCAAGGTGTCACCAATGCGAGGTTATAAGAGGTTTAACATAAGAGGCAAGCTAGCACCTCACTGTATTGGACCATTCAAGATTTTGAACAAAAGAGGAGAAGTTGCCTATAAAATGGAGATGCCAACTCATCTTTCAGTTGTCCATGATGTGTTTCATTTTTCCCATCTCAAGAAGTGTTTAAGGGTACCGGAAGAGCAAGTGCCAATGGAAGAATTGGAATTAGAGGTAGATTTGACGTAAGCCGAGCATCCGGACAAAATCTTGGAAACCAAAGAGAGAGTCACAAGAAACAAGGTTATCAGATGGTGTAAAGTTCAATGGAAGCATGATACGGAATCAGAGGCAACATGGGAGTTGGACAATGATCTCAGGAAGGAATTTCCCTATCTCTTCTCTTCCGCATCAAATCTCGAGGGCGAGATTCATCTTAAGGGGGGTAGGTTCGTATCACCCTCATTTTCAAGCATCATGCATTGCATACACTCTAGTATATGTTTAACATTGAGCAACATAAAAAGGAATAAGTTTAAAATGAAATTAGAAACAAAACCGCACTTAAGAATTCTCAGAAGTGCGGACTAGTCCGGTTATGGTACGGACTAGTCCGATTTCTCTCTAACTTCAATCGGACTTCTCCGTTTTGCTACGGACTAGTATGTTTTTCCTCTGGACCTTTTCGGACTTGTTCGGCCCATAGCGGAATTGTCCAATATCCCAAATTGCTTGAAAATTTGCCAAGTCCCTAGACTTGTCCAGACTAGTCTAGTATTCCAGCGGACTTGTCCGTTTTCCCCTCTGACTAAAGTCGGACTTGTCCGATTTTGGCCAGACTTGTTCTTTTTTCCCTTCTGGATAAGATCGGACTTGTCCGATGTCCAGTGCGGACTTTTCCAATTTCTCTCTGTCTAACATCGGGCTAGTCCGACCCTTTTCAAACTTGTTCGGTAAATCGCGACTCCGAGTTGATCTTTTGTTTCACGACTTGTTTCTTGGGTTTGACGTTAAGTGGTCCTAGGGACATCATGCCTAACTCTTTTATAGCCCATGAGGGACTCTAAACCGACCCCTACTCATCTCAAACTCAAAATTTGTCCAACCCTAGCCCTCCACCTCTATATAAACAACCCCACCCCTTGGCTTGACATCTATTTGCCACTTTTTCAACCCACCCAAACCCTAGCTCGTGGATAGCCGCCACCAAGGAGGGAGAAGGATATCTAGAGCAGGAAGAAGAAGAGGAGGAAATGAAAGAGGATCAAGATCACCATCAACTTCACGTGCTTCGTCAACAATCCACCATCAAGTTCTTCATCAACCCTATATCGTCAAGATCCAAGTGTTGTCTCCAAAAGACTTGATTATTTGGAGTCTTACACACTCGGTATACCTTCTACTTCCTTTTCCTTTTGTGAATTCAATCCTAAATCTCAAAATTCACGTCGATCTAGAAAACCCTAGTTCGCCAGTTTTGCGAAGTGCGGACTTGTAAGGTCCCTATCGGACTAGTCCGATTTCCTGGTGAAATTGTGTTGAATTAATTCCACAATTAGAATGAGTCAACTCCAAACCTTTGTAGACTTCTTAATAACAAATAAACATTATTAACAACTTATTAACAAGTTTTTCTTTGCATTTGTATTAATCATGCATGTCATGACATATTGAGTAATGTTTGTGCACTCTTTGATTGTGTTTCTTGTATTGTATGTTTGTTGCACGATTTAGACGAATTTGCGCTAGAGAGCGTTGCGGAGGACCTCCAGCACCAAGAGTTTGAAGGCTTTGACCCGAACCAATCCCAAGAGCAAGGAAAGTGTCCTTGAACATATTGTTCCTGATCTGAAATAAATGTTTTGTTTCAAAAACTGCATGCTTGTGTAAATTTGATGGGAATCCTGTTATAGGAAGTTTACTAGCGTTGTATAACCACCCTTGTCACCTAGATTTCATGGTAGAGAGTCGGGATGGGCTTTTTACCTTTTTTCTTCGCTTAATTAATTGGGACTGGAAAGCAGCTATACAACTTAACTTAATTATGCATTTATGATATTCTAGTTAACATGACTGGTTAATATGATGTGGTAATGGGTGATCTATGCAAGACTGGTATGTGGATGGGTTCGAAGATATGGTGGTTGCTTGATTTAGATCTATGGACCGGTTCGTGGAGCGACCATTCAAGATTTACAGTGCCACCACGAGGCCAAGTATGCGTGTGGCGTAGCTGATTAAATAGGGCTTTGCAAGTGCTATTTGGACCATTAAGGATGCTCAAGGAAGGGGTAGTCAGTTGGGTTTGTTGATGATTGGTGGGACTACCCTGGGATCCGAATGGCTCAAGAGGGGGCCCTTGGTTCAATATGTGCTCTGTAGTTGACATCGCCACCAGTTAAACCTCAATGGGGTATAAATAGGCTAGTAATCCCCTTGTAAAGGCTATTTTGTGATCTCTTGGCCACACACCTAAGGAAGTGTGATACGGCATAATTGAGATTCTATAGTCATCGAAAGGTGATCAAATCACAAACACGTGGGTAAAGTGGTACAACCTCTGCAGAGTGTGTCTTAAAACTATCATTATATCCATGCTCCCGGTTATGAGCAACCTGGACCCTCACATGATTAGAGGAAACATGGTATTGGGATGGTTTGATAATGGTTATGGTTAATAATATGGTTATGGCTAGTTATGAATTAAATTTAATATTGATTTTGATTATTGGTAATGAGAAATCTGGTATACAGATGATATTAATGAAATATGGACTGGTATTATGATGATTATATGGCTTATGATGGGTTTACTTCATATACATATAATACATTGCTTTTTAAATGTTTTAATTTACCTTTCAGCACTTAGCCGTTATTATATTCGTCATTTGAATCAGCTACATGTCATACTTTCCACACATGCTGAGTACGACATGTACTCACCCTTGCAATTCCCCCCACCAATAGTTGCAGGTCAGACATGGGAGTATAACGATGATAATGCGGAGTTCTAGGCCGTGTCTACCATCTGCTTTGCCTGTGGTGTGTTGGAGCTGGGCTATACCCTATTTGCTTATGCTGCTTAGCTGCTTAGTTTGCTCAGTTTAGTTTATTTCCGCTGCATTAGTTAAAACTTGTCATTAATATCCATTAGAGTTTGTATTTGAGGATAATGTGAATTGTGTAATAAATTTTGGTTAATTAATTTTGTTTTGTGGTAATTTTCTATATATCCCTTTTTGAGTGCACTCGTGTATGTGTGTTGGACATCTTGGGCACACATATGCGTTCACTTTGTTCATTTTCGGAACTGGGTGACACACATACTCCGCCATGTTGTTGGTTGCCTAGAAGTCAAGGCGCACCTCGTGAACTGCTCTCCTGTTGGCGAGATGAGCAGCACGCCAGCTCCAGCCCCCGTTTCCGCAAGGAGCCATCAAAGAAGAGCATCCACTGGGGTCCGGTGAGTACCGGTGCCTTGGGCTCCGGGTCATTTATTTTATGGCCCCCTCGGTAGCTTGGTGACAGAGTCCATTCTACAACGATGTCCGCCAGTGCTTGGCTCTTGATCGCATGCCACGACAAAAAGTCATGCTCAAACTCCGCCACCTCCGCAGGCCACTGGGCCATGTTGCTGGTCGCGTTGGGGCTGTGGACCATAATCCCCAATGGGAACGAGGTCACCGCTGAAATCCTGTATGCCTAAAAGTAGTGGTGGAGCTTCCTCGATGCGATTAGCACTGCATGTAGCAACTTATGTACTTCAAGGTAACTTGTTTTTGCTTTGTGCAGCACTTCGCTGATTATTAGACTTGGCCCTCGATAGTCCATACGCTCCCTGGGGGGTCTGGCGCATCCACTTCCATCTGCTCTGGCTCGGGGGCTCTAGGTTCCCTGAGCCTGTGGCGCCCTCTGGGGCTGGGACCCAAAGGCATCTTGATCTCTAGGGACCCCTGGGAGGACCCGGGCACCCATCAGGGGCTGGGACCCAAAGGCAACTTTGTTGTCGGGCCCTCTATGGGTTCCAAGCCCTGGGGCTTAGAACTAGAGGTAGGGGTCTCGTCTGCCCCTTGGGGCTGCTGGGGACCTAGTCGTTCTGCAACCAGGACCATGCTCACCACCTCCATCGTGGAGGTGATGTTGAGGTACAGAGGCTCCCCGGGCTCCGTATCCACCATGATGTGCATCAACATAAGTTGTTGTTTTAGCTTGCGGAACGCCTTATTTGCTTCCTCGGTACAGATGAATGGTCCGTACTGGAGCAGCGGGTTGCTGAACAGGAGGGCCTGCTCAGCCAGTATAGAGATAAACCAGGTGAGCGCTTCCATGCAACCTGCAAGCTTCTGCACGTCCTTGATGCGTGTTGTAGGCCGCATCAGCTCCACCACATTGATCTTCTCTGGGTTGGCCACAATCCCTCGATGTGAGACTATGAAGCTAAGGAGCTTCCCTGCTTTGACTCCGAACACACACTTTTCAAGATTGAGCTTTGTGCATGTAGTTCGCAAACTTTCGAAGACTAGGGCGAGGTTGTCTAGCAATGACATATGTGTCTGGATTTTGACAATGATGTCATCGACTTACACCTCTACCAGGTCCCGAATAAGGGGCCCAAATGTGTTATGCATGACACGTACAAATGTGGGGAGGGCATTCTTAAGGCCGTAAGGCATGGAGACATAACAATATAGGCCATCTACTGTTACAAATGATGTATGCTCTTCGTCGTCTCAAGACGTGGGGATTCTGTGGAACCCTAAGTAAGCATCTTGAAAGTAGAGTGGATCGCAGCCCAAAGTTGAATCTACGATTTTGATCTATCCTACGGAGATGGAAAGGCTCGTTTGGACATGCCTTATTGAGGTTGGTGTAGTCGATGCACATTCGAAGCTTCCCGCTAGCTTTGGGGATGACAACAGGGTTGGCCAACCACTTGGGATTGTGGACCACCGGTATGAAGAAAGAATCGAGCAGCTTCTTGATCTCTTTGCGAATGAAGTTTTGTCGCTCGATGGAGTGCTTTCGTGGCCTCTACTACGTCAGTCGGGCATCGGAATTGATCTTCAGATTGTGCTCGATCACCTCCATGACGATGCGGGGCATCTGCGATGGCTACTAGGCAAACACATCGACACTAGCCCGCATGTAGGATCGAAGAGAACATGAAAAGCTACCAGAGGGGGTGGTTGAACGGTAGCTTTAAAAATCTTACGCAGCGGAAACAATTAAATCCCAACCCCTTTGGCAGGAAAATGATCTGTTAAAGAAATCATGTGTGAGACTAATATAAACGTGTTTCACCATGACAAAAGTGATATATATCAGAGAGAATCAAGTCACGAATAAAACACAAGAAGAATCACTCAAAACCGTTGAGAGAAACTCAAGTTATGATCAAAAGATCGAACAAAGGTCAATCTGTCCTACCCGAGAAAAACAGTTCTGGAATGCTGCAAAGAAACTCGTGTAGATCAGAAAATACAAATCCACTGACCGTGACATTTAGACAGATGATAGATAATCAAGTTGTGAAGTCAACCCGAAAAGAATCACGTCAATTGGATCTGTAAAACTCGAGTTATGATAAAACCACCGACGAAAGGTAGTCCTGTCCAGAAACTTGACGACTAAACTTGTCTGGAACAAGTCGGACGAACAAGGCACAAAAGTTCCTTCAAACTACGAATTTTATTCAATAAATCACAAGAGAAACATCCCCAAAGTCGTCTACAACGAGCTCTGGGCTCCCTTGCTTATATAACCAGCCCTTAGGCCAACCCAATCTCAACTAGGACTCCAATCCTACTCCGATCACGAATCAAAACTTTTCATAACTGCTTCGACTCTTCTATATTCAGATAGAAGCAATCTTAAGACTTCCAAACACCTTAGGAACATATACCACATCCCTAAAACAACTCAAATTCATGACCCACACGAAATCCTATCATAACCAACTCGATACTTTACATACCGAGCCATAACCGAATCCGCCGCAACCAAAGTCAAAAACCGATACGATCCGATCCTTTCAACCAGATCTTCCCATCCATAAACCATCTTTGGAACCATGTTGCCATGTCATGCACCGCATGCATACGTGCAAACATTTTCCTTCGACATCCAGTAACCTTCATATGCACTGCCCTTGATTCAATCATCCTGTGCGACCTCCTGACCCGCTCAACTACAATTCCTTCTGAATTTGGTTGTTGGAACCTCATCTCCTCCCTGAGACTAGTCCAAAGGATCCTGTCACCAGCCATGACTTGAACTCAAGCAACACCTGCGCATGAATAAACAAAAAATCCGTATGAGCCCAAGTCCTCAACTTGACTCAAGTCAGTTCCGAACACAACACCTTACGTGAGCACCTCACATAAGCATGTTGCAAAAACATAGTAAAACGATATCATCCATATCAACCATAACACACCTGTCGGTGGTTTTGATCCTGTAGATCTCCTGACACTACTAAAGTGTTAGAGGAGTTTGAGGTTCGGTGTGGGCGCGCCGAGATTCAAGAAGGTGAAGTGTAAATGACACAATAGACACGATGATTTACGTGGTTCGGGCCGCCTGAGCGTAATACCCTACTCCACGGGGTGTGTTGGTGTTGTATTGGATGTATGAGCTCAAAGTGAATTCAGATTGTCGAGTGAGCGCGTAGCGTGTGTGTGTCCTATGTATCGTCGTCCTGTCCTTTTATAGTACAAGGGAAGGCCATTACAAGTCAGCCTGGCCCGACATGTGGCCCCGGCGGTTACTAATATTGATACACATTTGATGCGCTTAATTACCCTTAATAACCGAATTACGGGCTTTGATAGCACCGTTACTGGTAATTAAGGTCGTCCGATCGTGTGTCATTAATGTAGTGTTAATGACACATAATCGGGTCTTGAAGTCCTTGATTCCTTTTGAAGATCCGGAGCCGTTGTGGAGTCTTCCGGAGGTTAGAGGCTGAAGGTCCGATGGTTGGACACGTGGCAGCTCTGGAGCATACTGCGGGGAACAGGTAGGTCCGGTGCTACCTAACACGTGTCAGTTCCGGAGCTTCCCTCGGTCTAGGGTTAGGTCCCGAGGTGCCGCTATGGTACATAGCCCGGAGCTTCCCCCTTGTGGGCGGTAGCTCCAGTTTGATAGTACACGTGGCGACCCTGGGACTAACCAAGTTGGGGAAGTCGGTCCGGTTATGTCTGACATGTGGGCCTCCGAAGGTCTTCAGATCGAGTAGATGATATTCCCTTAAGATCTTTGCAATCCCAAGGGGTATACGGTACCCAGGGTACCGACAGTGGCCCCTGACCCACCTTTGGGGAAGACTCCTTGGGTGAAGTCATTCCGTCGGAGGTGGGTCCATCCTTCGACATTTGAACTGAGTCTTCAAAGGTCTTCAGATGTGCCGTCGGCAATGGTTTGGACTTAAATCCTCGCTGCGTGGCATATCCTGTGTGCGGCAGATGAGATCTTTGGCGTGCGGATCTCACGCAATTGAAGGTCGCCGGTTCCCGATACGTAAATCGTATCGGTTTCGCGCACCTTGACAGGTTGTCGCCTTCGGGCTTCCCGCCTCATGATGACAACCGTTCGCCTAGGTAAGAACCTCGACTTGATCGTCCGGGTTGTCCCTGGGCCCTCTTCTCATCGGCTGGGTGGAATTTTTGAGTAGTATCTTCGACTTCCTTGCGGTTTCCATCCAAGCGTTGCGAGGTCTTACTTAAGAAGGAAAGCGTGCACCGTCTAGGGTTCTTTATGCCTCTCATCTGATTTTGCGCTCAAACTCCCAACTTGTGCTTGCTTTTCCTCTCTTGCCTTGCTGTGTCGCGATGGAGTTGGGTCTCCGCGAGAGTCGTTTGAAGATCGAAGGTGACTTGAAGAAGGTCTGGGCCCTCATGGGATGGTCCCCGGACTTCTTCAACCACCTAGTCCGTGCCGGGGGAGAGCTCCCGTTTGAGAAGGAGCACGCCAGTGAAATGGTGTACTTCTCTTCGTACGCCATGGTGGGGTTGATCCCACCTTTTTCTTCCTTTTTCTTGATGCTGCTAGACTTCTAAGGTCTGCAGCTGTACCACCTTGGCCCCCACTCCATTCTTCTTGTGTCTATCTTTGTCCACTCCTGTGAGATGTGGGTGGGCATCCCCCCTGCATTGAACTCTTCCGGACCTTCTTCACCATCCATACCACCGATAGGAGTAATGAGTACCTTGGCTTCTACTATTTCGTGAAGCACAAGAAGTGCCCATTCAAGTACCTCCGGTCGTTTCCCTCTGGAAAGTGGGATGATTGGAAGAAGGATTGGATAGTCATCCGGGTGGAGGAGCACGAGAAGCTGGAGCTGCCCGAAGGCCTCCCCATCATCGACACTACAGTATGGAGTGAACCTCCGGTGCTATCGGATGCCTTTAACCTTGCTCTGACCAGGATATGCCAGTGTGTGCAGGGAGGATTAACTCCTCAGGCGGTGTTTTGCAACTTTCTGGTCAACAGGTGGGCACCGCTGAAGAGGAGAGAAAAACTCGCTTGGGCCCTCAACAGTGTGATGGACGACGACTGGGTCGAGACCGGGCTGAAGTCCAACATGGCGGGGACAACCTTAGATTTTCATCTCAAGAAGTTCCAGCACGGCATCGACGTCGTGGGTGATGACTTGACTCCGCCATCAGCTTTTCTCCCTCTGAACGTGGAAGTAGAGTTCAGCAGGGAGCTCTGGTGGAAGATGCCTGTGCTTGACGACCTTGGTGTCGTCGAGAGAAGATCGACCTCCAGGGTGGTGATCCCTGGGGCTTCCGAAGGTGGCTCCGTCCCTGCCCCGAAGCCAAGGATCGAAGTCTTCGGCAAGGGCAAGGAGCCGACAGACGAACCCTTGAGCCGGAAGAGAAAACTGCAGTATGCCGACGGAAGGTTCGTCAGGCCTGCAACCTCTGCATCAGCTCCTTCTCCCCAGAGGGGGTGGTCTTCTACAACTGCGGCGACTGTACCCGCAGCGGCGTCCTCCCAGGGTTCTAGCTCCGGGCATGCGACTCCAGCACCAGGGCCGGTTGAGGCCTCTAGTTCCGGAGGTCCTTCCCGGTCGAGGAAGGCCTCAACTAAGGAAATGCCAGTGGCTGCAACGAGTTCCGAGTGGTCTTCCAAAGCTTCCACGCCGGCGGCGGCTATGGTCAGCCCAGAACGCCCGGGAAAGAGGTTCCGCGCAAGCTAGTGCGGAAGCCTCCCGAGGTAATTTTTAATCTTTACCTCAGACCGTTGTTTTGTTGTAGTAACTGTTTTTTAAGTTTCTTCATCCATCATCTGCATCATTCCAAAGAAGAGGAGTGAGGCTCCACCCTCAGCCACAGCAGTTGAAGCTGTGAGGGCGGAAGCTCCTGCTCCTGTCCAGGTGCCGCCCTAAGTGGTGGCTGAAGCTGCGACAGCTCTGGCGCCAGCTGTCGTGGTCATGGACCTCGACTCATCCCCAGAGACTCCCGTGGTAGCGCCAGACCGCGGGAGAGAAGATGCGCCAGCGGCACCTGCCCTAGAGGTTGAAGCTCCGGGTCCTGGTGCAGAGATGATGGAAGCCTTGGCCGTTGAGCCAGAGGAAGTAGTAATTCCGGCCCCAGAGCCGGATATTGTCGAAGCCTCGGCGGTTGAGCCGGAGGTAATTGAAGTTCCGGCGTGCGCGCCGGATGTTGAGGAAGTCCCTGCGGTTGGGCCGGCTACCTCTGAAGCACCGGCCGCAGAGCCGGTCGTTGCTAGAGCTCCAGCTGCATGGCCGGTTGATGTTGAAGACCTTCCGGCTGCCGAGCCGGTTGCCATTGAAGCTCCGACCGTAGGGCTGGCTGTTGTTGAAGATCTTCCGCTCGAGCCGGTCGCTGCGGAGGCGTCAGCGCTCGAGCCCCTAGTAGAGGAGGTGTCCAGGCCGGAGCCAGAAGCAGTCCCTGCTCCGGGAGTGACGACGCCGGTGGTACCCGCGGCTGAGCCGGAGTGCCCAGATGAAGTTGCTGGCCCCCTGCCTGAGGGGGCAAATGAAGACCTGGCGGCGGGGTCTTCGGAACCACTTTCGGAGGTCGGAACTACATCAGCGGGTCCCTCCTTGATGGCGACTGACGCCATCCCGGAGGACGGCCCTAGTGCCGTGGAGGCTCAGGGGACCACTCTTGTGGAGTGGGACCCAATTTTTGTAAGCGAGAACCCACTGGAGCCAGCGGAGGAGGCCCCAGCAGGTCCGGAACCTATCCCGTTGTCATTGTCTATTGACAACGCCTGCTCCAGTCTGCATCAAGTTCAGCTGGCCTTCTTCCACGACAGCAAGGTCTTGAAGAGGAGCGCCAAACCTTAGGCGGTGGCTTAACCGGCTCTACTTCGAGACCAAGCTGGCGCAGTCAAGGCTAGCAGATGACAAAGAGTGGATCAAGCGGGAGAAGGTCCGCCTGAAATACTGGGGCAAATTGTTGGATGACAGGGAGAGCATGACTCGCACCCTCGACGCTCAATCCCGGGCCATTTATTAGCAGACCAAAGCAACTAATAGTGCAGCTGATGAACACCAAGAAAGGCTGGAAGCCATTAACACTACTCTCATCAAGCGTCGGGAGACACTTGAGGAGAGGGAGAAGAGGCTCGAAGATGAAGAGCAGAAACTCCTTGAGCTGCGGGATGACGTCCTAAAGAGGGAGGAGGAGCTCACCGAAAAGGTGGCTCTGGCTGACAAGGGCCTCGAGGAGCGTGCCAAGAAATTGGAAGAGTGCTGCGCTGAGGAGGAGGAGAAGTCCTGGGTGCGAGGGCAGGAACTCTACGAGCAAGAGTGTGCCATCGCTGCCGGGGAGAAGAAAGTGAGATGCAGGGAGAAGGACCTGGTGGACCGCCGGAACAAGATTTACCTCCGGGAGGAGGAGCTCGGAAAACTCGAGAAGCAGGTTGCTGAAAAGATTAAGCAAAATGCCAAAGAGGTTGAGCGCCTCGCTTGTGAGAATTCTGAACTGGCGGCGGCCAGAAGATCCTTGGGAGAACTGAAGGTCTTGAGGGATGCAGACTCCCTACAGGTTTGGGAGTTCCTGAGCAAAGCCAACGACGCGCTGACACCGATGGGCTTCAGTCCCGTGCGTCCGGATGATCCGGAGCCGGAGCCAGACCTGGCGTTGCAGGCATTGAGCTCGGCGGGTAGCAAACTCCCCAAGGTGGGCGACATCATCACGGACGAATTGGAGGTTGAGGGGCAGTCCTGAGCGAAGTACGTCGCAGAATATGTGCTGACGTGCTACACCAGCCAGGATCCCCATATCCCTCTGGACCAGGTGCTTGAAGGTCCAGTCGAAGGAGAAGGTGAAGCCACCCGAGCCAACGTGTCGGAGGTTGCTCAGAAGGTCACCCAGTTCTTCCATAGGGTCTGACCATCTCTGTAGCTCCCACTTGTATTCTCTCTTTTTCTTCCCCATTTTGTAATCCCTTGTCTCCAGATGAATGAAATCCAAATTTTTGCGAATTTCATTTTTTGTCTTCAACACTTTTGTCTTCACTTGGCCCCCTGGTAGATGTACACAATTTGATTGTGAAAATGTACCAAGAGGATATTGTGCTTTGTTGAAGACTCATTTGCTTCGAACTTGTAGAATGTAGGTCTGAAGTCTTCGATAGTGAAGGCCCCCTGAGATTTTCGGAGCTTAGCAACTCCGGCAGCAGTTCCTATCAACGCGTTGAGCATCGATAGTTAGATCTCCGGGGTGTCGGAGCTTAGTAGCTCCGGCAGTGACCTTTGCCAACGCGTAGTTTGTCAGCAGCAGACCCCGTTTCTGGAATCTTCTCACCATCTTTTATTCTGCGTCGACGGTTGGCCCCCCTAGCTTTACTGGAGCTTGGTTGCTCCGGTGATGCTCGTTTTCAATGTTCAACATCGATTATAAGCCACCTAGGGGGACTCGGAGCTTCGTCAGCTCCGACTTTTCTCCATCAACGTGGATTCTTTGTTTTTCCTGCACACTGAAGCCAAGAAAAATAGTAAAATTCGCTCCTTGCCTATAACTTCGTAGTGGCTTACGATTCTCAAGAAAATTTTAGGTCAAACACGGTTCTGAATGCGACCGAATGCATTGCCTTCTTTCTTCCGGATCCAATCGTACATGGACCCGCCTTACTTCGGCCTGTCGGGGTGTAGGTAGAGTGGCGTACTTAGGGTGCTTGACTAGGCTAAGTCGATTGCACACTCCGGCCCTAGATTGGCTTGGCGGCATTCAGGCGAGTGGGCCATGAACAATATTTGAATCCAGAAGAATCGACAATACAGCTCGAATCGTATATGAACCAGTCAAACTAAAATTTCTTAAGAATTGCACGTCTTTGTTATAGACAAGAAATAAAAAATGTTGAGCCTATAAAAGTAAATGCACGTGGAGTCTGTTTCACATGAAGATGTCTTTCATTATAGGTCTGGGGTACAGGGGAAACAAGTACACTCTTAGGGTACGTAACCAGGCTAAGTGTGTTTCATTTCTTGTTTGACCCAGGGTAGCTAGCCACAATTTTAGTCCTGAGACTGTGACAAGCATTGCATGAACTTTGCGGACCTTCTAGGAAAGGTCCGGCTGTTCCCCCGGAGGAACTACCCGACTCTGTACAATGACTCTATAACCTACACCTCAAGTTACTACAGACTCACCTCCGTGATATTAGGTTTAGAACTTACGAAGATGCTCAATGTTTCAAGGATTCGGGAGAGGTGTCCCATCCTCGGTTGCCAAGCGAACGCTTCCGGGACGGGATACTTTAATCACTCGGAAGGGTCCTTCCCTGTTGGGGGAGAGTTTATTTAACCCTTCTCTGGATTGTATTCTCTGTAGCACCAGATCGCCTTCCTCGAGCTGTCGGTTGTGTATATGCCGCTGATGATAGCGCCGAAGGGCATGGCGGTATCGGGCATTCCGAACAGCTGCTTGGCACCTTCCCTCCTCGAGGAGGTCTAGGTCTTCACGTCGGAGCTGGTCCTGCGTGGCTTCGTCGAAGGTCCAGACCCGGAGTGACCCCAAGGTGATTTCCGGAGGAAGGATTGCTTCAGCTCCGTACAACAGGAAGAAGGGTGTCTCTCAAGTTGACCAGTTTGGAGTTGTCCTATTGGCCCATAGAGTGGGCGGAAGCTCTCAATCCATTTGGCTCCATGTTTTTTCAGGCACTCATAGGTGCGCGTTTTGAGTCCTTTCAGGATTTCAGCATTTGCTCTCTCGGCCTGGACATTGCTTGCCTGCTGAGCTACGGAGGCGTAGCAAACTTGAATGTCGAGGTCTTCGCAATATCCTTGAAATGCAGAGCTTGCGAATTGGGTCCTGTTATCAATAATGATTTTATTTGGGACTCCAAATCTGCATACGATGGACTGCAAGAAGTTGATAGCAGATTGCTTGTTTATTGTCACAACTGGGGTTGCTTCCGACCACTTGGTGAACTTGTCAATGGCGACATACAGGAACTTGTAACCTCCGACGGCTCTTGGGAAAGGTCCCAAGATGTCCATCCCCCACACGACGAAGGGCCATGTAGGAGGTATCATTTGTAGAGGCTGAGCCGGTGTGTGAATTTGCTTTGCATGAAATTGGCATGCTTCGCATTTTGTCACCAGCTCAGTTGCATCCTGGAGTGTTGTAGGCCAGTAGAAGCCATGCCGGAAGGCTTTACCGACCAGCGTGAGGGAAGACGCGTGGTTCCCACACTCGCCTCCATGGATTTCTGCGAGGAGTTTGCAACCTTCTTCCCTTGTGATGCACCACATTAGGACGCCGTTGGCACTGCGCCGGTAGAGATCCCCTTCTACCAAAGTGTATCTTTTAGCCAATCTGACTCTCCGGTCAACGAATAAATCATCGTCAGAAAGGATGTTGTCTTTCAAGTAGCTCCGGATCTCCGAGATCCATGCATCGGAGCTAACAAGAGCGTTTGAGTCTTGTGTGTTGGGTTGCTCGGAGCTTCCGGTAGCACCTACGACCCTTGATGGTTGCCATGGTAACAGGGCCATCGGGACCGTCAGCTTCGGGATGCTGATCTCGCCCCCTTCACTCAGTTCAGCAGGCTGATCTATGGGTTTTAACAACCTCCGGACAAAAGTTCCATCAGGAGCCGGAGCTCCGGTTGATGCTTTCGTCGAGAGTTCGTCAGCTTCAGCATTGAGGGCACGCTGGACATGGTGGAGATCTAGGACTTTGAAGTCCTTCTAAAGCCTCTGGACTTCAAGGGGGTAGGCAGCTAGCTGGAGATTGTTGCAGGAGCATTCACTCTTCACCTGCTTAATGATGAGCTGTGAATCTCCCTTGACCAGCAGTTGCTTGACACCGTATGATAGTTCCACCCTTATTCCGTAGATGAGTACTTCATATTTCGCCATGTTGTTGGTCGCCTTGAAGTCAAGGTGTACCATGTATTTTACCTTCTCTCTGATTGGTGCGAGGAGAAGGATTCCAGCTCCGGCCCCCTGCTTTTGCATGGAGCCGTCGAAGTAGAGGATCCAGTGAGGCTCGGTGAATACAGGAGCCTTGTGTTCCGGCTTCTGCTCACTGGGGCCCCCAGGGTTTGATGGAGAGGGAGTCCATTCCGCCACGAAATCCGTCAATGCTTGACTCTTGATTGCTTGCCTTGAAATGAATTCGAGATCGAATTCAGCGAATTCCGTTGCCCACTTTGCAATATTCCCAGTTGAATTGGGATTATGCAAAATTGCTCGAAGTGGGTAAGAGGTCACCACTGAAATCTCGTGAGCTTGGAAGTAATGGCGAAGCTTCCTGGAGGCAATGAGAACTGCATAGAGCAGCTTATGCACCTCTAGGTACCGAGTCTTGGAATCATGAAGTACTTCACTGATGAAGTACACTGGGCGCTGGATGGTCTGGACCCTCCCGAAGGGGCCCGGGGCTTCCTCTTCACCGACCCGGATCCTCCCTGAGGGATCCGGACCTTCTTCGGGGACCTACGAGTCCTGGCTGGAGGGACCCGGAGCTTCTTAAGAAGCGACCTGGACCCTCCCAGAGGGGTCTAATTCTTCTTAAGTAACTTTTTGTGAACTCAAGTCTGGGAGCTGGGACCCAGACTCGCTTTCAGGAACCTTCGGACCCTCCTAGAGGGGCCTGGATACCTGAGCATGGTATAGTTTTGGTCTCTTCGCAACTAGGACCATACTGACGACTTCGTGAGTTGCCGAAATGTAAAGCAACAAAGGCTCACCAGTGTTCGGAGCTACTAGGGTTGGTAGGGTGGTGAGGGACCGCTTTAGCTCCTGGAACGCCTTTTCTGCTTCTTCACACCATTGGAATGGTCCGGACTTCCTCAATAACTTGAAGAAGGGAAGTGCCCGTGCTGCCAGTCTTGAAATGAACCGGCTAAGGGCTGCCAGACATCCAGTCAGCTTTTGGACGTCCTTGATGCGGGCTGGTGGCCGCATGTCTTCAATGGCTCTGATCTTCGCCGGATTAGCTTCTATGCCCCGGTGACTTACCAAGAAACCAAGAAGTTTTCCAGAGCTAACCCTGGAGACACACTTGTCTGGGTTTAGCTTTGTGCGCGTGATCCGTAATTGTCGAAGACAGCCTGTAAGGTGTCAAGGAGTGACTCCTTCTTCCTGACCTTGATCACGATGTCATCGACGTACACTTCCACTATGTCTCTAATGAGTTCTTCAAAAGTTTTGTACATAGCTCGTACAAAAGTTGAAGCTGCATTCTTGAGACCAAATGGCATGGTTGAATAATAGTACAATCCATCCACTGTGATAAAGGAGGTATGCTCTTCATCTTCCATAGACATTGTGATTTGATGATACCCAGAATATGCGTCTAGGAAACACAGTAATTCACACCCAGAGGTGGAATCCACTATCTAATCTATTCTAGGTAGTGGGAATGGATCTTTTGGGCATGCCTTATTTAGTGTTGTGTAGTCGATACACATCCGATGCTTCCCGCCGGCCTTGGGTACAACGACTGGGTTTTCCAACCATTTTGGATGGAAGACTTCTCGCATGAATTCAGCTTCAAGCAACTTCTTCACCTCCTGTCGAATGAAGTTTTGTCGCTCCACGGATTGCTTTCGAGGCTTCTGGTGTATAGGCTGGGCATCAGGGTAGATCTTCAAAGTGTGCTCAATCACTTCCTTGGGGATCCCAGGCATTTGTGACGGTTGCCAGGCAAACATGTCGACATTAGCCCGGAGGAAAGCGATGAGCGCGAGTTCCTATTTGTCATTCAGTACTCCCGATATACGGGTGGTCTGAGTGGCATCGGAACCGATTTGGACGACTTTGACGGGAATGTCGGTGTTGCCGCTTGGCTGCACACGAGGTGCAGAAGTCGAGCCCCGCTGACGAATGCTCGGGGGTTTTGGAGCTTGTTCCTGCCTGGAGTCCTCCTCTTGTGTTGTAGTAAGCGCATGAAGTTCTTCCAAAGCAGTTACTCCGGCAGTACGATCTCCACGGATACGTGGAACGCCTACTGGTGTTGGCATCTTTAACACCAGGTAGCCATAATGAGCAGCTGCCATGAATTTGTACAAAGCAGGCCCACCCAAGATGGCATTGAAGGGTAAGTTGATCTGAGCAATGTCAAAGACCAACTTCTCGGTGCGATACTTCTCCCGAGTCCCAAAGGTAATGGGGAGAGTGATAGCACCGAGTGGGGTAATTGCTCCCGGACCTACTCCGGAGAAAGGTAGGGAGGGGTGAAGATCGGAAGGTCGGAGCTGAAGCTTGGTAAAAGCTTTGAAGCTTATGAGGTTGAGCCCCGAACCTCCGTCTACCATAACATGGTGGAGCAGGATGTTATTGATGGTAGGAGATACCATCAAAGGTAACTGGCCTGCTCCAACCATGCTTTGAGGGCAGTCCGAATCATCAAAAGTGATGGTCGTGTCCATCCACTTCCGATGAGGCTCCGCCCTGGCTGCTAGAGCTACAGCAGCCATGTCCCGATGCATTGTCTTGAGGATGCAGCGGGAGGTGATGTCCCATGATCCACCAAAAATGGTGTTCATGGTCTTCCGACGCTTGTTGTCAGAGACGTCAGAATCGTCGTCGACGGAGGTGTAGATGGCCTTTAGGACCTTTTTGGGATCCTGAAAACCTAACTCCTCTTCAGCCGGAGCTTCGTCAACTCTTTGTTTTCCTTCCCTCTGTCAGAAAGGAGCTTCTTCCCGGCGCTTGTTGTAGCGCTCGGCAAGGTTTTGGACCTCCCGGCAGTCTTCCAAACTGTGGCTGTCCGTTTTGTAAATTGGAAACCACACCTTGGGTTTGCCACCGTCTTAAGAAGACGGTCGATGTCGCTTCTCGGGACGAGGCCCTCGGCCACCCGGAGCTGCAGCAGCTGCAGCATTAGATGCGCCGACCGACGGCTTCTTCTAGCCGTTGGTCTTTTTCTTCTTCTTGCCACTCCTGGAGGTAGTGGCTTTGCCTTTGGAGGATTTTTTGTGATCCTCCGGAGGTGGTTTTGAGTGCATTTCACGGCCCTCCATAGCTCTGGCACATTTGTCAGCCAAGCTGAAGAGTTCCGTGACACTGGTGATCTCTTTGATCGCCAATTTCTCCAACATCTTCTTATCCCATACACCCTGTCTAAATGACACAATGACAGAAGCGCTAGAGATAGAAGGGATAGTGTTTCGTACCTGAGAGAATCTCTGGATGAATGATCGCAGGGATTTTCCCCCTTTTTGCACGACTGCAAAAAGGTCCAGTTCAGGGCCTGGTCGGGTGTATGAACTCCCAAATTTGGCGGTGAACTGCCGGCACAGCTCCTCCCAACTGTTGATGGAGTTGGGTGGAAGGCTCATAAACTAGGACCGGGCGGTCCCAGTTAAAGCCAATGGAAAATAATTGGCCATTACAGCATCATTTCCTCCAGCTGCTAGGATAGCAGTGGAGTAAATTCGGAGAAATTCAACGGGATTAACAGTCCCGTCAAACTACTCCGGCAGGTGAGGCCGGAATTTCTGTGGCCACCTGACCATATGCAGATGCATGGCCAGGGCCGAACAGCCTCCTCCTACTCCTTTAGGAGGAGGAATATCCTGAGCTTCTCGTCTTTCACGAGCACGCTCAATATGGACTCGACCGTCTTGTTGACGGTATCAGCGATCAAGCTGCGCCCGAAGGTCATGAGTTGAAAGCCTTGACACCGTGTGACTGCGTCGTGCCCCGGAGGGCAACGACGTCACTTGCTGCGACGCAGCATGTCTCCTGTTGTTTGAAACGTGCGGACCCAGTCTGCCAGACAAGGTCTGTCGCTGCGACGGGGCCCGTCCTGAAGGAGGAGGACCCTGGTTGCTGATGCGGTCGGCTGCGGCTGCAACCAATTGTTCAACATCATCCCTCCACTGCTCCATTGCATCTCGAGATGCGTCCAGAGGTGGTGGGCGCTGAAGAAGAGCACGCGCTGCATGGAGCGCGTGTTCCGGGTTGTCATGATTTGCCAACGCAGTGATGGACGCCGGTGCACCATTGCACTGCCCAGCTTGGTTTGCTGGTGGAGGCGACGGTGGTGGTAGTGTGACTCCTGCTGGAACTGAGGCTCCTGCTGGTGGCTGCATATTGGAGGGATTGCCCCCAACAGCTTGAACAGTAGGGTTACCATAGGATGATCCAGCAGCTGAGTTCACCATTCTTGAAATCTCAGGCGCCCCCTACCTGGCGTGCCAACTGTCGGTGGTTTTGATCCGGCAGATCTGCCGACACTACTAAAGTGTTAGAGGAGTTTGAGGTTCGTTGTGGGCGCGCGGAGATTCAAGAAGGTGAAGTGTAAATGACACAGTCGACACGATGATTTACGTGGTTCGGGCCGCCTGAGCGTAATACCCTACTCAATGGGGTGTGTTGGTTGTGTATTGGATGTATGAGCTCAAAGTGAATTCAGAGTGTCGAGTGAGCGCGTAGCATGTGTGTGTCCTATGTATCATCGTCATGTCCTTTTATAGTACAAGGGCAGGCTGTTACAAGTCAGCCTGGCCCGACATGTGGCTCCGGCGGTTACTAATATTGATACACATTTGATGTGCTTAATTACCCTTAATAACTGAATTACGGGCTTTGATAGCATCGTTACTGGTAATTAAGGTCGTCCGATCGTGTGTCATTAATGTAGTATTAATGACACTTAATCGGGTCTTGAAGTCCTTGATTCCTTTTGAAGATCCGGAGCCGTTGTGGAGTCTTCCGGAGGTTAGAGGCTGAAGGTCCGACGGTTGGACATGTGGCAGCTCTGGAGCATACTACGGGGAACAGGTAGGTCCTGTGCTACCTAACACGTGTCAGTTCCAGAGCTTCCCTAAGTGTGGGGTTAGGTCCGGAGGTGCCGCTATGGTACATAGCCCGGAGCTTCCCCCCTTGTGGGCGGTAGCTCCGGTTTGGCGACCCTGGGACTAACCAAGTTGGGGAAGCGGGTCCGGTTATGTCTGACATGTGGGCCTCCGAAGGTCTTCAGATCGAGTAGATGATATTCCCTCAAGATCTTTGCAATCCCAAGGGGTATACGGTACCCAGGTTACCGACAACACCAAAAACTTAGCAAATGAATACTAAGCATTCTTTCCAATAATGTAAAGCAAGTTTGAAACTTTGCAAATGAAAAGCAACAACACTGCGGTCAAGTTCCAGTTGTTGCCAAAGCTAACTGGGCCTTGAGCCGGAGCATACCAAAGCTAGTAGAACCTAGCGCCGGAACTTACCAAAGCTAGTGGAACCAAGCACCCGCCGGAGCTTACAAAAAAACTAGTAGGGCTAGTCAACCCAAAAACCGTAGCTAGAAAAAGCAACTCGGAGCTTTAGCAAAAACATGTCGGAGCTATAAAAAACATGCCGGAGCTAAAGACAAAACTCACCAGAGCTAACCAAAAGCCAGTCGGACTTTGCTATCCAATCGGACCTAGCAACAGATGTACCCGGAGCTACCCAAAACAAGCCAGACCTACCATCGGACCTTGTTGTAGCTCGGAGCTATAGTCAGACTTTGCTAAAAAGGTGTCTTAGCAGAATTCAAAACTTTTATCGCCATAGCCAATGTATTCAGCACACATAGGTCTCACAATCTACCCCTTGATGAATGCATTGGCAACACCATTTAAAATCCGAACGTTGTCTTATTCACATTAAAAGTTTTGAAAACAATTTCTCCCAAAACAATTTCTCCCTTTTTGAAAATCAAATCTCTCCCCATGCACATATTATCTCTCCCTACACAGTATCTCTCCCCCTTTGACAATTTATTCAGCAAGGTTAAAAAAGAGAAATTTTAATTGTTATGAGCATATTATAACATATACATATAAGACAAAGCTCATCCAAGTCATACTATCAAGCAACTTACACTATCACAACAATGAGATACATAAAGTAGTGTAAGCCATGCTAGAGATCAAATGTAATTTTCAATTCAAGCAAGTCATGATCTCACAAACTTAACTATTTCAATACCTGAAAGCATGACACTTGTTGCTGCAATTTATTATTTTTTAAGGCACAAATTTAGATCATATGATATTTGCAAGAGATTATATGCGCATCTGCCTTATTCTAACCAACCAAGCCAAGCCTATGTCATTTGACAATCAGAAGCTTAAGGACATGGTTTTAGTCATACATAGCTTTTTCCAATTTCATATCTAAGTGCAATGATAAGCCATCTCAAAAGAAGAAGTGCGATGCATGCATATTCTCTTGATCTTTTTTCAACTTATATTTGTTCACAAAATCTCAACATGTGAGTTGATTACTTGATTAATTCTTTATGATTAAAAGCACTTGTAAGCATGCAACAAGTTCAAAACAGCAAGAAAGTTCCACCATGACCATATTTAGTGTAAGTAATTATTCCAATTACTTGACATGGCAAAAACTACAAAATGTATAACACGAGTAATGTAGTAAGAACTTTCAGCATGTAAAAAGAATCACAAAGTCATATATGTATGAAATGCTATGCTCATATTATTTTAATTTCAGATTCATACATAGACCTCTTATGTTTGAAAAACTCCCCCTCAATTTAAGCCATGAGGATGCATAACCCCTATTTCACTACGACTGAAACAAAAACGAGTGAAATCCAAAGGTTTTGTAAAAATGTCAGCCAATTGTTGTTCGGTATCTACATGGTGAAGCACAATGTTTCCTTTTTTCAACATTATCACGGAGAAAGTGATACCTAATATCAATGTGCTTAGTTCTAGAATGTTGCACAGGGTTTTTAGCAATGCAAATGGCACTAGTGTTATCACAAAACAGTGGAACACTATCTAGATCAACCCCATAGTCCTTAAGTGTTTGAACAATCCAAAGAATTTGTGAGCAAGCACTAGCAGCAGCTACATATTCAGATTCGGCTGTGGATTGTACAACAGAATTTTGTTTTCTAGAGGACCAAGCAACAAGTGAATTACCAAAAAAATGACAAGCATCAGAAGTACTTTTCCTATCAATCCTACAACCTCCAATATCAGCATCGGAAAAATCTTTCAAAGTAACGGTTGAGGAAGAAGGAAGAAAAATGCCAAATTCTTGAGTTCCATGTAAGTACCTAAGAATCCTTTTGACAGCTTGACGATGTGAAGCACGTGGCGAGGCTTGAAACCGTGCACAAAGACATATGCTGAGTTGTATGTCCGGTCTTGATGCCGTGAGGTACAAAAGTGATCCGATCATGCTTCTATATTCTTTTTGATCCACGGGTTCACCATCTTCATCAAGTCCAAGTGTTGTTTCTGTTCACATTGGTGTCCGAAGAGGCATGCTTTTGTCCATGGTGAAACGCCTTATGAGGTCTTTTGTATACTTCATTTGGTGCACAAAGGTACCCTCCTTGGTTTGCTTGATTTGCAGCCCCAAAAAGTACGTGAGTTCTCCCATCATACTCTTCTCAAATTCTGAACTCATCATAGCTAAAAACTTGGACACAAGATCATGAGAAGCACAACCAAAGATAATATCATCCACATACACTTGAATAAATAATGAGTCATTGCCATGCTTAAGAACGAAAAGAGTTTTATCAACCCTGCCCATGGTAAACCCCTTTTCAAGTAAGAATGTTTTTAACCTATCGTACCATGCTCTAGGGGCTTGTTTGAGACCGTACAAGGCTTTGGACAATTTGTAAACATGATTAGGAAAATCTGAATTTTCAAAACCCGGTGGTTGTTTGACATAAACCTCTTCATCTATGCAGCCATTAAGAAAAGCACATTTAACATCCATTTTATATAGCTTAAAACCTTTAGATGCAGCAAAAGCTAACAAAATTCTTATGGCTTCTAATCTAGCAACAGAGCAAAAGCTTCATCAAAATCTAGACCTTCAACTTGAGTGAAACCTTGAGCAACCAACCAAGCCTTATTCCTAACCACAACCCCATCCTCACTTTGTTTATTTTTAAACACCCATTTAGTTCCAATTACAGTGTGACCTTGAGGAGGAGGTACAAGTTTCCAAACATTATTTCATTCAAAATTTTCTAACTCTTCTTGCATGGCAATAATCCAAGATTAATTAGTGAGCGCGTGTGATATATTTTTGGGTTCAAAAGAAGCAACAAAAGCAGAATGAGGATGAGAGTTTGGATCGCAAGACCTGGACCGTGTAACTCGTTTGTGCAAGCTTCCAATTATCTGTTGCGGGGATGATCTTTGTTAATCCATGAGGGGAAATATGTATCACAAGCTTCTTATTCATTTAGTTTGTCGCAGATTGATGAGCTTGTGGCTTGTGGATGATCAGGACTAGCATAGGTGATAGTCGGAGCTTGTTCAATATTCGGAGCGGTACACGTGTCAGCTTTGGAACTATCAGGCAGTATCACTAGCTCTTCTTCTTCTTCGAAAATACCCTCCTCCTGATGGTATGGATCTGGACCGGCAGCACCAGAGCTAGTACATGGGCTAGCTTCATCAAAAGAAACTTCACAAGTCTCCATAATTTTGTTAGTTCCAAGTAAGAGCACACGGTATCCTCTAGTGTGAGATGGGTAACCAAGAAACATGCCATCAATGGATCTAGGTTCAAATTTATCAAGATTACCATGTTTCTTAACAAAGCATTTGCAACCAAAGACCCAAAAATGAGTAACACTAGGCCTATATCCAAACCGGAGCTCATATGGGCTTTTACCTCGCTTAGCGCGCAAGAAAACACGATTTGAGATATAACAAGCGGTTGCAATCGCATCAGCCCAAAATTTCCTTGGAGTTTGATATTCATCAAGCATATTCCTAGCCATCTCAACTAAGGTTCTGTTCTTTCTTTCTACAACACCGTTTTGTTGAGGTACATATGGTGAAGAAAATTGATGATCTATTCCATTTTCAGCACAAAAGTGATCAAAGGAATTATTTTTAAATTCAGTTCCATTATCACTTCTAATTGCTTTTAAACATCCTGGGTGATCAATTGATAATCTAAGAAATAAAGTTCTAAAGTGACTAAATGCTTCATTCTTAGATGACACAAAGTAAACCCAAGAGTATCTAGAATAATCATCAACAATCACAAGAACATACCATTTACCTCCAAAGGATTGAACACGTGAAGGTCCTATGGTGTCAAGGTGCAAAAGTTGATCCGGTTCAGTTGTCATGATCATTGTGAGAGGAGTATGTGAACCTGCAACCATCTTAGCATGTCTACAAGAAGAGCAAACAATTTCTTTGTCCCCATTAAGCTTAGACAACCCACGTATGCGATCAAGAGCACTAACACGCGTTAGGTGATCAAAGCGTACGTGACCAAGTCTACGATGCCAAAAATATATGTCCTTTGAATCATTAGCAACTAGACACCTATGCTTTGAGGAAGACATATCAAAATCAGCTTTAAAAATTCTTCCAAAACGAGACATGTTAAAAATAAGCTCACTATTTGAACCTACAACTTTACAGTAGTTTTTATTGAAAATAATTTCAGATTTTCATCTAGCAATTGTGAGACAGAAAGCAAGTTGTATTTCAAATTTTTGACAAGTGCCACATCCTTCAAAGTGTAGTGATCATTTTCTCTAACGAACCCTTAGCAATTATGGGAGTTGAAGAATTATCAGCAAAAGTAACATTCTCCACACGTGACCCAAAATAGATGGAGGAGAACCATTCTCTGTTACCGGTCATGTGGCGTGAGCATCCTGAATCCACAATCCATATGTTCTCCTTCCTCAAGCATGAAACCTACATAGAAGCACAATACGTCGATGACTCAATACTGGGGTTAGTCAATAAGCATTTTGGGATCCAGTACTGAGTCATGCGACGTCCAGTAGGGACAACACGCGAAAGCTGAGACAAAACAGCAGGTTTATGAGTCAAGGGTTGAGGTTTTCTGTTCTTAACAATTTATTTAGATGTTGTTACTCATTTAGAGCAAAAACCAGTAGCTCCGGAGGTAAAAGCAGAAGGTTCGGAGGCAAAAACTGAAGCTCCAGAGGGAACAACAGAAGGTTCGGGAGCTCTCGGAGCTATCGGAACTACTGGAGCTGCCTTTGTAGATTTCTTGCCCGAAGGTCCGGAAGCTACCTTTTCAAATTTCTGACTCATTAAAGCAGGTTGAATGTTTCTAATTTTAGGTTTAGCATGAAAGTTATGAGATCTAGCAGACATTCTATCCTTTTTAATTTGTTTAGCTAGTCTATAACAGAAATCTACGACATGACCATCTTTATCACAATAAGTACAATGAAACTTAATTTTGTAATCATGTTTAGATAAGCACCCAGCATTAGAAACAGAATTAGAAAGCACTCCTGCAGATTTGAAAACCACTTCTTTTTGTTTAGGAACTGTTTGAATCAAACAACTTCCTAATGACTTTACAATTTTAGGTGGATGTGCCTTAGCACGAGCATGAGAATCAAAACCTAAACCATTTTTATCATTGCAAGACTTTAAAGAATTCAGCAGCAAGTTTAGGTTCTTATTCCCATTACAAAACCGATCTAGTGTCCTATGCATGTTATCAAGTTTATTGGACAGATCAAGGCAATTTTCACATGAATTTTTTCCTTTTAATTTGCAGTTGGAACAATATTTAACTTCATGAGAACGTAAAGCATTGTTCAATATAGAAATTTCATTCATAGCATTTTGTAGTTTCTTATCAAGATTATCACAAGTAGAACAATGAAAATCAATTGTAGAACAACTAGCATTTTTCATGTTTTTATCATTAAGTGCAGCAAGCTCTCTGTTCTTTTTAATTTCAAGTTCAAGTCTGTCTATAGTAGAGGAATGTGCTGTTCTTAATGTGGACAATTGTTCATAGATTATGTCACATGAGGGACATGCATCATCACTAGCAATCAAAGTTTTTAAACGGTTGATTTCAGATTCTAGTGATTCAATTTTAGCAGCATTCTCCCTAAGCTTTTTTTACTTTTTATTGACAATAACAGTGGCATGAAAAATAGCATCACACATTTCATTGCAGGTAGAACATACCTCATCGTCGTCACTGTTGTGTTCTGAATCCTCCTGACTTGATCTTGATCTTGTTTTTCCTGTCATAAAGCATAAGTTGGCCAGATCGTCATCATCTTCATCACATTCAAAGTCTACATCACTTGAACTGAGTTCTTGAAGTGCGGTGATGAAGTTGTTAATCATCTTGCGTCCTATGGTACCCATCTTTTTCTTGTTAGAATTTCCAGAGGTGGTTTTGACCTTGTTCTGTTTTTCTTCACGGGTAGTAGGACTTGAAAGGTTAGAGCATTCTGTATGAAAGTGTCCTATCTTACCACATTCAAAACAGCGTTGAGGTCCGGAGCTTCCTCTCCTTCTAGTTATCACATTTTGCAATGCTTTTGAGAATCTAGTAGAGATGAGTGCTAACTCCTCTTTTCGAAATTCCTCGATCTGCTCCAGGGTTAGTGAGGACAACAAACCAAGAGTATTGCAAGATGATGATTGGCCGGAGCTAGGCATATCACTTTGTGAGACAAATGCAATAGACTTATTTGCGTTCTTACATGCTAAGATGTCAATTTCATGAGTTTTTAGTTTAGAATAAAGTACATCTAATGTAAGAGAACTCATGACAGTTGATTCACGAACCGATGTTACTTTCATCTCCCAAATTGACATGTCTAATGCACTAAGAAGTTGCCTAACATTCTCAGCATCAGAAAAGTTAACATTAACACTACGTAAGTTGCTGAGAATTTTATTGAAGCGAGCAAAGAGGTCATCGATGGACTCACCGGGTTGCATCTCGAAACACATATATTTCTTTTCGAACATATCTTGTTTTACCTCCTTGATTCTGTTCGAGACTTCATGATAATCACATAGAGCTCTCCAAACATCGTATGCTGATCGGAGGTGCGCGACACGATCAAAGTTGCTTTGAGTGAGTTCTTGGATGATCAAGTTTCAGGCTTTGTTGTTGTTGTTGACGTCTTCTAGGTTTGTAGCCGTGACTTGATCGTTAGGTGGCACTTCGTAAGGCTTGTACAACATTTTCCATATTGTGAAGCCTTGCGCCTGGATGAAAGCCTCCATGCGTGCCTTCCAAACCTGAAAATCAATACCAGCAAACACACAAGGTTCGTTGGAGTATTTCTCCATGATGATTAGTCAATAACACGTGCAAATCACAATGATTAGAGCACCGTGCCTCTGATACCAATTGTAGGATTGAAGAGCACATGAAAAGCTACCAGAGGGGGGTGCATGGTAGATTTAAAAATCTTACGGCGGAAACAACTAAATCCAAACCCCTTTGGCAGGAAAACGATCTGTTCAACAAATCATGTGTGAGACTAATCTAAATGTGTTTCACCATGACGAAAGTGATATATATCAGAGAGAATCATGTCACGAATAAAACACAAGAAGAATCACTCAAAACCGTCGAGAGAAACTCAAGTTATGATCAAAAGGTCGAACAAAGGTCAATCTGTCCTATCCGAGAAAAACAGTTCTGGACGCTGCAAAGAAACTAGTGTATATCAGAAACCACAAATCCACTGACCTTGAAATTTAGACAGATGATAGATAATCAAGTTGTGAAGGCAAACCAAAAAGAATCACGTCAATTGGATTTGTAAAACTCGAGTTATGACAAAACTACTAACAAAAGGTAGTGCTGTCCAGAAACTCGATGAGTAAACTTGTCTGGAACAAGTCAGACGAACAAGGCACAAAAGTTCCTTCAAATTACGAGTTTTATTCAATAAAACACAAGAGAAACAGCCCCAAAGTCGTCTACCACGAGCTCTGGGCTCCCTTGCTTATATAACCAGCCCTTAGGCCAACCCAATTGCAACTAGGACTCCAATCCTACTCTGATCACGAATCGAAACTTTCCATAACTGCTCAGGACTCTTCTATACACAGATAGAAGCAATCTTAAGACTTCCAAACACCTTAGGAACATATCCCACATTCCTAAAACAACTCAAATTCATGACCCACATGAAATCCTATCATAACCAACTCGATATTTTCCATACCGAGCAATAACCGACTCCGTCGCAGCCAAAGTCATCAACTAATACGATCCGATCCTTCCAACCAGATCTTCCCATCCATAAACCATCTTCAGAACCATGTTGCCACGTGATGCACCGCATGCATACGTGCAAACACCTTCCATCGACGTCCAGTAACCTTCATATGCACTGTCCTTGATTCAATCATCCTGCATGACCTCCTGACCTGCTCAACCAAAATTCCTGCTGAATTTGGTTGTTGGAACCTCGTCTCCTCCCTGAGACTAGTCCAAAGGATCCTGTCACCAGCCATGACTTGAACTCAAGCAACACCTGCACATGAACAAACAACCAATCCATACGAGCACAAGTCCTCGACTTGACTCAAGTCAGTTCCGAACACAACACCTTACGTGAGCACCTCAAATAAGCATGTTGCAAAAACACAGTAAAATGATATCATCCATATCAACCAAAAAGCACCAAAAACTTAGCAAATGAATACTAAGCAATCTTTCCAACGATGTAAAGCAAGTTTGAAATTTTGCAAATGAAAAGCAGCAACACTGCGGTCAAGTTCCAATTCTTGCCAGAGCTAACCGGACCTTGAGCCGGAGCTTACCAAAGCTAGTAGAACCTAGCGCCGGAACTTACCAAAGCAAGTGGAACCAAGCACCCACCGGAGCTTACAAAAAAACTAGCAGGGCTAGTCAACCCAAAAACCAGAGCTAGAAAAAGCAACTCGGAGCTTTAGCAAAAACATGTCGGAGCTATCAAAAACATGCCGGAGCTAAAGACAAAACTCACCGGAGCTAACCAAAAGCTAGTCGTACTTTGCTAGCAAATCGGACCTAGCAACGGATGTACCCGGAGCTACCTAAAAAAAAGCCAGACCTACCATCGGACCTTGTTGTAGCTCGGAGCTAGAGTCGGACTTTCCTAAAAAGGTGTTTTAGCAAAATTCAAAACTTTTATCGCCATAGCCAATGTATCCAGCGCACATAGGTCTCACACCGCAGCATGGAAATGAGCACCGATTCCCGCTTGTTGCCAAGACTCCACACAATGTCGGTGGTCTGGGCAGCATTGGAGCCAATCTGGATAGCTTTGATGGGTACATCATCGTTGTCGGAGGGCTGCACCTGGGTTGCAGCGGTGTAGTCGCGCTCGCCCGAGCTCGATGATGGCTGACTCAGTCCAACTTCACCCAGGGTAGGTACTGGGGCTGCTGCAAGCGCTTGAAGCTTCTCCAAGGATGACACCGTAGCAGTACGGTCTATGTAGATCTTGAGGACACTGGAGGGAATTGGCATCTTCAGGACGAGATAGCTGTAGTTGGCTACGACCATGAATCGATACACAGTTGGTCTGCCGATGATGGTGTTGTATGGAAGGCTGACCTCCGCGATGTCGAACATGATATTCTCCGTCCTAAAGTTCTCGAGTGTCTCAAAGGTCACCGAGAGGTTAATGTTGCCGTCCAGGATAATGCTGTCTGGCCCTATTTGCCAGGAATGGTCTCGATGGGGCGATCTTGGACACTGGGATCTTCAGCTTGTCGAAGGCCGCACAGCTGACGAGGTTGGGGCCAGCTCTGCCATCTATCAACACGTGGTAGAGCTCGATGTTGGCAATTGTGGGGGCGATGAGGAGAGGCAAAATTACGGCTCTCTCCATGTTCTCAATGCAGTTGCAGGCGTCAAAGCTATCCACCTGTGATGCAGTGCCAGGCATGAGTAGGAGCTAACGAAGCCACTGAATGGTGCAGGGTCTTGACCCTGTTCCGGGACGCAGGATCCCAAGATGCCCCATAAATGACATGGAGTGCTTTGCGACACTCATGATCGCTGTTGGGGTCGAAGTCCTTAGCGTGGTGGACCGTCTCAACGACCAGTTCGGGCTTTTGGAACTCCATCCCCACATCATTGTAGGCCTGCAGGTCGACCTTTTGCGTCTTGTTCTTGCCACCGTCCATAGGCTCGATGCTTACCATTATGATGAAACCGCAACCACCTTTTAGAGGAAAAAGCACCTTCCTACCGTGCAAAATGTCCATGTCTACTTGTGACACATCCCCAGAACCTGCTGTGTCAGCAGCCCGCGGAAGTTCTTGATCGGCAAGGCTTAGTCCTTGGGTGAGGTTGTATATTAGAGATGGGGAGACAGTAGTTCTACGTGGTTCAGTCTGCCGGAGCGTAATACCCAACTCCACGGTGTGAGTTGTATTGCTAGGGAGTGTGCTCACCTGGGAGTATATGTGTGTTTGAGTGTGTATCCCTTGTAATGGTGGCCGTCCGGTCATTTTATAGACAAGGCCGGGTGCTTACGTGTGGGGTCCTGTGACCGATAGGTGGCCCCGAGGCGATCTTATCCTAAAGATGTAAGGCTTCTCCGCTATGCTGCTTCTAGCCTCGGCTTGTAGACTCATTGTCTTCTCACCTCAGACACAAGTGGCCCATGCGTAGTCATTAATGGTGGTATGGGATGTCCTGTCCATCTGCCTTGTCACTGTAGGCTACCCGACGTGGCGGAGATGGGTAGGCTTGCTGCGCCTTTACTGTGATGTGATTGGTCGTAGCGGTACCCTACCGGAGGCGTGCACCGGGGGGGGGGGGGGCGGGGGAGGGGGGGAGGGGGCGGTGCATATCTTCAATGCATGATTTAGACCGGGTGCACCATCCCTTAACTCCCGCAACCCAACGTCCAGTGCAAGCTGCAGTACACGTGGTAGTACCGAAGCTGGCCTCTACGGGGGAAGCCAGGTCCTGTATTGTGGGGCATGTGGCAGCCCTAGAGCCCATCGCCTAGGTGAGCTGGGAACCCGGTACTATAGGACACGTGGAGGAGCTAATGCCCGCCTCCGCTAGGGTGAAGAACCTGGTGCTTCGGGCCACGTGGTAGCATCAGATCCCCTTGCTATGGAGGAGCAGGGTCCCATTCCACTGGACTCGTGGCATCTTGGGAGCCCGTCTCCTTGTGGGAGCCGTGCCCCATGTTGAGATCCATGTGGCAGCGCTAAAAACCATACCTGAGGAAGGCCGGGGCCCAGGTCTTCTGGACACATGGCGCCGTAGGACCCTACCTCCGTAGAGAGGCAGGGTACCTAGGTGGTTTCAGCCTGTGCACGAGGGTACACCGTATGTTGCGAACCAACAGGTATCTTCTATGCACTTACAGACCTCATCTCTTAAGAGAGATGATTTGTAGTGTTAAGAACCGTCTACAGCATGCACCTCGTCCTGCACCTGAGGGAGGCGTGCTACCTCAATGCCCACCTTGGACAAGGTGCACCGCCCATTTTCTCCCGTAACCTACCGATAACGGCAAGTTGCAAGACGCGTGGAAGCACTAGAGCCAACCTCTGCGGGGGATGCCAGGTCACTGCGGGCCACGTGGCAGCCTCAAAGCCCATCTCTGAGGTTAGTCGAGGGTACAGGACTGCAAGTCGCGTGCTGGATCCATAGTCCGCCTCTACGGGGGAGGCAGGCCTGGAGCCAACTCCTTTGCAGGAGCGAGGTCCCGTCCCTTCCGTCACGCTGGACACGCAAGGAGGCTTGGGAACCCGTCTCCTCTGGGGAGCCGGCTCCCATCTTGAGGTTCACGTGGCAGTATCGAATCCCACATCTGAGGAGGGACAGAGTTCATACCAACCGAACACGCGGTGTTGCCACCCTGCCTTAGCTGGGAGGTGGGTTACTTAGGCATTTTTATCCTGCGCGCAAGGGTACCTAGTATGCTGGATACCGATAGTGGCCTCTGGGTCCACCATGGGATGAGGTGATTAACCCGAGGGTGGAGCCCTAGCCTTTGCATTCCCGTGCTGCCTTTTGATTTTTTTCTTGGTCATCCGAAGTGATGTGCGGCTCTGCCATTGAGGCCACGCGTCCTATCCCGGTTGAGGGGTCGTGGCGACGTGATCTTTGTTTGCCGCAGTATCTTTGCTTGCCAAAGTTCCTTTAAACGTGAAGGTTCCCAATGTGGCTGCAATGCTTCCGCTTCTTATCCTTTATGGGAACCACCGAGCTGTCTTCCCAAGGTGGTTGATTGCTCCAGTCAGTTCTTCTGATGGGAGACCTAGGCCTCGCTGTCATGGACGCTGCTGGTTGAGCAGCGTGTGCGGATCCTACACGACTCGCATGTTGTGCTCAAGCATCATGGAGGTGATCAAAAAGGAAACCATTGTAGGCAAAGGTTGTTCCTTCCTTACACACAGACCCGAGCCTTCGTCTTCCTCCTTGAGTGCCCGAGCCTTAACCACTCGCAAGGCTCTTGTTCTTGCCTGCTCCAATGGCCTCCATGTTGGCTCCTCCACGCGCCAAGATAGAAGAGGACCTGATGCTGATGAGGTGGCTGTTGGGCAGGCAGGCTGTGGAGCAATGGTGGATGGTCCACTATGGATCTTCCTTTCTTCACGAGTTGCGTGAAGACGAGAGTGTTCTTTACACTGCTTATGTGGCTGCGGGATGTGGGCTCCCGGTGTCCTCATTCGTCCTCGCATTGCCGGGGGAGCTCGACTTGCAATTGCACCACCTGTCTCCAAACTTCATCGCCATGGTCGCCGTGTTTGTCCACCTCTGCGATGCATTCTTGGGCCTTCCGCATACAATGGATATGTTTCAGTTCTTCTTCGTGATAAATACCAACAGAAGGAGAGCAACAAGCCAGGTGGGGGCCTATTACTTTCAACACGGAGAGAAGACCTCCCATATTTACATCGCACCCCTCAAAAGAGCCAAATTGAGCCGATGGATGGAGGATTGGGCGATCGTGCAGACTAAATCTATGCCCTTCTTAAGCTGCCGACTCAAGATCCGTCTTCCGATCCCTCTTCCTAGGAAGAGTTTCAAAAGCTGGTGAAGTAGTATGAGCTGCCGTTGAGAAGGATCACGCACCTGGAATAATGGGGCTTGAACTCCCTGATGGTGATGGGAGACTTCTTGTCCCGCCATATCGCCCCTCTCCAGCAGCGCGAGTATAAGAACCTAGGTCTACACCGGCGTGTACGACCCATGCCGGTTGGATGCTGCTTCTTACCTAAGCCAACATATGTTGGTGGGGATGAGGAAGACAGTGACCCGCAACCCGATTGATGACGAGCATGTCTCTATCCTGGCTGTCTACTGGACGCTTTACATGACCCCTGATCTGAGGAGCAAAGTTCAACTCCAGATGCCGAAGGTCAATGTCTTTGGCCTTGTTCAGTCCAGAGGACCATCCCATGCTTCGGCAGTATCGGACAAGAGCCACGCTGGGGGCCAACAACAATAAGGGTCCACCCACGTTCCTTAGCAAGGGTGGACGAGAGGGTCACAGCGAACCTCGACAGGGGGAGGGATGGGCAGGCGGTGTCCGTCCCCATGTTGGGGAAGAGGTCCCATACGCATGCTAGGGATTCTAGCCAACCATCCAAGCTGAGTGGTGAAGGTTCGGCCGGGGGGACAGCCGCCTCCCAGTAGAAAACGAGACGGCTGGTGCGGGGGATGGTGCCCCAGTCTCCCATCAGGAGGATCCTGGGGCAACCGGTACTCCAATTATCAAACTTGAATCTGGTCCCAGCGATGGCTCCGGAGGTGCCAAGGCTGCTTAGTCCTTGGCTGGAGTTCCCCAAGTTGTAGGTGCCCCGGCGTCTGGTGGGGAGAAGAAAAGCGATGGCGGCTCCCGAGGGGGCATGGAAGGGTCCACGCTGGTGATCGCACCGACACAGGCCGCTCGAGAGCGGGAGATAGAGGTGGCGGTGGCGGCCTTGGCATCATGTAAAAGGGGCCCAAATCCTCCACGCGGGCTTGGAGGCCAGGGTCACTGGATCTGCTAAGCCCACCGGTAAGGCGCAGTTTCTGCATCTGTTGTTCTCATTGCTTCTTCTGCTCTGACGAGGGTAAGCTTTGGCTTTGCAGGCCATCATCAGCCGACATAGCACCATTGGTGCTACCGGGGGCAGGCGTTATAGCCCCAACCTCTTCTGGAACTGGAACGGGCTGTTCCAAAACATCTTGTGCTTGAGGACGTACAGGCCTCCCACGACATTGCAGTAGTTGTGGCTAATCCCAGCTCTCCCTGGCCTGAAGGAGCAGACGGTGCTGAGACAGAACTGGCCGACGAGGTGCCCACCTTGGACATCACTGTTGTCCTAGGTGAGGAGGACATGTCCACAGCCAACACAGCGCCGGACCCAGATGTCGTTGGGGCGCAAAGCGGCAAGTCGCCAGTAGCGGCCGACAACACACCCGTGGGAGTGGAGGATGCCTTGGTGTTGAGCGGCATTGCACCCCTTCTCAGAGATTCTACCGGGGTGTCATCGGATCTCCAGACGTTTGTGGCTACTACCGAGTCGGCCAAAAAGGCTGAAAGGCGACCGTCTGTGGCAGCGATTGCACCGATCGCTTTCGTTGAGGGCCATTGTTGCGGCCTAGTCCATTTTGCGCCAAGTGCAGGTTGCAATTGATTGGCAGTGGAAAAGCTTGTGGAGGAGCGGCACTTGATAATGTTGGTTTACGTTAAGGCGAAGGAGCTCCAGGGGAAGGCCCTGAAGGCCCATGCCGATACCAATGCAGACCTTAAGCTGTGTGAGGACACGCGGCTAGAACTGGTTTGCCACATGATTTTTGTTGCCGATCAGAGGTGGGTTGTGGTGGAGAAGGAAGAGGAGGCCTCCTGGAACCCCAACGTGTTGGAGGAGAGGCGCCAAGACATGCAGAACATGGAGCTCACCATCAAACATCGAGAGGATGACCTGGAGCGTCGTACACTGGAGCTCACCGAGTTGGAGGAAGCTGGGCAGAAAGAGGTATAAGACCTCCGGGCCTTAAGCATAGCTGAGGCATAGGGGGTCTAGGACTTCCTGAACCTTGCCGAGGTGGTACTGGAACCTCTCTGACTTGGTCCTGTGCTGCGCGGGGGGCCACCTCATGAGGTGAGTCAGCTACTCCCAGCCCTGTACTCCATCTGCTCGAAGTTGAGGCCGGTGAACACCGCCATCACCGAGCGGCTGGAGGCCAAAGGGAGGGAACTAGTCCCATCTACTGTTGCACTACTGGAGCTGTTATCCACAGCTCTTTCTAGATCCGGTAGACAAGGGCCCCTATGAGCTGCGGGAGGAGGAGGCAAGGGCCCAAGTAAAGGACCTTGCCAAGCAGGTGGCTTCCATGTTTAAGCGGGATTGAGGCCGGTGGCAATCAGGTGGTGCGCCTTTGTATCCAGGGCTTGCCCCTTTGCAAAAAATCCTCAATAAATTTGAATTCATGTTTAGTTTCTTAGCATATCTTGTGCTTCTCAACTTGTCAACCTGGGTCCTTAGCAACATAAGGGCGCGAAGAACTTTGCTACCTTCGTTAGCTTTTAAGAACCAACCAACGAACACTTGACTTAGCCACTTTGTGCCGTTTGACATCTTGCCTATGGAACCCCTTAGAGGCCTCCTGGTAGGTGTAGTCAATTTGTTGGGCATCCCTACCACTTGATCATAGGATGTCACAAATAGGCCCTCGACAGAGCGCGGGAGCTTGAGTAGTAGACACCGGCATACTCCTCGGGGAGCGCCAGACATGGACGTTGAGGCCCCCTGCGACGCCAGGCTTGATTTGAAAAAAATGGTCGTCATCGAATAAGTCTTCAGCGGCGATGTTAGAATGGAAGTTGCTGAGCCAGGCAACGGTTACGCTCAATGTATAGAAACACCGACGGCGGGCTACCTAGGTTGGTGCCAGAGCTGCATGCCCCAGTGCCGCTCACCATCAACGCATAGAAACGTCAATGGTGGGTCCCCTGGGAGGTGCAGGAGCTAGCTGCTCCAGCATTGCCAACCATCAAAGCGTAGAAACATCAACCGTAGGCCACTTGGGAGGTGTCGGAGCTGGCTGCTTTGGCGCCGCCCACCATCAACGCATAGAAACGTCAACGGTGAGCCACTTGGGAAGTGCCAGAGCAGGCTACTCCAGCGTCGCCCACCATCAACGTGTAGAAACATCGACGACAGGCCTCTTAGGAGGTCTCGAACCTGGCTGCTCTGGCGCCGTCTACCATCAACGTGAAGAACATCAATGGCAAGCCCCTAGCTGATAAGAGACCAAAGAAACCTTGTTAGAAACAAAAGCGGAATGAGAGAGCGCACTCACAAATCAACACTTGTTGCCATTATGTGGAAGAGCATCGGTAGACCCTCTGGGAGGTGTCGAGACTGGATGCTCTGGTGGCGCCTGTCGGTGGTTTTGATCCGGCAGATCTCTCGACACTACTAAAGTGTTAGAGGAGTTTGAGGTTTGGTGTGGGCGCGCGGAGATTCAAGAAGGTGAAGTGTAAATGACACAATAGACACGATGTTTTATGTGGTTCGGGCCGCCTGAGCGTAATACCCTACTCCACGGGGTGTGTTGGTGTTGTATTGGATGTATGAGCTCAAAGTCAATTCAGAGTGTCGAGTGAGCGCGTAGCGTGTGTGTTATATGTATCGTCGGCCTGTCCTTTTATAGTTCAAGGGCAGGCCGTTACAAGTTAGCCTGGCCCGACATGTGGCCCTTGCGATTACTAATATTGATACACATTTGATGTGCTTAATTACCCTTAATAACCGAATTATGGGCTTTGATAACACCGTTACTAGTAATTAAGGTCGTCCGATCGTGTGTCATTAATATAGTATTAATGACACTTAATTGGGTCTTGAAGTCCTTGATTCCCTTTTAAGATCCGGAGCCGTTGTGGAGTCTTCCGGAGGTTAGAGGCTGAAGGTCCGATGGTTGGACATGTGGCAGCTACAGGTAGGTCCGGTGCTACCTAACACGTGTCAGTTCCGAAGCTTCCATCGGTCTGGGGTTAGGTCCGGTGGTGCCGCTATGGTACATAGCCCGGAGCTTCCCCCTTGTGGGCGGTAGCTCCGGTTTGATAGTACATGTGGCAACCCTGGGACTAACCAAGTTGGGGAAGCGGGTCCGGTTATGTCTGACATGTGGGCCTCCGAAGGTCTTCAGATCGAGTAGATGATATTCCCTCAGGATCTTTGCAATCCCAAGGGGTATACGGTACCCAGGGTACCGACAGTGGCCCCCTGGACCCACCTTTGGGGAAGACTCCTTGGGTGAAGTCATTCCGCCGGAGGTGGGTCCATCCTTCGACTTTTGAACTGAGTCTTCAAAGGTCTTCGGATGTGCCATCGGCGATGGTTTGGACTTAAATCCTCGCCGCGTGGCATATCCCGTGTGGGGCAGATGAGATCTTTGGTGTGCGGATCTCACGCAATTGAAGGTCGCTGGTTCCCGATATGAAAATCATATCGGTTCTATGCACCTTGTCAGGCTGCCGCCTTTGGGCTTCCCGCCTCATGATGACAACCATTCGCCTGGGTAAGAACCTCGACTTGATCGTCCGGGTGGTCCTTGGGCCCTCTTGTCATCGGTTGGGTGCAATTTTTGAGTAGTATCTTCGACTTCCTTGCGGTTTCCATCCAAGCGTTGCGAGGGCTTACTTAAGAAGGAAAGCACGCACCGTCTGGGGTTCTTTACATCTGTCATCTGATTTTGCGCTCAAACTCCCAACTTGTGCTTGCTTTTCCTCTCTTGCCTTGCTGTGCCGCAATGGAGTTGGGTCTCCGCGATAGTCGTTTGAAGACCGAAGGTGACTTGAAGAAGGTCTGGGCCCTCATGGGATGGTCCCCGGACTTCTTCAACCACCTGCTCCACGCCGGGGGAGAGCTCCCGTTTGAGTAGGAGCACGCAGGCGAAATGGTGTACTTCTATTCATATGCCATGGTGGGGTTGATCCCACCTTTTTCCTCCTTTTTCTTGATGCTGCTAGACTTCTATGGTTTGCAGCTGTACCACCTTGGCCCCCACTCCATTCTTCTTGTGTCCGTCTTCGTCTAATTATGTGAGATGTGGGTGGGAATCCCCCCCTGCATTGAACTCTTCCGAACCTTCTTCACCGTCCATACCACCGGTAGGAGCAACGAGTATCTTGGCTTCTACTACTTCATGAAGCGCAAGAAGTGCCCATTCAAGTACCTCCGGTCGTTTCCTTCTAGGAAGTGGGATGATTGGAAGAAGGACTGATAGTCATCCGGGTGGAGGAGCACGAGAAGCTGGAGCTGCCCGAAGGCCTCCCCAACATCGACACTACAGTCTGGAGTGAAGCTCCAGTGCTGTCAGATGCCTTCAACCCTGCTCTGACCAGGATCCGCCAGTGCATGGAGGGAGGATTAACTCCTCAGGTGGTGTTTTGCAACTTCCTGGTCAACAGGTGGGCACCGCTGAAGAGGAGAGAAAAACTTGCTTGGGCCCTCAACAGTGTGATGGATGATGACCAGGTCGAGACCGGGCTAAAGTCCACAATGGCGGGGACAACCTTGGAGTTTCATCTCAAGAAGTTCCAGCATGACGACTTTACTCCGCCATCAGCTTTTCTCCCTCTGAATGTGGAAGTAGAGTTCAGCAAGGAGCTCTGGCGGAAGATGCCTGTGCTTGACGACCTTGGTGTCGTCGAGAGAAGATCGACCTCCAGGGTGGTGATCCCTGGGGCTTCCGAAGGTGGCTCCGACCCCGAAGCCAAGGATCGAAGTCGTCGGCAAGGGCAAGGTGCTGGCAGACGAACCCTTGAGCCGGAAGAGGAAACTGCAGCATGCTGACGGAAGGTCCGTCAGGCCTGCAACCTCTGCATCAGCTCCTTCTCCCCGGAGGGGGAGGTCTTCTACAACTGCAGCGACTGTACCCGCAACAGCGTCATCCCGGGGTGCTAGCTCCGGGCATGCGACTCCAGCACCAAGGAAAAGCCCCTGGCTGCAACAAGTTCCAGGGGGCCTTTTGGAGCTTCCACGCCGGCGGCGGCTATGGTCAGGCTAGAACGCCCGGGAAAGAGGTTCCGCGCAAGCTGGTGCGGAAGCCTCCCAAGGTAATTTTTAATTTTACCTCGGACAGTTGTTTTTTCGTAGTAACTGTTTTTTAAGTTTCTTCATCCATCATCTGCAGCGTTCCCAAGAAGAGGAGTGAGGCTCCACCCTTGGCCATAGCAGCTGAAGCAATGAGGGCGGAAGCTTCTGCTCTTGTCCCGGTGCCGCCCCAATTTGTGGCTGAAGCTACGACAGCTCCGGCGCCAGCTGTCGTGGTCATGGACCTCGACTCATCCCCAGAGACTCCCGTGGTAGCGCCGGACCACGGGAGAGAAGATGCACCAGCGGCACCTGCCCCGGAGGTTGAAGCTCCGGGTCCTGGTGTAGAGATGATGGAAGCTCTGGCCGTTGAGCCAGAAGAAGCAGTAATTTCGGCCCCAGAGCCGGAAATTGTCGAAGCCCTGGCGGTTGAGCCAGAGGTAATTGAAGTCCCAGCGTGCGCGCCGGATGTTGAGGAAGTCCCGGCGGTTGAGCCGACTACCTTTGAAGCACCGGCCACAGAGCCGTTCATTGCTAGAGCTCCGGCCGCAGGGCCGGTTGATGTTGAAGACCTTCCGGCTGCCGAGTCGGTTGCCGTTGAAGCTTCGGCCGCAGGGCCGGCTGTTGCTGAAGATCTTCCAGCGCCCAAGCCGGTCGCTGCGGAGGCGTCAGCGCTCGAGCCCCCAGTAGAGGAGGTGCCGAGGCCGGAGCCAGAAGCAGTCCCTGCTCCAGAAGTGACGACACCGGTGGTACCCGCGACTGAGCCGAAGTGCCCAGATGAAGTTACTGGCCCCCTGCCTGAGGGGGGCAAATGAAGACCTGGCGGCGGGGCCTTCAGAACCACTTCCGGAGGTCAGAACTACATCAGAGGGTCCCTCCTTGATGGCGACTGAGGCCATCCCGGAGGATGGCCCTAGTGTCGTGGAGGCTCAGGGGACCACTCTTGTGGAGTAGGACCCAATTTTTGTAAGCGAGAACCCGCTGGAGCCAGCGGAGGAGAACCCAGCAGGTCCGGAACCTATCCCGTTGTCATTGTCTATTGACAACGCCTGCTCTAGTCTGCGTCAAGTTCAGCTGGCCTTCTTCCACGATAGCAAGGCTCTTGAGGAGGAGGGCCAAACCCTTAGGCGGTGGCGTAACCGGCTCTACTTCGAGACCAAGCTGGCGCAGTCGAGGCTAGCAAATGACAAAGAGTGGATCAAGCGGGAGAAGGTCTGCCTGGAATACTGGGGCAAATTATTGGATGACAGGGAGAGAATGACTCGCGCCCTCGACGCTCAATCCCGGGCCATTTATGAGCAGACCAAAGCAGCTAATAGTGCGGCTGATGAATGCCAAGAATGGTTGGAAGCCATTAACACTACTTTCATCAAGCGCCGGGAGGCACTTGAGGAGAGGGAGAAGAGGCTCGAAGATGAAGAGCAAAAACTCCTTGAGCTGCGGGATGACGTCCTAAAGAGGGAGGAGGAGCTCACCGAAAAGGTGGCTCTGGCTGATAAGGTCCTCAAGGAGCGCGCCAAGAAATTGGAAGAGCGCTGCGCTGAGGAGGAGGAGAAGGCCTGGGTGCGAGGGCAGGAACTCTACGAGCAAGAGTGTGCCATCGCTGCCAGGGAGAAGAAAGTGAGAGGCAAAGAGAAGGACCTGGTGGACCGCCGGAACAAGATATACCTCCGGGAGGAGGAGCTTGAAAAACATGAGAAGCAGGTTGCTAAAAAGATTCAGCAAAATGCCAAAGAGGTTGAGCGCCTCGCTTGTGAGAATTCTGAACTGGCGGCAGCCAGAAGATCCTTGGAAGAACTGAAGGGCTTGAGGGCTGCGGACTCCCTACAGGTTTGGGAGTTCCTGAGCAAAGCCAACGACGCGCTGACACCGATGGGCTTCAGTCCCGTGCGTCCGGATGATCTGGAGCCGGAGCCGGACCTGGCGTTGCACGCGTTGAGCTCGGCGGGTAGCAAACTCTCCAAGGTGGGCGACGTCATCGCGGACCAATTGGAGGTTGAGGGGCAGTCCTTGGCGAAGAACGTCGCAGAATGTGTGCTAATGTGCTACACCAGCCGGGATCCCCAATTCCCTCTGGACCCGGTGCTTGAAGGTCCAGTCGAAGGAGAAGGTGAAGCCACCCGAGCCAACGTGCCGGAGGTTGCTCAGAAGGTCGCCCAGTTCATCTATAGGGTCTAGGACCATATCTGTATCTCCCACTTGTATTCTCTCTTTTTCTTCCCCAATTTTGTAATCCCTGGTCTCCAAATGAATGAAATCCAAATTTTTGTGAATTTCATTTTTTGTCTTCAACACTTTTGTCTTCACTTGGCCTCGTGGTAGATGTGCACAATTTGATTGTCAACATGTACCAAGAGGATATTGTGCTTTGTTGAAGACTCGTTTGCTTCAAACTTGTAGAATGTTGGTCCGAAGTCTTCGATAGTGAAGGCCCCCTGAGATTGTTGGAGCTTAGCAGCTCCGGCAGTAGTTCCTATCAACGCGTAGAGCATCGATAGTTAGACCTCTGGGGTGTCGGAGCTTAGTAGCTCTGGCAGTGACCTTTGCCAACGCGTAGTTTGTCGGCAGCAGACCCTATTTGTGGAATCTTCTCACCATCTTTTATTCTGCGTCGATGGCTGTCCCCCCTAGCTTTACTGGAGCTTGGTTGCTCCGGTGATGCTCGTTTTCAATGTTCAACATAGATTATAAGCCACCTAGGGGGTGTCGGAGCTTTGTCAGCTCCGGCTTTTCTCCATCAACGTGGATTCTTTATTTTTCATGCACACTGAAGCCAAGAAAAATAGTAAAATTTACTCCTTGCCTATAACTTCGTCGTGGCTTACGATTCTCAAGAAAATTTTAGGTCAAACACGGTTCTAAATGCGATCGAACGCATTGCCTTCTTTCTTCCGGATCCAATTGTACTTGGACCCGCCATACTTCGGCCTGCCGGGGTGTAGGTAGAGTGGCGTACTTAGGGTGCTTGACTAGGCTAAGTCGATAGCACACTCCGGCCCTAGATTGGTTTGGCGGCATTCAGGTGAGTGGGCCATGAACAATATTTGAATCCAGAAGAATCGACAATACAGCTCGAATCATATATGAACCAGTCGAACTAAAATTTCTTAAGAATTGCACGTCTTTTTTATAGACAAGAAATAAAAAATGTTGAGCCTGTACAAAGTGAATGCACGTGGAGTCTGTTTCACATGAAGATGTATTTCATTATAGGTCTGGGGTATAGGGGAAACAAGTACACTCTTAGGGTACGGAACCAGGCTAAGCGTGTTTCATTTCTCGTTTGACCCAGGGTAGCTAGCCACACTTTTAGTCCTGAGACTGTGACAAGCGTTGCATGAACTTTGCGGACCTTCTAGGAAAGGTCCGGCTGTTCTCCCGGAGGAACTACCCGACTCTGTACAATGACTCTATAACCTACACCTCAAGTTACTACAGACTCACCTCCGTGATATTAGGTGTAGAACTTACGGAGGTGCTCAATGTTCCAAGGATTCGGGAGAGGTGTCCCATCCTCGGTTGCCAAGCGAACGCTTCCGGGACGGGATACTTTAATCACTTGGAAGGGTCCTTCCCAGTTGGGGGAGAGTTTATTTAACCCTTCTCTGTATTGTATTCTCCGTAGCACCAGATCGCCTTCCTCGAGCTGTTGGTTGTGTACATGCCGCTGATGATAGCGTCGAAGGGCTTGACGGTATCGGGCATTCCGAACAGCTGCTTGGCACCTTCCCTCCTCGAGGAGGTCTAGGTCTTCACGCCGGAGCTGGTCCTGCGTGGCTTCGTCGAAGGTCCGGACCCGGAGTGACCCCAAGGTGATTTCCAGAGGAAGGATTGCTTCAGCTCCGTACACCATGAAGAAGGGTGTCTCTCCAGTTGACCGGTTTGGAGTTGTCCTGTTGGCCCATAGAGTGGGCGGAAGCTCTTCAATCCAGTTGGCTCCATGTTTTTTCAAGCGCTCATAGGTGCACGTTTTGAGTCCTTTCAGGATTTCAGCATTTGCTCTCTCGGCCTGGCCATTGCTTGCCGGCTGAGCTACAGAGTCGTAGCAAACTTGAATTCCGAGGTCTTCGCAATATCCTTGAAATGCAGAGCTTGTGAATTGGGTCCCGTTATCAGTAATGATTTTGTTTGGGACTCCAAATCTACATACGATGGACTGCAAGAAGTTGATAGCAGATTGCTTGTTTATTGTCACAACTGGGGTTGCTTCCGGCCACTTGGTGAACTTGTCAATGGTGACATACAGGAACTTGTAACCTCCCATGGCTCTTGGGAAAGGTCCCAAGATGTGCATCCCCCAAACGGCGAAGGGCCATGTAGGAGGTATCATTTGTAGAGGCTGAGCCGGTGTGTGAATTTGCTTTGCATGAAATTGGCATGCTTCGCTTTTTTTCACCAGCTCAGTTGCATCCTGGAGTGCTGTAGGCCAGTAGAAGCCATGCCGGAAGGCTTTACCGACCAACGTGCGGGAAGACGCGTGGTTCCCACACTCGTCTACATGGATTTCTGCGAGGAGTTCGCAGCCTTCTTCCCTTGTGATGCACCGCATTAGGACGCCGTTGGCACCGCGCTGGTAGAGATCCCCTTCTACCAACGTGTATCTTTTAGCCAATCTGACTATCCAGTCAGCAGATACATCATCGTCAGTCAAGTAGCTCCGGATCTCTGAGATCCATGCATCGGAGCTAACTTGAGCATTTGAGTCTTTCGTGCTGGGTTGCTTGGAGCTTCCGGCAGCACCTACGACCCTTGGTGGCTGCCATGGTAACAGGGCCATCGGGACCGTCAGCTTCGGGATGCTGATCTCGCCCCCTTCGCTCAGTTCGGCAGTCTGAGCTATGGGTTTTAACAACCTCCGGAAAAAAGTTCCGTCAGGAGCCGGAGCTCCCGCTGATGCTTTCGTCGAGAGTTCGTCGGCTTCAGCGTTGAGGGCACGCAGGACATGGTGGAGATATAGGACTTCGACGTCCTTCTGAAGCCTCTGGACTTCAAGGAGGTAGGCAACAAGCTCGAGATTGTTGCAAGAGCATTCACCCTTCAGCTGCTTAATGATGAGCTGTGAATCTCTCTTGACCAGCAGTTACTTGACACCGTATTATAGTGCCACCCTTAGTCCGTAGATGAGTGCTTCGTATTCCGCCACGTTGTTGGTCGCCTTGAAGTCAAGGTGTACCATGTATTTTACTTTATCTCCGGTTGGTGCGAGGAGAAGGATTCCAGCTCCAGCCCCCTGCTTTTGCATGGAGCCGTCGAAGTAGAGGGTCCAGTGAGGCTCGGTGAAGACCAGAGCCTTGTGTTCCGGCTTCTGCTCACTGGGGCCCCCAGGAATTGATGGAGAGGGAGTCCATTCCACCACAAAATCCGCCAATGCTTGACTCTTGATTGCTTGTCTTGAAATGAATTCGAGATCGAATTCAGCCAATTCCGCTGCCCACTTTGCAATATTCCCAGTTGAATTGGGATTATGAAAAATTGCTCGAAGTGGGTAAGAGGTCACCACTGAAATCTTGTGAGCTTGGAAGTAATGGCGAAGCTTCCTGGAGGCAATGAGAACTGCATAGAGCAGCTTATGCACCTCTAGGTACCGAGTCTTGGTGTCATGAAGTACTTCACTGATGAAGTACACTGGGCGTTGGATGGTCCGGACCCTCCAAGAGGGGCCCAGAGCATCCTCTTCACCGACCCGGAACCTCCCTGAGGGATCCGGACCTTCTTCGGGGACCTCCGGGTCCTGGCTGGAGGGACCCGGAGCTTCTTCAAAAGCGACCTGGACCCTCCCGGAGGGGTCTGAGTCTTCTGAAGTAACTTTTTGTGAACTCAAGTCTGGGAGCTGGGACCCAGACTCACTTTCAGGAACCTCTGGACCCTCCCAGAGGGGCCTAGATACCGGAGCATGGGATAGTTCTGGACTCTCCACAACCAGGACCATACTGACGACTTCGTTAGTTGCCGAAATGTAAAGCAACAAAGGCTCACCAGGGTTCGGAGCTACCAGGATTGGTAGGGTGGTGAGGAACTGCTTTAGCTCCTGGAACGCCTTTTCTGCTTCTTCAGACCATTGGAATGGTCCGGACTTCCTCAATAACTTCAGGAAGGGAAGTGCCCGTTCCGCCAGTCTTGAAATGAACCGGCTAAGCGCTGCCAGACATCCAGTCAGCTTATGGACGTCCTTGATGCGGGCTGGTGGCCGCATGTCTTCAATGGCTTTGATCTTTGCCGGATTAGCTTCTATGCCCCGGTGACTTACTAGGAAACCAAGAAGTTTTCCAGAGCTAACCCCGAAGACACACTTGTCTGGGTTTGGCTTTGTGCGCGTGATCCGTAACTTGTCGAAGACAGCCTGTAAGGTGTCAAGGAGTGACTCCTTGTTCCTGACCCTGACCACGATGTCATCGACGTACACTTCCACTATGTCTCTAATGAGTTCTTCAAAAGTTTTGTACATAGCTCGTACAAAGGTTGAAGCTGCATTCTTGAGACCAAATGGCATGGCTGTATAATAGTACAATCCATCTACTATGATAAAACAGGTATGCTCTTCATCTCTCTTAGACATTCTGATTTGATGATACCCAGAATATGCGTCTAGGAAACACAGTAATTCACACCCGGAGGTGGAATCCACTATCTGATCTATTCTAGGTAGTGGGAATGGATCTTTTGGGCATGCCTTATTTAGTGTTGTGTAGTCGATACACATCTGAAGCTTCCCGCCGGTCTTGGGTACAACGACTGTGTTTGCCAGCCATTTTGGATGGAAGATTTCTCGGATGAATCCAGCTTCGAGCAACATCCTCACTTCTTGTCGAATGAAGTTTTGTCGCTCCACGGATTGCTTACGAGGCTTCTGGTGTATAGGTCGGGCATAAGGTAGATCTTTAGATTGTGCTCAATCACTTCCCTGGGATCCCAAGCATTTGTGACGGTTACCAGGCAAACACGTCGACATTAGCCCGGAGGAAAGTGATGAGCGTGAGTTCCTATTTGTCATTCAGTCCTCCCGATATACGGGTGGTTTGAGCGGCATCGGAACCGATTTGGACGACTTTGACGGGAATGTTGGTGTAGCCACTTGGCTGCACACAAGGTGCAGAAGTCGAGCTCGGCTGACGAATGCTCGGGGGTTTTGAAGCTTGTTCCTGCCTGGAGTCCTCCTCTTGCGCTGTAGTAAGCGCATGAAGTTCTTCCAGAGCAGTTACTCTGGCAGTACGATCTCCACGGATCCAGAGAACGCCAACTGGTTTTGGCATCTTTAACACCAGGTAGCCATAATGAGCAGCTGCCATGAATTTGTACAAAGCAGGTCTACCCAAGATGGCATTGAAGGGTAAGTTGATCTGAGCAACGTCAAAGACCAACTTCTCGGTGCGATACATCTCCTGGGTCCCAAAGTTAACAGGGAGAGTGATAGCACCGAGTGGGGTAATGGCTCCCGGACCTACTCCGGAGAAAGGTCGGGAGGGGTGAAGATCCGAAGGCCGGAGCTGAAGCTTGGTAAAAGCTTCGAAGCTTATGAGGTTGAGCCCCGAACCTCCGTCTACCATAATATGGTGGAGCTGGATGTTATTGATCGTAGGAGATACCATCAAAGGTAACTGGCCTGCTCCAACCATGCTTCGAGGGCAGTCCGAAGCATCAAAAGTGATGGTCGTGTCCATCCACTGCTGATGAGGCTCTGCCCTGCCTGCTGGAGCTACAGCAGCCATGTCCCGATGCATTGTCTTGAGGATGCGGCGGGAGGTGATGTCCCGTGATCCACCAAAAATGGTGTTCATGGTCTTCCGACACTCGTTGTCAGAGACGTCAGAATCATCGTCGATGGAGGTGTAGATGGCCTTCAGGACCTTTTTGGGGTCCTAAAAATCTAACTCCTCTTCAGCCGGAGCTTCGTCAACTTTTTGTTTTCCTTCCCTCTGTCGGAAAGGAGCTTCTTCTCGGCGCTTGTTGTAGCGCTCGGCAAGGTTTTGGACCTCCCGGCAGTCTTCCAAACTGTGGCTGTCCGTTTTGTGAATTGGACACCACACCTTGGGTTTGCCACCGTCTTCAGAAGACGGTCGAGGTCGCTTCTCGGGACGTGGCCCCCGGCCACCCGGAGCTGCAGCAGCTGCAGCATTAGATGCGCTGGCAGACAGCTTCTTCTTGCCGTTGGTCTTTTTCTTCTTCTTGCCACTCCCGGAGGTAGTGGCTTCACCTTTGGAGGATTTTTTGTGATCCTCCGAAGGTGGTTTGGAGTGCATTTCACGTCCCTCCGCAGCTCTGGCACATTTGTCAGCCAAGTTGAAGTTTTCCGTGACACTGGTGATCTCCTTGATCACCAGTTTCTCCAACATCTTCTTATCCCGTACACCCTGTCTAAATGCCACAATGACAGAAGTGCTAGAGATAGAGGGAATAATGTTTCAAACCTGAGAGAATCTCTGGATGAATGATCGCAGGGATTCTCCCCCTTTTTGCACGACTGCAAAAAGGTCCAGTTCAGTGCCTGGTCGGGTGTATGAACTCCCGAAGTTGGCGGTGAACTGCCAGCACAGCTCCTCCCAACTGTTGATGGGATTGGGTGGAAGGCTCATAAACCAGGAGCAGGCTGTCCTAGTTAAAGCCACTGGAAAATAATTGGCCATTACAGCCTCATTTCCTACAGCTGCTAGGATAGCAGTGGAGTAAATCTGGAGAAATTTAACGGGATTAATGGTCCCGTTAAACTTCTCTGGCAGGTGAGGCCGGAATTTCTATGGCCACCTGACCATACGCAGATGCATGGCTAGGGCCAAACAGCCTCCTCCTACTCCTTCAGGAGTAGGAATATCCTGAGCTTCTCGTCTTTCACGAGCGCGCTCAATATGGACTCGACCGTCTTGTTGACGGTATCGGCGATCAAGCTCCGCTCGGAGGTCATGAGTTGAAAGCCTTGACACCGTGTGAGTGCGCCATGCCCCGGAGGGCAACGACGTCACTTGCTGCGATGCAGCACGTCTCCTGTTGTTTTAAATGTGCGGACCCAGTCTGCCAGACAAGGTCTGTCGCTGCGACGGGGCCCGTCCTAAAGGAGGAGGACCTTGGTTGCTGATGCGGTCGGCTGCAGCTGCAACCAAGTGTTCCACATTGGCCCTCCACTACTCCATTGCATCCCGGGATGCGTCCGGAGGTGGTGGGCGCTGAAGAAGAGCACGAGCTGCATGGAGCGCGTGTTTCGGGTTGTCATGATTTGCCGACGCAGTGATGGACGCCGGTGCACCATCGCGCTGCCCAGCTTGATTTGCTGGTGGAGGCGGCGGTGATGGTAGCGTGACTCCTGCTAGAACTGAGGCTCCTGCCGGTGGCTGCATATTGGAGGGATTGCCCCCAATAGCTTGAACAGTAGGGTTACCGTTGGATGATCCAGCAGCTGAGTTCACCATTCTTGAAATCTCAGGCGCCCCCTACCTGGCGCGCCAACTGTCGGCGGTTTTGATCCGGCAGATCTCCCGACACTACTAAAGTGTTAGAGGAGTTTGAGGTTCAGTGTGGGCGCGCGGAGATTCAAGAAGGTGAAGTGTAATTGACATAGTAGACACGATGATTTACGTGGTTCGGGCCGCCTGAGCGTAATACCCTACTCCACGGGGTGTGTTGGTGTTGTATTGGATGTATGAGCTCAAAGTGAATTCAGAGTGTCGAGTGAGCGCGTAGCGTGTGTGCTCTATGTATCGTCGGCCTGTCCTTTTATAGTTCAAGGGCAGTCCGTTATAAGTTAGCCTGGCCTGACATGTGGCCCTGGTGGTTACTAATATTGATACACATTTGATGCGCTTAATGACCCTTAATAACCGAATTACGGGCTTTGATAGCACCGTTACTTGTAATTAAGGACGTCCGATCGTGTGTCATTAATATAGTATTAATGACACTTAATCGGGTCTTGAAGTCCTTGATTCCATTTGAAGATCCAGAGCCGTTGTGGAGTCTTTCGGAGGTTAGAGGATGAAGGTCCGACGGTTGGACACGTGGCAGCTCCGGAGCATACTGTGGGGAACAGGTAGGTCTGGTGCAACCTAACATGTGTCAGTTCCAGAGCTTCCCTCGGTCTGGGGTTAGGTCCGGTGGTGCCGCTATGGTACATAGCCCGGAGCTTCCCCGTTGTGGGTGGTAGCTCCGGTTTGATAGTACACGTGGCGACACTAGGACTAACCAAGTTGGGGAAGCGGGTCCGGTTATGTCTGCGATGTGGGCCTCCGAAGTTCTTCAGATGGAGTAGATGATATTCCCTCAAGATCTCTTCAATCCCAACGGGTATATGGTACCCAGGGTACCGACAGCGCCCATCATCAACGCGATGAAATGTCGATGGTGCCGCCACTTGGGAGGCATGAACCTCGCCTATGCTGCTACTGATTGGTGCTTGAAACAACCTTCCTTGTATGTCCTGCACACACGATAGAGTATGAATAATTTTGCTCGTCGACTACCTTTCCCTACTCTTTTAGTTTTGTTAAGTATTATGGTCCTGGGCTTGTACGCGGGGCTAGGCTAATTTGGTGCGTTAGCCCACGGGATCTGGCTCCTGCCTTACCCAGGGTGTGAGTTTTCTAGTCTCCAGTACTTATTCGTAGAGCTGGGAGGGTGAGTGTGTATGCTTAGGATATAGGACCAAACTAAGTAGGCGACACACCCTCGACCCCTGGCTCGGCGTAGGCCTTTTATGGGAGACCATCTGGCGCCACAGGACCTCAAGTAAGGAGGAAGCTGTGAGATCCTGAAACACGTTGCAGGTACGTCAAACTAGTCCACCTGCAGTAGGATTGCCTAACTCCTCCAGCGGCGATACATAGAAAAAAATTTATTGAGCATATGAAGATGATATGCAAAAAATGAGAATAATTTAATGATCATAAAATTAACAGGTAATTAGAAGAACATAAGAGAAGCACAGGGCAAGAAAGTGATGCTTTAAAATTGGCATTCATAGAAGGAGACGAGCTTTACAATAAGACAATGAACTCCTCCGGATTACAAGGGAGGTAGAGTGTACATGCTTCGGGTGCATGACCAAGCTAAGATGGCTAATCACTCTGACCTGACCCTCTCGGAGCTTGGTTACCCGGAGCGCTGTTCATAGACTCCATGACTCCCGACACTATCATACCATTATGCTAGGGTTAAAACATAATGAGGTGCTCTATGTTCCAAGAGTTGGAGATGGGATCTCCTTCCTCCGTGGCCAGGCAAACGCACCAGGGGTGGGATACCTGTGTCACTCAGTAGAGGCCCTCCAAGTTGGGGGAGAGTATATGCAACATTTCTAGAGAAAGTATGTGCCACAACACTAGGTCACCCATCTGGATCTCTCTACTCCACACAGACCATTCCTGGTAGCGACAGAGCACCCGCTGGTACCTTGCTTCGTTGACGGGGTCGGCATATTCATGCCGGTGGTGATCCTACGTGGTTTCATTGAATGTTCAGACCCTGAGGGAGCCCACAGCAATCAATGGGGGGAGGACGACCTTTGCCCCATACACCAGGAAGAAGGGCATTTCCCCCATGGCCCGGCTAGGTGATGTTCATCTTTCCCATAGCGCGTACGGGAGTTTGTCAACACACTTGCGACCATTTTTATCCAAGGTCCCTTATGTGCGTGTTTTCAGGCTCCTGAGAATCTCAGCTTTGCCCCTCTCTACTTGACCGTTGCTGTTTGGATGAGCCATGGACGCATAGCAAACTTGGACACCAAGGTCTTCGCAGTAGCGTTGGAATGTTGCGCTAGTGAGCTGGGTCCTGTTGTCGATGATGATCCTTGTTTGGGACCACAACCGGCAGACGATCGACTTGATGAACTTGACTATAGACTCCTTGTTGATGGTGACCACAGGGGCATCTTCTAGCCACTTGGTGAACTTCTCTATAGTGATGTAGAGGAACCATTACCCTCTAACGGCTCTGGGTATGGGCCCATGATATCTAGCCCCCTAACCACGAACGGCCAAAAGGGAAGGATCATCTGTACCATCTACGCTAGTGTGTGAATTTCCTTGGCTAGGAACTAGCACGCCTTGCACCTTTTCACCAGCTTGACGGCATCCTGGAGCATTTTAGGCCAGTAGAAGCAATGTCGGAAGGCCTTACCAACAAACGTGTGAGAAGACGCATGATTCCCACACTCTCATTCATGGATCTCTATGAGCAAGTCACATCCCTCCTCCTGGGTTATGCACTGCAATAGAACGCCGTTTGCAACCACGCTTACGGAGGTCTCCCTCAACTAACGTGTAGCGTTTAGCCACCCTCACGATCCGTTCAATGGATTCATGTTCTTTGAGAAGGATGTTGTCCTTCAAGTAGTCCTGGATCTTCGTGATCCTTGCATCGGGACCGTCCTGAGCTTCTAGACCTTAAGCGCCGAGTTGCACGAAGTCCCCTGTGATGCATACGATCCATGGCAGGCACCATGGTTGCAGGACCGTCGAGACTGCCAGCACTGAAGTGTTGGGCTCGCCTCCTTCACTAGGCTCGGCGGGGCTAGTAGTTGGTCGCCCCAACTTCCTGTCGGAGACACCCTTTGGGACTAGGGCCCCTTTGGATGTTATTGCTGAAAGAGCGTCAGCGACGGAGTTGTCGACATGTGGTACATGGCATAGGTACAGGACCTCGAAATCTGACTCCAACTTTTTGACATGCATCACAATTGACCTCGAAGCTGCTTGATGATTAGCTGACCAACATCTACTGGACGCCGAGACCATGCACAGCTGTTAGCCCGAAGATGAGGTCTTCGTACTCCACTATGTTGTTGGTTGCCTTGAGTCAAGGCGCACTGTGTATTTGGACTCTTCCTCCGTTGGCGAGAAAAGTAGTAGGCTGACTCCGACTCCCTACTTCCATGACGAGTCATTGAATAACAGTGTCTAGTGGGGTCTGATATGGATCGGGGCTTTGGGCTCCAGTTTGCCGATGTTGAGGTCCCCTAGATTGCTTGGTGAAGGTGTCAACTCTGCAACAAAGGCTTCCCAGTGCTTGACTCTTGACCGCATGCCACGACAAGAAATCGAGCTCAAACTATGCCGACTCCACTGCCCACTTAGCAACATTGCTGGTCACGTGGGGCTGCGGAGCATAGTCCCTAGTGGGAACAAGGTCACCACTGAATCCCTGTGTACCTGAATGTAGTGGCAAAGCTTCCTCGACGCGTTTAGCACTGCATATAGCAACTTATGTACTTCAAGCTACCTTGTGTTTTGCTTTGTGCAGGACTTCCCTGATGAAGTAGACTTGGCGCTGGATGGTTTGGACCTTACCTGGAGGATCTGATGTCTCCTCTTACATCTGCTCCAGGCCTAGGGGCTCCAGGTTCCCTAAAGCCGGGGCATCCTCTCGGGCTAGGACCCAGAGGCGTCTTGATCTCTGGGCCTCCCTTGGGGGGGGGGGGGGGGTGGCGGGCACCCTTCGGGGGCTGGGACCTGGAGGCAACTTGGTTGTCAGGCTCCCTACAGGATCCAAGCCCTAGGGCTCAAGACCGACCGCAGGGGCCTCAACCGCCCCTTGGGGCTGCTGGGGACCTGGTCACTCTACAACCAAGACCATGCTTACCACTTCTGTTGTGGCGGCGACGTAGAGGTACAGAGGATCTCTGGGCTCCGAAGCCACCATGATGGGTCGCGACGTGAGTTGTTGATTTAGCTCGCAGAATGCCTTCTTTGCTTCCTCAGTCTAGACAAACGGTTCAGACATGCGCAACAACTTGAAGAACAGAAGGGCCTGCTCAGCCAGTCTACAGATAAACCAACTGAGCGCTACGAGGCAACCCACAAGCATATGCACATCCTTGATGTAGGTTGGAGGCTGCATCAGCTCCACCGCCTTGATCTTCTGTGGGTTGGCTTTGATCCCTCGGTGTGAGACCAAGAAACCGAGGAACTTCCCTGCTGATTCCATGAACACACACTATTCTGGGTTCAGCTCTGTGCGTCTTGTCTATAGACGGTTGAAGACTAGGGTGAGATTGTCTCGCAATGATGCGTGTGTTTGAATCTGGACCCTGATGTCATTGACATACACCTCTACCAGGTCCCAAATGAGGTCCCTAAATGTTTTATGCATGGCTCATACAAAAGTAGGGAGGGCATTCTTAAGACAATCAGGCATGGAGACATATCAAAAGAGGCCATCTACTGTTATAAGCGCAGTGTTCTCTTCATCCTCTCTAGACATAAGTATTTGATTGAACTCTGAGTAAGAGTCTAGGAACCACATTAGATCGTAGTCCGAAGTATAATCTACAATTTGATCTATCATAGTAAGAGGAAAATGATCTTTAGGGCATTCCTTATTGAGGTTGGCGTAGTCGATGCACATTCAGATCTTCCCGTCAGCCTTGGGGGCCACAATAAGGTTGGGCAGCAACCTGGGGTGGTGGACCTCCCTTATGAAGCCAACATTGAGTAGCTTCTTGATTTCTTTGTTGATGAAGTTATGTTGCTCGATGGACTACTTTCGTGGCCTCTGCTGTGCTGACCGGGCGTTTGGCATTTATGATGACTGTCGGGCAAACACATCAACATTAGCTTGCACGAAGGTGGTGAGCACATATTCCTTTTTGCTGTCTAGACTCCTCACAATGCAGGTGGTCTGTGCAGCATCAGAACCGATCTGGATATCTATGATGAGTACGTCGTCGCTATTAGAGGGCTGCACACGGGGTGCAGCAATGAAGTCGCACTGGCGTGAGCTTGGTGGAGGCTAACTTGGTCCAGCACTGCCCAGGGCTAGTGTTGGAGCTGTAGTAAGTGCTTGGAGCTTCTCCAAGGCTGACACCGCAGCACTGCGGTCTCCGTAGATCTTGAGGACGCCGGAGGGGGTTGGCATCTTCAAGACGGGGTAGCCGTAGTGGGCTACGACCATGAATTTGTATAGGGCTAGCGTGCAGATGATATCATTGTAGGGGAGGCTGACCTCCGTGATGTCAAACAGAATGTTCTTTGTCCTGATGTTCTCAGGTGCCCCGAAGTTCACCCGGTGGTGGAATTTGTCTTACGAGATGATGTTCCCCAGTCCCACCCCTGAGAACGGTCTCAATGGCCGAGCTTGGACACTAGGATCTATAGGTTGTCGAAGGCTCCGTGGGTGATGAGGTTGAGGTCGGCACCGCCATCTATCAAGACATGGTAGAGCTTGATATTGGCGATGGTGGGGGCGATGAGGAGGGGCGGGAGCTTGGCTCCCTCCATGTTCTCGTGGCAATCGGAGACGTCGAAACTGATTGGTGTCTCCATCCACTTGTGGTGCGGCGCTGGAGTGGGGGTAGGAGCTACCGAGGCCACCGCCTGGCGTAGGGTATTGACCGTTGTCAGTACTCTGCAGACCGTTTAGCCCCTCGTTCAAGCTAGAATAAGCTCTGGACCCGACCTCACATTTGATGCAGACTCCGGGGCTGCCTCGCATCCTCTGGCTTTGGGCCCTTGGTCCCACCGAGGAGGGCTCCGAAGCTACAACGCGTCCTCCAGCTTCAGGCCCTTGCTCCCACCGAGGAGGGCTACGAAGCAGCCATGCATCCTACAGCTCCGGGCCCTTGCTCCCACTGAGGAGGGCTCCAGAGCTGCCATGTGTCCTATGACCTGCAATGGGCTGTGGGACATGAAGAGTAACAGATGCTGCATTCTGTCCAGTCGTGCATTGAAAGGCAGGTGCGGCGCACGCCCCTTGTGTCTAATCACATAGCAGTGAAGGCGCCGTAGGATAACCCCAAACTTCCAAGTGGGTAGCTTGCGACAACAATACGGATGGGACATTCTCTGTCATCATAAACGACTACGCAAAGCCACTGGCGACCAACGTGGCAAGACGGCGGGTCTTCAAGCTACAGTCAGAGGTAGTGTACGCAAGAAGCCTTAGATCTTGTATAGGATAAGATCACTCTGGAGCCACCTGTCGGGCCCTAGACCCAATTTTTAAGTTGTCCAACCTTTACTATAAAAGGATCGGGCAGCTCATGTTACTAGGGGGCCTCTCTGGTTCGACTAGGAGCTCAACTCCTGCACACTCAACACACACATTCACACTAGCAATACATCTCACACTATGGAGTAGGGTATTACACTCCGGCGGCCCGAACCATGTATAACCACCGTCTCACCACTTCTCACTCCTACAACCTCGCCTGAGGACTAAGACCTGTCGATCTATAACCTCCGTGACTGCTCGCATAACAGGTCTGAGGGAAGTGTCGCAAGAACACTTCAACATTTGGCACGCCAGGTAGGGATCTTTTTCTCTCTCAAGATGTTGGGCCTTCACCGTAATGGGTCCTACCATCGACGTCTTCTCGCATTCATGGTGGGCTCCGCCAGAGCATCCAGCTCCAACACCCCCAGGAGGCCCGCTGTCGATGTTTCTTAGCATTGATGGTGGGTGTCACTGGAGCATATAGCTCCGACACCACCCAGAAGGCCGGCTGTCAACATTTATTAGCGTTGATGGTGGGCGATGCCAGAGCATTCAACTCTGGCACCACACATGAGGACCACCGTTGATGTTTCTCAGCATTAATGGTATGCGACACCAGAGCATCTAGCTCCGACACCACATAGGAGGCCCGTCGTTGTCGCTTCTTAGTGTTGATGGTGGGTGACGCTGGAGCATCCAGCTCTAGCACCACCCAGGAGGCCTGTCATTGATGTTTCCTAGCATGGATGGTAGGCACTGCCAGAGCATCTAGCTCCAGCACCGCCTAGGAGGCCCACCATTGATGTTTCTTAGCGTTGATGGTGGGTGCCACTGGAGCATCCTGCTCCGGTACCACCCAGGGCGCCCACCATCGATGTTCTTCTTGTTGATGATGCGCACCACCAGAGGGCCCACTGGCGACGTTCCACATGTTGAGGGTGGACGCCGCCTCGGTTCGATGGCTACTTCATCGCCATCACCGCCGGAGACTTCTTCGATGACGACCATGCGTCTCAATTAAGGTTTGGTGCTCGTCAACGAGCCCACCGGCGTCAACCACCCAAGCTTATGCGCTCCGCCGAGGTCCTGGCGATGATATCTTAGGACTATGTTGGAGGCGTGCCAAAAAAGTCGGCCACACCTACCAGGGAACCTCTAAGGGGTCCATGGGCAGGACGTCAAGCGGCTTCAAGTCGCAACAGCAACAACGACGCCGTCTGCTGCTAGTGCGGGCAGCGTGCGGGTCTACTTAAGGTACCTATGGCGTATTCGGGGTTTTTCAGCGGTCCTCTATTTTGTGATCCTATGGTGCAAGAATGTCTCCACATTGAAAGGGCAGTATGTACAGCCTGCTTAGCTTGGTTTCGTACCCTAAGTGTGTGCACTATACTTCCCCAGAGCTATGGCTGAGTACTGGGGTCAGACGTCATACACCCTGAACAAGGTGGGAGTCGAGAAATTTGTTGTCTTTTCGTTATTTTCTTGCTTGGGGCCTCGTGGTGTTGAATGGTCCCACCCCTGAAAGGCTAACGCTAGCGGGAGGTCCAGAGTGTACAGCATGATTAGCTTGGTCTTGCACCCTAAGCATGTACACTTTGCCTCCCTAGTGCAGCAGTTGAGTACTAGGGGCCGATCAGCTCATACTTCTTATAATGCTAGCAGGGGGTCCAGAGTGTGTAGCCTGCTTATGATGGTACTGCACCCCATGTGTGTACACTCTGCCTCCTTAGCACTACGACTAAGGTCCCGTTTGGTACGGTTCCAGATTCACAAAGAATCGAAAATAGTTCCATTTCAACTCAGAAACGGTTTCAGACTATGAAACAGAAACACTTTAGAAACCGTTTGGCTAACATTCATGTTTCAGTTTCAATAGAGTGGAGAGAAAAAATAATTTGATTCATTTACCCATGGTTGTTTTCTGATTGTTGTTTATTTATGTCTGGTTTTTATGTGGCATGTACTCTTATGTTGACAAGAAACATTAAAAAGAAAATACATATTGGATGTTCCCATGATCAGTACGTGTGTACTTACCGGTACAAAACATGCACAAGTACAAAAGCTCACTAGTAAAACCGCCATCACTTCCTTCTGGTCATAAACAATATTTTATGATCACTAGTACTTGTCAGGCAAATGCAGGTTGGCCATAAATAAATATTGATATTGATAACACAAATTTCAAAATCTGGGTTTTATTAAAAAGAATCAAATATGAATTGACCTAAATGCAGGTGGTGGCAAAATTTCGTAATTTTTCTAGAACTTGGACACGATTTACAATTGATTGAAGTGCTCCAAGGTGTGAAACACCTTTTCAGTTGTTTCACCTCCTTAGTTCAAAAAAGCGAATCGTTTCAAGGTGTTTCTACCCCTAAAACGTTTCTCCTTTTTACTGTTTGGAACAGTTTTAAGTGATTCTACCTAGAATCAGAAATGTTTCTACCATCCAAACGGGGCCTAAGTACTGGGGGGCTGAACGACGCATACTCTTGAGAAAGCCAATAACCATAACCTGGATAGTGTCACACTGTTTTTCCATGTTCATTTTACACATTAATTTTATGTTCATGAAGTTATGCTCATTTTTGCATATTGCCTGTCATATGAATGATCACTCTTTCCCTGTCTTATCCTAGTCGATGTTATGCTATCCTATTAAAGGCGAGCCCACATGAGGTACATGCAATGTGTTTGTGGTCCAAAGGTCGTTTTATTGTTCGGGGCCACAGTGCTGAATGGTTCTCACGCCTGAAAGGCTAATGCCGAGCTGGAGGTCTAATGTGTGCAACCTTCTTAGCCTGGTTCCATATCCTAAGCCTATGCACCTTGCCTCCCAGTGCTAACAGCTGAGTACAAGGAGCCACACGTCTCATGCCCTAAGCAAGAAATCGATCATACCCTGAATGCTGCCACACCGAATTACCCATGGCATGTATTCTAGCTAAGAATCATAGGCCATAAAAAACTAAAGAGTAGGGAAGTGGTGACGTGCAAGAAAAATTAATTTTTGTCTATCGTGTGTGCAGGACATACAGGGAGCCGCCGTCGATGTTCTACATGTCTGCGGTAGGTGCCATCGAAACTTCTCTGAGCTCTGGCGTCTCCCAAGGTGGCCGCTGGCATCACTTCTCCGAGTTCCAACGCCCCTCAAGGGTGCAGCCAGCAACGTCGAAGCTTCTCTGAGCTCCAGCGCCCTCTTGGGGGGCTCGTCACTTCTCTGAGCTGAAGCGCCCTGAAGGGGGCACTGGCGTCACTTTTACAAGACAAGATGAAGGCACCACCTGTGGGATCGTCACCTCTCCCGAGGTGGGCCCGGTGGCCCCCATCAGTACACTGCAGACCGGGTACCCCCGCATACAAGCTAGAAGAAGATCATGACCCGACCTCCCCCTTTGAGGCGAACCCCGAGGTTGCCTCGCATCCTCCGGATCTAAGCCCTTGCTGCCTCCAAGCAGGGCTCCAGAGCTGCCATGTGTCCTCCAGCTCCGGACCTTTGCTCCCACCGAGGAGGGCTCTGAAGCTGCCACGCGTCCTCCAACTCTGGTCCCTTGCTCCCACTCAGGAGGGCTCCGGAGTTGGGCCCTGAAGACTAAGAGACAGTGTGTTCTATCAAGTCGCGCATTGAAGGCGCGCGCCTTCCCTGGGTGCACAGGTGTGGCACACGCCCGTGTCAGGTACTGATGTATCCTATCACATTGTATTTAAGGCGCCGCAGGGCTACCCCACTGCCAAGTGGATAGCTTATGGAGAAAAGACGGATGGGACATGTGACACCCGGTTCCGAAAATGAATCATGCGTGATTCATATGTGTGCCCAGGATGTTTAACACACATACACAAGTGATTCACAAACGATAAACAGATTACAACCATGTCTCAAATAATAAAACTAATAATAGTACATCATTACAAACCAAATAGTCAATACAATCTTTATGAAACAGAAGCGGAAAAACTAAACACTAATGACTCCAAACTTCATAGGCAAGCTTTACGGCAACACGCGTGCCTAGTACTCCTCAAATACCTTCTGGTACACCATATTGTCGCCTGCGTCTGAATTTGTTGGGGTAGTAGCAAGGGCGAGCACAAGTCGTACTCAGCAAGTGTAGGAAAGTATGACATGGAGCTTAGACAAGGATAGATAATAAACAATGGCTAATTGCATAAAAGTACATTCAAAATAGTTAAAAATGCAATTATATGAACATTAAGTGATGTCCTTCCCAAAATAACCAAAATAACATTAATTTCAACTTAAATACAATATCAGCAATAATAATCCATATCCAACTCTTAATTGCTCATATGTCTCATTTTCATCAATTCCATATACCAAATCCAATTAATAAACCATTACCAATTCCCAATTCAATTCCAACAATTAATCCTTATTAAAGGTCCAAATTCTAATCTTTTGAGGGTCCAGGTTGTTCATAACCGGGAGCACGGCTATCATGATAGTTTTAGACACACTCTGTAGAGGTTGTACCACTTTACCCACAAGTTCGTGATTTCATCACCTTTCAATGACTATATAATCTCAATTATGTCATCTCACACTTCCTTAGGTGTGTGGCCAAGAGATCACAAAATAGCCTTTACAAAGTGATTAGTAGCATATTTAGACCCCACTGAGGTTTCACCGGTGGTGATGTATCCAACTGAGCACATCCAACCAAGGGACCCCTCTCAATCCATTAGGATCCCAGGGTAGTCCCACCAAACTCTACAAACCCAACTGACTACCCCTACCCTGAGCATTCTTAATGGTTTAAATAGTACTAGAACCACATTAATTAGTCAGCTAAGCCACACCATAGTTGTCCCCGTGGTGGCACTGTAAATCCTGGATGGTTGCTCCACGAACCAGTCCATAGATCTAAAGCAAGCAAAACCACCGAAAAGTCCAACCCATTCCACATTACCAACTTGCTTAGATCCCTTGGCACCAAGTTACTAAAGAGTCATTATCATTAATTCTCATCATTCACATGTTAAATAGTTCATAATCATGTAGTATGAGTGTTTCCCAAACTCTATTGAGTATAGCGATGCAAAAGTGTAAATTACCCTTCCCGACTTCCTACATAGTGATCAAGCGACAAGGGTAGTTATACAAAAGTAGTAAACTCCTACAATTGGGTTTTCCTATCATTTTGACATAAGCATGCAACTTTGCAATCACAACATTTAAAAAAAAGAATCAAAATGATGTAGGACACTTGCCTTACTCTTGAGTTTGGTTTGGATTGAAGGCTTCGAAGTACCGGTTCTGTATGTCCTCGAAACCACTCTCTACAGCGTGACCTTCTATTCCGCGTGACAAACATGCAAAAACAACATTCCAATCAATAAATGCTCATGTATTACTCAATACGCCATGACATGCATGATTAATGCAATTGTGAGGTAAAACTTGTTAATGAGTTACTATTAATATTTACTAACTAGTTGCAAATAGTTTTTAACATGTTTGGAATATATTCGAGTCAATTTGGAACTAATTCAGCACTTAACAGATTCAGACACCAGACAAGTCCCGTATAGCGGCCGGACTAGTCTGGCCTATATAGAACTACAAAGTTAGGGTTTTCTTATCATGAGCGTTTTTAGATTAAATTCTCGTGGAAAATTGAATGTAGAGGGTGTACCACGTGTCTAGAGATCCAAGGGTCGAAGATTGGGTGCAACACTTGAATCTTGACGTCTAGGGTTGGTAAAGATGACTTGATGAAGGTTTGATGATGAAGATCGTCAATTGTCGAAATGTTGACAAAGATAGATCTTTATTGGTCCTTCTCCCACTTCTCCTCCTCCTCCTTACTCTGTGGCTTCCTCTTGATGTCGAAGCAAAGCTAAAGGCGGCAACGAGGGTTTTTCTCAAAGGTTGAAGAGGTGAGGGTATTGGGTTGTTTATAGAGGGGTAGAGAGGTAGGGTTTTTGGGTGAATTCCAAGTGAATTTTAGTGGGGGTGTGTAGGGGCTGAGGTGGGGTCCACTTAGGCTCCTTTGAGGTTGGACACGAAGTTCTTGGGCCCAATTAAGGCAATTACCCAATAACCAATTGTGCAAGAATATTAGAGTCCGAGTGGAATTCAGCAGGCCGGACTTGTCCGCAATAGGGTCCAGACAAGTCCATTGTGGAACAGAAACTATTTCGGATAAGTCCAGTATGTGTGGCTGGACAAGTTCGGGTTGGCCGAATATGGTTGATCCGGACTGAAATTTAGACAAGATCGGACTAGTCTGCTCAAAATCTAACAAGTCCCGAAAAACATCAGAACCGGATTAGTCCGTGCATCGTGCCAGACAAGTTCGAGCTCTTTAGAAGACTGAATTTTCTAAATAGAAGGGGAATACCAGACTAGGCTGGGGTTATGGCTGGACAAGTCCCCACCCTAAAAGACTTAAATTCCTGATTAAGCCTAAATTCATCTTAAATCTTGTTCCTAATAGGTTTGCTTTATGTTAACATGTATGAGGATGCATGCAATGCATTATGTATGAAAATGAGGGTGTTATAGGACATTCCATGTCATCATCAATGATGACACATAGCCACTGCCGACCGACGTGGCAAGACGGTGGGTCTTCATGTCGCAGTCAGAGGTAGTGTACGCAAGATGCCTTAGATCTTGTATAAGATAAGATCACCCGGGGCCACTTGTCAGGCCAAGGACCCCACTTTTAAGTTGTCCGGCCTTGATTATAAAAGGATCGAGAGCACCCATTATTGGGGGGCCTCTCTGGTCCGCTGAGACTAGGAGCTCAACTCATACACACTAAACAAAGGCATTCAGACCAGCAATACAATCCACACCATGGGGTAGGTTATTATCCTTTGGCAGGTCGAACCACGTATAACAACCATCGCACCATCTCTCACTCGTGCAACCTCGCCCAAGGACTAAGCTTTGCTGATCAAAAACCTCCAAGGGCTTCTCGCATAGCAAGTCCGGGGGAAGTGTCGCAAGAACACTTTAACACCCGCTTTCTAGGACGCGGGGTATGAAGACCCCTCGTAGATGACGTGCAATGTCTTGCATCGCTCGTGTTCGTTGTCGGAGTCAGAGTCTTCATCCTGTTAGACCGCCTTAACAGCTCGTTCTGGCTTCTAGTACTTCATTTCCACGTCTTTGTCGACCCTCAGGTCGACCTTCTGTGGCTGGTTCTTGCTGCTGTCCACAGGCTTGATATTTACCATTGCGGTGAAAGCGCAAGCACCTTTTTCCGAGGAAAAAACCCCTACCCGGCGCACCAAATATCGAAGTGTTTCTGCGACACTTCCACTGGATCTACTTTGGGAGAAGCCCGCGGAGGTTCTTGATCGGCGGGGGCTTAGTCCTCAGGCGAAGCTACGCATATGAGAGATGGGTTAGATAGTGGTTGATGAGGACATCACAACAGCAGACACGCACATTGAACTACAAGGACCAATCATAAGAGCACGAGTGCGGTTACTAAACTAGCATGTGAACTCGCTCCTAACTACCAAACCATGTGAATTTGAAAATGGATTGCCATGTAATGATTTAATTGTTATTAGGAACAATGGATAAGATCAAAAGGTGAGGGGAGGAGGCCTTGGGAACATGGAAAACCAGTTGGGACGTCCACAAGTTGATGGAATCAGTTTACAACTCGGCCTCGAGTTCAAATCAGAATCCAAGAGCAGTCCACATTAAAACGGACGTCCAGGATGCATACGGACTCTGTTTTTGACATTCTACATATGCACAGAAAGAGGAGAATATAAGATTTACAATGGCTCTGGCCCCACATCAAAATTTTTTTGGAGTCGTCCGAAATCATGGAAACAAGTCAAGTCGAGATTCCTGTTTGGTGCTCTTAAGAAGACTGAATTTATTGAATAGAAGGGGAATACCAGACTAGTCCGGGGTTATGGACAGAAAAGTCCGCAGCCTGACAGTCTTAAATTCCTTATTAATCCTAAATTCATCTTAAATCTTGTTCCTTTTAAGGTTGCTTTATGTTAACATGTATGAGGATGCATGCAATTCATTATGCATGAAAATGAAGGTGTTACAAACCTACCCCCTTAAAATGAATCTCGCCCTCGATATTCGACGTGGAAGGAAGGATATAGAGAAATTCCTTCTATACTGAATCCTTCCTTGTTTGTAAATTGCACTATCCGAGTGGCACACTGAATTACTCCTTTATGCTTCCTTAGCCAATCCATTCCAAGTTTTATATCCAAGCATTGTGAATTCAGAACTATAAGGTTGGCAAGGAAATGTACCCTCTTATCGAAATGCTTACTTTTGGACATACTACATTCGTCCTCATCTCTCCTACATGAGATTTAACCAACAAGGTATACCTCGGGTATGATATAGGCATGCTATGCTTTGCAACATACTTTGACGAGATGAATGAATGGGATGCTCCAGAAATGAATAATATAGTTGCGGGGTTGGAATTTGCGAGGAACATACCAATAACAACATCTTCAGCCTGCTGAGCCTCTTGTGCAGATACATGATTCACCGGAGAGAAATTTTGCAGTCCTCGGTTGCCTTGAAATGCTCCTCCATTGGGCCTTGGATTCTGCCTTGGAACATTGTTCATTTGACCTTGACCTGATCTTGGGCATTGATTTGCAAAATGTCTCGCTTGGCCACAAGTATAGCAGGTCTTTTTACCCGTGGCGCCAGCAAACTTAGGGCGAGGTTGGTTTTGAGTGTAGGCAGGCATATTTGGGTGTAGAGCGGGCTGCATAGGTAAGCGAGGTGCTTGCATGTGCGGGCATTGCTGCATTGGTTGTTGCAGTCGCGGTGGATATGAAGGACGATATACAGCAGCAGGCGGGTTGTAATATGGTACAACAGGCGGTGCATAGCGAGGACAGACATTGCTTCATTGCGGCTGTCCCTGATATGGCATCTACCTCTTGTGATCTAGCTCTTTCTCTCGAATCTTGTTCTCAACCATAATGGCCTTGTCAACCAGCTTCTGAAAATTTGCATAGTCAACAATGATCAACTAAAGTTGAATTTCATTGTTGAGGCCCCTCATGAACAGATACTTCTTCATGCTATCAGTGTTGATGTCCTCTGGAGCATATCTAGACAGTTTAGTGAATTTATTGATGTACTCACTCACACTCATCCTTCATTGCCTGAGGTTTTCAAATTCTTGTCTTCTCAGTATAGTAACTCCCTCTGGCACATAATGAGAGCGAAACTTCTCCTTGAATTCAGCCCAAGGCGTTGCATAGAGATTCCCACCAATCTGCAGCAGCTCGTATCAACTAGTGTGAGGGAAAAAGTACCTTCTCTCTTTCATTGAACTGGACCATAGCAAGTTTCTTCTCTACGGACTTTAGCCAATCATCAGCTTCCATAGGGTCTGTAGCATGAGCAAAAGTAGGCGGCCTGGTCCTCATGAACTCTCCCAAATTGTTGTGGGGTGGCGGGGGTGGTGGTGGTGGCGACATGTGAGGCTTATTGTTGTTGCTAGCTTGCAGTTGTCTGATTGTATGTATCATAGTCTGCATGAGCTGGTTCTGCATAGCCAACAACTGCTCAAGGTTGATAGCTCCATGCGCAGGTCCCTGGTTGTTCTGGGGCCCTCATTGTTCTCCTCCTCACCATTGGCATTCCTTTGGTTCTGAGTCCTCGACTTCTGTTGGTGAAAGAATAGTAGAGACAGAAGAATTTATAGTTTGAAAAGAAACACCCCAACTATATGCATCAAGGTGTATGTAACTAACAACTCCTTTATTAATACTAATAACCCTATTAGAGGGTGTGGACAAGAATCCCACAACTCTCTACTATGTGAGGATTTGGACAAAATGCTAGACGTCCCACAACTTGCACCCAGCACACAAGCACATGCACACACCAAGAAAGTTCAGCACACCACACTAAACACAACTAAAAAGATTTAAACGCCTTTCTATCTTCTAAACAAGAGACCTAGACTTAATTTTGTGAGCCGTGGTTGTCCTTGTCGCGAGGTGGCGAAGGCGACAACAGTAGCGAGGCATATATGGGCGCACGCCAGGATGAGGTGGACATCCATGTAGGCGCTGGAGAGGTTGCTACACCTTTGATGTCCACAGTGGTATGTACTTCTTCTTGCTTCTCCATGACAAACGACTTCCTACAGAGGTAACAGATCTCTTCCATGCCATCAGCACAGCGATTTCCCAACTCCACCATTATTTCCTGAGATCTATCAATGGCATGAGAATTGATTTGAGCTCCATCTTGCGGACTTAATACTTCCCTTGTTCCCTTCTTGGGTTGCGGGTGTAGTGCCGAACTAGTACCTCCAACCTGCTCCCGATAGATGTGGCATAATCTAGTAAGTGCGTTCCCAGCGACATCATCAATAGCTTGCTCCCTGGTGCTTCTCCATGTGGATGCAATGTGTCGGGTGACCACCTCATTTTTGGCAAGAACAGTAACTTGAGCCCTCCATTCTTCACGTCCATGGCGAGGAATCCTCTTAAAGTAGTACTCCTGGTGCATCTTGTATAAATAAAGGAACTCCTTCAATTGGCTAGCTGCAAATCCTCCATCATTGCCATCAGAACAGAATTCTTGGGCATCACGGTAAACTATGCATTTGTCCTCCTTTCTAGCTTTACTATGTTGTGATGCATTCCTTTGGGCTTCCGTTACTTCTTCTTGTGCAGCGGTTCCCTTCTCTTCCTGAGGTTCATCTTCACTCCCCTCATGTGCTTCACCTTCCTCTTCATCGCTACCATAGAATTCCACCATTTCAGGGTCTTCCTCTTCCTCATCATTATCATAGGACTCCACCATTTCAGGATCTTCCTCTGTCATGTTGGAGTGTTTATGCTCAACTTCCTTTGTGGGGGAATTCACTTCTTCCTCCTCTTGGGCTGGTTCCATGCGAGGCCTAAGCTTGCTTTGAGGGGTGGCAGACGAGCTCTCTTGCGGGCTGTCATTTTGGTGTGAGCCATCTACAAGAAAACATAAGAAAAATAGAGGAAAAACACAAATATCAGTTCTAGAATTGCAGCAGCCATAAATTAAGATTAGAGTATGTGTATTTGCTCAAAATGATGGAAAAGTGGCAAAAATTGCAGCAGCAGCAAAAACACAAGTTTTCCCCACTTTATATAGCTAGTGGAAGGCAAAATAGTGCAAAACAAGAAAATTTTGAATAGGAAAAAAGTCCTAAGTGGTTTTTGGTGTCCATTATAACTAGGATTGCATCCTATGGTCAAACACAGCTCTGATACCAATTTGTGACACCTGGTTCCAAAAATGAACTAAGCGTGATGCATATGTGTCCAGGATGTTTAACACACATACACTAGTGATTCACAAATGATAAACATATTATAACCATGTCTCGAATAATAACACTAATAATAATATCTCATTACAAACCAAATAGTCTCGAATACTATAGGATCGAAGAGCACATGAAAAGCTACCAGAGGGGGGGTGAATGGTAGATTAAAAAAATCTTACGCAGCGGAAACAATTAAATCCCAACCCCTTCGGCAGAAAAACGATCTGTTAAATAAATCATGTGTGAGACTAATATAAATGTGTTTCACCGTGAAAAAAAGTTATGGTTATCATAGATAATCAAGTCACGAAGATGACACAACAAGAATCACTCAAATCCGTCGAGAGAAACTCAAGTTACGATCGAAAGATCGAACAAAGGTCAATTTGTCCTACCCGAGAAAAACAGTTCTGGAACACTACAAAGAAACTAGTGTAGATCAGAAACCACAAATCCAATGACCGTGAAATTTCACAGATGATAAAAAATCAAGTTTTGAAGACAACCCAAAAAGAATCACATCAATTGAATCTGTAAAAATCGAGTTATGCTAAAACCACCAAAACAAGGTAGTGCAGTGCAGAAACTCGACGAGAATAACTTGTCTGGAACAAGTCGGACGAACAAGGCACAAAAGTTCCTTTGAACTACAAATTTTATTCAATGGAAAACAAGAGGAACAGCCCAAAAGTCGTCCACCACGAGCTCTGGCCTCCCTTGCTTATATAACCAGCCCTTAGGCCAACCCAAACCTAACTAGGACTCTAATCCTACTCAAGTCACGAATCGAATCTTTCCATAACTGCTCAAGAATCTTCTATACGTAGATAGAAGCAATCTTAAGACTTCCATACACATCAGGAACGTATCCCACATTCCTAAAATAATCCAATTTCGTGACCGATGTTGATGGCTCTTATATACTAATTTCATCCGTCAATTTAACTCAATTATGTGAAGGATTTGTCATTTCTTGAACACATCACCTTTCTACCAAACCCAATTCCACTTGGACTTGGAGAAATATGTGTATGCAGCATTTTATGCTGGAAATGAGGAAATGTAGAGGGATCAATCCTATAAAATATCATCCCAGCCAATTAGGCGACGACACGTGGAATCCCATGATTCAAATGGCCCACAAACAGAAGTATCCGAGGAGATCCAACGGTGTATCACCCATATACATCAAGGGGGCCCACCTGGCAGCCACCTGGAGGAAGCACTCCATGTTTGGAGTGCTGACCAGGTCGGCCGAAACAGCGGTTCGGCCGACCCGTTCCTGGCGCCAAACGCGGTCAAACAACGTGTGTTGGCTCCTCCTGGCTTGAAGGAGTCAATGGTGACTGATTTGCGCGCTATTGGTGGCGGGAACTGATCTCAACACTAGTATAAATAGGACCACCTACCCCTCACTTCAACACAAACCACTTGAGCTTCATCTCTATTGTATACACTATCATTCGTAGTCTAAGAGGAGTTAGGTTGTAGAGAGATAGTCTCTAGTCCCAAGTCCAAATTGGGAAAGGAGTAAGGAGTCTCTCTTCCCATTCCTACATTGTAAAAGGTATGACTCATGTATTCTTTCTTGTATTTCTGACTTCATGCATAATAAAGATAGTATCTTTAGTCTCTACTTATACATATACTTGGGCAAAGCGTTTCTTGTTTGATTTGTGGAGTCCATGTATGTGGAAGGTATAACTTCTATGACTATTTCATCATGAACATATCTCATTATCATAGAACCTATAGACCCCCACTATTGTGTAGTTAATTATAACATAACTAGGTTAGTACGGATAATTATGTTTTGTGTCAACATTGGTTCTATGATGATTAAACTCATTGCCTTTGGATGGATTGTGCCTAGGCTCTTAAGGTAATTACTTAATATGCTAGCATGGTGCTAGGATAGCTAAGTAGCATTGGATGTCTCGTAGACCCACGGGTTGAAGAGGTAGGCAGTAGGTGGTGATAGCCCTATCTGTCCTTTGTAACCCTCCACATTTGGCTAAGCCACAGGCTCTTGGCGGGAGTCGCCCTAGTATTACTAGGGTAAGCCCGTGTCTGATGTGTTGAACAACATAGCATAAGTATTTACTATTGACCTAGCTTATGGATAATTATTTTGGACTATGTATATGTACAATAGAGCATAGTAGGAGTATCTCCATAACTCTCAACCTTAACTAACCTCTAGGATCCTCTTATCCCCCTTAGACTTGAAAGCTTTTGTGTGTGTCACACTACCTCCACTATTATTTTATCCATCCTTACTAGACTCTTACCTAGACCTTTCTACCCTTTCCACTTGATGATTGTTATATCTCTTCCCTGCCTTCCTTTGGGATCAAATAAATGACACCCTTTGGGATACTCTTAATGGGGAATGCTACACTGATACCTCCATGCGCTTCCGGAATTCACTCTGTAATCCAATAGAACCATTAACAAGCATTTCTGACTCATCAGTTGGAAATGTTTAGTTAATGGTGCATAAGAAATACCAACCAGCATTTCTGGCGCCATTTTCGGGGATGATTTGTTAGTATATCTTAGGAGCCATCAACAAACATTTTTGGTGCCATTGCCGGGGATGATTTGTTAGTATATCTTAGGAGACGTCAACAAGCATTTTTGGCGCCGTTGCCGGGGAAGGAAAATAGATATATAACATAACTAAGTGAATAGGATAGAACCCTGGGTAGGACTGTAGTAGGATAACCATTCTTTGTTTTCGCATTTATTTTAAATGTGAAAACAGGGTAGTGTATGTATGGTTTCCGCCTGCCGGAAAACATTGTTGAAGATCCCGAATCTCTTCTGAGAGACCGACCCCGTGTCGTTACTCCTCAGAAGATTCGAGCGGCAAAGCAAGAAAGCATTTTTGCACCAACAATCCAAATGCCAATGGGCCAAAAGACTCTTCATAAGTTCTCAGCTTCCTCTGAAAACAATGTGCCTATTGGGCCCACTGTTAACAAGGGAGATGTGAACTTCGAGATCAAAACTGGTCTTATCACTATGCTGCAAGCCAACCCATTCTGTGGGAAGGCTAACGACGATGCAAGTGCTCACCTGCAACAATTCCTCGAGATCTGCAGCACTTTTAAGATCAAGGACGTGTCTCCGGATGCAGTCCGTCTGAGACTGTTCCCGTTCTCTCTCCTTGGGAGATCAAAACAGTGGTTCTACGTGAACCGAAGTGCTGTAGACACTTGGGAGTAGTGTTCTATGGCATTTCTTGCCAAATTCTTCCTGTTGGGCAAAACCAATACCCTGCGTGGAAGGATTCCAGCTTTCAGCAAGAGCTCAAGGAATTTATTCCCGAGGCATGGGAAAGGCTTCAGGAGTACATCCTAGCCTGTCCCCACCATAGGATGGATGACTGGCTTCTTATTCAAAATATCTATAACGGGTTGATCCCATCAGCTCGTGACCATTTGGATGCTACTGCTGGAGGAGCCTTCTTCTCATTGATAGTGCCAAAAGCTAAAGATCTTATTGAGAAGATGGTGTCCAACATGGTATGGAACGATGAGCATCTCCATACCCGACAGCGAGACATGCACACCTTGAAGAAGATGGACATGATTGTTGCAAAATTGGACCTCCTAATAAAGAAAATTGATGGACAAGCCAGTGGTGAAGTGTCTGGTAATGCCTATGCCCTAGACTCTCACATCACGTGTGAAGTCTGTGGCAACACGGGTCATATGGGCAATGATTGCCCAGAAACTCGTGAGGATGCCCTATACCTTGCCCACGATGGAAATTTCAACAACAACAATGGCTATCGTCCAGGAGGTCAAGGGTGGGGTCAACAACGCCCATTCTTTCAAGGAGGGCACAACAACAATGGCAAAACTAGAAATCAGCCCAATTTGAGAGAACCTGCCATTAGCCATCTCAAGATCAATGATGCCCTATCCAAGAAGTTGTCAGCTAATGACAAGACCCTAGAGAATATCAATGCAAAGATGGAAGGACTATCCTCAGCCTTCAAGCATCAACTGAGCTTCAACAAGGTGCTCGAGACTCAGTTGGCTTAGCTGGTAGCTGCTATTCCTCCGATGGAGAATGGCAAGATGCCAAGCCAGCTAGAATACCCGACGGAAAATGTCAACATGATTTCCGTACGAGAGAGCAACTGACAGAAGGACCCTGGGTGTCCTACCATTTCATGCTCAATTGGGGCTCACCATTTTGACAAGGCACTTTGTGATTTGGGAGCAAGTGTTAGTGTGATGCCCAAGGTTGTGTTCGACCAGCTGAACTTCACATAACTGGCTCTAACACCAATGCAGCTACAACTGGCTGACTCTTCAGTCTGTTGTCCAGCAGGTATTGCTGAAGACGTCTCAGTGAAGATCCGGAACTGCTTCATACCCGCGGATTTTGTGGTGCTAGAAATGGACAGTGAGAAAGATACACCACTGATTCTTGGGCGTCATTCCTAAGCACTGCAAAAGCTCGCATAGATGTGGGAGCTGGAGAAATCCACTTCCATATCAATGGCAAGGGGGAAAAATTTAACTTTCAACCAAGATTAGAACAATGCTCCATGATTCGAATCAAGTATGGGCCGAATGATAAACACATCAGAGAGTTCGAAGTCACACCTCAAAAGGTGGACTCACTCATTGCATTCATGAGAAGATTAATCTACGAGGAGAATCCATTGTTCGACCAACGCTGATATCCAAAGGCGACGGAATCGTCTGGACCTTCCCGAAGGCCCAAGTCCACCAAGCCGCCGAAGAAGGAATGGCGGAAGAAGCAAGACAAGTCGTTCGAGCCCATCCCTCCATGCCCTTATGTAAAATGAAGACGGAGGAAAGTCCATCTCATCAGACGGTGGTGAGACCTACGCCAATAGGTTAAATTGGTAGCTATCCCACTTTATTTTTATTTCTTTCTTTTTCCAACCCATTAGGAATTTTCCCATTCCATATTTGATTTTCCCGAGCAAGTTGAGAATCTTATATTCTCAGCTATCATTTTTCTTTCTTTGTTTTCAAAAGAAAAATTTTTATTGGATTTAAAAAAAATTATTTGAAAAACAATTTTTCTAAGCTGCACATGTGGCATTTCACCAACGTGCTAACTTTATAGCCGTTGGGGAGCCACTTGCCAAAAGGGGAACCAGGGGGGGCCAACTGTCAGGTCGGCCAAACGCCCTTGTCGGCCGAACAGGGAGTGCAGCCAAATTGGCTCCCCTTCCTCCAACGGCTCCATTTTGAACCCCAAGTGACCGTTGGAGGGTGCATCCTATAAATTGTGGCTGTGAGGAGCACCTCTCCTCACACACCACATCATTTTACACCTCCCCAAGTAACTCTCTAGCTCACCTTGTTTTTCCTGCTCTTCATTACAACACTCTTGCTCAAATCCATCCCCAAAAAAGGATTTTCTTTTGTTTGCATTTGCATTTTACACTCAAGCTTTCGAGAGGAGAAAATTCGTTGAGAGTTTTGTTTTCCAAACGTTGCTTATTTTCGGATTTTTCTCGCCTTGTTTTTTTTCTTGCTTGTTGAACTCAAAAAGACATGATGAGGTTGTTTAGAAAGAGGAAGGAGGCTGCAAGCTCAAGCCATGGTGAAGGTTCTAGTGCACGCCTCTCTTCCATGGGTACAAGCCTAAGGAGGAGAAGTGTGTGTGAGGACACTCCCATGGAAGAGAGAAGGAACCAACACCAACTTCTTCATGACAATGACCTCGACATACGAAGCGGAGCTGAAGATCAAGCACGCAGGCTTCTCCAAGATCGTGAGTTCTGTCGCACCAAGGCTTACGATCCACATTTGATCCCCAAAATAGGTATGGACTCCAGAATTCTTTCCATTTGGCATGCAATTGGATTTGATGACTTTGGTCACATAGGGGAGCAAGGTTCACGCCTTCTCACTATCCAATTCCTTTGCACGCTAAGAATAGGATTTGATGATATTATTTTTAGATTATTTCAAAAAGAATACAACCTCCTATGGAAAGAATTAGGTAGAATCCTAGGCTTCCATAAACGGTGTTTGCTAGATTTATACCATTTTCCTAAGTTTAACAAACAAAGTTTTTGGCATGAGCTAACTAGTGAGGTCACATGTAGGGCTCCTAGGAATAGCCACATCCAAAACCCTACCTTACGCTTCATGCATAGATGGGTGGCTATGACTATGTTCCCTAGGGTAGATGTTAGGGTTGTGCGAGATGATGAATTGAAATTTTTTTTTGCCATGACTAAAAAGATAAAAGTTGCTCCAGTCAAAGCCATGATGACACAATGGTTAGATTACATTTCAAAATCAGGACCAATTGAATGCACTTCATTGATTACTCATATTGCTGATAGCGTAGGAACACTTAAATACTATTCATTTGAATATATTGGAACTGAAAGAGAATTAATTGATGAAGACTATTTAGTGCAAGGACATACCCTTAAGCATGATCATGATGGATCCCTGATATTTTTCTATCCCGGCTTTGTCAATGAAATTTGGTTACCTAACCTGGATTTTCATTTGTACAAATGTCGGAGGCTAACCATTAATCTCCTTTCCCTTGAGGAAGCAAGAAGAAGTAATGTCTCTGGCAGTGTAACAAGGAATCGTGCGAGGGCTGCAGCCACAGACATGCCACCGATAATCTCTCCGGTCCATGAATACTAAGAGGAAGATAACCCAACGGGTTATGAGCCCGGATAGACTCAACCTCCGACGTATGAGATTGGGGGAGGGATCATCTTGGCAAGAATGGCAAAGGGATCCACCCTTATCCAATTCAAGTTGTAGCAGCTTGCCCCAAACGTCCATGAGAGGACGTCGTTCCTTTTTGGCTAGAAGTCATCATGACGATAGCCAAGGAATGACGAACCTCACTAGACGTATGGGAGAACTTGAAGTGAGAACGGGTGACATCTACAGCACACTCCAAGAGGACATTCAAGGTACCCAGGATTGGCAACAACACATGGATACTCAATTCACCAACTTCAACACGGCGCTACAACAACAACAAGCCGATCTTGCAGCGTACTTCTGTCATCAAGGGTTCAACCCTTATCACGGAGGTAATTGAAGAACAAGCTTGGGGGAGGACCCCCACTAGAGGTAACATGTATCACATTCCTTGCATATTTATTTTCCATCCATCCATCATCCACCTTACATTTAAAAAAAAATAGGTTAGATTTGCTTTCATCAATTAAACATGTGCGGTAAGAATGATTTATAATTCACATGGATGAAATGATGAACAATTGCTCTGTTTTATTTTCCTAAGTATCTAGTTTACAACTTGCTACTCTCTGAATATTGCCTTCATTGGTTTGAAATACTTTTACCTTAATTTGGAAGTTGTGGGTAGCAAAAGCTTAATCTAATTCTAGGTCGTTGCAAGATTAGCATTAGTAATAGGGCTGCTAGTCCTAGTTTGAAAGTAAAACTTAGATTTCCGGAGAAATTCTAAAAAGATTTAAGTTTCCCTCAATTGATTGGAAATACCTACCAAAGCCATATGATGTTCATACATAGACAAAACCTTATGCATATGCTATTTGCTTTCACATTGAGCCTAGTCAAACTAGTATAGACCTATGAGAGAAATCATTCAACTCTTTTGAATTCAAGACATCACTTGCACATGCTATACTTCTACACTAGAAGTAAGCAAAACTTCCATCATATCCACCATACAACAACAAAAAGAGAAACTCCATGTTATTCATGTTTAGCACTCTCTTCAATATTCATGGAAAAGAAAGGGAGTAGAAGACATGGCTACAAAAATTAAAAAAAAGAAAACAAAAGAGAAAAGAAAAGTAGCCATGTTTCATCCCTGCAAAAGAAAGAGAGATTATACCAAAAAGGAGTTATCTCAAGTATCTGCATTCACATCCACTCCATCACACATGCACTAGTCTTGAATCAAAAAGTTTTGATTTGAATTCTCCTAAGGCTTACTCTTTTGACTTAGCAATATTTGTGATGCAAATATGCCTACTTACTTTCCTTACCATGCTCCACATACAAGCCATATTCAATGAGTAGGAATAGTAGAGGCACAATGCTTTGGTGAGAAAATATTTCCACTATCCACAAAGGAGTGATTGAGAGAATCAAATTGAGGTACTTAATATCTAAATTGAATTCTCCGGGATTTAAGTGGAACTTGATTTCTAGGCTATGTTTGCTCCATTTGCTATTCTACCTTTTAACTACTCATGAATATGAAAAAAGCATAAGCCCCATGACAACTTAAGAAAGGTAGAGTATCATAGCCAATTTCTGCAATACTAGGTAGAGTATCTTGTTGTGCATTATATACTTTTGAAAATAAGACATTGTAGCAACTCTTGATCATCAACCTAAAGTCTTGACTTTGCTCGGGGCGAGCAAATGATAAGCTTGGGGGAGTTTGTTGACGGCTGTTATATACCAATTTCATCCATCAATTTAACTCAATTATGTGAAGGATTTATCATTACTTGCACACATCACCTTTCTACCTAACCCAATTCCACTTGGACTTGGAGAAATGTGTGTATGCAGCATTTTATACAGGAAATGAGGAAATGTATAGGGACCAATCCTATAAAATACAATCCCAGCCAATCAGGTGAGGACATGTGGCATCCCAAGGATCAAATGGCCCACAAACAGAAGTATCCGAGGAGATCCAACGGTGTATCACCCATATACATCAAGGGGGCCCACCTGGCAGCCACCTGGAGGAAGCACTCCACGTTTGGAGTGCTGACCAGGTCGGCGAACTAGGGGTACGACCGACCTTTTCCTTGCACCAAACGCGATCAAACGATGCGCGTTGGCTCCTCCTGGCTTGAAGGAGTCAATGGTGACTGATTCACGCGCTTTTGGTGGCGGGAACCGACCTCAACACTAGGATAAATAGGACCCCCTACCCCTAACTTCAACACACACCACTTGAGCTTCATCTCTATTGTATACACTATCATCCATAGTCTTGGAGGAGTTAGGTTGTAGAGAGGAGAGTCTCTAGTCCCATGTCCAAATTGGGAAAGGAGTAAGGAATCTCTCTCTTCCCAATCCTACATTGGGAAAAGTATGACTCATGTATTCTTTCTTGTATTTGTGACATTATGCATAATAAAGATAGTATCTTTAGTCTCTACTTATACATATACTTGGGCAAAGCGTTTCTTGTTTGACTGTGGAGTCCATGTATTTGGAAGGTATAGCTTTTATGACTATTTCATCATGAACATATCTCATTATCATAGAACCTATAGACCCCCACTATAGTCTAGTGAATTATAACATAACGAGGTTAGTATGGATATTTATGTTGGGTATCGACATTGGTTCAATGACGATTCTATTCATTGCCTTAGGATGGATTGTGCCTAGGATCTTAGGGTAATTACTTAATATGCTAGCATGGTGCTAGGATAGCTAAGTAGCATTGGATGTCTCGTAGACCAACAGATTGAAGAGGTAGGCAGTAGGTGGTGACAGCCCTATCTGTCCTTTGTAATCCTCCACGTTCGGCTATGCCACAGGCTCTTGGCGGGAGTCACCCTAGTATTGCTAGGGGTAAGCCCGTGCCGGATGTGTTGAACCACATAGCATAAGTATTTACTATTGACCTAGCTTATGGATAATTAGTTTAGACTATGTATATGTACAATAGAGCATAGTAGGAGTACCTCCATAACTCTCAACCTTAAATAACCTCTAGGATCCTCTTATCCCCCTTAGACTTAAAAGCTTTTGTGTGTGTCACACTACCTCCACTATTATTTTATCCATCCTTGCTAGACTCTTACCTAGACCTTTCTACCCTTTCCACTTGATGATTGTTATATCTCTTCCCTGCCTTCCTTTGAGATAAATAAATGACACCCTTGGGAATACTCTTAAGGGGAAATGCTACAATGATACCTCCGTGCACTTGTGGAATACACTCTGTAATTCAATAGAACCATCAACAAGCATTTCTGACACATCAGTTGGATATGTTTAGTTAATGGTGCATAAGAAATACCAACAAGCATTTCTGGCGCCGTTGTCGGGGATGATTTGTTAGTATATCTTAGGAGCCGTCAACAACCCACACAAAATCCTATCATAACCAACTCAAATCTCTCCATATTTGAGTCAAACACAACTCAGCCGCAGCTTGGGTCCATAACCTAATCGGTTGGACCTTTCCGACAAATATTTATGTCCACATCTCTTCATCACACACTGGAACCATGTAGCCACGTTCATTCACTCCTTGCATACGTGCAAACATCTTCAAACAACGTCCAAGATACCTTTATATGCATTGTTCTTGATTCAAACATGTTGCGCAACCTCCCAATCAACTCAACCACAATTCCTCCCAACTTGGTTGTTGAACCTCATCCTATCCCTAAGACTAGTTCAATGGATCCCGTAAACAGCCATGACTTGAACTCAAGCAACACCTACAAATGAATAAACAACCAATACTTTCAAGCACAAGTCCTCGACTTGACTCACGTTAGTTCCGAAACTAGAACATCTTACGTGAGCACCCCACATAAGCATGTTGCAAAACATAGAAAAATGATATCAGCCATATCAACCAAAACACACCAGAAACTTAGTAAAAGAATACTAAGAAAACTTTTCATAAGTGTAAAGCAAGTTCAAAACATTCTACAGTAAAAGAAGGAACATTGCGATCAAGCTCTGAATCTTGCCAAAGCTAACCGGAGCTTGAGCCGGAGCTTACAAAAGCTAGTACAACATAGCGCCGGAGCTTACCAAAGCTAGTACAACCTAGCAAAACCTCATACCTAGAGTCGGACTTTGCTAAAAAGGTTTTTTGGTAGAATTCAAAACATTTAACATGTGGGGACCGGAATCCCGACCTCCAAGGATCCCATTGGGTGGTGCCGTGTGATGCAACACCCAACAGTATTCAAGAAAAGAACGCGAACAAATTACAATACCAAGTCTTTATTTAAAAGCACAGTGGAAGTTTTATAATACTAACGAAAGGAAAGAGAACTATACATCATAGCTACGCTCTCAGCACTAGCTATCCAAAAGCAAAGTCATCCATACCCTTGATACTTCGCACTAGCAACACCCAATTTACGGCGGCGTACATGGTTCCCACTCGGCTGTAAACCCTGGAGGGGGTGCAGCCTCGTCATCAAACCCTTCATCAGTCGCATAATCTGCAAAAACTTGTTAACTGCAAACATGAGCATAAGGCTCAGCATGACTAACCCGTCTCACTAGACATATGCAGGGGTGAATACTAAGCATAGGTAAAGTAAAGCATAAAGGACTCGTCTACAAGTGGATCCTTATAGTCATGTTTTAAGTAGCACATGACATTCTTCAGGCACAACACATCATAGATGCCACAATCAAACAAGAAACGGTTTGGCGATAATATGACGTGCACAAAGCACATAATGCTATTATAGATAAAGAATGGGGAAACTGTAAACTTTTAATTGTACTATCTCTGAGCCAAACAATGTTGTCAAAGCAAATCGTAATCCAATGTATCATATTCTCATGACTTCTTCAGTATTTACTACATCACAGCGCAGTGAACAAATGGTACTCTATTACCACGAGGGACGGTGATTGCAATCAGGACATACCTGGAACAACATGACACATACGCACTTTTGGAAATGTCAGCGAGTACTTACAGCAGTACCTATGTAACATCTCAATACTAGTCGTATATGGCCACCATTCACTAGACACTCGAATCTCGAACCAGTCGATCTGTCATGAGCAGGAGGTCACTGCATGGGGCGTACTCTGACGTGTCCACCAGCTGATTTACACCTTGATGCCCTCAACCCACGCCTATAAAACAGAACAGAATGCCTCGACAAACTAGTATCAAGCTACGTCAGTTTTCTGGAGCCCATTTCTCCAGTATGTCGACGGTACATTTCAAGCTTGTCCAGCAGGGCCACACACGAAACGGTCCTCAATCGACACAAGCAGGGCTATGCACGTGAGACCACGTCTTGCTGCATCCTACCCACTGCTCGGTCTCAATTTCATATTCATAAACCATTTTCTGTTTACAGATCCTCCCGTGTGATAAATTCACTACAAGGATTCCGCTGTGTTGCAACGATTGTACTGCAATGAATACTAAATCATTGCAGTAAGATTGGTCTTTTGCCACGATTCACTAGTTCATGGCATTAGCATCTATCTCCGCGGAACACGATCGTTGCATTAGAATTTGTTGCCACAATTCACTAGTTCGTGGCATTAGGATATATCGCCACGAATCTGTTTTCACAATTCACTAGTTCGTGGCATTAGCATCTATCGCCACGGAACACAATCATTGCATTAGGATCTTTTGCCACGATTCACTAGTTTGTGGCATTAGGATCTATCACCATGAATCTATTGCCACGATTCACTAGTTCGTGGCATTAGCATCTATCGCCACGAAACCCGATCGTTGCATTAGGATCTGTTTCCATGATTCACTAGTTCGTGGCATCAGCATCTATCGCCACGGAACCCGATCGTTGCATTAGAATCTGTTGCCACAATTCACTAGTTCGTGGCATTAGCATCTATCACCACAGAACCCGATCATTGCATTAGAATCTGTTAATACGATTCAATAGTTCGTGGCGTTAGCACCTATCACCACGGAACGCGATCATTGCATTAGGATATGTTGCCACGATTCACTCGTTCGTGGCGTTAGCATCTATCACTGCGGAACACAATCGTTGAATTAGAAACTTTTTCCACGCATCACCGGTTCGTGACGATAGGATATATCACAACGAAACACAATCATTGCATTAGGATCTGTTGCCACAAAATATCGGTTCATGGCATTAGGATCTATCGCCAAAGAACACAATCGTTGCATTAGGAACTTTTGCCATGATTCACCAGTTCGTGGTGTTATGATCTATCGCCACAAAACACAAACGTTGCATTAGGAACTTTTGCCATGATTCACCTGTTTGTGGCATTACGATCTATCCCCACGAAAGACAAACGTCGCGTTAGGAACTTATGCCATGATTCACAAGTTCGTGGTGATAGGATTTGTCGCCACGCAACACTATCGTTGTATTAGGATCTTTTGCCACGAAATACTGGTTGGTGGTGTTAAGATCTATCGCCATGGAACATAATTGTTGCATTAGGAACTTTTGCCAAGATTCACCAGTTCCTAGCGTTAGGATCTATCGCCACGAAACACAAACATTGCCTTAGGAACTTATGCCATGATTCACAAGTTCGTGGTGATAGGATCTATCGCCGCGAAACACAATCATTGTATTAGTATCTGTTGCCATGAAATACTGGTCGGTGGCATTAAGATCTATCGCCATGGAACACAAACGTTGCATTATGTAGTTCACGTACAGCTAGCTCACACAGTACCTATATAAAAAAACCGTCATCTTCGCTGTCCTCCCCCAATATTGGAGGTATAATACCATCATTGATATATGTATCATCATCGTCATCGTCATCGTCGTCATCTTCATTTGAAAGAGCGGAAGCATCACATGTTGCTCTGTCAATGTCATTCCTATCCCATGCGGTCATATCCTCATTTATATGAGTAAGTCATCAAATGTCTCAGTGACATTATTTTCACTGTCTCTAGGGGGCATGGCAAAAAGGTTTTGTGGCTTCGTTTTAACAATTGTAGCTCATTTAGGTTGCTTCACACTTCTAATGTAAAAAACTTGTTCTGCTTGGGTGGCTAGAATGTAAGGCTCATACTTAAATTGAGAAATAGTAGTGTCAACATCTATCATTCCGTATCGATCCATTTTGTAGCATCTGCTTTGGCTCTGACCGGAACGAGTCCGCTCAAACCATTCACATTCAAATAACAGAACCTCTTGATTTTTTTCAAAATCAACAGAAATCATTTTCTTGATTACTCCATACCACTCATGATCACCATCCCGAACAACAACAGCACTGTCTTGCATCCGTAAATCTTTTTCCACCCCTACTGTTCAAAAGAAGAAGCCATTTATGAATGACCGACTAAAAAACATGCCCGACGATTAGGTCCTCTAGATAATGCATACAAACAATCGGTTACTTTGCCTTCTTTGTATAATGTTGTGATCTGTACACATTAATTAGTATAAAAGCAGTCATGGATAAACCAACTTCAGAACAAATATGTCTTCAATATTTCATCAAAGTAAAAACTTGCATGTACTTACTCGTTTCTGAAACCAATAAACAAACTCATCCCTATGGCCTTTTTCAACATCACGAGAATGAATCTTTTTCAGCTCTTCAAAATGCTCACTGAAAAGGGTACAAAATTAAATTAGCCATCTAGAATAAGCATGATCCAATATAGTATACAACATCTGAGTTATACGTACTTGATCCATGGAGCGGCCTCTTCAACAATAGAAATAATATAATGCCAGATGTTATGTAGTTCCACCAAAGTAAGTTGGCCCCATTTAAAGCCTTTTTTAGAATTATAAACTTCTGTAAATATATTAGACTCGAGAGAAGGTTCATTCCTAGCTGCAGCTTCATGATGTTCTGGCCTATTAAGCTTGGTACTGATGTTTCCAAAAATTGGCTATAAAAAGTCATACACTCTTCCATAATATATCCCGCAGCAATAGAACCCTACGGGTGAGCTCTGTTACGTACATACCTCTTCAATGTACCAAGGCACCTCTCAATTGGATACATCCTTCTATAATAAATAGGTCCACCCAAGCAAGCTTCTTCGCCAAGATGGATTGATGTACCATGATATCAAAGAAAGCAGGAGGAAGCAACATCTCAAGCTTACAAATTGCTTCAGAAAATTGTTCAATCATCTTATCCAAATCTGGTTCCGCAAATTCTTTGGGACAAATTATAGAAAAGAATCTGCTAAACTCAATTAAAGGTTCAACAACCTTTTCAGGCAATATGTCACGTATTGCAATAGGAAGGAGCTTTTGAAACATAATATGGTAGTCATGAGTTTTTAGACCTGATGCAGGACGTGCTGTTATGTCCACACTTCTCTTGATGTTTGAGGCATAACCATCGGGCATCTTCACATCCACCAAAAACTTGCACAAGCTGGTCTTCTAATCTTTTTGCATAGTATATGATGCTGATGGACAATCATACTTCCCTTTCATACCCACCGGATGTTGCTTTGGCCGTATACCCATTTCCTGCATATCAAAACGAGCTTGTAGACTATCTTTTGTTTTACCATCCATATTAAGCAATGTCCCCAATACGCTATCACAAATGTTTTTCTCAATGTGCATGACATCAATGTTATGCCTTATTAGCAATGTCTTCCATTACGAGAGCTACAAAAATATACTTTTCTTCTTCCAACTATGCCACCTGTCTTCCTCGGTGCGCTTTCTCTTATTATTTGTCTGTCCAAAACTCACTTGATCAAAAGTCTCGTATTATTGGAGTACTTCGTGACCAGAGAGTGATATTGGACCCTCTCTATTCTCTATTTTGTTGTTGAAAGAAGCTTTGTCCCGACACCACCGGTGATCCTGAGGTAGGAAACGATGATGACCCATGTAGCAATACCTTCATCCATGTTTCAACCACAAGGCGTCAGTGTTTACATGGCAGTATGGACATGTTGGCCTACCTTTTGTGCTCCATCCACATAGCATTGCATATGCTGGAAAATCATTTATTGTCCACAATATAGAATCTCGCATGAGAAATGTCTCTTTCTTTGAACTGCTGTTTGTTTCAGCACAATCAGACCATAATTTCAGTAGCTCATCAATCAAAGGCTGCAGATACACATTAATGTTGTTTCCAGGTGACTTTGGCCCAGGAATTATCATTGACATCAACCAATAAGGCTGCTTCATACACAACCAAGGTGGTAGATTATAAGGGATTAGAATCATAGGCCATGTACTATAAGAAACATTCATTACTCCAAAAGGATCGAAACCATCAGATACTAGCCCAAGTCTTATGCTGCGAGGATCAGATGAGAAATTTGGGTGAATGCTATCAAAATGCTTCCATGCTTTCGAATTTGCAGGATGGCGTAATATTCCATCATCAGTACGTTCTTCTTTGTGCCAGCGCATGTTTGATGCCGTTGATTCTGCCATATAAAACCTTTGAAGATGGGGAATAAGAGGGATGTATCGTAGAATCTTGCGTTCTACATGCTTCTTGGCTTTTCCACAAGATAAAGCTTCTCTTGCATCCCCACCAGTACTATTTTTCCATCTTAATTCACCACATTTTGGGCATCGATCCAGCAGAGAATAGTCCTTCTGGAATAACACACAGTCATTGACACATGCATCGATCTTTTTGTAGCTCAGCCCGAGGTCACAAACAACCTTCTAAACTTTATCAAGTGTATTAGGAATGCAATGGCCCTCTAGAAGCACATGTGAGAATAGTTCAAGGATCAACTCACACGCGTTTTGCTCAAACCAGTTAAACACTTTATCTGGTACAACCTGACAATGAAGGATAATTGGGTCACCTTCTCACAACCTGGATACAACTCCTTTTTGGCATCATTTAATAAGTCATAGAATGCCTTTGCACACCCAGTTGGCTCCTGCTAGTTTATAGCATTTTTTGGATCATCAACATCTGCTGAAGTACCACCATGATCAGAAATCATCTCCTCATTATTTGCTGATTGCTCAGCAGTATTTTTCTCAACTCGTTTTTCTCTATGGTGTACCCAACAAGTATAATCAAATGACATCCCATTATGAAGCAATTGAAGATGAACTTACTTGCGTGTCCCGTGGCAAATATTACGACATTTCATGCAAGGAGAAGGCTTAGTTTCTTCTTCACGAGTGCCCTAAATGCTAAATTTAAAAATGACTTCATTCCATCTTGCCACTCCTTCATACGCCTGTCTTTTCCCATCCATGTCTTATCTTCTGACATCGCTTCCTACAATTCAATTAGCGTATCCGTAAGAGGATTCAACTACAATAACATTGTCTGAGCAATTGTACCTAGCGCTGTTGCTCCTCCACGTGCGGTGGCCGGCGGATGCTCCTCCACGTAGGTGGATGGAGGATGCTCTTCCAAGAGCATGGCAGCCGGCGGATGCTCCTCCAAGAGCGTGGTAGCCGGCGGATGCTCCTCCAAGAGCATGGCGGCCGGCAGATGCTCCTCCAGGCGCATTTTGTGCAATCAGGAGAGGGGTCGTTGTGGATCGAAGGTTTCGGCGGAGAGGCAGCCAGGACAAAGCGTACGTGAAGCTATCAGAGTAGGCCCAACACTGCGCTGGGTCACTTGTTATTCGTGGGTCGAAACTGCACTAAGTCACTTTGTATTCCTGGGTCGAAACTGCGCTGGGACGCTTGGTGTTCGGCCCCATGACGCGTGAGCCCATGTACAGGCGCGCGTCTGGCACTGGCAATTTGTAATCTAAATAAGTTAATGTAGCAATGGGGGTGGTATTCCGATCAAAGGGGAAAATTTAAAAAACATCTGCCCCGTACACGCCTCATACACGTATTGTTCGACTTCGACCGGGCGAGCGGACGATGTCGAATGGAACGTGGCGAAGTCTTGTACAACATCTTCTTTCAATGGGATGTGTAACAACAGTAGCGCGTGTTTCCTTATATTGTCATTGCAACGAGCTCAACTTTCCGAGGTCGGACAAATTGTTCACAGCTTGTCAAAATCGCTCGCACAAATTCGTTACGGACACCGGGTATAGGAGTAGTGGTAATGATTACACCACATATAGGGGCATTGGGCCAGTGTTACATTGGGGCCAGTGGTATATAGATGGTGCCACGATCAGGGAACGGCGATTGAAGACACGAGAAGGAAGTACGTGTGGCACCATTTGACAATGGTATGCACTTGCTCTCCGGCGCGTCGTTAAATGAGATGTTTTTTTATAAAAGGAGAAATTTTTAATTTGACACGGAAAGGGCCCAGTGTATGCGGGGAAAATTATTCTTATAAAAAATCGCGGTTGGCATCCCTCTCGGTTATCGCAACGGCTCGACGTGTCCCATCGGCCTCACTGGCAGTTTTTTAATTTGACACGTAAAGGATCGAAAGCTTATATAAAAAACATCCGCCCTGTACACGCCTCTTATATGTACCGTTCGACTTTGACCGGGTGAGCGGACGATGTCGAACGGAACATGGCGTAGTCTTGTACGACATCTTCTTTCAATCAGATGTGTAACAACAATAGCGCGTGTTGCCTTATATTGTCGTTGCAACGAGCTCAACTTTCCGAGGTGGGACAAATCGTTCACAGCTTGTCAAAATTGCTCCCACGAATTCGTTATGGACACCGGGTATAGGAGTAGTGGTAATGATTACACCACGTAAAGGGTCATTGGGCCAGTGTTACGTTGGGGCCAGTGGTATATAGATAATGCCACGATCAGGAAACGGCGATTGAAGACACGAGAAGGAAGTACGTGTGGCACCATTTGAGAACGGTATGCACTTGATCTCCGGTGCGTCGTTAAATGAGATGTTTTTTGATAAAAGGAGAAATTTTTAATTTGACACGGAAAGGGACCAGCGTATGCGGGGAAAATTATGCTTATAAAAAACGCGGTTGGCATCCCTCTCAGTTATCGCAATGGCTCGACGTGTCCCATCGGCTTCACTGGCGGTTTTTTAATTTGACAAGTAAAGGGCCCAGAGCTTATACAAAAAAACATTCGCCTCGTACACGCCTCATACACGTACCGTTCGACTTTGACTGGGTCAGCGGACGATGTCGAACGGAACGCGGCGGAGTCTTGTACGACATCTTCTTTCAATCGGATGTGTAACAACAATAGCGTGTGTTGCCTTATATTGTCGTTGCAACGAGCTCAACTTTTCGAGGTGGGACAAATCGTTCACAGCTTGTCAAAATCGCTCGCACGAATTTGTTACGGACACCGGGTATAGGAGTAGTGGTAATGATTACACCACATATAGGGGCATTGGGCCAGTGTTGCGTTGGGGCCAGTGGTATATAGATGGTGCCAAGATCAGGGAACAGTGATTGAAGACACGAGAAGGAAGTATGTGTGGCACCATCTGAGAACGGTATGCACTTTCTCTACGGTGCGTCATTAAAGGAGATGCTTTTCGATAAAAGGAGAAATTTTTAATTTGACCTGAAAAGGGCGCAGCGTATGCGGGGAAAAATTATGCTTATAAAAAACCGTGGTTTGCATCCCTCTCGGTTATCGTAATTGCTCGACGTGTCCCATCAGCTTCACTGGCAGTTTTTTAATTTTACGTGGAAATGGCCAAGGGTTTTATATAAAAAACATCTGCCCTGTACATGCCATATACACGTCCCGTTTGATTTCAACCGAGCGAGCTCTATTGAAATCAAACGTGGCATGCAGGAGTCTTGTACGACATCTTTTTTCAATCGAATATCTAACTACAATAGCACGTGTTGCCTTATATTCTCGTTGCAACGAGCTCAACTATCTGAGGTGGGACAAATCGTTCACAGCTTGTAAAAATCGCTTGCACGAATTCGTTGCAGACACCGCGTGCGGGCCACTGGGGCAGACGTAGGGAATATGCCAGGTGACCAGTGCACAACCTGGGCCCAGGTGATGCATAGATTGCAAGTGACGAGGATATGATTCCTGGAATTAATCCTGGCATTATCCCTGTCATCATGTCCGGCCATCATACGAGACCTCGTTCGTTCATGTGCACACATGTCACAGTCATGCAACTGATTCATCCGTTCGTTCATGTGGATACGTGTCACAAATGTGGAATGGTATGCACAGCCTTGGATATGCATATTGTATCCATCAAAAAAATTTCCTCGTTTGGTTAGGAATGGATCCACTTCAATCTAAGTGGATTGGAGAGTGTCCGGCCATCATACGACCTAGAGTAATGAAGATTTTTTAATCTAATATACTCCTCTTTTTAATTCTTATCATTATGACCACAAGTTGCATTGTCTCAACCAAACACCACGTACAATAACAATGACTCAGCTAAATCTGGAACTGGCCAATTAAAACGCAAGTCAGCAGTCTCACGGTTCATAAATCGAAATGTGCGCCATCATTTTTCTTCTTCCTTTTTTCTATCCATAACCATGAGAATGCTGAGTTCCATCTTCATCGGCACATATGTACGGTACGGGTGTGCCGGTGTGTACCTTAACCTCCGTCGTGTGTCCCCAGTGGTGGTTGGAAGACCCCTGCAGGTATGTTCTGATTCCTGTCCACCAACTCCATCTAGGTTTTTGATGATGCATGTGGTTCACCACCAGACAAACCACGAAAGCCTCGGTGATGAGCGGCATGCAAATTTCTTGATGACAAACTGACTGCGGGGGCGTCCCGTTCGGATGCAACTTCGGTGCTCTCGTTTGTGCTTCCATGCGTACTCCCGCATTTGTGTCATCATCTAATTGGTTCAAGTTAAATCAGGCATCATGTTAGGTAAATGAAAGGGCCAATAAAATCATGACACTTAAGTAGGAGCACGCATGGAAGCACTGAATGGGAGTATACAAGCTGTGTCCCTCCTGTTCTATCCTCCCATGCATCATACTACTGATGTGTCAAAATGTTATTGGTCCCTTTATTAATGTTTAGTTTAACTACCATACCTTCGCAACAAATAAGATGATGACACATCAGCGAGAATACGCATGGGAGTACAAATGGGAGGAGGCAAGCGGGCGGCATGCAAGTTTTTTGTTGAAAAATTGACTGCGGGGGTGCAGTCAGTTTTTCATCAAAAAACTTGCATGCCGCTCAACACCGAGGCTTTTTTGGTTTGTCTGGTGGTGAACCGCCTGCATCATCGGAAACCTAGAGATGGAGTAAGAGGTCAGGAATTAGAGCATACCTGTAAGGCTCTTCCCAACAACCACTGGGGATGGACGATGTCCGAGGGGTTAAGGTACACTGGCACACCCGTACCGTATGTGTACCCGGCCAACCGTGTACTAGTAGTTTCCTTCGAACCTCCGGCAGAAGAAAGTGGCATGCAAGTTTCATTCTGTATGGAGAATGTTTGTTATGTATTCATCAGGAAACACAGATACACTTTATATAGGCTAGCTAGTGTAGTGTGAAACCAAAACTAAACCCTTTCGCACTACACAGATTCAAAAGCTAGCGTTAATGACTAAATGTAGGCCAAAGCAGTCAAACAATGACGTTAAACCAACGTAGTCAACAATGACTGTTACATGTGTGTGTGCTTATCCTTTCTACAGTGTCGTGGTGAACCGCTTGCGTCATCGGAAGCCTAGATGGAGTTGGAGGACAGGAATCGGAGCATACATGCCTGGACAAGGATCGCCCGACGTAACGACATTTTGCTACATGCGTGCAGTATAGGCCGCATCCACCGATTGTTTTGATTTGACGGTTGTACTTCCCAGCTATCCAACTAAGGGGTCCATTCAAATCATTTCTTAAACTCTTGCCTGTCTGCTTAAACATGAGAAAGAGTTTATATGCATATAATGATGCATACTTCAAACATTTAAATAAAACAAACTTCTATAACAAATTAACAGGATTAAAAACACATTAACTATGTTATGTGGCATGCCAATGTGGATGTCCAACTCAGAGTAAGGATGAAAGTGAAGCGGTTTTTTTGAAGTTGATGGACTAAATAATTGACCCATTTGAAAGTTCCAGGACCAAACATAGTTTTGATTGAAAATTTGAGGATGAAGTTTAGTATTGACAGCATGATGAGCTCATGCTCGAAAAGTTCGAGTAAGCTCATTTGTTGTCGTCATTATGATAGGTACGTATGATTAACTAAACTATATAACTCTATTAAAAATGTTCTATGGGACACAATTTTAATATATGGTAGAAACAAACTCGCTCGAGTTTGACTCTTTGACAGCCCTACATGCAATTAATGTTTTGGTGCAATCGTGTAATCAAAGATTTTCATCTGTTAGATCCATAAATCCTACGGTTATTACATCTTTTCATTTAACCCCTTCCACCCCCACCACCACCCCTCCACCTGGTGAAGGGGGTCAAATAAAAAAATTTAACGACCGTAATGTAGATCGATCCAATGGTTGAAGATGGTTGATTACACGATTGCACCAAAACATCTGATTACATTCTAGTTCAACCAAACTTTAAAATAGGAAATCTTTTGACACTGATTAATCCAGTCGTGATGGTTTTCTCTTCTTGTTTTTGTGATGTTTTATTTTTTCTTGTTTCGTGATGTTGATTTTCATGTTTTGTACTTCCTCCTTCCCATATTAGTACTTGTCATTAATAATTAGGACAAGTTTTTTTAGTTCAAATATGAACTAAAAAACTTGTTCTAACGACAAGTAATATAGGTCGGAGGCTGTAATGTTTTATAATAATGAACTCAATGTTGTTCGTCTATTCCATCTGTTATTTTGTTTTCTATCTGCTGTTTAGTGAACTATATGTTCTATCTGTATTCACTGTTAATGAACAACCCTCCACACCGCCGGCTTGTAAAGTTGCCTGTACGATACTTTACCTGCTAGAGGTGCCAGGAGATCGCCCGCAGCAGGGCCTGCAAAGCGGCCTGTAAAGTAATATATAGTACTAACAGGTAGCGATGACTGGAAAGAAAAGTGGAGACAATCAACAGAGAGAAAAGAAATGAAAGTACGAGAAAAATGTTAGAAAAAGATAGATAGAACTCCAACGTACCACTGGCCCTATGCCCCTATATGTGATGTAATCATTACCACTACTCCTCTACGTGGCCAAAAGTTATTACCACTGCTTCAAGGGAAGTGTTGCGGACTAGATGTGTCGATTAGTTTATTTTGTGTTTATTGGGGATTATGTAACAGCTAGTTCTGTCGATTAGCGACGACTGGAATGAAAAGTGGAGACAATGAACCGAGAGAAGGGAACACTGATTTCCTCTGTTCCAAACTACTGTATGATTGAATGTATTCATTTCCAGAAGAATCCATTTCTTTAAACTGTCCCCTAAGTTCCCTTTGATGCAAACGTGGCTAAACAAAAGACGAGCACGCATAGGGGAAACACAACAAGTGCAACATTCATCAGAGACGAGCGGGCATAGGGGAAACACATATAGTACAGGTCTATTTTATATACTCCCTTTGTTCACTTTTAATTGGCGTTGGGAGAACTAGGGGTGCATCCAAACGGGAATGGAGGGAATATAACCCATAGAGTACAACGCCTGAAGATAGAACAAGTCATGCTCGTGCTTAATCCTATAGTTCTGTGTACAGAGGATTGTCCACTCCTCCCACGTAGGCCTACCGTAGCGGGCAGTTCCCTGGTTCCCGCATATTGAGCAGCCCCAAGCGTCATCATCAATGCTGGGCACTGCCACGTGTGGCGCTTCCGGACGAGGCCTGCCCAGGAACCTCCATACGACAACATCGATACTATTCATGGCTTCATGCCGACACCGGCAGCACTCTTTGTTGGTCCACTTCATGGCGACGGACCCGGCCGTGTTGTAGCCGACGTGGGCCTCACCTTTGACCCGTTGGATATACTCGAAGGCGTCGCGGGCCCCGCGGTCGGTGTCGTAGCGGAGCATGGCGAGGACGTTGGCCACCACCATGTGGCCGTTCGCGGGTGCCCGGGCAAGGAATTGGGTGCCTGGCTGCGCGCGACCGTGCAGGAAGACGAGGTCGAACCCGGTGACGTAGCACGCATGAGGGTTACTGACGATTGCCAGGCGCTCCACGAGGTAGTCGTAGCTCTAGTTAAACTTCCAGATGCTCTCACGCTCCAGCGCCATGCTCCTACCCACGGCGCGATCTCGGCACGCCGCGTGCATGGCCTTGTAGGTGGCGCGCATACTGGAGAGGTTGTCCATGGGCTGCGGGGAGGTTGCGGCGACCCACCCCGCAATTGGGACCGCAATATCGTGCGGCAAGGGGAACTCCATGGGCATCGAAGGGAACCAATGAGGGCGCACGCGACGGGTACGAAGAGGAAGAGTACGCGTGGAGAAGAGGATGGATTGTGTGTGTTGCGGAGAAGAGGATGGTGTGTCTTTATTAGTACGTGCGGAGAAGACGACGAGACGCGCGCAGTGATGGTTATGGCTTCTAAAGTGCACCATTTGGAATGCTACTTGCGAAAATCGTATGAATGTCTTTCCCTTCCAGAGGATTCCATTCCTTTAAATTGTCCCGTGAGTTTGCTTTGATGCAAACTTGGGTTACGGCTTCTAAAGTGTAGCTATACGCTACTTTAGCCGCTGGAGTTGTCAGCAGGAACGAGATCCCCCGCAGCGGGGCCTGCAAAGCGGTCTGTAAAAAGTACTCCTCCCTCCATCCCAACTCAACTCTATTTTTAGCTTTGGTCAAACTTCCTTTGACCAATGATTTATTGCTTGGTCCTTATCCTGATCATTAAGGTCCTCCGCCTGCTGCCCCAGATGACTTGGGGCAGAAAAATCCTGGCGACCAGAATGAAGTGTTGGATATGTTGTCCACGGCGCTGGGTTATTCAACACAAGCAATAGGTAGCATATCCTAATCTTTCTCCTCATATATAGCGTGTTAAATAATTTTTCGGCCCCAAATGATCTAGAAAAATTACTCCAGATTTGATGATGCCATAAATTAATCGCTGCTCAAAACAATGAAGGTGCTGATCAAGCTCGCAAGCTCGACTTCATTCATCCTCAAGCTAGCTAATTATTACGGATGGATTTACGTTAGGGGTGTGCATTCGGTCTACCCGATATTTCGGTTTGGGTATTTCGGTCTTTTTCAAAATTCGGTTTCTTGAAATCGCTACCCGAATTGTTGTAATAATATTAGGTACCCGAACATTTTGGGTACCAAAATTCCGGTTCGGTCTTCGGTCCTACCCGATATATCCGAATTATACATTATATCCATGTCATGTTTGCACAAATTTAATACGATTGATAAATTTAATCCCATGAGGTAATTTATTATAAATTGACAAATGAAAAATAAAAAAATAAACGTTTAAATTCAACAACTTCACACATCTGTGAGGACCGGAGTCCACACATCCGAGGATCTCATTGGGTGGTGCCGTGCGATGCGGCACCTAACAGCACACACGAAAAGGATACCAAAACATATAAAGTTTTCATTTCATAATAAGAAGAGTTTACAAAAGAGTGTACGACAGGGGTACACACGCAGCGGAAAATAAATACTCATAATCTCACCTAACTAAGCAGAAGAGAAGACATCCATGCCCTAGGACGCTTCTCACTAGCAACAGGAAGAACATTCAGCAGCAGTGTGGTTCACATGAGATTTATCTCGATACCTCGAGATCTCATGTACAACCTGAACAGCAGAAATAAACCTAATACCTGCAAAAATTCGTTAAAGCGCAAACGTGAGCATAAGGCTCAGCAAGACTAACCCGTCTCACTAGACATATGCAGGGGTGAATACTAAGCATAGGTAAGGTAAAGCATAAATGACTCGCCTACAAGTGGATCCTTATAGTCATGTTTTAAGTAGCACATGACATTCTTCAGGCACAACACATCATAGACTCCACAATCAAACAGGAAACGCTTTCCTGATGATATGACATGCCCAAAGCACATAATGCTATTATAGGATAAGTATTTAGAAACTGTAAACATTTAATTGTGCTATCTCTAAGCCACACAAGGTTGTCCAAGCAATTTATAAACCAATATATCATATTCTCCTAACTTCTTTAGTATTTACTACGTCACGACGCAGTAAACAAGTGGTACTCTATTACCGCGAGGGACGGTGATTGCAATCAAGACACACCCGAACAACATGACAGATACGCACATTCAGAAGTGTCGGCGAGTCAATCAGTACCTACGGAACACTTCAGTACTAGTCGTATATGGCCACCTTTCACAAGAAACCCGAACGTCGAACCCGTCTCACCTCCGCGAACAGAAGGTCTCCGCACAGAACACCTCTGTGCCCGCAGACCGATTTACACCTTACTGTCCTCAACCCACCCCTATCGATGGTGAGTTAATGGCCTCGACATCCCAGTTATCGAGTTACGTCAGTTTACTAGAGCCCATATATCCAGTATGTCGCTAGTACAAGTCAAGCTTGTCCAAGGGGCCGCATACAGACGGGCCTTAATCGACACAAGCAGGGCTATGCGACCGAGACTTCAATTCTCGTCGCTTCCTATCCATCCCCTGCCCGGTCTCAGATTCATTATATTAAGCCATTGTCTATCTAACCAATACTGTGAAATATGTTCTACATCTCTCGTGAGTAGATTCCAGCAACTCGACTTCTACCGGATCACCTGCAACATTAGCATAGCAGTTCTACACGTCGAGCTATCAACCTACCCAATTAACCAATGGGATTGTGGGTCATGCATCTGGAGTATTCAAGCATCCTGAACGTAATGCACAATATCAACTAAAGACGTAAATGAATAAAATTTGGAAAACTTTGAAAAGCTTTTATATGCAAACCGGGGCTTGCCTTGTTTGCGACTTTATAGCAATGTCAGTTGTTATGGTTTGGTCTTCCTCCGGAGAATCCGCCATGGAATCCGGATGTTGGAATTCCTCGGCATTCTCCTCCAAGAGAAACTTCTCGTTGATCACCTATCATCACGTTCCCATCGACATGATTCGCATATAAGTAATTAATGTAACCTAATAAAGGACTCGACAAGTTGTAAAAAACTTAAGAAGAAGAGGCTTGACTAGGAAGATTATATATGTCTCGGATGGGTGGAGAAACTGTGGATAACTCAAGTGGTCATAGCAGTGTCGAGCTGTGAATTGACAGGTGCAATGAAAACATGTATTGTCATTATTCACTTAACACTTAGAGTTATGCCACTCGAGAAAGCTGAGACTGACTGGTGTGGAAGTGTTGGACTGAATGGTGTAAGAATGACTAAGGAATCAAGGTGGAGCATTGAAAGCTTAAGGCATGAGTGAACTGTGCAACAAGAGGTCATGACTCAGAAAGCGACCAATGAAGTTACACAAACTCATTACAAAGTAAACCTAATTAAGTGACCAGTGTGGTCGCAGGGTTCTGAATTAGGATGAATCGAGGTGGAACCCTAGCGATACTTGGGAGTGAAGTGAGATCGACATTGCTTGGACTCAAAGAGTCATAACAAGCCCTGTTAACCTGATGTGAGTACCAAGACAACATTCAAAGGACCTTTAGGTAAATCAGTCGCTACGACTATCGTCGCAAGCATCGTCCAAGTTCTTACATGAAAGTATTGCAGTGTCCTTTGCAAGATTTTCCAGATGAGCTCAGTGAACTCCTAGGACTCGAACCTAAAGCATTACTATGTAGAGATGACGTGCTTTGCCATCTCGGGAAGATCATCTCATCAATGTTCACATCGACCCGAACTCGTCCATGGTGATGAGCGGAATCCCGAACACCACCTTATGAGTCACAAGGTTAGTGATGTCGGCTAGATCGTCAGCAAGCGACTCGACGAACCTGTTGTCGATGAAATGGCATACCTAGTTAAGCAATTCTGTGACGGTTCGGAAACATCATCGACACGAACAAGAAACTCTTTATCCAAAGTTCCCTTTGGCTAGTTTTCCTTGTCGGTCGCAACGTTCTTGCATTACTCAACCACAGGTCATCGGTGATCACCAACCACCTTGGTTTGACCTAGAGGGCATTTTATCGAGCACCTTGGCTATACCTAGGACTCAATCACCCTCACATCGACTAAAACCTAATTTGGCTTGACAACCATTGTCCGACGAGCCGTGCTTGTGTTCCAGCACCACACTCATCACAGACATCCTTCATCTCCATGCCAGGACACGATGATGGCTTGGAACGTCACGATGACGTCATGTGGTCAGTGACGTCGACGCGGCTCATGGGGGAGCATCACGAGCACGCACGGACAGGCCGACGTTATACAAACAACAAAGGAGGTCAACTTGGGGATTTCTATAGGAATGATATCAATGCGCAAAATGGACGTACGGCTTGAAGACACATGAGTACCATTAGCGGTCACCACGAACGGACTTCGGGGCGTCAAGCAAGACATTTCAGAGCAAGGCTCACCATGTAGGCATTTCACCGAATATCTTGGCGGTGTACTTGATTTCCGTCGCTTCATAACCATTCAAAGGGTATCTTGGCTCTTAGGCTTGTTGGTTGCAACATCATTCTACTCCTGCATCACAGACTAGCTCTAAACATCAACAAAGTTGGTTCTTCTCTCATAAACATTTCATCGAACACCTTAGCTGCAGTCACTCATCCAATCAATCTTGCAAAATCAGAGCTAACCTTGGACCAGTTGTCGATACCATTGTGTCAAAGGCGCGTTCTAGCATTTCATCCATCGCACCAATCATTCACCTTGCTTCCAGGACATAGCCACGGCGCGGAATGTTGCATTGAAGGTTATGGGCGGAAACTTGGGCGACGTGCTGAATCCAGAGGGAGGAGCAGATTGGCGGTGCGGCCATGGCGCGGACAGCGGCAAGGGCGGACGACGCAGGGAGCTGGGCCAACGGCGTGGATGCAACGCGGAGGAAAGGCCGGCGCACGGAAAGCGGGAACTGTTGGGGCACCGACGTGCAGCTGCTTGAGCGAAGCGTGGGCAAGGCGTGTGCAGGCAAATTGCACGGCCGTGGAGTGCCGGCGGTGGGCGGCATGCGGCTGGCGTCGCGGTGCGAGCCGTTGGGCTAGGGCGGCAAGGTTGTGCAATGCGGTAGAGTTGGAGCGGCGTGGCTGGTGCGGCGGAGCAGGGATGCAGGCTGTGGCGACAAGGGCGTGGCAAGGCGCTAGGGAGGTGCGGCGACGGAGCGGTGTAGCCAGGCGGAGGCGAGTTAGTGGGGGCGCGACGCGGTGGAGGTGGGCAGCGCCAGCAGACTGAGCAGGGGCGGGGCGAGTCGGCGCACGTGCGCTGGGCGGCGGTGAGCGTGCCGGGCGGAGCTGGGGCACGGGCCAGCGGCAGGCGGCTTCGGGCGCTGGGACACAGCTGGCAGCAGCGGTGGAGCATGGCCAGGAGCGCGACAAGCAGGCGCTGGAGGCTAGGTCGGGGCGTGCTGCGGATGGAAGGCGACGAGCGGCGCTCGTCGGTAGCGGTCAGGTCGAGCGGCGGCTGGTGAGGAGGCGAAGCATGTGCGGCTGACGTGGGGCGACGCTGCAGGCAGTGGAGACGCGTGGGCCGGCGGCCAGGCGAGGAGGCGCGCGCGGCTGCGTCAAGGCAAGCACCAGCGGGGCGTAAAAGGAGACGAAGCGAAGCGGCACGGCAGGGAGGGAGTCAGGCGCTGTGGATAAGAACCGGGAGAGGAAGAAGCGAACTCGGTTTTGTGGCCATGAGGATAAACATGACATGTGGGACCCACTTCACTCTCCTCCCTTCTCCTTTCCAATTTCAAATAGATCTAGCAAACATGCTTCCAAAATATTCAACTTTGGCCCAATGACTAAATAAAATGTGAAGAATTTTATGGTGCAATCAGATTTAGAAACTGAGCAAGTTGAATTTTTAACTCAGGTTTGAATTTGAATTCAAGCGGTGAAACTTGATTCAATGAAATAAATAATAGATTAGGTACAAAAATCCTGAAACTTTGAAGTTAACCTTTCTGAACCATAAGAGACCTCGGTAAAAATTTGGAGTTGATTTGGACAAGGTTAAGTACAAAGTTTAAATTTGAAGTCGACTTTGATTAAACTCTCAGTACGTGTCCAGTAAATGGAAAACATGCTTCAAAAATTTTGAAACTTTACCGAGAGTCTATTTGGAATATTAGATGGTCATGGAAAAACTTATAGCCTTAGATTTGAATTTTTTTGAATGTCCCATTTTAGGGTTGGAATAATTCCTTTTTCTTTCTCTCTATTTTGTTTTCTTTTCTCCTTTAATTTTTCATTGAAAATGTAAATACTTGGGAATCACGGATTTTACACCTTAAGTTCCGATATATATTAGCAACCATGTTCTATATGTAAAATTTTAACAAATCCCTATTTTTAGTGAACATTGGTTAACTCATATGGTTCATGTGAGTTTGGATTTCCAAGTCCATTTTCAAAATTTTTAAGTTCGCATTTTTGCTTTTTTGTTCTTCCGAAAAATGGGCTCTTACAATCTTTCTCCCTTAAAGGAATCCCATCTCGAGATTCTAACAAGTAGAATAACAGAAATGATGAGGGGACGATTCGTAAAAGAGGGTCATTGACTAAGGAAAATGATAATGCCCTTAAAGACTTGGGTTCTATGAATTAATGATTACCTTCAGGCATTTTAAGGAATTCTAAAGTTTGCTTCAAGTGATTCTAGTCTTTAGGTTGATAACCTTGACAGGATGCTCGACATGACAATATCACGTCGTAAAACTCTCACGTCTGTTACTGAACCTTTATTTTGTACTCTTACATTGACATGACATCTTGTTTTGCCCTAGTCTTGACTGGAAGAATCAGGACTTGTTCTTTGCTTCTCTAGGTCACCATGATAGTTTGAAACTATCTTTGCATTGATTCTTGGTTGCTTGCTTGGTTTTTGCATAGGTACTTATAACTTAATGTGGTATTTTACCTGACATGAGTTAAGATGGGTTACGAGGTTAAGCAAAAATTATTAACCTTGTTTGATGTTTAGTCAACCATAGGATCCCTTAGTTGTAGCATAAGAGTAGCAAAACACTCAACACTCTTATGTGATGAAAACAGCAGGAATATGGAAGATATGGTGACTACAAGATTTTTGGGTATATCAACATCTTCAAACAATAGAAATAGAAGATGAAGACCCTTTGCGGTGGCACATGAGGATTTAAGGATTCAACATCCTCATATGTTTCAACATAGCAAAGAACTCAATCATATGGTAACTACAAGGTAATTAGTGTAGCAAGGTTACCATATAGCACTGCAAGATCTTAGATGGACCCAAAGAGTTTCACGAGGTTGACAATTGAACAGTATCCTCATGAGTAAGGAGATTTCATGGATTTTACAAGGTTGATCATCGAACTGATGACCACTCGATGACGAACGGTATAGTTGCAACAATCAAGGTACTTGAATCTAAACCAGTTAAGGATGGACGTTCAAGTTTCTGTTTAGTTGCAAGGGAGGTTGAGTGATCAGTTGCCCAGGTATCATTAAATAGAAAGAAGATTAACAATGTAAGAAGTCAAATAAAGATGGTGAAATGATCGTAGTCATTAGACACCTTAGAATAGTTTGGATGGGGTACACAATCTTGCTTTAAATTTTAGTATTACCATGCAATCTATCATTGGCGTTACATTGGTAATGATTCTTCATGATGCATCATATGTTGTATGGTGCAATGAATATGCACATGGTATGGTGCAAATGGTGCATATGTATGGTGCAAATGGTGCATATGTATGGTGCAAATGGTGCATATCTATGGTGCAGTAGCTTTATAGTTTGAGCAAGACTAAATGAACCACACCCACCAAACTCAAGTACTGTTTGATGATTTGCAATGATTGGGTACCGTGGTCATGAAAGACACTCAATGAGTAGCGTTCCTTTCATAACTCAACCACAGTTAAGGAATTCATGACTGAACGATTGACAAGGAATGTGGGAAACATACCACGTTACCTCGACCTTTCGAAAGCATGTTCATGTACTACTCCACTTGATTGTATCTTCAACTAGGTCTTAGAGTTACCAGTTGACTTGATGAGTATCTTCATCAGCAGAAAAACAACTAACTATATGTCGAAGGTTATCCCTAGACACCTAGTCGAGATCACTAGACACATCTCTAGTGATACATCACTTAACCTTCGCTTCGATCAGTCAGGAGGAACAGATACCCTTCTCGATCACTTTAGTGGAGTTGAAGTCACACTCTTCTTAGAGTAACTCAATCTGGTGGCGGAGGTTGGATCCTCTTGAAGATGTAATCTTAATTGATCGTCTTCTTGTTGACACGACTCGTTGTAACCAAGGTTGAACACCACCATTACTTGAGTGCTCACCTTCCCCCTTAAATTTTCGAACCATGATGTCAAAGCATACTTCAAACAACCTCATGGGAAGAAGAGATGCAACTCGAGTAATTGCGACCTGCGTTCAACATCACAAGATCTGATGTGGCAAGTCACATAAATCAAACATTAGTATGTCTATCCGAGGGAAAAAGCATCGAATGAGTTTAACACTCCATTCAACTTTGTAAATAGTTGAGTCCTAACTCTTGGATGGTGACACTCCTCGAGTTGAAATCGAGAACCGAATGCCTAACAAAAACCAAAAGGTTTAAACTGGTCAGGCTATGGTGACAAATGACTAGTCTGGACGGAAACTCGATTTTGATCCAGTTAATGTCAAAATCAGATATTCAGGTGAATAACAAAGTTAAAGTACACTTCAAGACATTTCCACAAAGTATTGGTTTGCCTCTAGATCATCTCTGGTTTGCAAGTTATGTTATTTTAAAGTCAGCAGAATTTTTCTGCACTTTCAGCAGAACCTGCTTAAAAAGTAGCAGTTTCAATCTAAAGCTTTCAGGCTGTTCTGATGGAAATATGGAAATATTCTTATTTACAAAGTTGTAGACAATGTAATAATATTTCCATAATGTACTTACTTGTATTCATATCAGTCCTGTTTTAAAAGATATGAGTTCTTCAAGTTGGGTAAAATTTCAGCATTCAGAATTTGAATTCAGTTCAGATTGACCACTCTGCATTCAAACTCGATTTGGTATAGGTATATGACCGATTCAGGTCTGGAACCAATGGCAAAAATTGTATCTGACTCTCAAACCTTTCCAACGGTTACTCGCGCGACACCATTGGATCAATGGTCTGCGAGTTATGGATTAAATTCAGAGGGGTAGAGATTGCTGTCCAGTTTGGGTGTGCCTGGACAGTCTCTGCAATTATCCAAATTTCACCCACATAGAAAAGGATTCTGGTCTGGAGATGAACAGAAAACTTGTAGAGGACTTCCAAATATTTCTAAATATTATTTACTTGTCCTCATAGCACTTCTGGTTGAGACGATATGGCATTTGCAATTTGACAGTTTTTCTGAAAATTTGGACAGCACCTCCTTTGTTTAAGGCTGATTTTGTCCACAATTTTCAGATATACAAATATCAACATTTGCAAAAATAACACATATAAAAATGGTTGCATACATTCTCAGGATTCCAGAAATGTAAAACCCGAAGCCAATAGATGAGTCTACTAGAAATTATGATCCGAACAGTAACTGAATATATAGCTGTCCATATTCTGGACGGTTTCGGCACCTTAAACGATACTTCGATTTAGAGTTTGTTATTGTGAGTTTTAGCCTTCGTGTTGAATAGGAAGTTGATAGAGGACTCTTTAAGCTTTCCAGACATGTATAAATATGCCTACGTTGCATTTCTAGTTTAACAGTTGTGGCTGTTCAAAGTTCATAATTTTTTTCTGGCTGTTTCAGATAGCACCTATATACATGTACTATCTTCAACTCCAGTTTCTAATTAGTTCTAAACAGAATTTGAGGTAACATTGAATAACAAGGTTGTAGAATAGCTTTTCCCCTTTCCAAAAATGTATCATAATGGAATAGAAGAGCTTTATACAAAGAGTTATGACAAAAATTCAGATGCTGTCTTCCACAGTTTCAGAACAGCAGCTTAGTTAGTTAGAGAGGATTTCACTATCTTACAATGGTCTTTTGGCTTGGGGGTCAATAGAAAACTTATATAAGACTTCAAAATATTTCAAAAAAATATTCATTTGCCTTCATAGCCATTCAGGTTGAGGATATATGGATTTTCAAAGTCAGGTCAAATTCTGTTAGAAAACAGAACTCACCGGCTTCGAGACACAAGAATTGGGAACAAACTCAAATTTTGAAACTTGGCTCAAAACTCAAGTCCTATAGCTACTTGCTTTACAACAAATCATTTCTTTTGGATCTAAATGGAACTTGAAAGAGAACTTGATGACCTTCTCATCCATAGCATATTACTATGAATCTTCATGCATAACCAAAGTCTCACTCCGGTGAAGTCGAGTTAAACTCCCGCTAGGAAACAAAGAACTTCGGTCCGCCAAATCTTGGAGAGATACATTTTCTAATAAGATACCAGCAACTGATACTTGGACCTAAATATGGATATTAAGCAATTTCTTTCGTGGGGGATGGTCAAAGTATCAAATGTGATACTGACGGTACTACGTGCCTTACCAAAAGAAAAGTCTAACCCGGTATATCCGGATACGTCTATAGGTGGTACTAATATCGATGACTCGCAAACGTATTCTACGCGGGTCGCTACCGGAGTTAGTGTACCTGTAGAAGACAAACAATCCCTTTTCACACCTTCAAACCTCAAGGGCAGCACGGGAAAACACGACAGGCAGTCACAATATATATGAAAGTAAATACATACGACTCTGGTGTGAGTCGCCCTCGAGCGAAGTCATGTCTCGAGGTACATGGATGTACTACGCCTGTACAGCAATGACTCCCGCACGAACTGGCTTATACACGCTCGGGCATACGTGTTTCGCTTGCTCCCATAGAACATGAATAGTTCTAGAGATGCATACTGTCGGGTTATACACCACCCGACGGGGGCTCCCACTAATTTTGTGTCACGCTGGGGTACCGCGTGTCATATGTTCTCGGAAACATGGAAAGTTTCAGAGACTCATATTGACTTTCCGTGCTAAGCCACGGAAATATCACATACCACATCTCGTATGCAGAGCTTACTGAGATTGATCTGCTCTCGGTGGCGTACCTTACCTCTTACCTTGAAGACGACGCGTCATTACACAATAATATAACAAGTTAGTTCACCACCTTTATGACTTATACTAGTAATAGTCATTAATGGGCATATAGTTAATCCTAACTCGAGTACTTTGGAGTTTTCAAAAATAGGCTCCTTTCGAGCATGTTATTCCCAATGAAGCTCTGATACTATGTCTGTGGGGACCGTAGTCCACACATCCGAGGATCTCATTGGGTGGTGTTGTGCGATGAGGCACCTAATTGCACACACAAAAATGATACCAAAACATATAAAGATTTCATTTCATAATAAGAAGAGTTTACAAAAGAGTGTACAATAGGGGTACACACGCAGCGGAAAATACATACTCATAATCTCACCTAACAAAGCAGGAGAGAAGACATCCATGCCCTAGGACGCTTCTCACTAGCAACATGAAGAACATTCAGCAGTGGCGTGGTTCACATGAGATATATCTCGATACCTCGAGATATCATGTACAACCTGAACAGCAGAAATAAACCTAATACCTGCAAAAAATCATTAAAGCACAAACGTGAGCATAAGGCTCGGCAAGACTAACCCGTCTCACTAAACATATGCAGGGGTGAATACTAAGCATAGGTAAGGTAAAGCATAAACGACTCGCCTACAAGTGGATCCTTATAGTCATGTTTTAAGTAGCACATGACATTCTTCAGGCACGGCACATCATAGACTCCACAATCAAACGAGAAACGCTTTGCCGATGATATGACATGCCCAAAGCACATAATGCTATTACAGGATAAATATTTAGAAACTGTAAACTTTTAATTGTGCTATCTCTAAGCCACACAAGGTTGTCCAAGAAATTTATAAATCAATATATCATATTCTCCTGACTTCTTTAGTATTTACTACGTCACGGCGCAGTGAACAAGTGGTACTCTATTACCGTGAGGGACGGTGATTGCAATCAGGACACACCCGAACAACACGACACATACGCACGTTCGGAAGTGTCAGCGAGTAGATCAGTACCTACGTAACACTTCAATACTAGTCGTATATGGCCACCTTTCACATGAAACCCGAACGCCGAACCCGTCTCACCTCCGTGAACAGAAGGTCTCCGCACGGAACACCTCTGTGCCTGCCGACCGATTTACACCATACTGTCTTCAACCCACCCCTATCGATGGTGAGTTAATGTCTTCGACATCCCAGTTATCGAGTTACGTCAGTTTACTAGAGCCCATATATCTAGTATGTCACCGGTACAAGTCAAGCTTGTCCAAGGGGCCGCATACAGACGGTCCTTAATCGACACAGGCAGGGCTATGCCATCGAGACTCCAATTCTCGTCGATTTCTATCCATTCCCTGTTCGGTCTCAGATTCATTATATTAAGCCATTGTCTATCTAACCAATTTTGTGAAATATGTTCTACATCTCTCGCACGTAGATTCCAGCTACTCGACTTCTACCAGATCACCTACAACATTAGCATAGCAGTTCTACACGTCGAGCTATCAACCTACCCAATTAACCAATGGGATTGTGGGTCGAGTATTCAAGCATCCTGAACGTAATGCACAATATCAACTGAAGACGTAAATGAATAAAACTGGAAAACTTTGAAAAGCTCTTAAATGCAAATCGGGGCTTGCCTTGTTTGCGACTTTATAGCAATGTCAGTTGTTATGGTTTGTTCTTTCTCCGAAGAATCCGCCATGGAATCTTGATGTTGGAATTCCTTGGCATTCTCCTCCAAGAGAAACTTCTCGTTGATCACCTATCATCATGTTCCTATCGACATGATTTGCATATAAGTAATTAATGTAACCTAATAAAGGACTCGACGAGTTGTAAAAAACATAAGAAGAAGAGGCTTGACTAGGAAGATTAGATATGTCTCGGATGGGTGGAGAACAATGGATAAGTCAAGTGGTCATAGCAGTGTCGAGTTGTGAATTGGCGGGTGCAATGAAAACATGTATTGTCATTATTCACTTAACACTTAGAGTTATGCCACTCGAGAAAGCTGAGACTGACTGGTGTCGAAGTGTTGGACTGAGATGTGTATGAATGACTAAGGAATCAAGGTGGAGCATTGAAAGCTTAAGGCATGAGTGAACTGTGCAACAAGAGGTCTTGACTCAGAAAGCGACCAATGAAGTTACACAAACTCATTACAGAGTAAACCTAATTAAGTGACCAGTGTGGTCGCAGGGTTCTGAATTAGTATGAATCGAGGTGGAACCCTAGCGATACTTGGGAGTGAAGTGAGATCGACATTGCTTGGACTCAAAGAGTCATAACAAGCCCTGTTAACCTGATGTGAGTACCAAGACAACATTCAAAGGACCTTTAGGTAAATCAGTCGCTACGACTATCTTCGCAAGCATCGTCCAAGTTCTTACATGACACTATTGCAATGTCCTTTGCATGATTTTCCAGATGAGCTAGGCGAACTCCTAGGACTCGAACTTAAAGCATTACTATGTAGTGACAACGTGCTTTGCCATCTCGGGAAGATCATCTCATCAACGTTCACATCGACCCAGAATCATCCATGGTGATGAGCGGAATCCCTAACACCACCTTATGAGTCACAAGCTTAGTGATGTCGACTCGAACGTCGAAAAGCGACTCGACGAACCTGTCGTCAATGAAATGGCATACCTTGTTAAGCAATTCTGCGGACGGTTCGGAAACATCGTCGACACGAACCAGAAACGTTTTATCCAAGGTTCCCCTTGGTCTAGTTTTCCTTGTCGGTCGCAAGGTTCTCGCATTACTCAACCACAGGTCATCGGTGATCAACAACCACCTTGGTTTGACCTAGAAGGCATTTTATCGAGCACCTTGGCTATACCCAAGACTCAATCACTCTCACATCGACTAAAACCAAATTTGGCTTGACAACCATTGTCCGACGAGCCGTGCTTGTGTTCCAGCACCACACTCATCATAGGCATCCTTCATCTCGATGCCAGGGCACGATGACGGCTCGAAACATCACAACGACGTCATGTGGTCAATGACGTCGACGCGGCTCATGGTGGGGCATCACGAGCACGCACGGACAGTCCAACGTGATACAAACGACAAAGGAGGTCAACTTGGGGATTTCTATAGGAATGATATCAATGCGGAAAATGGACGTACCGCTTGACGACACATAAGTACCATTAGCTGTCACCACGAACGGACTTCGGGGCGTCAAGCAAGGCATTTCAGGGCAAGGCTCACCTTGTAAGCATTTCACCGAATATCTTGGGGGTGTACTTGATTTCCGTCGCTTCATGACCATTCAAATGGTATCTTGGCACATAGGCTTGTTGGTTGCAAAATCATTCTACTCTTGCATCACAGACCAGCTCTAAACATCAACAAAGTTGGTTCTTCTCTCTTAAACATTTCATCGAACACCTTAGCTGCAGTCATTGATCCAATCAATCTTGCAAAATCAGAGCTAACCTTGGACCAGATGTTGATACCATTGTGTCAAAGGCGCATTCCAGCATTTCATCCATCGCACCAATCATTCATCTTGCTTCCAGGACATAGCCACGACGAGGAACGTCGCATTGAAGGTGACGGGCGGAAACATGGGCGACGTGCTGAATCCAGAGGGAGGAGCAGACTGGTGATGCGGCCATGGCGCGGATAGCGGCAAGGGCGGATGACGCAGGGAGTTGGGCCAACGTCGTGGACGCGACGCAGAGGAGAGGTCGGCGCACGACAAGCGAGAACTTTTGGTGCCCCAACGTGCAGCTGCTTGGGCAAAGCGTGGGCAAGGCCCGTGCAGGCAAACTGCATGGTAGTGGGGTGCCGGCGGTGGGCGGCATGCGGCCAGCATCACGGCATGAGCCATCGGGCTAGGGCGGCGCGGTTGTGCAACGCGGCAGAGTTGGAACGGCGCGGCTGGCACGGCAGAGCAGAGACGCAGATTGTGGCGGCAAGGGTGTGGCTGGGCGCCAGGGAGGTGCGGCGACGGAGTAGTGTAGCCAGGCGGAGGCGAGCCAGTGGAGGTGCGACGCGGTGGAGGTGGGCAGCGCCGGTGGACTGAGCAGGGGCGGGGCGAGCCGACGCACGTGCGCTGGGCGGCGGTGAGCGTGCCGGGCGGAGTTGGGGCGCGGGCCAGTGGCGGGCGGCTTTGGGCACTAGGACACAGCTGGCGGCAGCAGTGAAGCGCGGCCAAGAGCGCAACGAGCAGGCGCTGGAGGCTAGGTCGGGGCGCGTTGCGGATGGAAGGCGACGAGCGGCGCTCGTCGGGAGCGGTCAGGGCAAGCGGCGGCCGATGAGGAGGCGGAGCATGGGCGGCCGGCGTGGGGCGACACTGCAGGCGGTGGAGGCTTGTGGGCCGGCGGCCAGGCGAGGAGGCGTGTGCGGCTGCGTCAAGGCAAGCAGCAGCGGTGCGCAGAAGGAGGCGTAGGAGAGCGACACGGCAGGGAGGGAGTCGGGCGCTGTGGTTAAGAACCGGGAGAGGAAGAAGCGAACTCGGTTTTGTGGCCATGAGGATAAACATGACATGTGGGACCCACTTCACTCTCCTCCCTTCTCCTTTCCAATTTCAAATAGAGCTAGCAAACATGCTTCAAAAATATTCAACTTTGGCCCAATGACTAAATAAAATGTGAAGAATTTTATGGTGCAATCAGATTTCAGAACTGAGCAAGGTTAATTTTTAACTCAGGTTTGAATTTGAATTCAAGCGGTGATACTTGATTCAATGAAATAAATAGAAGATTATGTTCAAAAATCCGGAAACTTTGAAGTTAACCTTTCTGAACCATAAGGGACCTCGGGAAAAATTTGGAGTTTATTTGGACAAGGTTAAGTACAAAGTTTAAATTTGAAGTCGACTTTGATTAAACTCTCAGTACGTGTCCAATAAATTGAAAACGTGCTTCAAAAATTTTGAAACTTTACCGAGAGTCTATTTGGAATATTAGAAGGTCATGGAAAAATTTACAGCCTTAGATTTGAATTTTTTTGAATGTCCCATTTTAGGGTTGGAATAATTCCTTTTTCTTTCTCTCTATTTTGTTTTCTTTTCTCCTTTAATTTTTCATTGAAAATGTGAATACTTGGAAATTAAGGATTTTACACCTTAAGTTCCAATATACATTAGCAACCATGTTCTATATGTAAAATTTTAGCAAGTCCCTTTTTTTAGTGAACATTGGTTAACTCATATGGTTCATGTGAGTTTGGATTTCCAAGTCCATTTTCAAAATTTTTAAGTTCGCATTTTTGCGTTTTTGTTCTTCCGAAAAACGGGCTTTTACAACATCACAACTTGAAAATAAAATATCAGTTATTTGATGGATCGACTATTCGGTTATTTCAGTTACTTGAGAGTGGTACCCGAACCCGACATTTATTATTAAGTTATTTATATTTGCTACCCGAAAAGTACCCGGTACCCGATATTTCGGTCTTTTTGGTTCCAGTCTCAGTTTTTTCGGTTTTGGTTTTTCTGTCTCGGTTTATTTGCCCACCCCTAATTTACGTAGTAGTAGCATATGGGATATACATATTTCTCCTCCATGTTTTTATGCAAAACTATCGTGATATTCCTATGTGCATATTACATATGTAAGAATAATGTAAAATATAAAACTTTTTCAATGGGAAGTCTTAGGTTTCGTCAAATCTATCTTTGAGATTTATGAAATTTTGTTTTGTTTTAACAATACAAGAATTGTACTTTTAGATTCACCATGGAAATATTTCCATAATATACAATCTAGTACTACATGTTATTGAAGTTAATAAATTCCATATAAATCATTGGCCAAAGGTAATTAGTTCGACCAAAACAGAAATAGAGTTGAGTTGCGGCGGAGGAAGTATTATACGTTGATGTTTGCCGCATAAGGTTTGGTCCTTCAAGCCGTGGCCATTTGTACAGGCGGCTGATGCGATTGGGCGCACCGAGCTTACGTGCGTGCCAGTCACCGAGGCGCCTTAAACGCGTGCAGCACATGCGCATCTTTGAATTAAATTCGAACCGCTCTGCATCCCTTCACCACTACTGCGCACGTCGAGAGACGAACAGCCAGGCGGGTTCAAATCCCTTGCAGTACTGCAGGTGCAGTAGAGATGGCTGACATGTAGGCCCTACAGGGTGTGGGACCCACATGTCAGCCACCTCTACTACACCTACAGTACTGCAGAGGATGAGCACCCCAGCCAGGCTGCTACTACGCTATAAGATCACCCTGGCACGCCATCGTCTTCTCCGCACAACCACTCTTCCTCTCTTCCCAAAACTGCGCCAAGAACACCATGGCTGATAAGAAAACGCCGTCGCCAAGCCCGCCGAAGGACGCCAAGGGGAAGCGTCCCCGACCGGACTCCCCCTCGGACAAGGAGTGGGCTCTCTGGAAGATGGCGCGCGATGTATTTGACAATACATCGCGCTCCATGCATCGCCTTTGGCTTGGTCCCCTTCTATACTATGCTGCAATGGGGACCACGGGCCACAACGTCTTTGGCATGACACACTTGGCCGGTCTCCTCAATGTCCTCTACAAGACGCTGGCGGATGAGCTCGGTGTCGTCGGCCGTGACAACCTGGTGGCGGTGACATCCAGGAAACTGGGCTTCCTATCTCTACCACGGGAGGCGCCCCCGCCCATCCAGGAGCCCAAGGAGGAGGAGGAGGAGAAGGAGAAGGAAAAGTAGGTGGAGCGAGGTGGAGGAGAAGTAGTTTTTTTTCTTGTTCTTAGTTGTGTTGTTTTTCTTTTCTTGTTTGTAGTTTGTGTTTTTCTTTTTTCTTGTTTGTAATGTATCGTCTTAAGGTAATGAACTTTATTTTTTTGTTCATTGGTGCGCAAAAATAGTTCTAATGTTTTTGTTCTAACGATAAACTAGTGGACTATTTATCTCTTTTATATTTTAGAATGAAATATATTTCCACTTCCAACTCTACTGAGCTAGAGATCCAGAAAGTGACTACCACCTAGTTTATCTAACAGGACCAGTAGGGAGAAGCCCACTCTCTATGTTCAAACCCAACACGGATCCATCATAATGAGCAATCAAACAGCAAAGCACGTAGTAAATCACAAAAAACGCAAAAATAGTTTCCGAAGTACGTATCAACTTTAGCCCAGATTAAATGCTCGTTGGCGCCATTGCAAAAGGGTGAAGACAAAAAAGACTTGATTCAGATGGCTTGCAAAAACAAACTAGAAGTCATGGTCATCAAAATTTTTGCCCGATTTGGATTGAGTCTTAGTTATAGACTTCCATAATAATAAAATGTATCAGGTATTTTACTTTCACAAGTGTGTAAAAAAATGTATCGGGTGTTTTACTTTCATGAGTGTGTCGGGTTGAGTCTTTTGTTGTTGATCTTTACCACTTGGTGTATCAGTATGGCCGTACTGTACAATATAATCGCATGCCTTGCACAGTACAGTACAATATAATTTCCAACCATGTTGTACTCCTCCTTTCGAAGAAACGATAAACTAGTGGACTATTTATCTCTTTTATCTTTTAGAATGGAACATATTTCCACTTCCAACTCTAATAAGCTGGAGATCCAGAAAGTGACTACCACCTAGTTTATCTAACAGGACCTGTAGTGAGAAGCCCACTCTCTATGTTCAAACCCAACACGGATCCATGTAATGAGCAATCAAACAGCAAAACACGTAGTAAATCACAAAAAATGCAACAACGATTTCTGGAGTACGTATCAACTTTAGACCAGAGCAAGTGCTCGTGGGCCTCATTGCAGAAGGGTGAAGACAAAAATGACTTTATTCAGATGGCTTGCAAAAACAAACTAGAAGTCAGGGTCATCGGAATTTTTGCCCAATTTGGATTGAGTATTAGTTCTAGACTTCCATAATAATAAAATGTATCGGGTATTTTACTTTCACAAGTGTGTCATAAAATGTATCGAGTGTTTTACTTTCACTAGTGTGTCGGGTTGAGTCTTTTGTTGTTGATCTTTACAACTTGGTATATCAGTGTGGTCGTACTGTAAAATATAATCGCATGCCTTGCACAGTACAATACAATATAATTTCCAACCAAGTTGTACTCCTCCTTTCGAAGAAACGGCAGCCGTAGGTGCTAGCTGCTTTTAGGACAAATGAACAAACTTGTGAAAACACGTACGCCACATCTGATCCTCTACATCATCAAATTCAACAAGGGGAGCAACGTCTCTCCACGGCGTTCCGCCTGGTGTTGCACACACAGCTCTCGCCTCACGCCTGCCACGTATCCTGATCCTACCGTACAACTTCAAATAAAGGAGGGTTAGAAGATTGGTGGAAAATAATATGAACTTATAAGAAAAAGGAGAAGAAGAAAAAGGATGGTGTGCTTTTCGATACATGAACCGTGACACTGCTGACATACATCTTCATTGGCCAGTTTTCGATTCCACTCATCTCTCTAGCATGTATTCACACTAGCTACTCTCTGGTGACTGAACCCAGGGTATCCCGTGGCCCACCCGACATACCCAGTGGGTGGGCTCCTGAGAAATGTTGTTGTTGTTGTACGTGGTGTTAGGTTGAGACAATGCAACTTGTGGTCATAACGATAAGAATTAAAAATTAGAAAGAGTATATTAGATTCAAAAATCTTCATTACTCTCTTTACTCCGGGCTCGGGCCCGTCAAATTCAGAAACTCCACCACTCATATCGTAACTGCATCAACTATATATCCAGGCCCGTTTCCAATTAAAATCCAAAATAAAGGTGTAGACGAAGGTTTTGCACAAGAGGGAAGTTGTGTCGCGCTGCCGCTGACGACAACCGTAGGGACGACAAGGAGAGAGACCCAATGACGGGGACTAAGGTGTACAACGTGACGCTCGGGGAAGACGTGATCACCACCACCGTGACGTCCTCCGGCGAGGCCGTGGAGGACTGGCTTGACGAGGTCCTATTCATCCACCGTCGGCGCCTTCACAAGCTCGTCGTCGAGCTCGACGTCGAGTGGCGCCCCAGCTACTCCGCCGACCAGAACCCCATCGCCGTTCTGCAGCTCTGCATCGGTCGCCACTGCCTCATCTTCCAGGTCATCCACACTGACTACTTCCCAGACGAGCTGGATGATTTCCTCAGCGATTTTGACTACCGCTTCGTCGGCATCGGCGTGGAGGGTGACGCCGACAGACATTGGGAGGACTGGTAGCTGAAGGTGGCCAAAATGGTGGACCTGGCCGAGCTCGTGGCGGAGGAGATGGATTGCTCGATCCTCCGCCACGCGGGGCTGAAGGACATCGCGAGCTCCATGATGGGTGCCGACATGGAGAAGCCTTACGGGGTGAGGACGAGCAACTGGGACGCGTACAATCTCTCCGGCGAGCAGATCAGCTATGCGTGCATCAACGTTTTCGTCTCCTTCGAGGTCAAACGCAAGCTGCGCTTCGGCGACTATTGATCTTACCACCGAGTTTGTAGATCAGCTGTCGTCGATCATCCCGACATATGGAATTCGTAGGTGCATCGCTCAAGTTCTAGATTTTGTGCTTGTGCGCCCAATCTCACATAAAATTATTTTTTCTTGAGAAAACACTAAATCTTGCTTTTAAAAACATGCATGTTATTTCACATGCATCGAGGTCTTTCACATGCATGTTAGTTGTCCATGCATGCTACGCCCCAAACATGATCAACGAGCCTCAAACATGACGATCTCTCAACAAAAAAGAGAACACGTAACATCAGCAAACATGATCGAGGTCTTTCACATGGATGTTAGACGTACATATGCATGCTACATCCCGAACATGTATTCCAAGAATAGAATAATATTTCCTACCATGTATATATATTTCTATATCTATCATATTCTCTACCAGGCATGTGTGTATGCTGTCAACCTATATGGCAGTTTAACTACCACACTAATGAAGAATATTATCCTGTCATCAATAGAGACAACAAATTTGACACAAGGATGTACCCTCGACGGTACGAGGATAGAATGTGGACTACCATCGTCTAATAAGCACACAACTCTCACTACGTACATACGTGGTTCATCAAATTAATTGATCGCATATTGCCATTATGTATCGCTGTACTCGTCTTTTGAAGAAACGACGGGCATTGGCGCTAGCCGCTACGTGTTCTTATTTTTGGAACAAATGGACACACTTGTGAAAACATGTATGCCACATCCGATCCTCAATGTCATCCAATTAACATGTTCCTCAACAAGGGGGCACAAAAATCCTCAACTCGTGACCAAACATGCTTGATCGCGAGTCTCTTTCACATGCATTACATTCATGTCCACCATCATCCACGATCACGACAGTTATCAGTTCGATATGGAACCTCGGTCGGCAACGGTTGGGTCCTTAAAAAAATATATGTACTCTCGGTCGATTGCCACACGCCTTCACGTCAATCTCCGCACCTTTGTGTGTCAAATTAAAAAACTGGCCGTTGGGACATGTTGAGCCATTGCGATAACTGAGAGGAGGCGAACCGCGGTTTGGAGTAACTCTGACCGTTGATTCAAAGGCACAATTTTTGAAACGTCCGATCATCTCCACTCACGCGCTTAGACGATGACCCGCTATAAAGGCACACTGTCCTCTTCTTCTCCACCGCACCTCTCGACCAATTTTAGCCTCCAAACTTCTCCTCTTGCTTCTCTGCCGCACCACCATCGACCACCTCTCTCTCTTTGTTCGCACCTCCGTCGCCGAACAAATGGGTAGCCCCGCACCGAAGTGCTCCATGTCATCGACGTCCTCTGAACCTCCTTATCCGTTTCCGTCGCCGACAAGGCCAGTGGAACTGGAGGCGGCGCTTGCACCTCCTCCACTCCCGTCGTCGCCCACGGTGCCCGCACCTCTCCTGTCTGACTATGATGAGACTGTCCGCTCCATCGAGGAAAGCATCGACAAACTCGACAACAAGCTTAAGGAGGTCACCGATAGCCTGTTCGCCGCCGATGTGCAAGCAAAAGCGCTCGACAAAATGGTGCAAGATGTATTTCACAATACATCTCACTCCTGTTGCCGACTGGGACTTGGTATCCTTCACCACCACACCAGCATGGACTCCGCTGGCTACTACATGTTCCGGTTAGGCTTTGTTGCCGCTCGTCTCCACAGCCTCTACGAGACGATCGATGAGGAGGCCGGGGTGGAGTTTCGCGAGCAACTCGTGAACGCTGTCAGCTGAAAGAAGTTTGATCTGGTGTTGGAGATTGCTCCACCAGCGGTTGCGGCGGAGGCAGCGGCGGAGGAGGTGGACAAGTCCTCCTCTGAGTAGAGTAGGATTAGTAGTAGTTTTTTCTTTTGTTTTCTATGTGTTTTTTTCTTGTTTGTAATATATGTGTTGTTTTTATATTAATGAAAAATGTGTTTTATTTTATGTTCATGAACAATGTGTCCTACAGTACATGCACTAACGAAAAACTCCTCCTTTTATCAAAAAACATCGCATATGGAAAATTAACACATTAGTGATATTATACTGTATCTAATAAATATTCCCTCCTTATTCTTTTATTTGATCTTTCGGACAAAGCATTGAACTATATATGAACTAGAACTTGCTGTCTGAATGACAATTCAAAAGATAAGGAGGGGGTATCAAACACATTAGTAGGACGTACGTAGTAGTATTATATTTCAAAAAATTACGAAAATAAAAAGCTACACACTAATTAATTTTATTTCTTTTCTCTTTACCAGCTGTCATCGTGCTCGCCCCACCACCCCCACCCATCGGCCTGGCCCTAGGTAGTAGCCCGGGAAACAAATTTTATGCGACCCTGCCGCACAGCATCTCGCGTGCGCCCCCGCCTCGCATGTCCTCCGATCAAAATCGCATAATCGTGGGAGCGGGACAGGCGGGATTTCCATCCTTCGGTGTCCAGAAAACAAACCCAGCGCGAAGCGAAGGATCTCAGCGGGATTTCAATCGGACGGCCTGTGGGGTGAGGGTGCACACGCGACATTGTGCGGCAGGGCCGTAGAAAATTTATTTCCGCCCACCTAGGCCCAGAGTCGGGCCTGCCTTTAAGACCATCCGCAGTGGTTCATGGTAAATCTTAGGCTCCCTTTGGATTGAAGGAATGGCAAAGTAATTTTGAAGGATAGAATTTGTAAAGGATTTTTTCCTACATGACCATTTAGCTCACAGGAAAAACAAAGGGTAGTTTCCATAGATATGGATTCCTTTGCTAAATTTTGTAGGAAACTTAACATGAGCTTGGACCTCTTTTTTCTTTCCTTACTCATGTTACAAGTTCTCATGTTTTTCCTATGATGCTGCCAAAGGGCTTCTTATCTCAATTCGTATATTTTCAATTCCTATAGGATTGCAAAAAACATACAATCACAATTCCTATATTTTTCCTATCTTGTGTTTTTCAATTCCTTCATTACAAAGGGAGCCTTAGGTCGTGTTTGGGAGCACGGTTTTTCAATACTAAAGTTTTGGAAACCACAGTTTTTAAAATGACATGGCAATACCAAAGTATTTCAATAACACAGTTTTGTAATACCACGATTTTGCAATACATAGGACTATTTGGTTGACAAACATCATTCTGAAAAAATACCATAGTAATCACAAATACCACGGTATTGCTAATTGCTCTAAAACTCCAAAAATATTGTGTTCCCAAACACCATTACTGGCCTGCGAATCAGATGGTCTTATCTCTTAATCCCTTGGTGCGGAAATCAAAATCTCTGCGTCCCTTCCGCACAGCCGTCTCCGTGCGACCCTGTCCAGATAGTTACCACGTATGGTTACGCTCCAAATCTTATAGCCAAGGGCGCACTACACGGTTCTCGCGTATGTACTACCCTTCCCTGATGATTTCCACATACGCGAACGCACCGAATCTTGCAGCGTGCACAGGCACCTGAACTCCACGTCTGAACTTTTCTCAGCGATCCGAATAACTCGGCGCTTGGCGTGCATGATCCATCATCATGCGCACGAGCACGTACGACGTGGCCAAAAAGATTTGTGTTTGGTTGCTTGTCTTGGATTGAATTGACTTGGATTAGTTGGATGGTCCAGTCATGTGTTAATTTGTTTCGCGGTCAGACGGGTGATCCAGGTTTGAGGAATATAAAATATTCCTCGTAGGTGCTGGATGAGATGGTCCAGGATATTTGGTTGGATGTGAGTCCATCCACCTTATCTAGTTATGCTTCTTAGTAATGTAATTAGTAATAATTACCTTGTCTATTGTTGATTTATAATTACAATTATGATATTAACATTAATATTTGCTAGTAATATGATAATTAGTATATAAACAATTAATATTATGAAATTATCATCTTAGATGATTCAATAATCCAATCAAGTTTCATCCAACCTACCAACAAAAAATTGGATCGTCCATTCCATCCAACCAAACGTTAATTTGGATGATCCAAGACATCAAGAAATGAATGATCTATCTCCAATCCAACTTCGATGTCAAACCAAACGCATTTGATGACTGAGCACTTTGTCACATTTTACTAGAGTGTACGCACAAATGACAAATACACGGCATCAACACCGGGTTTAGGGTGCATCGTGGACTAACCACATGACTCGACCAAACACTCATGTAATTAGCATACACATGCAAGAGCAACTACCTGGCCGCATCCTTCGCGTACGAACGGCAATGCCAACCAACTTATACTTTTTGTACTACGTACAAAGAATTTTCCTTGTCCATGAGCCAATAAACAAGCTCTTCTGATGTGGATTTGTAGTTAAAAATGAACTACAACAAAGCAAAAAGTTCATGGAGACGGGGGGAGTACATATGATCATCGACGTCTCTCACACATGCATGTTATAGTTGTCCATGCATGCTACCCTACGCCCCGAACATATGATGAAAGCCAAACTGTATATATATATATATATATATATATATATATATATATATATATATATATATATATATATATATATATATATATATATATATATATATATATATATATATATATATATATATATCACAAACCCTCGTACATATATATGTCGATCTTTCGAAAAATAAGAGAAAACACGTAACGTCATGAAACATGATCAAGGTCTTTTGCGTGACAAACTGAAAAAAACTGGAACATTGCATATACCTTGGGCCGGTGGGCCCTTTGCATGTCAAAATTAAAAACTGAAACTGAAAAACTGAAACACCGTCGGACGGACCTACAAAGTATGCCAGGTGGGCCACTGCATACCATGGACCCTTTGCGTGTCAAATTAAAAAACTGCCTTTGAAGCGAGATGGGACGCGTCAAGCTGTTGAGACAACTTAGAGGAAGCCAACTGCGGTTTGGATTAATTCAAAAGCGCAATTTTCGAAGCGTCCGATCATCTCCACTCGCGTGCTTAGACCATCTGCAGTGGCGTACTGTAAAGCATACTGGGTACACTATTTCGGAGTGTAATTTAGAGTACATACTGTAAAAGCTGAAGGAGAATAGTGTATGGAGTATGCTTTAGAGTATGCTGGTGCGGATGGTCTTAGATGAGGACCCACTATAAAGGCACACCAGTCCTCTTGCGTCTTCGCCGCACCACTCCATCTCCATCGATTGTAGCCTCCAAACATCTCTTCCTTCACCGTGGCACCATCGCCGACCACCTCTCGCTGTTTCTCCGCACCTCCATCGCCGCATGAATGGGTAGCCCCACACCGAAGTGCTCCAGGCCGCCGACGTCCTCCAAACCTCCTTCTTCTCCGTTTCCGTCGCAGCCAATGATGGTGCAGCTGGAGGCGGCGCCCGCACCTCCTCTGTCCCCTTCCGCGCCTGCGGCGCCCGCACCTGCTCATCCCGTTTGGGTTCAAGAGACTATCGGCCTCATCGAACACCGCTTCGATGAAGTCGATCGGCGCATGAAGGAGGCTACCGAGCACCTTTCTGCCACCGTCGGGCGCGCAAAAAAGCTCGACAAATTGGCACGGGATGTATTTTACGATACATCTCACTCGTGTGACCGTTTGGGTCTTGGGAAACTTCCCGTCTGCACCAGCATTGACACCACTAGCCACTACTGCTTCGGGTTAGGGTTTGTGGCCGGTTGTCTCAACGTCCTCTACGAGACGATCGGGGTGGTTGCTGGGGTGGAGGGCCGCCAACATCTTTTGCGGACCGTCGCCCAGAAGCTTCGGACTCAATTGCCGAAGGAGGCAGCAGCAGTGGCAGCAGCAAAGGAGGCGGCGGCGACAGCAGCGGCGGAGGGGGAGGCAGCGGCGGCGGAGATGGAGGTGGAGGAGATCTCCTCTAACTCCGAGTAGAGTAGTATTTGTAGTTTTACTTTCTCTTGTTTTCTATGTGCTTTCGTAGTTATTGTTTGTAATATATGTGTTGTTTCTATTTTAATGATAAATGTCTTTTCTGTTCATGAACAATGCGTCCTATGCAGTATCGAAAAACAACTCCTTTATGAAAAAGGGGCGAGATAACTGTTGTTCAATGTCTAGCCATGAATTCGTTGTGTTGCGGCAATCGACGACTCTTGGTTGAAGCTCCATTGAGATCACGGTTGAGGCTGTGTTTCAACTCTTTCGTGTTCTTTCACTCAATATTTTCATTTGTAGTCGGCACATGGGAAAATTATTTTTAGTATGTACTAGTATATACTACATGTTATCATTTCATTGTGATTAATATTACAGAATGCTGATTGTTTACCATCGTGCTTTCGTGGACTTGGCTGTATTTGCACATCATTTGCATTAGCACATATGCATTTGGCGATTCATATTTTTTTCGTATTTTTTGGAATGTCCCACTAGCTAGCAGATGACTGCTTTTAGATTTTGATCACCATGCATGGCAACAAAGATGAATTAAGAAGCGAGCATTTGTCCTAAGACAATGTCTACCCCTCTAGCTACATGCACCATGTGTTGGAATCAATGCGACATGAGATGTAATTAATCACGATTGCATGCATGCACAAGGGCACGTCTTGCGTCAAATTCTCCACTCCCGCAAAAATTTTATCGTTCTACATGGCGCACCACATTTGAGATTTTGACAATTCAATTTTCACTATGTGCGCCTCCAATTTCAGTCCCGCCTATTATTTTAACCCTATTTCAGCCAGGATGAGAATAAATGGAAACATTGGCCTCCGTTCCCGACACACCGCTGCGCCGCCCTTCCGGTGATCTTGGAGTACTCCAAATGTGTTGTCTCTCTGTCCTATGTTCCATACTGTATTCCTAAGAAATTCCCGTGTTTTCTTTTCCCACGGTTTTTACAATTTCCCCCCATGGATCTCGCGGTGACGCATCGAAGCTCTTGATGGTGTTGACTCCTAGCTACAACGCCGGGCGACCAAGTTTGACGGGCTCTACCAAACCTCTTCGTCACCGACACCTCCCTGCGACATCGCATCCCGGACTCCAGTTTTGTGCTAGGTGAACTACACGATCCATGCCGTCTTTTTATAGAGCTATATTGGCTTGGTTCTACACGATCCATGCAGTTTTGTGCTAGTTAAGTTATACACGATCCATCCTGATATACGAAGATTAAATAAATTAACAAAGAAGAAATGTGGTCTTCTGTTTCATGAATTCAGTTTTATATATATATATATATATATATATATATATATATATATATATATATATATACATACATACTACATTTGTCCCTAAATAAATGTTGCTCCGATAGCTTATTACGGTAGTGTATTTCTAGTTCAATTCCTGACTGGGAACGAAAAATATTAAACACCAGAGGTAGTAGTATGTAATTTATGGATTTAGAAGTAAATGACGCATGAGTTATCTGATCAACCACTCCAAATGTTGTACTCTCATTCCTGTTTTACAAATTTGTATTTCTAAGATTTTTAGTTCCCTTGGTTTTTACACTTCTTTCTTTCTTGTGGCTTTCTCGGATCGTACATTTTTTTCTATTCTTTCTTTTCTAATTCCTCCAATAGTAACAAACAGTGCAGTTTATAGAAAGCACACCGTCCGATCCAAAATCTATGTCGGTCATGTAATCTGACGTTATCATTGTTATTTGGAATGACTACTTACAATGCTCTTTACATTTGGAACAAGACATCAAATTGTAATGTCGTCTACAAGCATTCACGGTGGCCAACAAGCACCTGGTATAACTATAAATGTGTTTACTACTCGAAATTAAACAAATTTAAACAACATTAAATCGTTTCCATGGTACATAGAGAATATTGCAACACATGATGTTCAGGAACCCCGAGGTTCTTCACTCCCTGGTTCTGCGATGCATGAACCAACAGCAGGTATAGATATACAAACCAGAAATACTCCTTCTGCCCCATCGTAACTTTACTTTTGGAGGTTAAAAATGTCCCACTCACACTCTATCCTCGGTAGCTTCCAACTACCCATACCACATCACATTACTACATGTCTCTCTACCGTGCCATTTGTTTTGGCAGAGCGTGTTAGTTTTTTACTCCTTTGGCATTGAATTAGGAATGTTTTGAGAGACTACGTTCTGTCTTTTAGATGTATTGATGATGGGTGTATCATGGTCATTTGCATTCTTTCCTAGGCTCTACTAATTGTTTTAGCATGCCTTGCGATTCTACTTTCTTAGTACTTAGTCTTTATAGTTAACAGTTCATCAGCCTATGTGATGGCGTGATTTTTTTTATGCCTCCACGCTGTGCTCTCTCGCCGCTGGCCACTCCGGTCGGCACTGGCGCCCACGCCCTGCTGCTGGTCACTTCAGTGTCCTCCCCAACGCATCTGCCTCGCCCATCGCCATGCCCCATCCTTCGCTTGCCATTATTACCCCGCCGCCCGCAAATCCCTGGCCATTACTCGCCCTGCCACCAATCCTCCTCGAGAATTTTGGTGAGACCAAACCCTCGCTTTGTTGAGTGTTGCAAGCTGGCAATATGCAGTACTGCACCTATAGTAGCCACCACTGACAAGTGGACCCGATGTCTCATGGGCCCATATGTCAGTGGCGGCTAATGCAGGTGCAGTACTGTGGAGGATTTCAATCCTGCGAGCTGCCTGCCTTATCTGTCTTGCATTCGCCACCTGCTACAGCTGTCGTTCATTACTTGCCCTGCAACTAATAATTCTCTTCGAGACGCGCTCCGGCTGATGTCAGTCAGACCAAAACGGCGAACTGTATCTTTGTCTAGTCTAGCGTTGCCAGTTGCATGCCCCCCTCACAGACTTGCCTGCTTCGCTCGTGGACTACAAATCCTATACAGTACTACGAGTGCGTACTGCCACTCACATGTGTACCCGATGGCTCATTTCAGGGTATGAACAGCAACAAAGAAGTCAATATTGTAACCCCCCCCCCCCAATTAAAATAGTTGTCGTTCAGACAGTCCTAACTAGTAGTTCATTTTTAATTCATTTGTTGGTCTAATACGACAATTAATATAAACCAGGAGGGAGTACTACAGAACAAAATGGTGTTGGGATGACGCGGTCGTCCCACGCTCGTATTTGCCGCACTCGTCCTGAAGATGGTATGAACATCAGACTTTTCTTCTTTTCACACTATTTGTACATGATACTAAACTTGTTTAGGCGGTAATTTGTTTTAATCATTTACTATTGAATCAATGTAACAGAAGGAAAGAAGCTAGGAAGAAGTGTGGCTAAAGGACTTAAGGTTGCCATAATACGCTATGCATCCCAAGTTAGTAGAACAGAGCATGTGAAGCTACCAATTTAGTTCTCCGCTAGGTTGGGTGCTGCGGTTAGTATTAATCAGCGGCACTTTGTCGATGATGTGGTTATTTTTACAAAAAGACATGCATCCCTCAGCGGTGCAAGGAAGTTGGCAGAGGTTGGCTATAGTAACAAGAGAGATATAGTATGAGACATTCTGGTTAATGTTGTCACACCCCCACACAAATATTTTTTCTTGCAATCTCCATCGTGTACGTTTACAACAACTTGTTATACAATGTACAAGATTCCTGGGACATGGAGGACACACCAGAGAGCGCAAGAAAAATTTTGAAAATTGCTGGTGAGCGCTGCAAGGGGTGGCGCTCGACTTTGCATGCCACCTATAAGAGTTATTCTACCAAAGAAGAACGTATACAAAACAAGCCTGCTGACGTAACAGCGCCCGAGTGGTTGCACCTAATACAATATTTTGGGTCTGAGCGATTCAAGGTCAGCTAACTTTTTAATAGCTTCGCATCATACAAAAAATATTCCATTTACTTTCATTTGCGGAATTAATTCTTAAAATTATTGCAGTCAATAAGCAGGACCAATTCTCAAAATTGAAGAAGACAAAAGGCGAGTCACTTGCTTGGCTCCAGATCCTACGCCCAACCTAGTTACGAGAAGGTATGAAATATAAATCATGCTTTTACTTTGCGCTGCAAACAATATGTATACCGAATGTTGAAGTTTACTTGTATTTTATATAGCAAGACCTAGAGACCGGAGAAGAACCCAATGGCATACAACTGTGGGAGGTAAGCCATTTGTTGGAGAATGGTAACTGGGAAAACATGCTGGCAGAAGCTGTACATGTGAGTAACATTTCAAACAATCCCCAATTAAATAAATATTTGCAAATTACCTGTGACTTTTCTTGTCGTATATAGATCCAGGCACGTGCCCAAGTGGACGACATGGAAGCTGAGTAGGGACGCCCAATTCCAAATGAGGAGAGAAACCACATCTTTCAACGTTGTTATAGATCCTCAATCGGTTGTGTAGGATCACAGGTTCGGGGGCGTGGTTATATGGCTAACCCAACTGGTCCTGAACGTGAACGTATGCATATCCATATGTCTGAACACCTCAACGACCAAGTTTGAAACTTAGAAGATAGAAATCCAGGCCTCAATCAAATGGTGCAGGAGTTGGAAGGAAGAAATGATAGCTTAAACACCCATGGACTGCATAAACCAGAAGAATGAAGAGTTAAATGTTCAATTCCAGAACTTACAAGGTCAGATAGCAGCTGATCATGAATAGACGGCTAAGGAAATGCAGGACATGCGCGCCTCAATGGCTGAAATGCACAAAATGATGATGGAGAACACTCCACAGAAGGTCCACCAAAGGAACCGCCAAAAGCCACCTGCTCAAACAATTAGTCCCGATCAGCTTAGGAAAACTCTTATCATTCAAACACGTCGCTTTAGTAATCCTTGAGTGTTGTTATGCATGTTGTAATATCAATTGATGGATGTTTATTGTTAAACTCGTGATTCTGTTGCCACTAATTTTCAAACCTGGTGCATTCGGGTTCTATTGCCGCTAATTATAAAACGTGGCATTATGAATTTCTTGTCACGGATGATAAATTGTTGCAATAGGAAGATATTGCCCATACGGATGATAAAACGTGGCAATAGAATGACAAAACGTCGTAATATAAACATTTGGTAACGACTCAAAAAATGTTGCATTAAAACACTATTGCCACAGATAAGAAATCATTGCAATACAAAACTATTTGCCACGAATGTGAAATCATTGCGGTACTATACTAGTTCCACAGATCTGAAATCGTTGCAATATAGTACTATTCGCCACGTTTATGGACTCGTTGCAATACCAAACTATTCGCCACAGATATGAAATTGTTGCAGTACCAGACTAGTTCCAACGGATCTGAAATCGTTGCAATACGATACAATTTGCCACGTTTGTTGACTCGTTGCAATAACCTACTATTTGCCACGGACATTAAACTGTCGCAGTATCATACTATTTGCCACGGCCGTGACATCGTTGCAGTACCATACTATTTGCCACGAATGTGAAATCATTGCAATACAGTGATATTCGTTGCAATATGGTAAATCGTCGCTACACCATAACTTGTTGCAATATGTTACTATTTGCCAGGACTGTGAAAATCGTTGCAATACTGTAGTATTTGCCATGAATGTGAAAATCGTTGCAATCACATACTATTACCACGAACACAAAATTGTTGCAATACATTAAATCGTCGCAATACGCTAAACCGTTGCAATAACATACTATTTGCCATGAATGTGAAATCGTTACAATATCGTACTATTGCCACAGCTGTGAAATTGTTGCAACCACATACAATTACTACGAATGTAAAATCGTTGCAATACCATGTATTTGTTGCAATGCGTTATATCGTCATAATACACTAAATCATTGTAACAACATACTATTTGCAACAAATATGAAATCATTGCAATACCGTAATATATGCGACGATCGTGAACCCGTTGCAATACTGTACAATTTGTTGCGATACGTTAAATCGTCGCAATATATGAAAACGTTGCCATAGCATCCTATTTGGCACTGATGTAAAATCGTTGCAATACCATACTATTCGCCAAGGATGTCATGGCGTCGCGACAACCTTTCACCACGGGAATTATTACGACGATTCGTAAAATCTATCGCCACGCTCTTTTTCATTGCAACAGCGACCTATTGCGACGAAAAACAACCTATTGCGGCGATTTTTTTTGTTGCGATAAACCAGAATCCTTGCAGTGATTCCTATCTTGCGAGTAGATTCCAACTACTCGACTTCGACCGAATTCCTATGAGCATAAGCATAGCAGTATCTACTCAACGGGCCATAGACCTACCCAAGACTCCATAGGATTTGTGGCCATGCAAGTGGATGTCAAACACCTTAAACATAATGCACAATCATCGGAAGACGTAAGGTGACATAAAAACTGCAAAAACACTATAAGGAACTTAAATGCAAATCGGGGCTTGCCTGAATGCGAGTCTGAGCCTATGTTAGTTTTTGGCAGCTGGACTTCCAAAGCTTCTGGCTGCTCCTCGATTTTAGCTACTACACGATATGCATATACTAGGTATGAATGACTTAGAAAATAATTAATATGCTTGAGGATATGTGAATATCCTAGATGAAAATAAGATAATTATCTTAATTGGCTTTGGGACTGTTATGGTAGATACTAGTGACTATAGTGGAGACTCTTGCAAAGAACAGGAGATGATTAAGGAAGTTTGTTTTCCTTAAAAATTATGATAAGCCATAACCTTCTCTAAATCATGGTGTTTTATCTAGCTTAGCGCCCAAGAAAACACGATTTGAGACATAACAAGCGGTAGCAATCGCATCAGCCCAAAATTTTCTAGGAGTTTGATATTCATCAAGCATAGTCCTAGCCATCTCAACTAAGGTTCTGTTCTTTCTCTCTACAACACCATTTTGTTGAGGTACATATGTTGAAGAAAATTGAAGATCTATTCCATTTTCAGCACAAAAGTGATCAAAAGATTGATTTTTAAATTCGGCTCCATTGTCACTTCTAATTGCTTTTAAATATCATGGGTGATCAATTGATAATCAAAGAAATAAAGTTCAAAAGTGACTAAAAGCTTCATTCTTAGATGCCATAAAGTAATCCAAAGAGTATCTAAAATAATCATCAACAATCACAAAACATACCATTTACCTCCGAAGGATTGAACACGTGAAGGTCCTATGGTGTCAAGGTGCAAAAGATGACCTAGTTCAGTTGTCATGATCATTGTGAGAGGAGTATGTGAACTTGCAACAATCTTAGCATGTCTACAAGAAGCACACAATTTGTTTGTCCCCTTTAAGCTTAGGCAGCCCACGTATGCGATCAAGAGCACTAACACGCGTTAGATGATCAAAGCCTACGTGACCAAGTCTACGATGCCAAAAATATAAGTCCTTTGAATCATTAGCAACTAGACACCTATGCTTAGAGGAAGACACATCAAAATCAGCTTTAAAAACTCTTCCAAACCGAGACATGTTAAAAATAAGCTCACTATTTGAACCTACAACTTTGCAGCAGTTTTTATTGAAAATAATTTCCAGATCTTCATCTAGCAATTGTGAAATAAAAATAAGTTGTATTTCAAATTTTTGACAAGTGTCACATCCTTTAAAGTGTCGTGATCATTTACTCTAACCAAACCCTTAGAAATTATAGGAGTTAAAGAATTATCGGCAAAAGTAACATTCTCTACACGTGACAAAAAAGAGAGGGAGGAGAACCATTCTTTGTTACCGGTCATGTGATGTGAGAAACCTGAATCCACAATCCAAATGTTCACCTTCCTCAAGCGTGTAACCTACATAGAAGTACAATACGTCGATGACTCAATACTGGGGTTAGTCAAAAGGCATTTAGGAATCCAGTACTGAGTCACACGATGTCCAGCAGGAATAACACGTGAAAGCTGAGATAAAACAACATGTTTATGAGCCAAAGCATGAGGATTTTTGTACCCAACTACTATCCTACGAGATGTTATATGTGTAGACGGAAAAACAGTAGGTTTGGGAGCAAACTTTGCATGTTTTCGGCTCATTACAGCATGTTGCATGTTCCTATCATTCGGTTTAGCATGAGCAACAAATTTTGCATGAAAATTCTGAGATCTAGCAATCATTCTTTCCTTTTTCTGTTGTTTAGCTAGTCTATAACAAAAATCTATGACATGACCATCTCTACCACTGTAGGTACAATGAAATTTAACTTTGTGTTCATATCTAGATCAGCAAGCAACATTTTTATTTGAAATCGAATGAGACAATACTTCTGCAGATTTGAAAACCACTTCTTTTTGTTTAGGAACTGTTTGAGTCAAACCACTTCCTAATGAATTTACAATTTTAGGTGGATGTGACTTTGCATGAGCATGAGAATCAAAACCTAAACCAGATTTATCATTACATGATTTAGAGGAATTCAGTAGCAAGTTCAGGTTTTCATTCCCATTATAAAACTGCTCTAGTGTCCTATTCATGTCATCAAGTTTATTGGACAGATCAAGGCAATTTTCACATGATGTTTTTCCTTTTAATTTGCAATTAGAACAATTTTTAACTTTATGAGAACATAAAGCATTGTTCAATATAGAAATTTCATTCATAGCATCTTTTAGTTTCTTATCAAGATGATCACAAGTAGAACAATGCAAATCAATTGTATAACAGCTAGCATTTTTCAAGTTGTTATCATTAATTGCAGCAAGCTTTCTATTCTTTTCAATTTCTAACTCAAGTTTATCAAGTGTGGAGATGTGCGCACTTCTTAATGAGGACAATTGTTCATATACTAAATCACATGAGGGACATGCATCATCACTAGGAATCAAAGTTTTTAAATAGTTGATTTCAGATTCTAGTGATTCAATTTAGGATCACTATCCCTATGCTTTTTGTCCTTTTTCTTAACTATAATAGTGGCACGAGAAATAGCATCACACATTTCATCACAAGTAGGACATACCTCTTCATTGTTGTTGTTGTGTTCTACCTCCTCCATACTTGATCTTGACTTGCCCGCCATTAAGCACAAGTTTGTCAAATCATCTTCATCTTCATCACTTCCAATGTCCACGTCGCTTGAGCCATGTTCCTGGAGTGCGGAGATAAAACTGCTCACCAATGGACGTCCTGTAAAACCGTTCTTTTTCTTCTTATCGTTTGTAGAGGAGTGCTTCGTCTTTTTTTGCTTTTCATCCCGGGAAGTGTGACCTGAAAGGTTAGGGAAATCTGAACGAAAATGTCCTGTCTTACCACATTCGAAACATCGTTAAGGTCTGGAGCTTCCTCTCCTTCTAGTTCTCAAATTTTGCAATGCTTTTGAGAACCTAGTAGAGAGAAGTACTAGCTCCACCTCTGGAAACTCCTCAATCTGTTCAAGGGTTAGAGAGGACAACAAAGCAAGTGTACCACAAGATGAAGATTGACTGGAGCTAGGCATGTCACGTTGAGAAACAAAAGCAATAGGCTTGTTGGGGTTCTTACGGGATATTATGTCAATTTCATGAGTTTTTAACTTGGAATATAGCACATCTAAAGTAAGTGTACTCATGACAGTAGATTCACGAATAGATGTGACTTTCATCTCCCAAATTGACATATCTAATGCACTTAACAATTGCCTAGCATTTTCATCATCTGAAAAATTAACATTGACACTACGCAAGTTGCTGAGAATTTTATTAAAGCGAGCAAAAAGGTCATCAATAGACTCACTGGGCTGCATCTCGAAGTGCGTGTATTCTTTCTTGAACATGTCTTGCCTTACCTCCTTGATCGTGTTGGATCCTTTGTGGTAGTCACAAAGTGCTTTCCACAAATCATATGCAGCTCGGAGGTGTGCAACACGGTCGAAGTCGCTTTGAGTTAACCCTTGTATGATCAAGTTTCGAGTCTTGTTGTTGATGTCGACATCTCTCAGATTTGTAGCTGTAACTTGATCGTTTGATGGCACTTCATAAGTCTTATATACCTTATCCCATATTGTGAATCCTTGAGCCTGGATGAAGGCTTCCATACGTGCCTTCCAAACCTGAAAATTAATACCACTAAACATGCAAGGTTTGGCGGAGTATTTCTCCATGATGATAAGTCAAAAACACGTGCAAATTACGAAGATTAGAGCACTGTGGCTGTGATACCAACTGTAGGATCGAAGAGCACGTGAAAAGCTACCAAAGGGGGGTGAATGGTAGATTAAAAAATCTTACGCAACGGAAACAATTAAATCCCTACCCCTTCGGCAGAAAAATGATCTGTTAAAGAAATCATGTGTGAGACTAATCTAAACGTGTTTCACCATGATAAAAGTGATAGATATCGGAGAGAATCAATTCACGAAGACAACAAAACAATAATCACTCAAATCCGTCGAGAGAAACTCAAGTTGCGATCGAGAGATCGAACAAAGGTCAATCTGTCCTACTCGAGAAAAACAGTTCTGGATCACTGCAAAGAAACTCGTGTATATCAGAAACCACAAATCCAGTGACCGTGAAATTTTCACATATGATAGAAAATCAAGTTGTGAATACAAATCAAAAAGAATCACATCAATTGGATCTGTAAAACTCGAGTTATGATAAAACCAACAAAACAAGGTAGTGATGTGCAGAAACTCGACAAGAAAAACTTTTCTGGAACAAGTCGGACGAACAAGGCACAAAAGTTCCTTTCAACTACGAATTTTATTCAATGGAACACAAGATGAACAGCCCAAAAGTTGTCCACCAAGAGCTCTGGCCTCCCTTGCTTATATAACCAGCCCTTGAGCCAACCCAAACCTAACTAGGACTCTAATCCTACTCAATTCACGAATCGAAACTTTCCATAACTACTCAAGAATCGTCTATACGCAGATAGAAGCAATATTAAGACTTCCAAAAACATTAGGAACGTATCTCACATTCCTAAAACAACCCAAATTCGTCACCCACACGAAATCCTATCATAACCAACTCAAATATTTCCATATTTCAGTCAAACACGACTCAGCCGCAGCCTGAGTCCATAACCTAGTCGGTTGGAAGTTTCTGACTAATTTTTACGTACACATCTCTTCATCATGTCTTGGAACCATGTAGCCACGTCCATGCACTCCTTGCATACGTGCAAACATCTTCCAACGACGTCCACGATACCTTCATATGCATTTTTCTTGATTCGAACATGTTGCACAACCTCCCGATCAACTCAACCACAATTCCTCTCGAACTTGGTTGTTGAACCTCATCTTCTCCCTAAGACTAGTTCAATGGATCTCGTCACCAACCATGTCTTGAACTCATGCAACACCTGCACATGAATAAACAACCAATACTTTCAAGCACAAGTCCTTGATTTCACTCACGTTAGTTCTGAAACTACAACATCTTACGTGAGCACCTCACATAAGCATGTTGCAAAACATAGCAAAATGATATCAGCCATATCAACCAAAACACACCAGAAACTTAGTAAAAGAATACTAAGAAAACTTTCATAAGTGTAAAGCAAGTTCAAAACATTTCACAGTAAAAGCAGGAACATTGCGATCAAGCTCCGAATCTTGCAAAAGCTAACTGTAGCTTGAGCCGGAGCTTACAAAAGCTAGTACAACCTAGCGTCAGAGCTTACCAAAGCTAGTACAACCTAGAAAAAACTCGGACCTAGAGTTGGACCTTGCTAAGAAGGTGTTTTGGTAGTATTCAAAACTTTTATCGCCATAGCCAATGTATTTAGCACACATAGGTCTCAAAAATAATAGCTCTAAGAGTCAAGAGGAAGAGATAGAAGAAGAGATACGTGAATATCTTAATGCACGCGTGACAAAAGCAGATTCTGATGCTGATAATTTTTTATTTATATTGTACACATTTTTAGATTTTTAATATTATTGTATACATTCTTTATTTATTATATAATGTTGTATACTAATCATTCCTATAAAATGTGTGCATATGTTTAAGATTTTGCCAAGTTTGCGAAAGAAGAAGAGCAAGAAGGGTAGTGGATCTTCGGCCTCCACTCCCAGTTCTACGTCGAGCCAGCCGAACCCGTTTCAGGTACTTGTTTTTTACATACATTTAAATATTAATATTAATTGTCTATTTTTTCTTGCTTCTTTACATACTTCTTTGATTATATTTTTAGGGTACTTCTTACAGTGGGCAGAGGAAGAGGCAGTTTTGAGTTGTGTGGCAGAGCCGACGTCGAGCGAGCCTGCACGAGGTCCGACACAGGTGACAGATCCTTGCTCGACGTACGAGGAGTTGTACGGGGAGGAACCAGAGACTGTCAGGCAGATGTCGGAGCAGGAAGGTGGCTCAGGAGGAGGCTCAGGGCGAGGCTCAGGAGGAGGCTCAGGACAAGGCTCAAGAGGAGGCTCATACACTGTTGGGCGGTGGACCTCTTCTGATGGTGAGAATGAGGGAGATAATGAGGAAGAAGATGAAGAGCCTTAGGATCACGAGCGAGATGCCAAGATTGCAAGAAGGGCAGAGCTAGAAGAGTTAGGACACCCCAATCGATGCCCCTTTAAGTAATATTTTTAATTAACTAACAAGTTCATTATATCTTTTCAATTAACTAATTTTATGTACTTTTTATGTACAGGCTGTGAAGGCACCTTTTATGTGGTGTAAGTAAAAGTATGGACGAGAGGACAATTATAAGGCTGAAGGGTACTAGGTGCTGGGTGGAGCTTGTATGGAATACAAAAGGGCATCGACAAGTTGTTAACACCGAGTTGGGAAATGCCATCCGGTTTTGCTATCCCGAGATGGTATTAGTAGATGGTCAAAGGATTGCAACGCATAGTTGGGATAACTATGCGCTTCAAGAGTATTGCAATTTGGGTACATATCAGGATAAAGTTTGGGAGATCTTCTGGGTAAGTTTGTTTTGATTGCTTCCATTACTTTACATCTTATTGTTATTTGACATTAATTGTTACTTGTATGCAGGGTAGATTTCGTTTGGAGGAGGGTGTGAGTCAAGCATATGCTTGTACATTTTTTCATAATGCAGCAAAGAGACGTGTTAAGGACTCCTTTCCTAAGGCACGGATCAAGGTTGTGACCGTCTACTACAAGACGTTGATGTTCCAGCCTATGACAAACAGAGAAGCAGCCAAAATTCACCTCACTAGGGAGGAGTACTTGCAAAGCCATGTGGATTGGATTTGTGCGAATATGGAGGCTTGTGAATGGTTGCGTGTATTGGGTTCAGCTGAGATCAAAAAAATTTTTGATAGACATCGAAGAAACTGGAAGAGCAAGCCAGGAAAGAATTTCTTCGGGCTGGACGGTTATGTTAGGATGGAACAAAGGATGTTATGAATTCTTATATTCATACTTAGATTGCTTCAATTAATTGCATTGATTAAATTATTTATTTTGACATTGAAGACAGCTGAAACTTGTACTCCTCCTATGTTTTTTGAGGTTTACCTTAAGGGGCACAAAGGTCTAGATCCGAGTCGCCCGGAGGTGTTGTGTGACGAGGCATCAACGCAGAAATTGGTAAGTATGTTGATTCTTTGTTGCTTTTATCTATCAACTCAATTTATCTTGTATTACATTAATCTGTTAACTAAATGTATCACAACAAAAGTATGTTGAGTGTTTCAAGAAGAATCATGGACCTGATTCAGACTATTTGAGAGAGTCGTTGGATGTCGCTGCAGCATACGATGCCGGCGGAGGTCTACTGCATGGGAGGTATGTGTAAATATAATGTTGATTTGTACATTAATGAATGTTGGTTCTTCACACTTGTATTTTTTTGTAGACTTGGGTTAGGCGACGGATATGTAGAGCACGAGGCTTATGCTAGACGACGGCCGTCCAATGTTAATGGTAGTCGATTTCAATCATCTACAGAGGCTGAATTACGAGAAGAATTTAGACGCGCCAAGGAGGAGATGCAACAACAACAACAAGAGACACAGATGTTGATGCAACAACAATAGCAATAGACACATATGCTGCAGCAACAGATGCATTATTTGTATATGTCTCAGGTAACATGTAATTTTCTTATTTGAAAATATTATTTGATTTACAAATGTATCTACTCAAGATATCACAATTAATTTATTTGATGTAGTTCATGGGTCAAGGTAGCTCCAGTTCTCAGTTTGGTCCTCGACCAATGCAGCTAGCACTACCACAGATTGGCTCCTCACAGGTAAAACTACTTATCTTATTGACTTCAGTTATATAATGCAATATCGTAACCATTTTTGTTGTACGGTTCTGAGAGTGGTCAATCATATGTTCCATAACCTTACAAATTGTCACTGTTGGCTTCTGGATTGCGGCAAAATAGTCCAGGTAAACTTTAATTTTCGCATTTGACCATTTTATTTGATTCCAAGATGCTTCTAATTATAATCTCACAACTTGAAGCAGTTTTCTCACCGATGCCTTTCCCTCTGGTGCAAACTCACCCATCACAAGGAGATGCAGCGGTATGTATGACTTGTATACTTCTTACAATACTTTCATTATAACATCACATATTAATTACCACAATATTAAAAAGAAAAGGGAAATACTAGCGGAGAGATGAAGTGAAAGAGGGAACAAGTGAGAGAGTGAGAGAGGCAGAGATAGATAGAGAGGGAGAGGAAGACATAGAGAGAGAAAAGAAGTGATAGATAGAGAGGGAGAGAAATATATAGAGGGAGTGAGGAAGAGATAGAGAGAAAAGAAGAGATATATAGAGAGGGATCTAGAGAGAAAGAGATAGATGGAGAGGAGAAGAGATATAGAGAGTGGGAGAGCGAGTGAGGACGAGAGAGTTAGAGAGAGTGAGAGAAAATTCGAGAGTGTGTTGATAAGTTTTAGTTCAAACCAACATGTTTCTCCTTTTTAAAGTTATGTTATTAAGTAAGTAGGAGTTAACATGTTACATTATCGAGTTTCTATTTTATTTGTGATCTATTGCAGGGATCTCGTCACGGAACACCTGAAGGTGTCGATGCTTTCTTTAACATCAATGACGGAGGTGCGAGTGGAGAAGATGGGAGCGGAGGACATGCGAGTGGAGGCTCCCACGACGACATTTGAATTTCGTTTACTCATTTTTGAACTGTTGTGTTTGTGTTTCATTGTGCTTGTTCGAAACGTTTCAAAACTTGTGTACGGTGCTATGTTTGAGAACTTGTGTATGGTGATATGTTTGAAAGCTGTTATGCTGTATATATGTTGTTGTTGTTTGTAAAATGGAGGCTCCCCATCCGGGGAGGGAGATAAAATAAGCATTTAAAAAAAACATGTTACGTGCGTTGGTTTTGTCTAAACTGACACCAATAGCCGGCTACTGGAGGACAGCCACGCGGCACATTATATGCGTCGGTCCAAGCAAACCGACGCACTTAAGTAGATTATATGTGTTAGTTTCTATTGGACCGAGGCACAAACACGCGCTATTGAATCCGCCACGTGTCGCATTATGTGTGTCGGTTCGGTCGAAACCAATGCATATAAGTGATGTAAGTGCGTCGGTCACGGTTGCTGACGCATTTACCTTTAATTGTGTCGGTTGTTGGAAACCGACGCACATAGATCATAAATGTGTTAGCCCCGTCACACTTAGACGTTAAAGGCGTCCAATATACTTCACTGACTAAGTGTGTCGGTTCACCGACGCCTTTACCTTATGAGTGTTGGTTTATGTAGGCAACCGACGCTCATATGGCCAACGCCCTATCGACGGATTCCTGTAGTGTTGCATGAACTCCCGCATCACCAGCCATAGATTTGTTGACAAACCTTTGTGCCAGTCATCCATGGATCATCACACACCATCCCATCAGTTGCCGTCAAATTTCCGACCATTTTCGTATCCAATGGCGAGATCAGTTCTCAAACTGAGTTGGAATAAACATCCAAAAAACCATAACTGGGACAACCTATCTTAAAACGACCATAACTTTTGCATACGAACTCGAAATCAGGTGTTTTTTCAAATTGATCTATACGAAATTTTGCAACCAATTTTTTGCCGCTTTTCCACGTTCGACAAAATTAGATTGCCCGAATTCCCCTCGGAAGATAGGTTATCCTGCCTCCGAAGTTTCAAAACTAATTTTAATGAATCTTCTTGATTTTCTATAGGCCGCATATAACATCCAATTAAGCTGCAAATTTGTGAGCTTCCTTATTTCATGGTACTGGGTAGAGAAAAATATCAAAAAAATATTACAAAAAAGAAGAATAATAGTGAAGAGCACGCATATTAAAGAAAGCAGTTGGCCTATACCTCTTGTGTTGTGATTGTTGGTTATTTCATTATGTCTTTCTTTTGCCTTGATACTTGTGTTGTGCTAGGTCTAGAACATTTGGTTAACCAGCAGCAGTTTCCCACATTGAATTCTTACTCAACTTTGTTTAACTGTTAACATTTTATGCTGATTAGCCACCATATGTTCTGCCATCCAAGCTTCACTTTCTCTTGAGAAAAATAGATACCATTGCAATCACCCCACACTTCATTGGTTCATCTCATCATCCACACCACCTGCCCTATCGGTAAGAAAACTTGTAAAAGCATGGTAAGGCGCTTGAGCGAGACAGATTGTTTTACTTCCACCTTTCATATTGCCATTGTCCTTTGTAGTTGATAGGGATATCATCTTCCTATTGTATTTTTCTTTTGTACTACTAACAATGGGAGGAATTAATGTTGAAGATAAAAATGCTGAGTTGCGTAACATGATGAACAACATGGTGGAGGTGTTCACAAAAAACAATGTAGTAACAACGGAGTCATTCGCACACTTGACTCGCCAACATGAAGACCTTGCTTTTTGGATGGGTAATCTTGAGGCTTGACTGCCTCTCGCTGTACATGAAAACAATGCTTGTGATGATATGGAAGATCATAACATTCAGCCACAACTTGCACTTTATCATCGAGGTATGGGAGGTAATAATCTCCATAACAATTATAACCGTCCTCCAGATGACCTTTTTGCTAAAGTGAAATTTACTATACCCTCCTTTTGTGGTGCTTATGATGTTGAGGCTTATCTGGATTGGGAGATGATAGTAGAGCAAAAATTTAATGCCCATCTTGTTCCTGAACAACATAGAGTTCATCAAGCCACATGTGAGTTTAAGAATTTTGCTATCATATGGTGGAATGAACTTGTTCAAACTATAACTGATCGCCAAACATGGGCTAGATTGAAGGAATCTATGCATGTTCATTTTGTTCCTCCTTTCCAGCGAGACTTTCGTAAAAAATTACAACATTTAGACCAAGGTAACATGTCTATAGAGGAGTACTACCAATAGCTACAAAAGGGTATGTTGCGCGGTGGGGTAGTAAAAGACATGGATGATAAAATAGCTCGTTTTTAGGGGGGGGGGGGAGGTTGAGGCGTGAAATTCAGGACATTGTTGATTACAAGGAATATGATACTGTTAACAGATTGTTTTAGCTTGCTATGTTGGCAGAAAAAGAATTGCAGGGCCGGCAACAACAGCAGCAATGCACGAGGAGCAACTTCACACCGCGTTCGACATCTACACCACCAAAAACAGCACCATCTTCGAGTTTTCATACAGCCACTACACCATCCAATAGCGGTAAAATAACTACACCTTCTGCTCCACCTTCTCGCATGCCGAAGAGCAGCAAGATGACATTATTCAAGCCTCCGTCTTCCACGCCTACGAGTCGTACTTCCAACATTACGTGTCAGCACTGCCAGGGACATGGTCACGTGATGAGAGATTGCCCGAGCAAACGAGCATACATAGCACACGACGATGGCGGGTATGATTGTACTTCAGATGTTGAAGATGAATAACAAGCACTCATATGAAGAGGTACTTGGTACAGCAGCGACAGAGAACTATAGGAGCATCATTGTGCAGCATGCTTCGAGCTCCAAAGTTGAGGTTGATGACAAGCTGCAACGACACAACCTCTTCCACATGTTTCTCATCATCAAGGACTACCGTGTACACACTATAATTGTTGGAGGCACCTGCAATAACTTGGTGAAACGAATGTCGTCAAGAAACTTGGTTTGACAACAAGAGCACACCCTCATCCATACCACATTCAATGGTTCAACAACAGCGTAAGGTTCGGGTAGCACAAACAGCAAGAATACATTTTTTCAATTGGTTCATACAATGATTTTGCTGATTTTGATATTGTGCCTATGGATGCTTGTTCTCTTTTGTTGAGTCATCCTTGGGAATTTGATACGGATGCTATTCATCATTGTAGAACTAATAAATATACTCTCATGCATAAAGGAAAAAAATTACTTTGCTTCCTATGAGTTCTACGGAAATTGTGCATTTTGAAAAGAGTAAAATTCGTGATGACAAAGCAACAAAATTAGAATCTGAAAAACAGCAAGTCAATAAGTTAAAATCACCTTTGCTGCTAACAACTAAATCTGAATTTGCTGATTTAATTGATGCTAAGGGGATGTGTTATGCTTTGGTATGCAAAGAAGCCATGTTTTTACTTCATGAATTGTCTATTGCTTTGCCCCCTGCTGTTGCTAACATTTTTGAGGACTTTGCGGATGTTTTTTCCTCCGAGATACCCCCTGGTTTGCCACCCATGAAACACAAGATTGACTTGATTCTAGGAACAACTTTGCCAAATCGTGCAGCGTACAGGGCGAATCCAGAGGAGACTAAGGACATTCAGCGTCAAGTCAAAGATCCTTTGGACCGTGGGTACATTCATGAAAGTCTTAGCCCTTGTTCCTTTACTGTTTATTTGGTTCCTAAGAATGATGGCACTTGGTGCATTTGTGTTGATTGTCGAGCGATTAATAACATCAACATGCGATACCGTTATCCTATTTCTTGCTTAGATGACATGTTGATGGATTAAGTGGTGCTATCATTTTCACAAAAATTGACTTACATAGTGGTTACCACCAAATTAGAATGGCACTAGGAGATGAATGAAAAACAGCATTTAAAACCTTTGGACTTTATGAGTGGTTAGTCATGCCTTTTGGTTTAACAAATGCCCCTAGCACCTTTATGCGATTAATGAACGAGGTTTTACGTGCTTTCAATGCAAATTTTGTGGTGGTTTACTTTGATGATATTCTCATTTACAGCGAGTCATATGACGAACATCTTGATCTTCTATGTGCTATTTTTCCTGTTTTGAGAGATGCACGCTTGTTTGGTAACCTCAAAAAGTGCATCTTTTGCACCGATCGATTCTCGTTTCTAGGGTATGTCATTTCCTTGCAGGGGATTGAGACGGATGAGGCAAAAATTGAAGCAATCACTAGCTGGCCAGCTCCAACAACCGTCACGCAGGTGCGTAGTTTTCTTGGTCTTGCAGGTTTTTATCGCTGCTTTGTGCGGGATTTCAGTACCATTGCAGCACCTCTACATGAGCTAACGAAGAAGGGAGTGTTGTTTTGATGGGGTGAACAGCAGCAGCAAGCTTTTGAAGCTATGAAATCGAAGCTTACACAAGCACCATTGCTGCAACTTCCTGATTGTGACAAGACCATTGAGCTAGAATGTGATGCAAGCGGCATTGGAATTGGAGGCATTCTCATAAAAGGACATAAACCTGTTGCTTTCTTTAGCAAAAAAATTCATGGTCCTTCTATGAATTATTTTACTCATGATAAGGATTTGTATGCCTTAGTGCGAGTTTTACAAACTTGGCAACATTATCTTTGGTCTAAGGAGTTTGTCATAAATCATTACTACAAAAAGCATTTTTACAGGCACCTCAAATTTTCAAACACAGGCGGTCCTTAAAAATATGCGACTGTGATGATGAATGATATAATGACCGCCTGTGATGACAGAACAACACAGTCGGATTTTAAAGAACAACTGTCTGGGTAAATACATGATCTTCACAGACGGTTCTTAATTAAGAACCGTCTGTAATGCAATGAACTTCATAGGCGGATTTTAAGAAACAACCGCCTGGGTAAATGCATGATCTTAATAGGCGGTTCTTAATTAAGAACCGTCTGTAATGCAATGAACTTCACAAACGGATTTTAAAAAACAACAGCCTGGGTAAATACATGATCTTCGTAGACGGTTCTTAATTAATAACCGCCTGTAATGCAATGAACTTCATAGACGGTTCTTGGTTAACAACGGCCTGAGAAGATCATGTATTTTCAGTGGCGGTCATTGTCTAAGAATCGTATGTAGTTGTTCAATTATAACAAGTGGTTTTCATTGACATTACAAGGATGTAGTTGTTGCAATTATCACAACCATATGTAGTCGTTGCAGGGAAAATTGTATCAGGAAAAAACACAGATGAGCGGATACTAGTACAGTAATGCATTATAGGAAATGCTCGATCACCAGTGAGGCTGGCTTAATTGTGATAATACACCATTAGAGGCTTTACAATTGTTCAAAGATAATTTCTTTACACACTGAACAAAAATCATGCTACATTAATTATAGATCGATGATGAAGCTCCCATCGATCAATCTAAATTGTACCGTCCTGCTTGCTCCCGAACACGTCTCTTATATTCCGCTGGATCCTGAAAATATTGACATTATTTAAATTAACAAATGTCGAAGGACGAATGAATAACCAACATTGGTCACTAAGTCAAAGTGTCATCTAACCTTGATAAGTAGATTATAGCAATCATTTTCAGCATCAGGCACATTTGGCTGATGCAGCAAACGCTGAACTTCAAGTACTATAGTTTTGATTGTAAAAGCACTGCACCACCCCTACGAAATATATATTAAGCAATATAAGAAACCAGTTCAAATAAGTTCGACAACAATTATAAGTAATAATTACGTGAACAAAATAGGTCTATCTTACAGTCTCTTGATCGAGAATCCCGATGCAGAGTGCTCCCGAACGATGGACATTTGGGTGGAAGAACCCAATTAGAAAGGCACATCTTGGAGGCACCAAGGGATAGTCCTCAGAGAAGGAGATTGTCAGGGGGTAGTAACCATCTTCCCATTCAGTCCGCAAAAGAAATTTATTAATAGGAGGACGATGGTTAAACTCATATTGTGCTTGTTCTTCATGACTTACCCCTTCTTTACCAGGGACGATGCACTGCCACTTCAATAAATCTCTCGATTCAGGCTTCGCAGAGAAACCCTACGCGGAGAAATTGAAAATACCAAAAACAAACAAGACGGAAAAACAAACTACAGTTAAGTTCATCAGTCCATTACAGATACATATGTATATAAAACCATGCGACCGGTGTTCCATATGTACATACATGGGGATGATTCTTGCGCCATGCCAAGCGCTCCTCCTTCAATCGGCTACACGCCCAAGACATCATTATCTCAAAGACCAAACTTCCATATTATTGAGTCCAAACGCATATGTACACAAATGCAAAAGGACACAATCCATATACCAACATTGTTCTAAGTTGATTTCAGAAGATACAAATATATACAATATATATCATCTCGCATTGCTATATTCATTTTTTCCAGCATTGACATCTTCTCGCATATAGGGTTTCAAATTCTTTTTAATGCTTCTCTCTACGCGCTTGATGTTTTCTGGTTCGGTGAAAAGGTACATCTCTTCATACTGATTATATTCCTCTTCATTATCTCCCACATTCTCAACCCCAGCAATATTTTGCTTTCCAGAAACAACTACGTGCAACTTCTCAGTTTCTGGATCTTGAACATAAAAAACTTGTGCAACATTATCGGCGAGAACCCATAGGTCATCTTTGTAACTCACTTTATTCAAGTCTACCAGTGTCAGCCCGTAATTGTCCACTTTCAAACCATCAGGATGTTTGACCCATTGGCACTTAAATATGGGCATTACCATTCTTTTGCCATAATCGAGTTCCCATATTTGCTCTATGAACCCGAAGTATGTGGTCTTCTGCCCTTGTGAATCATAAGCCTCAATACGAACACCACTATTTTGTGCAACACTCTTACCGTTTTTTTCTTTAGTGTAAAATGTGTAACCATTGATGTCATATGCTTGCCATGATGTTACCAAAGCAGATGGGCCAGAAGCTAACTTCTTCATTGTTGCCTCTTCTATAGTGTTTCCGTATGATATATTTTTGTCCATTAACCATTCAGTGAAACATCTTCTATGCTCTTTTATGATCCAGTCCCCTGTGCGGTCTTGGTTTTTATCACGAAGCTCAATTTGGTGTTCCTCGATGTACGGCTCAGCTATTGCGAGCTGTTGTAGTACACCAAAATGTGCACGGTGTACATTCTTGTAATCTTGAACAATAAAAGTTTTCTTACCCACTTTGCCTCTCTCACGTAGTCTACCCTCATGTACCGGTATAGGCACACCTATCGATTTTCCATCTTTGGTGTAATCAGCGCAACCCTCAATCACATCTTTAGTGGTGTATCCTTCCTAATTGAACCCTCTGGGTGAGCACGGTTCCGCACATAACCTTTTAGTACTCCTAAATATCTCTCCAACGAAAACATATGATGTAAATATAGTGGCCCCAATGCTTTTATCTGATCAACAAGATGTATGATTAGGTGTACTTGCATATCAAAAAAGGATGGTGGGAAACACATCTCAAGCTTGCACATTGTCTCGACGATGTATGTTTTCAGATAGCCTAAATCTTCACGTGCTATCACCTTTTGCGATACTGCATTGAAGAAGTAACACAAACGTGTGATGACAACTTTTATATGCTCGGGTTTGATTACTCTTATTGCAATGGCAAGGAAAACTGTCATCATCATGTGACAATCGTGAGAATTATAACCGAATAAAGACAATTCTTTCATCGAGACTAGTTTGCGGATATTGGATGAGAAACTTGTGGGCACTTTGATCCCACGCAAGCATTCGCAAATTGCTTTTTTCTCTTCTAGTGTCAAGTTGTAGCTGGCTGGGGGAAGGTAATGCTTCCTGTTCTCCTTTTCTACTGGATGAAGCTCTGGTCTCAAATCAAGATTTACTAGGTCCATACGTGAATTTAATCCGTCCTTTGTTTTCCTCGGCATGTCCAGCAAGGTCCCAATGATGCTGTCAAATACATTCTTTGTAACGTGCATCAAATCAATACTATGGCAAATTTCCAGATTCTTCCAATACGGAAGATACTTGAAAAAAATTGATTGTTTCTTGAAAGCCATGTGAGTTGTATCATCCGAAGATGTACTTTTCTTTCTCTTAATTCCATTACTATTTTTTCCCTTATCGAAAGCAATATGAATGTTCTTGACAATTTCAAACACAAGTTTTCCACTGTAAGGTTTCAGTACATTTTCTTTTTCGATTTTGTTATCAGATTGTTCTTTCATCTTCCTATACTTGTTATCAAATTGTTCTTTCATCTTCAAATGCATTCTGATCATGAATCTTTGAAGTATCTTAAGTGTCAAACCAATCTGAATAAATGACATGCTAAATGGATTTTATTCATAGAGGCTTTTCCATTCACCGTTAAGTATAAGAAAGGGAAGGCAAATGTCATTGCCACTACATTATCTAGACATTATACTACGCTGTCCCAACTTGATCATAAAATATTTGGTTTGGAAGTAATAAAAACGATATATCCTACTGATTTGGACTACAAAGATGCTTTTGAAAATTGTAGAGAAGCAAGAACCTGGAATAAATATGTGTTGTGAGAGGGTCTCCTCCATCGTACTAACAAGCTATGTGTTCCAGCTAGCTTCATTCGTCTATTACTTTTGCAGGAAGCACTTGGAGGAGATTTGATGGGACATTTTGTAGTGAAGAAAACTGAGGATGTGAGGATGTGCTGTCCACAGACTTCTTTTGGCCGAAGATGAGGTGTGATGTCGAGCGCTACGTGTCATGATGCACTACTTGCAATAAAGCTAAATCTCGCCTTAACCCACATGGTCTTTATATGCCTCTTCCTGTTCCTAGTGTCCCTTGGGAAGATATTTCTATGGACTTTGTTTTAGGATTGCCTTGGACTAAGGGTGGGAGGGATAGTATTTTTTTAGTTTTTGATCGTTTCTCCAAAATGATACACTTTATACATTGTGATAAAAATGATAATGCTTCACACACAGCTGATTTGTTTCTGACAGAAATTGTTCGTTTGCATGGTGTGCCAAATAGTATTGTTTCTGATTGTGACATAAAAAAATTTAAGTCATTTTTTGAGAACATTGTGGTATAAATTGGGAGCCAAGTTGCTATCTTCAACTACATGTCACGCACAAACTGATGGACAAACCATGGTAGTTAATCGTAATTTATCCAATATGTTGTGGGCTGTCATAAAAAAAAATTTAAAGTTGCGGGAGGAGGGCTTACCACATATAGAATTTTCTTACAACAGATTTGTTCACTCCACGATAAAGGTAAGCCCATTATAGGTAGTGTATGGTTTCAATCCCTGTGCTCCTATTGATTTACTACCATTGCCTCTTTCTAAAACTATAAATTTGGATGCTACACAATGATCAGAATTCATTCTTAAGATTCATGAAACTACAAAGAAAAATATTGAAAGGATGAATGAAAAGTATAGGATTGCAGGTAGTAAAGGTAGAAAAGAAGTAAAATTTGAACAGGGTGATCTGGTGGGGTTACATTTGACAAAAGAGTGATTCCTTGACTTGATAAAATCTAAACTTATGTCACGAGCTGCTGGTCCTTTTAAGATTGTTGAAAAGATTACTGATAATGCATATAAGCTTGAGTTGCCTCCTGATTTTGGGGTTAGTCCCACATTTAACATTTCAGATTTGCGAAAATACATGGGAGAAGATGACGAACTTGAGTCGAGGATGACACCTATTCAAATGGGGGGGGGGGGGCTGATGAGGACATCACAAAAGCAGACACACACATTGAACTACAAGGACCAATCACAAGAGCACGAGCGCGGTTACTTAACCAGCAGGTGAACTCGTTCCTAACTGTCTACCCATTTGAATTTGACAATGGATTGCTATGTAATGATTTAATCGTTTTTAGGAACCATGAAGAAGATCAACAAGTGAGGGGAGGAGGCCTTGGGAATGTGGAGAACCAGCTGGGACGTCCATAAGTTGATGGAATCAGTTTACATCTCGGTCTCCAGTTCAATTCAGAATCCAGGAGCAGTCCACCATAAAACGAACGCCTAGGATGCATACAGACAATATTTTTGACATTCTACATATGCACGGAAAGAGGAGAAGATAAACCTCCAATGGCTCTGGTCCGACCTCAAAATTATTCTGTAGTCATTGGGAACAAGTCGAGTCCAGATTTCTATCCGGTGCTGCATCACCGTATCGGGCCTATGGGCCTTGTATCCCACATGAGTCCATTAGGGGCGTGTCTATGAGTGTTTTAGCCGAACCCTAGCCTTTAAATATTGTAGCATGCGGCCGTATTCTCTGGTTTTTGCTCGGAGTAATAATTTCTCCGTTTCTCATTTTGTCAAACCCCAATTCAACAATTTCAGATTGCTTCTTCTATGTTCTTGCTTGTGTTGTCGGTTGCACTTGCAAGGATTAGCCTTCGTGGCAATGTCAAGCATGTGCACCACAATTCGTAACCAATAGAGCAGTGGTGTAGTATTTGCAGGGGTATTCAGTCTGCTCGAGTGCCGCAGATCATCAATGTCGAGTTCTCCATCAATTGACTTATCCATTTACCTTTTGTAAGATCTGGCCTAAACCCCTTATTAGTGGTTTTACATGGTTCGGGCCACCAGAGCGTAATATCCTACTCCATGGTGTGTGTTGTATTACTACTGAGTGTGCTCTCTTGGGTCTGAATGGTCTAAGTGTGTATCCCCTGTAACATTAGCTATTCGGTCCTTTTATATTAAGGCTAGACACCTTACATGTGGGGTCCAAGGCATGACAGGTGGCCCTGATATGATCTTAACCTAAAGATCTAAAGCTTCGCGGCTATGCTACCTTGGACCGCGGCATGGAGACTCATCGTCTTGTCACCTTAGATGCAAGTGGCCAATGCATAGTCACTGAAGGTGGCAGGGGATGCCCCTTCCGTCTGTCTTGTCGCCGTGAGCTATCCCACTTGGCAGAGTGGAGTAGGCCAGCAACGCCTTTACTGTGATGCGATTTGGCGCAGCATTACCTGACAGGAGGCGTGCACCTTATCCTACGCCTGGGGGAGGCAAGGTACCTCAATGCCCACCTTGGACAAGGTGCATCGCCCAATTACTCCTGCAACCTACAAATCAGGACAAGTTGTAGAACATGTGGCAGCACGGGACCAAACCTCTATGGAGGATGCCAGGTTCTGTACTGCGGGTCTCGTGGTAGCCCGGAGCCCATCTCTAAGGTGAGCTGGGGGTTCGGGACTGCAGGTCGCGTAGTAGATCCATAGCTCGCCTCTGTGGGGGAGGCCGGCCTGGAGCTTCGGGCCACGTTGCGGCACCAAAGCCCACTCCTTTGGAGGAGCGAGGTCCCCTCCCGCTGGACACGTGGTAGCCTGCGACCCCGTCTCCTCGAGGGAGCCGGGTCCCATCTTGAGGTTCACGTGACAATACTGGAGCCCACCCCTTAGGAGGGACATGGTCCGTACCTTCTAGACACGCAGCTCCAGCAGACCCTGCCTCAGTAAGGAGGCGGGGTACTTAGGAGTTTTTACACCGTGCACAAGGGTAACTAGTATGTTGGGTGCCGACAACTGCGCTTCGGGACGCGGGAACCCAAGACCCCCCCCCCCCACTGGCATAAGAGTGCGCTTCTGAGGCTCTTTTGTGCTTGCTGTTGGTATTGTTCAGTGGGCTTCTTGATCTCCTTATAGTCGCTAGCGTTGTTGTTGATAGACTTGTGCACCGGGCATTACTCGCTGCTGTCGTCATCAGCTGGTGACTGGCGCGGGCGCTTGTCAGAGCAGGGTCGTATTCCACCTCTGGTCGCCGCTGCTGCAGCGATAAGCGCCTTTTGCAGCGGCTTGCTCTGGCCACCGCCCTTGTTCTTGTTTTTCTTTTTGCTGCTACCCTGGGTAGCAGCACTTTCGCCAGTATGGCTAGCTTTACCTGCCTTATGGGCGTGCTGTGAGGGCTAGTAATGGCCTTCTGGCGCCCTGGTGCACCGGTCGTCGATGGAAAATATCTCATAGATGTCTTGCACATTGTGCGTGGCTAACTTCTCTAGCACCTGCTTATCCTGCACACCCTGTCGGAATGCTACTATGCCAGAAGCATTCGTGATGCTGGGGATGGAGTTGCGTACTTGGGAGAACTGCTGGATGAATGATCGCAACGTCTCCGCGGGTTGCTGACGCACAGTGTGGAGGTCGAGCTTGGTGCCGAGACGCGTGTAGGAGATGCTGAAGTTCATCATGAACTATCGGCAGAGCTCTTCCCAAGAGGTTATGGACCCCTGAGGTAGGTTCATGATCCATGCCCATTCCAATCTGGTCAGGGCGACGAGAAAGTAGTTCGCCAGGATGAGCTTATTTGCTCCTGCAGCAAGGAGTGTTGTGGTGTAGATCTGCAAGAACTCAGCGAGGTTGACGCTTCTGTCAAACTTCTCTGGTAGGTGTGGACGGAACTTGCACGTCCATGTCCTCATGCGGAGCTGCGGAGCCAGGGTAGTGCATCCTCCAATGGCCTTCGTCAGAGAAGCGTATGGTGCAACGTACCCTGGGAGTGTTTGCTGCACACCATACAGCGAATGTGGTGCCACAGCCGGTGCGACGTACGATAACTGCGGAGCTTGCTGTGCCGCCTGCTATTGAAGAGTGTGCCGTGGAACATGTTGCACAGTGTACAGCCGAGGAGCGGTCGACCTAGTGTAATCTTGATGTGGAGGTGGTGGAGGGTTTACCTTAGGTGCACCTCGGATGGTGGATGCCTGATACTCAGGCTCTTGAGCGTTGTATGAGCCTCAAGGTTGTGCTGTCTCTCCCGCTACCACTCGATGGTGGTGCGAGCATTCCCGTTTGCCCAACGATGGTCAAGCTCAGCCCTGAGGTCGGCTATCGGTATCCTAGAGGAGAAGGAGTTGGCGGAGTAGCGGTCGATGGTTAGCGTGTGCAACAGCGACACATGACGTCTCCCTTTGGCATGGGACTTTATGGCTGCAATGACGAGATGGTCGATGCCATGGACCCACTACTGAGCCGCTCCCTGGGAAGCATTCAAGGACGATGGGTTGTGGATAAGGGCTTTGGCTGCAGCCAGTGCACTCTCTAGACTTGCAACTAGCGGATCCAGGGGAGTTAACTGGGCCGGGATGCGTTGGGATGCGCCGCCCTGGCCAGCTGCATTTGTGTGGGGACGTGACAGATGAGACCATGCCCTAGAGTGGGATCTGGTCACGGCACCACCATCGGTGTGATGATGGCCACGAGAACTGCCATCCAAAGGCTTTATGTTCACCATATTGGCGAAAGCGCAACCACTTTTTAAGGAAAAAAAAAGCCCCTTCCTGGCGTGCCAAATGTTGAAGTGTTCTTGCGACACATTCGCTGGACCTGCTTTGGGAGCAGCCTACGGAGGTTCTTGATCGGCGGGGTTTAGCCCTTTGGTGAGGATGCACTTATGTGATTGGTTACACGGTGGTTTTACGTAGTTCGAGCCACCGGAGCGTAACACCCTACTCCATAGTGAGATGTATTACTTGAGTGTGTGTGTGAGTGACTAAGTTGCATATGAAATGTCTGCCTTGTAATGATGGCTACCGGTCCTTTTATAGTAAGGTCGGGCACCTTACAAGTGGGGCTTGAGGCCCAACAATCAGCCCCGGGGCGATCATATCCTAAAGACCTAAAGCTTCTCCTCTATGCTGCCTCGCACCTCGTCTAGAAGACTTGCCGTCTTGCTTCGTCAGGCGCCAAAGGCCCATATGTAGCCGTTGATGTTGGAAGGGAATGTTCCATCCAACAGTATTGTCATCATAAGATACCCACTTATTGGAGTAGGGTAGGCCTACAACACTTTCAATGTGATGCGATTGGGCACAGCGGTACATTATAGGAGACGTGCTCCGCGTCATGGGCCTGGAAAGGCTCGTGTCTTTAATTCCCGACTTGGACAAGGCGCACTGCCCATTTACTCCCGCAACCAACCGGTCAGGGCAAGTTGCAGGATGTGTGGAAGCACCGGAGCCAACCTTTGTGAGGTGGGGGGGGGGGGGGGGGGGGTGTCCTGCACTATGGGCCACGTGGCAGCCCGAAGCCCGTGTCTGAGGGGAGCCAAGGGTCCTGAACTACTAGAAACATGGTTCTTTCGGAGCCAGCCTCGGCGGGGGAGGCTGGCCCAGACCTTCGGGCCACGTGGTGGCACCAGGACCCTCTCCTTCGGTGGATCGGGGTCCCATTGTGCCGGACACGTGGTGGCCAAGGATCTTGTCTCTTCAGGGGAACCGGATCCTGCCCCTTAGGAGGGACGGGGTCCGGGCCTGCTGGACACGTGGAGCCTTCGGACCCTGTTTCACCGGGGAGGCAGGGTACTTAGGAGTTTTCATCTTGTGGGCGGGGGTACCCAGTATCTTGGGTACCGACACTATTAAATGCAAACCAGTGCTTGCCTTGCTACTATTAGAAATTGTTAGAAGCCTTTCGGATCACTTGTCGACAATTAGATGAGGTTCTTCGTCGAATTCCTTTGTCATGTACGCTATTGACACGAAAATGCACAATTGTATAATGCAAGTGATAAGTTTAAGAACCAAACAGATTTATGGCTCAATAGTGATCAAAACTGAGAATAAAGAAGTGTGGGTCTCTGTTATGTAAAAGAAACAGGTAGAAACCAGCAATTTGATCAAAAGGAATGTTTTTGGAAGAAAAGACATAGTCCACACTCTATACATATTGTGAAGCTGGAATATGTTAGCAGAAATATGAAGAAGATCAACTCCAACACCTTTGGGATTTTTATAGAAATTCCTACATTATCCAGAGCCTCAGCTTGCTAAATTTCAATGGAATGGAAGATGTGTCCTAAAGAATTCCCTAAGTATTTTCGCTTCTCTGAATTACTAAGAAATTCCTCGGGGTTTGTCATACTGCAAACTTGACTTTTGTTAAGTTCAGAATATTCTGAGTCTAAAAGAAATTGGTTTCATGTTTTTTGGAGCTTCCTACAGAGAGATATTGAATTTACAAGTTCTGATAAATGATGATATTGGTTTCTGTTGTTTTCCTATTTTTCAGAGACATAGACATTTGGAACACCATTAGACCCATTAAATCAAGTCCAATGGTGCTCAAATTTTAACCGAGGGTCTGTGGATTTATGTAGAACATTCTGGCCAGAAATGGGGATTTTCCAGTAAATAGATCAACAGGAAATAATTCCAAAGACATTTTGCTCATGGAACTATTGAGGGCAATTTATTGATTTTCGTACTTATCCAAGTTCATCACTGGAAAGTAGATATCACCCTGGTTCTAAGAAAATTTATTCTAGAATTTGCGGCCAAACATTCTAGGAGATATTGATTTTCAAAGTTTGTTCCAAATCTGGAATTATGATAGAAATGGAAATGTTTTAATTAAGCAAGGGGTCCCACAGCGTTTAAATCATCCAATGGACTTGCAGCCACATGGGGCCACTCAGTTCTCAGCCGCAGCCACATTGGATCCGAAAGCCACACCAGATCTGAGCCCTAGCACCGAGTGGCTGACAGACCGGGCCCGCAAGGGGCCTTCTTTCACCCGACTGGTGGGGCCAGGGGCCGTGGCTTGCTGGCGCTGGATACAGGGCACAACGGTCCTTGGTGGGTTACATGATAAACTCGATAGTGGACTCTAATTAGATCAGGAGCAGCCTGAGGGGGAGTTTTCACGGAGGCGGCAGCTGCTAGGGTTTAGGTGATGTCGGTGCTCCCCTCTGGTGTGGTATTTCACATGGAAAATTTACCAAAATAATCCTGTATGCGTATAGAGCATGGGAGAGGAAGCTAAGAGCAACGAAAAGTGGTGGAACTAGGAAGTGTACAGCGAGTTGGCAAGTGCAAGCCGCCGGCTAGAAAAATGGTCATTCTGGCATGGTTCCTCGATGAAAAACAATGGTTTCACTTCGAGGTGGTGCGCTAAGACATCTAGAATCTATCTTCTAACAGGATTGAAGAAAGATTGCACGTGGAAACGGAATACCAAGCTCTGTTAATACGAGGGACTCATTGGGAAACTTAGAAATATAGGAGCTAGAGTCCATGGCATCGGGTGAGATTTTACCTGCAGCAAGTAGGTGTATAGGCACACCTTTTTGCTTCAAGGAGGTGATCAAGAATGTGTTTGTCTGGACGTTGATGAACCAACGGCGGCAAGTGAAGAAAACAGAACCGGCAATCTGAAATTCGTCGAGCTCCTCGTCTGGACGACCCAAGCTGGCAAGAAAACGAGTCACAAAGCTGCACAAGATGTTTGTGAGTGAGGAGAGGCAAAGAAAATGGATTGGAACCGGTTGCCCTGGCTTGATTGCAGTCGAAACAGGGCAAGATCGCCGGAATGGAGTTCCTGCACTTGAACAGGAAAGAGTCGTCGATGCTCTGTCAAGATAAGTGGAGGAATGGAATAGAACGTGGAGATCTTTTGTGTGTAGCATCTGGAACTGACACAACAAGCAGGCATACACGCTGCTGCATGGATTTTTCATGCTGTGCGGTGGCAAGCAGGGAGACTGAGGAGGAAGATGGTCAGTGACAGGTGGGGTCCACTGCTTCTGCAAATCTTCTCTGTTGATCTTAAAGACATTCCAATGTAGCTCTAAAAATTATGAATCTTGGTGGACAAAGCAAATCAAATGCGGGGACATCAAATATGAAACCCAAACTGACATTGGACAATTTGAAAGTGGGATCTAAATTCAAATTGAAATTTGAATGCTCGCGTGCGCATTGGTTCAAATAATTAGCAATGTAGTTCAAAATTTTCCAAACTTGTCATAGATGATCTTTGCAACGTGGGGAGGACCATGGTGAATTAAATTTTGAAGTTCTGACATATTTGATTTGAAGGGTTTGATTTAATTTGGAATCCTCTTTTTTAGAGTTTAAATAACATACCCTACATGAGCACTTTCTTCCATTGCAAGGTTTCTTTCTATCCTTGAATTCTTGAGCTGACATCTGGACACTAATTTTTAGGACCTGTACAGACAAGACAACTTGAAAAGCATTGAAGATCCAAGGGTTTCAGAATCACTTGTTGGACCCTACACTTCGACCAAGCCCATGCTAATTTGGGCAAAGAGACATTGTGGATGAAGTGTTTCATGTTTGATATGTGGAGTTCACATGTCATCATGCCCAAAGAAGCCTTCGATCCAAGATCGAGAATGGGTTGAATCAAAAAGAGTATCTTGAAGGTGGAAGCAACATCCCCGCAACTGGACAACCACATTGCCTCTATGAGGAAATCAAGTTAGAGAGGACTACGTCATGTCGTCCCGGACGAAATTCTATGAAGACGGAGAAGCAAGGGCTATCAAAATAACCAAGTCCACTGAGCCGCCAAAAAAAGAATGGTGGAAGCAGGACAATCCTCACAAAGTTCATAAAAGAATATCTTCAAGAAGGAAAAGTCGCTGCAACATCAACAAGTCTCCATCAAGGCGACGAAGTGGCCAGGGACACCACATGCTTCACTTGTCCAAATGACAAGCCAAAGGAGGTTTATCATGTCAACAAGAGAAGTCATCTACACCATCATCTCCAGGTATGGACGACACACCATCACACTAAATTGGACGGAGGTAAATCACGCTCAATGGACTTCAAAAATTTTGTGTGTCCTTGCCAATTGGTTAATTGGTAGTTATATCATTTGATTTCCCAATTGCATATTTGAATTTCTCATGAAACTTGCATTTGGCATGTTTGAATTTTCACACTGGCATGTTGGAAAGTAAAATTTCTAACCAACATAAAACTAAAACTTTTAATTTGGGAAGATTTTTTTTTTTTTTTGATATGAACTTTGAACATAAACACTTGAATTTATTTCCTAATTAAAAACAAAAAGATTTCCCTTGTTCCTCATTGTGTTTGCAAGTTGTTTCAAGTTGGGCAAGATAATTTGACAAGGGGTTCAATTTTCTTTTGGCTAATTAACACGTTTTTTAGTTGTTTTGTTTGTAACTAATTGTATTCCACCTAGGAGGAAATGTTTAGAGAGGTTGTTTGGCAAGAAGAAGGGAAGCCTTATCAACCTCAAGATGCCATCGGGAGGATTCAAGTGCATATCCCTCCATCGATCTTGCTTTGAGTTCAAGGTCGAGGAATGCTCAAAATGATGGCTCGATTGAGGAGGAAGATGAACCTTCACTCATCTTCAACTACAACCTCACCTTGGCAAGATACATCGAAAATGAAGGCTACACCAAATTCCATGGTCGTGAATTTCTCACACAATGACCTTAGACTCGAACTGCTCTTCAAATGAGGTACGAGTTTAGAATCTTCTATCATTGGGATTGCATTATGATTGAATGATTTTTACTTGCATTGGCGTGGAAGGTTTACACTTTTTCATCATTCAATTCTTATGCATCCTCACGAGAGTAAGTGTTGGCACGGCCTATTGATTTTCAAAAGGAATGCCACCTTACTTGGAAGATATTTAAACAAGTACCTAGAATCTCATAAGCATTGTTTAATTGGCTAAGTCATTGTCCGCCTAGGTTTAGTAAACAAAGCTTATGTAATAATTTAATGGTTTAATTGGCATGTAGCCACCTTGGAATAGTGATGTCCATAATTTTTATTTGAAAAACATACATACATGGATCACTAGATTTCAAATTTCGAGGCAAGACATTAGAAATGTTCACGAGGATAATATTGAGAATATTGTTCGCCATGATCCAAATGATAATTTTTTTTTTGTAAAAGTAAAGATGGTTAGAAAATTCAAGATGAAGGAACCCATAGGTTGTACATCTATCACTTGCATTGTAGTTAGTAGGAGCTTTAGAAACATGTGCAAATTGATTAATTTAAAAGGCTCCACTCTTATCAGTGAATAGTACATTGTTTATGGATGAACTCGAATTCGGACCCGATTGATCTTTGTTGTTTTTTCTTCCCCGGATGTAAAAAATAAATTCAGTTACCTAAGATGAAGTTTCATTTGTACAAGTAATTGGACCTAACCATCCCTCTCAATCCAGGAGATGAAGCTTGCAGGAGTAATGTTTCTATGCAGGCATACAAGAAGTCGATTGTTGAAGGAAGACCTAGAGGTTCCCTTCAACATCTCCTGGCCAATGAGTAAAGGAGCATGGTTGCAACCTATCAGGAATTAAGCCCAAAGTCCCATCACAGGTATACGAGGCCAAAGATTTGACCTGGAAATCCTCCATGAGTGATCAATGGGCTTCTATGAATAAGTGAGATCACTATGCACTAAACTATTCTAAGTACCAATTTGAGCTCAAGAGAGTTGCCAACATCGTTGGGTGCATGTCGTTCCTTGTGGCTAGATGTTATTGTAACCTTAGTCAGGGAATTGCGGATCACACCAAACACATGTTGGGTTCACTTTGTTCCTTTGTGGCTAGAGGTCATCATACCCTTAGCCGAGGAATAACGGATCACACCCAACACATGGGGGACCTTGAGACGTGAAAAAGCGCCATCAACAACATTCTCTTTGACCACACTCATGGCACTCATGAGAGGGAGCAATGTCGACACTCGAACCTCCATTGTCAAAGCCACGCTGCAGCAAGAATAAGCCCACCCCATGGCCTACTTTCACTATTAGGGTTTCAACCCCTATCGGGGACCTTGACCAAGAACAAGATCGGGAGAGGACCCCCACTTGAGGTAACTTGTGTCACATTCCACCTTGCACTTCATTTTCCTTTTTTCACGTCATTGCATCCTAAAAAAACACATAGGATAGGGTTAAATAAATATAATATGCGCACAAAGAATGTTTCATTCCATCATAAGATGAAATGATTAATAGTTGTTTTTGTTCTATTCTCCTTTGGTATTTAAGTTACAATTTAATATTCTCCAACTATTGAATTTATTGGCTTTCAATATTTCACCTTGAACATAAAAATTGTGGGTAGCATAAGCATGATCTAATTCTAGGTTGTTTTGAGATATGATATAAAACATAGGGCTGCTAGCTTCCTAATCAAAGTGACACTTGATCTCTGGAGAAATTTCAAAATTGATTTAAAATGAAGTTCTTCATTTGATTTAAATTCCTACCAAAGCCATATGATATTTTAATTTGATAATCCCGATGCATTTGCTATTTGTTTTCACATTGAGCCTAGTCAAAATAGTATGGACCTATGTGAGAATTTTTTCATACTTCAATGATCAAGATTACACACGTGCACGTGCTAAACTTCTACATTGGAAGTTAGCAAATTTTTCATCGTTCCATTTTCCACCTCCAAAAAGATAATACATATATTCAATGACAAAAACTATCTTCAATTTTATTTTGAAATAAAGGGAGTATAAGGCATGGCTACGAAAAAAAATGAATAAAGCATGCTCTCCAGGAATGAGAATGAGAAGAAAAAAAGCGTAATAGTGGCAAGGTTTCATCCTACAATAAAGAGAGTACATAAAAAGGAGTCATCTTGCAACACCACAAATATTCTACCAAACTTACACAATCTTGATCTAGAGGTATGATTTGTTTTCTCCTAAGGCTTACACTTTTGACATAGCAATATATGTGTTGTAAATATGCCAACTCTTGTTCCCTACCGAGATCCACAAAAATCTATATTTAGATATAGGACAAGAGAGGCATTGCTTTAATTAGGTTAATTCCACTTACATGAAGGTGTGATTGAGAGCATCATTTATGGAACATATGCCCAATTTTGAAAATCATTTAAAATTCTCCGGGATTTGAGTGGAACTTAGACATTAGGAATAATGCATGCTTTGTGAGCTATTCTATCTTCTAACCACCCAAGGAGACGAGAAGACAAAAGCCCCATGAGGACTAAGGTAAAGGGTGAGTACAACTGCCTATTTATTTAATACAAGGTAGAATGTTTAATTGTGCATTTGGTACTATTGAAGCATAGGACATAGTAGCAACTCCTGATCAACAACCTAAGTCTTTAACTTTGCTTCGGGACGACCAAAGGATATTCTTGGGGGAGTTTGTTGACCGTCACTAAGTAGCAATTTAGACGTCAATATAACTCATAATCATGGAGGAATAAACATTTCTTACACGTTTGTTCTTTAGAAATAATGTATTTCCACTTGTACATGGAGAAAATGGTGCATGGAGGTATTTTATATAGAATTGAAGTGAATCCAATGGAGGGATCCATAAAACTTACCTCCCGTCCAATCACGCGCAAGCACCTAAACGTGAGGAATCTAAATGCAAATTCAACATCTCACCTTAATTCCAAGATTACAAGTACAAGCAAGTCAGCACATTAATCATCTCAGTTTTAAACTGAAAAGAAATCAGAAATGATTTAAGGTCCAAATATGGAGGGAAAGTGTTACTGTAGTTTGATGTATAAATTTGGGATCATCAAATCTCAAGTCTGATTGAACCATCAAAATCTTCATAGTCCATTTAGTCACCCTATAAATTTTCATGATTGCTAAAGTAAGTTAACTATCGTATTTTGGTATCTAAACAGAGGGGGAGAGAGGTGTAGGGCCCACCTGTCAGGGACCCCACAACTCAGTCTCAACCGCAGCCTACTCTGTTTTTCCTTTCTCTGTGCATAAGGCAGGGCACCACCATGTGTGCCACCTCCAGCTTCAATCCACCGATGCAAACCAGCTCATAGTGAATATTTCCTTCTCCCTTATCTCTATTGAGCGTGAGTGAGTTTGCCTCTGTCCAGCATTGAAGAACTAAGGCTCTGTTTTGCCTTGTTCTCTGCTCCTGCACCATTGCTGCCCTTCCCTGGTTTCTTTCCCTTGCCCCATAGATCCAGCCAGTAAAAGCTCATGCTTCAAATAGCTAAATTGTTCACAAGCTTGCTATCTTACAATCTCTTATGGATGGTTGTACAGTTTGTGATTTTGATCACCCAGTTTTGAAAGATTCCGACGGTGACCAACAATTGCCGCCGTTCCTCTGTTTGTCTTCTCTCCCTTTTGATTCAAGACACGGTTGCTTGAGCTCCAATAAAGGAAAACGTCCGCAAGATGATCATCTACCGTTAACTCAATCGATTGTATGAAGTTCTTGCCTAATCACTCTCTCTTTCGCAAGCGTTGTCACGGCGGCCGGAACCTCTGTTTCTTATCCGCCGTCAGCTCAACAGTGTCCCGGCGCTACAGACTCCTTTTCTCCCATCTCTCTGTAGATAAAAGGTGCGCCACTACTTTCTCAAGATCATGATTTAGTCCTCTCATCAAGTAACACTTTGTAGTTGCGGTATTTGCCATTTTTCCCTCGGCATGAACTTGAGGAACCTCGCTATGTCTTGGCTTAATTCTCTATTCACGCATCAAAATAGATTAATCCTGTGAGTTACAATGTTCTAGAGACAGGTGCGCACCCGTATCAGGAAGAAGATTGAATTTTTATCGGTTCTATAAGCCATACGAGCATTTTCCCCCTTTTCCGCCGCCAATGGCACGGTTCACCATCGAACATGGAACTGCGGCCTATTTATCCACATTTTCAACCGATATTGTAACACCCACTATTTTAGAGAGAAAAAAAAATTGTAAAATGAATTTTTCAAGAAGTAAAATCATTTTTCTTGGAAATAAAATTCATATAAGGCAAGATGCATCATATTTGAATGATTGTGTGAATTTTTGAAAATTCAAATTCGCTAGAAATTTGGTTTACAAATTCAAAACATAAAACAAAAGAAAAAGAAAACAAAAAAGAAAAAGGAAAAATCGCCCCTGGGTCGAATTCCCCAATCCGGCCCAACTCTCTCCACCCTCCCTGCGCCGGCCCGCGCCTCCTCTCCCCTCCCTCTCTCTCTGTCAGCCGGGCCTCGCGCGCCAGCCTCTCCCTGCGTTGCACCCTCCCTCTTCTCTCGCTGCAAGCTGGCCCCACTCCCTCTTAGTCTACCTCGCGCCCGCGCCGTAACCCGCATGCGATAATACCGCGCCGCCCACTCATTTTCCCCCTCTTCATTCCCGGCCATTTCACCCTAATCAAGTGTCGCGTCGTGCCCATGATGGCTGCCGACCATTTCTACTCCGAATCCCCTATAAAAACCCGGCCATTCCCCTCAATTTCCTCACCCCGGCGATCAAAACCCTAGCTTCGGCAAGCTTGGTAATGGCGCTGATGTTCCCATCATTTCACCCACTGACTCACCCCGAAACCTTGCCTATCGTGTCCTCAGGAGACCGCCGGACATCTTCAACGTTGGTTGTCGCCTCTGCGTCGCCGACTTTGTCGGGCGCCGAGGAGTACCGCCGCCATTCACCGTCGCCGACCCACCTCCGACTGATTCCCAGCCTCGCGACAACTCTCGGTGAGACCCCCTTGCTTCCCTCTTCATTTTGCGCTATTTGGATGTACCCCGTGGCCTCCGTGGCGAGTTCCTGGACTTGTCCGGCGAGCCCGCCGCCGCGCGCGCGTCACCGCCACCGCGCACCGCCGCCCGACCCTAATCGGGGCGACGTGGCTCAATGCCCGTCGTCCATTGTGTTTCGACGGCCAAGATTAGAACCCCTGTACCCCTTTGCTACATTAAATCTGGGCCATCCAAACTAAAATCAACGGCCCACGTTCAAATTAGTTTTCCCAACGCCGGAATTTCACTCATACCCCTGGAAATTTGCAGGTTACCCCCTGAGTTATTCTAAAATTCATGTCTAACCCCTGTAAATGTTGAACTAGCCCCTAGACTTTTTAGAAATTAGGAAAATACTGGTAAATTGAATAAAAAGTGTTTTTAAACCCCTAGAAAATTATAAAATGGCAAATAAAATCTGGAAAAATTGTAGAATAATCCCTGGACTTAATAAAAATTATTTTTAACCTCTGGAACAGTACTATATTTGCAAAAAAGCCCCTGTTAGTTCTAAAAATTAAATAAAAGTCCTTACTTTGTATAAAATAAATATAAAAATAGATTTAAATATGTTTTATTTATTTTCCTTTCTGTAGTATTTTTATTAATTCATTAAAATTGCTGAAATGGTCATAAAAAAAACTTGTAAGTATATTTAGTTCATAAAAATTGTTCTGCACATAGAAATAATTAGTAAAAATAATGTAAAAATTGTAAAATTTGTATTATTGATTATAAATCTGTTTTAAGCTTATTTTGAAGGATAAAATTTCTATAAAATAATTTTAGGGTTCCAATAAGTATAAAAGTGGTATAAAAATATTTTTTACTCACTAAATTTCATTTAACTTTAAATTCTCATCAACAAATGTATGTCTATAATAAAAATCAACCCTAAAATCACTATTGCGTAGGAATTTTCGTTTATTTGAATATTGAGCTTTTTACTATGTTCTTATTGTATGTTATTTTTTCGTGCATCGTCGTAATTTAGAGTCGGGGCCAGAACCCACCCTTAACCTTCAAGAGCAGTAGTTTCCCGACGACCCCGAGACACAGTTTGGAGGCAAGTTCCTTGACCATCTTGCACCCTTTTTGCTAAATTTTAGTTAGTTGCATGCTAAATTAAAATATGAATCCTATGTTATGTTCTCTTAGAATATCCACAATATTCCTTGTCAACATGGTTTGGGTGCCTTATAATTGTTTAGAATACGCTTAGCCAATGCTTAATTGAAATATGATCTATATATTTACAAGTTTACGTTTGAAGTACTTTGATTCATGATTTGATGGCTATAATGGAAATTAGTAGATAGGAATCTGATAGGGGGTTTTGTATGGATTGGTGCATGCGTGCACAAGACCTTGGTTTGGGGCTTGACACCTATCGGATTCTAAGGACCGGTTTATGGAAGAAGTTGCTAAGCCATTTAGTATCACCATAGAATTTATATGGGACAACTTGGTTTAGTAATTTGGTTTCTCCCGATGTAGCATAGGTAATTGATCGGTTGGGGAATGGGCTTTGCCATGGGATCCCATGGCTCAAGAGGGGGCTTCTCCTTGCGGAGGGAAAATAGACTCTAGGTGCCGGAGCGCTGAAACGTTAGAGTACCCATTGCAAGTCGGGAGGACCATCGGAAACACCTCTTAGTGATCTCCTGGCCACACACCTACGGAAGTGTGTATTGTGGTTAGCTACCACAGGCATCAGGGAGGTTTACCTTAGTCCACCTGGCAACAGGGGACAAAATCAGGAACTGTGTGTAAAGGATACACACTCTGTAGAGTTTTGTCAAACTGTCTAGACAGCCGTGCTCTCGGACACGAGCGGCTTGGAAACTAAATTCAAAATTAGCACATGGTTACTAAATGGATCGTTTGGGATTGGTCTTACCTGGATTAATTTTGTGATGTTGGTTGGGATTTCACCTAGTTGTAAGTGCCTAATAAACAATTAAGAGTAGGTTGTTACTGCTATAGTGCTTAACCTATTAATTGTCTTCCTTGTTGTGAACCACACATGACATAACTTCCCAACTTGCGAGTACCGTTGGTACTCAAACTTGTTAGTTGCATATCCCCCCCCCCCCACAGTCTACGAAGACGCAGAGGTGGAGAACCAGGACTTCTATGGAGACCCCGAAGAGATGTACTAGGCTGGCGCTCCCCCGTGCAATGCCTGTGTTTGGAGCCCTTGTTATGTTTTTCCGCTGTTTGTGTACTTTTGTTTTAGACCTGGATGGTCATTTATGTAATAAGGTGATGTAATCGAACATGGTATTATATTTGGTATTTCACTTTGGTCTACACATGTATGAGTTGAAGTGATCCTGTCATACATGTGGAAAGCATCCGGTTGTCTTCTTATTACCAGGTGTGACAAAGTGGTATCAGAGCCGTGTTGCCTGTAGGACGCAAGCCTAGATAGAAAAGGACGATTTAAGGACTTTACTATTTTCAAATATTATTAATTGAAAATTTTCTTTGTATTCTTTACCTTGCACTTATTTCACTTACTCTTTAATTTGTTTTATTATTGACACTCTAATGTTTCAAAATCATAGATGGCCAACGTCAGGAGAACCGCTCGCATGTCAACTGGAGGCTATGTTCCCAACCGAAGGATTGCTGCCCGCCGTACCCCACTCAATGATCCTCGATGTGCGGTGGTGATTCGTACTGATGGAAGAGTCGCAGGATGACTTCGACGTCGACTTCAAGCCATACTGCTCGACGCCAGCTACAGACATGAGAGACTGGCACTCACCTACCACTCTATTGGGATGCAGCGTCCCTACATGATCGAGTGGTCATGCAAGCTATTTGTCTACTATGGGGATGAACTACTCAAGGTGCGTCGTACCCCTGCTGCAAGGAGCAACCGACGACATGCTGAGCAAGATGTCAGCTGGGAGGCCATCACCTATTGGAGCCACACTTACCGCTATCGGCTGCGGAACTCGGTGCATGCCTACACTCCCCAGCATCCCAGCGGCACTGGCAACTTCGTCAATAGGTACGTGGAGGGGCCCCTGACCCTTCCACAGACTCACTAGACAGTTGATGACATGGAGCGCCTCAGCATTCGCCTCAACAAGGCTCAGCAAGAAATTCAGGATGTTCGTGACCTGGCAGCACATTATGAAAGGCAAGTGAGGAGGTACCGTCATATCACCGACTAGGACCCAGATGGGTATGCTTCAGACACCTCCACTTGGAACCCGGACTCTCCTGACCGCCGTGTTGGTCGTGGCGACACCGACTCGATGGACTACTCTTCAGACGAGGAGCCAGATTCAGGGGAGCCTTCTGTGCTGCAACAGCCAGCCAACTCTCGTCCACATGGAAACGAGTCTCGTGGCAGCAACTCGGGATATGATGGAGATGACGATGAAGACCCAGACGAGGAGGAGGACCCCGAGGAGATAGAGTAGACTCCTACAACTCAAGATTAAGACACTTACCCATGAGTTGTAATAAGAGCGATGTAGTAACGATTTTTGTAATCTTGAGTTGTATGATTTTGCTTTGAGAACTTGATTATCCATGTTTGCGTTTATTTAATGAAGGTGATCTTTATTTCTTTATCTCCTTATTAATGCATTTAGTGGGAAAGACGTATATAATAGTTTCTCTCTTATATTTTTATTCTAAAGCAACACCCCAATCTCAGATGGCAGGTAGAGGAAGAGGACGTGGACGTGGTGTGCCGCCCAATCAGGATAATGAATTCCCACTACCTCAATGGAATGGAAGAGGTGCTCGTGGGGCACCAGCTGCAAATCAAATGCAGCATATGATGGCTATGCAACTTCAAATGATGCAAAACTTGACACAAATTGTGAACAATATACAACAGGCTCATCAAGCACCACCACCCCCTCCACCACCACCCCCACATCCAAGATTTTGCTTAAGGGACTTCATGAACACTCAACCCCCACGCTTCTCCAACGCCACGGAACCCATGGATCCAGATGATTGGATCAATACTATTGAAAGTAAACTATGGATTGTACAATGTGAAGGAAGGGAAAGGGTGTTATTGGCATCACACCAACTCCATGGACCTACGGCTGATTGGTGGACCGCTTTTACTGCGGCTCATGCCAACCCAGACAACATTACCTGGGAAGAGTTTAGAGAAAACTTCCGCAATCATCATGTACCTGTAGGAGAAATTCAAGCCAAGCATATGGAGTTCCTAGCACTGAAGCAGGGGAACATGAACATAAGGGGGTATTTGAACAAGTTTACACAATTATCTCGGTACGCCCCTGGAGATGTTGACACTCATGCCAAGAAACAATTCTGTTTCAAAGAGGGACTGGACAAAGAGATACAGTTGATGATGTCTTCTAGTGACTATGCTAGTTTCCAACATCTGGTGGATAAAGCTTTCACGGTAGAAAGAAAGAAGAAGGAGTGCGAAGGAGAAGACCGCAAAAGGAAGATGATGATGGGGCAGTCTTCAAGTAGCAATCGTCCTCGCTTTAACCCACAACAATCGGGACACCTGAGTCATCCCATGGGCAATAATCAAGGTCAGCGGTACACTAACAACTCTTCATTTAGACCTCAATCTCAGTATGCGCGCCCACAGTACCAGCAGATGCCACCACAACGCTCTCAAATGTATCAACAATGTCCTATGACTTCAAACCCTCGACCAACTGGGCAACCACAGCAAAATCAACAAAGAAACAAGGCTCAAGACACCAGTACTCGGGGAGCTTGATATATATGTGGTGACAAGGGACACTACTCCAACAACTGCCCGAAAAAGCATTCGCAGCAGAACCAGTCCAGAGGAAGGGTCAATCATGTTGTTCTAGAGGAAGCTCAAGATGCATCAGATGTGGTGATCAGTACGTTCCCTGCTGATTCCCATCCTTCTACAGTATTGTTTGGTTCTGGTGCAACACATTCGTTCATAGCAAAAGAATTCATAAGAAGACATGGAATGAATGTTACATTAATGAATCAAGTATTAGTAGTCAACTCTCCTGGAGGAGAGATGTTGACAAGGCAAGTATGCCCTAATGTAAGCATAAGCATTAGGGGGTTAGCATTCTTAGCAAACCTTATAGTGCTGGAGTCACAAGGAATAGACATTATTTTCGGAATGGATTGGTTAACCAAGTATAAAGGAGTGATCCACTGTGCCACGAGAACAGTATGTCTGACTCATACGGATGGCACAAACGTGGAGTTTCGTCCTGATCAAGCACTAGTTCAGAAAATACGACTCAACCAGGTTGAAGGAGTACAAGAGATCAATGTTGTTTGTGACTTTCCGGATGTGTTTCCTGATGAACTACCGGGTATGCCCCCTGACAGAGAAATTGAATTCATCATTGAATTAGTACCTGGTACAACACCAATTTACAAGCGACCGTACAGGATGGATGCTAAAGAATTGGCAGAATTGAAAGATCATATCAATGAGTTGTTAGAAAAAGGATACATTCGTCCTAGTTCCTCACCTTGGGGAGCTCCAGTGATATTTGTGCCCAAGAAAGATGGCACACAGAGATTATGTGTGGATTATCGCGCACTCAACACAGTAACTATCAAGAACAAATATACTTTACCAAGGATTGAGGATTTGTTTGACCAGTTGAGAGGTGCATGTGTGTTCTCGAAGATTGATCTGCGATCAGGGTATCACCAATTGAAGATACGACCCTCGGACATACCAAAGACGACATTTGTTTCAAAATATGGATTATATGAGTATACGGTCATGTCTTTTGGTTTAACTAATGCCCCGACTTATTTCATGTACCTTATGAATAAGGTATTTATGGAGTATCTGGATAAGTTTGTCGTGGTGTTTATTGACGACATTTTGATATTCTCCAAAAGTGAAGAGGAACACGAGGAGCATCTAAGATTGGCTTTACAGAAACTTCAAGAACATCCATTGTATGCAAAGCTAAGTAAATGTGAGTTCTGGTTAAAGGAAGTGTCATTTCTGGGACATGTTATATCACAGGGAGGAATAGCAGTAGACCCGAGTAAAGTGAAAAATGTTCTGAATTGGAAAACACCAGAAAATGTTGGGGAAATCAGGAGTTTCTTGGGCATGGCTGGCTATTATCGCCGGTTTATCGAAGGATTCTCAAAAATATCTCATCCGTTAACCAAGTTACTTGAGAAGGGAGTTGCGTACAAATGGACTCCAGAGTGTGAAGCTAGTTTTATAGAGCTAAAGAAAAGGTTGACTACTGCTCCAGTGTTGATTATGCCGGATATGCAGAAAGAATTTGCAGTTTACTGTGATGCATCCGGACAAGGACTGGGATGTGTATTAATGCAAGAGGGACATGTAGTGGCTTAAGCTTCACGTCAACTCAGAAAGCATGAAAGAAATTACCCTACTCATGACTTGGAGTTAGCATCAGTGGTTCATGCATTGAAGTTATGGAGACATTATCTTATAGGAAAAAGAACTGAAATTTATACGGACCACAAGAGTTTGAAGTATATCTTCACCCAACCAGATCTAAATCTCAGACAACGCAGATGGTTGGAACTTATCAATGATTTTGATGTCAGAATCAACTATCATACTGGGAAAGCTAATGTGGTTGCAGATGCATTAAGCAGATCAGCTCAATGCAATAGCTTGGCACTAAAAGGTCAACAACCGCGGTTATGTGAGGAATTAGCAAGGCTAAACCTTAGTATCGTAACTAATACTGAGGTAGTGTCTATGGAAGTAGATTCTACTTTGGAAAAGGATATTCGTGAAGGGCAAAAGAATGATAAGTGGATCCAGAAGACTAAGCATCTAATGAAAGAAGGAAAAGCACCGGACTTTAGAGAAGATGAACAGGGAACTCTATGGCTAGGGAAGAAAATATGTGTATCTGATATCAGGGAGATTCGAGAGCTGATACTGAGAGAAGCCCATGATTCGTCATACTCTATTCATCCGGGGAGCACAAAGATCTATCAGGATCTAAAGGATCGATATTGGTGGCATGGAATGAAACGAGATGTGGCGGAGTATGTAGCTCTGTGTGACACGTGTCAGAAGGTTAAAGCATAACATCAAAGACCCGCAGGGTTACTTCAACCCATTAAAATTCTTGAATGGAAATGGGAAGAGATAATTATGGACTTTATTGTGGGATTGCCGAGAACTCAGTCAGGATACGACTCTATATGGGTCATAGTGGATAATTTGACCAAAGTGGCTCACTTTATCCCAGTAAAAGAAAGCTATTCTGGTTCAAGGTTGGCAGAACTATACATGGTAAGAATTGTATGCCTGCATGGAGTGCCGGAGAAGATAATATCGGATAGAGGTACTCAGTTCACTTCCAGATTTTGGCAAAAGTTGCATGAGTCTATGGATACCCGACTCAATTTCAGCTCGGCATATCATCCTCAAACTGACGGTCAAACCGAGCGTACTAACCAAATTCTTGAAGACATGTTGAGAGCATGTGCTTTGAAAAACAGTAGGAGTTGGGATAAGAACCTACCATATGCTGAGTTCTCCTATAACAATAGTTATCAAGCCAGTTTGAAGATGTCTCCGTTTGAAGCTCTGTATGGACGGAAGTGCAGAACACCATTGTTTTGGAATCAAACTGGGGAAAGCCAAGTATTTGGGCCTAAAGTGTTACGAGAAGCTGAGAGACGAGTACAAGAAATCCGGAAGAATTTGAAGACAGCTCAGTCAAGACAGAAGAGTTATGCTGATACTCGACGTCGTGATCTAACCTTTGAGATTGGTGATTTTGTGTATCTCAAGGTGTCACCCGTGAGAGGGTTAAGACGATTCAAGGTGAAGGGCAAGTTATCACACCGATATATCGGTCCCTTCAAAATACTGGAGAAAAGAGGAGAAGTAGCCTATTGGCTCAAGCTACCATCTCATTTATCAGATGTGCACGATGTATTCCACGTGTCACAATTAAAGAAATGCTTAAGAGTACTAGAAGAATAATTTCCATTGGAAGCAGTAGACGTGCAAGAGGACTTGACCTATGCAGAACAACCTGTTAAGATTCTCGAGACATCAATAACAATTGCCGTTGGAAGCAGTAGACGTGCAAGAGGACTTGACCTATGTAGAACAACCTGTTAAGATTCTCGAGACGTTAGAAGGAGTTACGAGGAATAAAGTTACTCGGATGTGCAAAGTCCAATGGAAACATCACTTAGAAGAAGAGGCAACATGGGAAAGAGAGGAAGACCTCAAGGCGGAGTTTCCCAGTCTATTCTCTTAGGACGTCCAAATCTCGAGGGCGAGATTTCTTTTTAGGGGGTAGAATTGTAACACCCACTATTTTATAGAGAATAAAAATTGTAAAATGAATTTTTTAAGAAGTAAGATCATTTTTCTTGGAAATGAAATTCATATAATGCAAGATGCATCATATTTGAATGATTGTGTGAATTTTTGAAAATTCAATTTCGCTAGAAATTTGGTTTACAAATTCAAAACATAAAACAAAAGAAAAAGAAAACAGAAAAGAAAAGAAAAAGGAAAAATCGCCCCTGGACCGAATTCCCCAATCCGGCCCAACTCTCTCCACCCTCCCGCGCCGGCCCGCGCCTCCTCTCCCCTCCCTCTCTCTCTGTCAGCCGGGCCCCACGCGCCAACCTCTCCCTGCACCGCACCCTCCCTCTTATCTCGCTGCAAGCTGGCCCCACTCCCTCTTCGTCTACCTCACGCCCACGCCGTAATGCCCGAATGCGATAATACCGCGCCGCCCACTCATTTTTCCCCCTCTTCATTCCCGGCCGTTTCACCCTAATCAAGTGTCGCGTCGTGCCCATGATGGCCATCGAACGTTTCTACTCCGAATCCCCTATAAAAACCCCGCCATTCCCCTCAATTTCCTCAACCCGGCGATCAAAACCCTAGCTTCAGCAAGCTTGGTAATGGCGCTGATGTTCCCATCGTTTCACCCACTGACTCACCCCGAAACCTTGCCTAACATCTTTGTCGTGTCCTCAAGAGACCGCCGGACATCTTCAACGTTGGTTGCCGCCTCTGCGTCGCCGACTTCATCGTGCGCCGAGGAGTACCGCCGCCGTTCACCGTCGCCAACCCACCTCCGACTGATTCCCAGCCTCGCTACAACTCTCGGTTAGACCCCCTTGCTTCCCTCTTCATTTTGCGCTATTTGGATGTACCCCGTGGCCTCCGTGGCGCGTTCTTGGACTTCTCCGGCGAGCCAGCCGCTGCGCGCGCGTCACCGCCACCGCGCACCGCCGCCCGACCCTAATCGGGGCGATGTGGCTCAATGCCTGTCGTCCATTGTGTTTCAACGGCCAAGATTAGAACCCCCGTACCCCTTCGGTACATTAAATCTGGGCCATCCAATTTATAATCAACGGCCCACGTTCAAATTAGTTTTCCCGCCGTCAGAATTTCACTCAGACCCCTGGAAACTTGCGGGCTACCCCCTGAGTTATTCTAAAATTCAAGTCGAACCCCTGTAAATATTGAACTAGCCCCTAGACTTTTTAGAAAGTAGGAAAATACTGGTAAATTGAATAAAAAGTGTTTTAAACCCCTGGAAAATTATAAAATGGCAAATAAAATCTGGAAAATTTGTAGAATAATCCCTGGACTTAATAAAAATTATTTTTAACCTCTGGAACAATTCTGTATTTGCAGAAAAGCCCCTATTATTTCTAAAAATTAAATAAAAGTCCTTACTTTGTATAAAATAAATATAAAAATAGATTTAAATATGTTTTATTTATTTTCCTTTCTGTAATATTTTTATTAATTCATTTAAATTGCTGAAATGGTCATAAAAAAACTTTTAAGTATATTTAGTTCATAAAAATTGTTCTGCACATAGAAATAATTAGTAAAAATAATGTAAAAATTGTAAATTTGATATTATTGATTATAAATCTGTTTTAAGCTTATTTTGAAGGATAAAATTTCTAGAAAATAATTTTAGGGTTCCAATAAGTATAAAAATGGTATAAAAATCTATGAAAATATGTTTTACTCATTAAATTTCATTTAACTTTAAATTCTCATCAACAAATGTATGTCTATAATAAAAATCAACCCTAAAATCACTATTGCGTAGGAATTTGCGTTTATTTGAATATTGAGCATTTTACTATGTTCTTATTGTATGTTATTTTTTCGTGCATCGTCGTAATTTAGAGTCGGGGCCAGAACCCACCCTTAACCTTCAAGAGCAGCAGTTTCCCAACGACCCCAAGACACATTTTGGAGGCAAGTTCCTTGACCATCTTGCACCCTTTTTGCTAAATTTTAGTTAGTTGCATGCTAAATTAAAATATGAATCCTATGTTATGTTCTCTTAGAATTTCCACAATATTCCTTGTCAACATGGTTTGGGTGCCTTATAATTGTTTAGAATACGCTTAGCCAATGCTTAATTGAAATATGATCTATATATTTACAAGTTTACATTTGAAGTACTTTGATTCACGAATTGATGGCTATAATGGAAATTAGTAGATAGGAATCTGATAGGGGGTTTGTATGGATTGGTGCATGCGTGCACAAGACCTTGGTTTGGGGCTTGACACCTATCGGATTATAAGGACCGGTTTATGGAAGAAGTTGCTAATCCATTTAGTATCACCACAGGATTATATATGGGACAACTTGGTTTAGTAATTTGGTTTCTCCCGGTGTAGCATAGGTAATTGATCGGGCGGGGAATGGGCTTTGCCTTGGGATCCGCATGGCTCAAGAGGGGGCTTCTCCTGGTGGAGGGAAAATAGACTCCAGGTGCCGGAGCGGTGAAACCTTAGAGTACCCATTGCAAGTCGGGAGGACCATCGGAAACACCTCGTAGTGATCTTCTGGCCACACACCTACGGAAGTGTGTATTGTGGTTAGCTACCACGGGCATCAGGGAGGTTTACCTTAGTCCACCTGGCAACAGGGGACGAAATCACGAACTATGGGTAAAGGATACACACTCTGCAGAGTTTTGTCAAACTGTCTAGATAGCCGTGCTCTTGGACACGAGCGGCTTGGAAACCAAATTCATAATTAGCACATGATTACTAAATGGATGGTTTGGGAATTGTCTTACCTAGATTAATTTTGGGATGTTGGTTGGGATTTCACCTAGTTGTAGGTGCTTAATAAACAATTAAGAGTAGGTTGTTACTGCTATAGTGCTTAACCTATTAATTGCCTTCCTTGTTGTGAACCACACATGACATAACTTCCCAACTTGCGAGTACCGTTGGTACTCAAACTTGTTAGTTGCATATTCCCCCCCCCCCCCAGTCTACGAAGACGCAGAGGTGGAGAACCAGGACTTCTACAGAGACCCCGAAGAGATGTTCTAGGCTGGCGCTCCCCCGTGCAACGCTTGTGTTTGGAGCCCTTGTTATGTTTTTCTGCTGTTTGTGTACTTTTGTTTTAGACCTGGATGGTCATTTATGTAATAAGGTGATGTAATCGGACATGGTATTATATTTGGTATTTCACTTTCGTCTACACATGTATGAGTTGAACTGATCCTGGCATACATGTGGAAAGCATCTGGTTGTCTTCTTATTACCAGGTGTGACAGATATTGATCATCTCCAATCTTCCAGGAAGCTTCCGGATCAATTCCCTTGTGTTTTTACCCAACAACGAAGCAAGCCCAGCTTGCCGTAACCCTAGTCAACGCCTCCGTTGTCACCGACGGACGTCCGGTCACTCCCGCGCCTTGTAGACCCTAGAATCGTGTTAAGCAAACAAAATTAAGTCCTGGCAGCAGGGATCAAAGCCAGTGAGACCCAGGTCCCCTAGTACGGCGGGGTGCCGCCGCTCCTCCAGCCAAGGCCACTGCCAGCCGAAGGTGGAAGACGACCTCTTGTGGGGTCCGCCTGTCAGTCACTCATGGCTGCCCCTTTAGATCCTCTGTGTCACTCAGATTTTGTGTGGCCACAACCTTTTAAATCCATGGCCCCATGTGGCACTTTTTCTGGTTCGTTAATTAATGTGGGCCCAGCTAATTAATCCAAGCTATTCAATACAAAAGAAAATCAGAAAAATAGTGCAAACATAGAAAATGCATATCTCTCTGTATATTTCATCAAACATTATAAAACAAATTTTTTTGGAACCCCATTGGTATGTAATATCCAGTGATTAAGTTTAAATTGTATGAAACGCTCTGTAAATTTCTCAATAATTATTTAAAGCTAAATCTTTGGAATTTTATACGCGGAGCTCCACTGCATGAAAAATTCTCAAAATTGGACAAAATCTTCTATTTGAACATTAGGGTTTCCAGTAAAAATATCAACCTCATTGGAGGTGTTTAAATAGATCTAAATGTGTGTTTTTTCCTATGTCCATAAAATGTACAAAAATAACAGAAACCAAATCAGAAAAACTAGTGCAACTTGTAAAATTCATAAATCACTATAGAATGCTCAGAAAAATATGAAACCAATTCTGTTGAGTTTCTTATGACTCTCACTGCATGAAAAACCAACTGTCTAGAATGAAAAAGCTCATGATTTTATCTAAAAATTTATAGAAGTGAAAAGGCTTAGAGAATTGTTGGAACCAGAGTACTTCACCGAAACATCTGGATTTTTTCTGGTAAATCACATTCCATCTCCTTGGTTTACTGTAAAAATCTGAGATCTATTAGAAAAGTTCTCGCAGTTGAATTAAAACTGTTGTTGTCTTTTTCCATGAAATTCTATTTTCAAGTTTATAGAACTTTTTCATAAATCAATGGGACTGAGCTTAAATATTTCTTTGAACCCTATGGAAACTAGAAGAGACTCTTTTAACCTTATGCATAGGAGTTGAACCTTAAGAATTCATCAGTGTCCATATGTCCAATGTTGCATAGTTGCCTTTATACATAAATCAATTAAGTAAGATGGTCTCTCCTTAGTGCTATAAAAACAACAGCAGCATCACCTACTATTATAGTTAGCACTTGAACCTCTTTGAGTTATAAGAACATTCATAGAGTAATCTGCTAAGTTGCTCTTAGTTAATTATGCATCTTCATCTCGATAGCTCACAGAACACTGAATAACGATGAGGAGTACCATATGGAGGAGGAGAGGATCAACATGGATTTTGCTGCAAGAAATCTCTCATCCAGAGCAGCAGCAAGGGAATTTTGAAGAAAGGCATCAACTCGAAGCTCCACCCCGTGATCAAGCAATTGGCCTTATTGACATTTATCTAGTTGCAACCCAAGGCAAGCCTCGGTTTGCATTTCAGTGCCTTTCTAAAGTTTTGCTTTTATCACTATGTTGACTAGTATATGAATTGTGCATTAGGTCTATTATGTTTGAATACTTAAAATGCATAACCCACAAACCCATGGAGTATATGGTTAGGTTTCTAGCTCAACGAGTAGAATTATCATGCTAATGTTGTAGGGAATCCGGTAGAAGTCGAGTGGTTGGAATCCATCGCGAGATAGCGATATTGTCACATGGGGTTGGTTATTTTAGAGAATGGATTATGAACTAAATATGAGATCGAGCAGTAGGGTAGGAGCTGTAGCTCTTCCTGTGACGGTTAAGGACCGATCCGTGTGCGGCCCTATTGAGCAAGTTTGAACCGTACCAGAGTCATACTGGATATATATGGGGCCCAGGAAACCGATGTACCTTGGGATGCCATTGTGGAGCCTTTTTCGATCGCCTCAGGCTTTCGGTCGTAGCATAGTAGACGGAAACTCGCTCACGATATCTTCGCAGCGGATGGTGCACCGTGAGTGGGAATACTGTCCTAGACGATTGAGATCGATTCAACATGGGCAGGATTTGGGAAAGGTTCCTGCCTACGACGTCCATGGAGTCCACCTACGTGACTTCCAGTACTGGCGTACGTGTCGTGTATTCCATGTATCTTTGATTCGAATCACCGTCCATCGCGGTTATTGAGTACCGCTTGTTCACTGCGTCATGACGTAGTAATAAAAAGTAGTTGGAAGAATATGAATATGCTGCTATGAATAATCTTTTGTATTGTAACTTTGGCTGAATTAGAAATAGCATAATTAAAGTTATCATTTCCAAACTTTTAAACTTGAATGAAGATTATGCAGCTTTGGGCAAGTATCATCGTGGCTGAAGCGTTTCTTGTTTGATTGTGGAGTTCATCATGATGCACGCCCACCAATTTCGCAATTGCTACTCTAAAACTGACAATTAAGGATTTACTTTAGGCAAGTTCATTTCTGCAAATCCAGCTTCCAGTCTTTAGAGTTTCCAGCATGTAGAGTTTCATGCCTTAGGTGAGACGGTTAAGTCTTTTTGAGCCTTCGTGCTCATTGTTGTTATATTCGTGGTTTTGCAGGTTTACATATATTGTTCCTATTACAGGTTGTCCGTGAGACCTTGAGCTCTCAAGATGTATCTATCACGTGACCCCACGCCGCTGCCTTCTGATCTTCGTGTTGCTAGTGAGAAGTGTCCGCGGGCATGGACGGCTTCTCATATGCATAGATAGGTTGAGAGTGTCAGTATGTACTTTTTGATGCATGCGTGTGTACTGTTGTTGTACACTAATTTGTAAACAATATCTTATTATAAAATAAAATCTTTGTATCTTTGTATGTCTTTTCGTGTGTGATGTTGGGTGCCGCATCACACGGCACCACCCCATATGATTCCTAGAATGTCAGGACCCCAGTCTCCACATAGAACAATCGGAGACGACCTGAACTAAGGGGCATGTCGCATTATAGATCAGAGACAAGCTGCAGTTAGGTCCATCTCGCATTTTGATATATCAGAGACGACCAACATTAAGGGCCATCTCTCATTTCTTTAATAGTCGTCTCTCATTTCTTTAATGGGACGAGGCACATATCATCTTTCGCATTCGGACTTCCACTAGCAAACGTGTGTCATGCCTTATATGCTCGTTGCAACGTGCTCAACTTCTCGTGCTGGGTCAAATCACAGCGGCATGAATCAGAGATGGGCGAATGTAAGGAGTGTCTTGCATTACCTCGTAGCCTTGTGAAAGTTGTTGTTAACGCATCAGCGCGCACACCCATAGCACGCAGCAAGGCAGGAACAACATCTTTTGCATCTTTCGCAATGCAACACCTTATATGCTCGTTGCAATGCGCTTAGATTTCTGCGGTGGGACAAAAGATCTTCACTGCCGCATAGGAGACGGGCTTATTTAGAGCTCGTCTCCCTTCTGCTTATGTGGTGGGACATTTGTATGATCGAAGAGCACGTGAAAATCTACCGGAGGGGGTGAATTGTAGATTTAAACTTTTTCAGCAGAAGCAACGAGAACCCCTAGGCAGAAAAACGATTAGTTAAAGAAATCATATGTGTGACTAATCTAAATGTGTTCAACCATTACAAAAGTAGTAGATATTGTAGATAGTCGAGTCACAAAGACACAACAACAAGAATCATGGATATCTATTGATAAAAACTCAAGTAATGATCGATCGAACAAAGGTCAATCTGTTATACCGAGTAAAAAACATTTCTGCAATAGTGCAAATAATCTCGTTTAGATCCAAAAACACAAATCTAATGACCTTGAAATTTTTAAATATGATAGATAATTAAGTTTTGAAGACAACTAAAAATAAAAACATCAATCGGATCTGTAAAACTCGAGTTATGATAAAACCACCGAAGAAAGGTAGTGCTGTGCAGAAACCCAACGAGAAAAACTTGTAGACAACAAGTTGGACGAACAAGGCACAAAAGTTCCTTTAAACTACAATCTTTATTCAATAGAACACAAAAGGAACAGCCCAAAAGTCGTCTCTCACGAGCTCTGGCCTCCCTTGCTTATATAACCAGCCCGAACGCCAACTCAAGTTAAACTAGGACTCTAATCCTACTCTGATCACTAATCGTAGCTAACCATAACTGCTCAAGATCTTCCTATTCGCAGATATAAACAATATCAAGACTTACTAACAAATGAATGAATGTATTCCACATTCCTAAAAAAACCTAACTTTGTGTCCCACACAAAAACTATCATAACCAACTCGATACTTTCTATATCCGGTCTAACCGACACCGCCGCAGCTGAAGTCATCATCTGATACGATCAGATCCTTCTATCCAGATCTTTCCTTCCATAACCTGTCTTCGAAACCATGTTGCCACATCATGCACTGCATCCATACGTGCGAACACCTTCCTTCGACATCCAGCTTCCTTCATATGCACTTCCCTTGATTCAATCACCCTGTGTGACCTCCTGATCAGCTCAACCATAGTTCCTCCCGAACTTGATTGTTGGAACCTCATCTCCTCCCTGTGACTAGTCCAATGGATTCTGTCACCAGCCATGTCTTGAACTCAAGAAACACCTACACATGAACAAACAACCAATACTTCCGAGCACAAGTCTTCGACTTGACTCTCGTTAGTTCCAAAACCACAACACCTTACGTGAGCACCTCACATAAGCATGTTGCAAACCACGGTAAATGTGAATATTTTTATAACAGCCAAAACGCAACAAAAACTTAGTAAATGAATACTAAGCAACATATCAGAATGTAAAAAAAGTTCAGAACAATTTAGAGAAATAATAAAATCAAGTTCCAAAACATGCAAAAGCTAACGGGAGCTAAAACAACGTCAATCGAAATACAACCAATAGGAGCTTCCCAGAGATAGCAGAACTTGCATCCGCCAGAGCTTACTAAAACTAGCAGGACCTAGCACCGGAACTTACCAAAGCTAGTTGGAACTAGTCAACCGGAAAGCCGGAGCTAGAAAAAGCAAGTCGGAGCTTAACAAAAACATGTCGGAGCTATAAAAGACATGCTGGAGCTAAAGACAAAGCTCACTGGAGCTACCCAAAACAAGTCGAACCTATCGTCGGACCTAGAGTCGGACCTTGTTAAAAAGGTCTTTTGGTAGTAATCAAAACTTTTATCGTCAAAGCCAATGTATGCAGCACACATAGGTCTCACAATCTCCCCCTTGATCAATGCATTGGCAAAACCACTTAGAATCCGAACATTGGCTTATTCACATGAAAAGTTTTGAAAACAATTTCTTCCCGAGAAAACAATAAAATGAGAAGAAAAAAATTCTCCCCCTGAGAAGAAAAACACTTGTGAATGTGTGCAATGTGTGATTAATTTCACCCCCTTTGACAATGTATTCGGCAAGGTTCAAAAGAGAAATTTAAATTGTTATGAGCACATTAGAACATATACATATAAAACAAAGCTCATCCAAGTTATACTATCATGAAACTTAAACTATTACTTCAATGAGATACATATAGTAGTGCAGATCAAGTTTAATTTTCAATTTAAGCAAGTCATGATCTCACAAACTTAAATATTGCAAGTCCTGAAAGCATGACACTTGTTGCAGCAAATTTTTTTAAGCACAAATTTTGATCGAATAAAATTTGCAAGAGATTATATGTGCATCTACCTTATTCTAACAAAACAAGCCAAGCCTATGTCATTTGACAATCAGAAGCTTAAGGACATGGTTTTAGTCATACAAAACTTCTTCCAAGTTCATATCTAAGAGCAACGATAAGCCATCTCAAAAGACGAAGTGTGATGCATGCTTATTCTCTTGATCTTTTCTTATTTTTTTCTTTGAACAGAAAAATGCAACACGTGAGTTGCATACTTGATTAATTCTTTATGATTAAAAGCACTTGTGAGCATGCAACAAGTTCAAAACAACAAGAATGTTCGATCAGGACTTGATTTAGTGTAAGTAATTATTCCATTTTCTAGTCATGGCAAAAATTACAAAATAACAATAGTAATGTAGTAAGAACTTTCAGCATGAAAAAGGGATCACAAAGTCATATATATTTGAAATATTATGCTCATATTATTTTAATTTTGGATTCACACATATACTTCCTATGTTTCAAAACTCCCCCTCGATTCAAGCCACGAGGATGCATAACTCCTATTTCACTATGAATGAAACAAAAACGAGTAAAATCCAAAGGTTTTGTAAAAATGACAACCAATTGTTGTTCGGTATCTACATTGTGAAGCACAATATTTCCTTTTTCAACATTATCACAAAGAAAGTGATACCTAATTTCAATGTGCTTTGTTCTCGAATGTTGCACGGGTTTTTGAGCAATGCAAATGGCACTAGTGTTATCACAAAACAGTGGAACACAATCTAGATCAACCCCATAGTCCTTAAGTATTTGAACAATCCAAAGAATTTGTGAACAAGCGCTAGCATTAGCTACATATTCAGATTCGGCTATGAATTGTGCAACTGAACTTTGTTTTCTTGAGGACCAAGCAACAAGTGAATTACCAAAAAATGACAAGCACCTGAAGTATTTTTCATATCAATCTAACAACCCCCAAAATCAGCATCGGAAAAAGCTCTCAATGAAACAGTAGATGAAGACGGAAGAAAAATGCAAAATTCTCGAGTTTCATGTAAGTACCTGAGAATCCTTTTGACAACTTGACGATGTGAAGCACGTGGGGAAGCTTGAAAACGTGCACAAAGATATACGCTGAATTGTATGCCCGGTCTTGATGCCGTGAGGTACAAAGGTTATCCAATCATGCTTCTATATTCCTTTTAATCCACGGGTTCACCATCTTCATCAAGTTCATGTGTTGTTGCTGCACCCATTGGTGTCCAAAGAGGCTTGCTTTTGTCCATGTTAAAGCGCTTAAGAAGGTCTCTTGTATACTTCATTTGATGCACAAAGGTACCTTCCTTGGTTTGCTTGATTTGCATCCCCAAGAAGTAAGTGAGTTCACCCATCATACTCCTTTCAAATTCTGAACTCATCATCGCTGAAAACTTGGACACAAGATCATGAGAAGCACAACCAAAGATAATATCATCCACATACACTTGAACGAATAGTGATTCATTGCCATGCCTAATTACAAAAAGAGTTTTATCTACCTTGCCCATGGTAAAACCTTTTTCAATTAAGAAAGTCTTTAACCTATCGTACCGTGCTCTAGGAGCTTGTTTTAGACCATAAAGGGCTTTAGTTAGTTTGAAAACATCATTGGGAAATTCTGGATTTTCAAAACTAGGTGGTTGCTAAACATAAAACTCCTCATCTATGTAGCCATTTAGAAAAGCACTTTTTACATTCATTTGATATAACTTGAAAACTTTTGATGTGGCAAAGGATAATAAAATAATTATGGCTTCTAATCTAGCAACAGGAGCAAAAGTTTCTTCAAAATGTAAGCCTCCAGTTTGTGTGAAACCTTGAGCAACCAATCTAGCTTTATTCCACATTGCTACACCATCCTCACTTTGTTTGTTTTTAAACACCCATTTAGTTCTGATTAAGGTGCGGTTATGAGGTCAAGGAACATGTTTTCAAACATTATTTCTTTCAAAGTTTTCTAACTCTTCTTGTATGGCAATAATCCAAGATTCATGAGTGAGTGCGTATGATATCCTTGGGTTCAAAAGCAGCAACAGAAGCAAAATGAGCATGAGAATTGGAGTCGGAAAACCTGGATCTTGTAACTCATTCATGCAAGCTTCCAATTATTTGTTGTGGGGAATGATTCTTGTAAATCTGTAGGGAAACAGATGTCTCACAAGCTTCTTCGTCATCAAGTTCAACGCAGATTGATGAGCTTGTGGCTTGTGGATGATCAGGACCAGCAGAGGTGGTAGTCGGATCTTGTTCAAAGTTCGGAGCTGGACACGTGTTAGCTTCAGAACTATCAGGCAGTATCACCGACTCTTCTTCTTCTTTGAAAATACCATCCCCCAGAGGATATGTATCTAATCCTGCAATACCGGTGCTAGTACCTGGGCTAGCTTCATCAAAAGAAACTTCACAGGTCTCTATAATTTTGCTAGTTTCGAATAAAAGCACACAGTAACCTTTAGTGTGAGATGGATAACCAAGAAACTTGCCATCTTCGGATCTAGATTCAATTTTATCAAGATTTCTATGTTTCTTAACAAAGCATTTGCGTCCAAAAACCCTAAAGTGTGAAGCACAAGGCCTATGTCCAAACCGAAGTTGATAAGGTGTTTTACCTAGTTTAGTAAGCAAGAAAATACGGTTTGAAACATAACAAGCTGTTGCAATTGCATCTGCCCAAAATTTTCTAGGAGTTTGATATTCATCAATCATGGTCCTAGCCATCTCAACTAATGTTCTGTTTATCCTTTCTACAACACCGTTTTGTTGAGGAACATATGGTGAAGAAAATTGATGTTCTATTCCATGTTCAGTACAAAAATGATCAAATGATTGATTTTTAAATTCAATTCCACTATCATTTCTGATTGTTTTTAACGATCCTGGGTGATCAATTAATATTCCAAGAAATAAAGTCCTAAAATGACTAAAAGCATCATTTTTAGATGCCATAGAATATACCCAAGTGTATCTGGAATAGTTATCAACAATTACAAGCACGTACGATTTACCTCCAAAGGATTTTACACCTGTCGGACCAACGTTGTCGAGGTGCAAAAGTTGACCAGGTTTAGTTGTCATAGTCATTGAGAGAGGAGCATGTGAAGCTGCAACCATATTAGCATTTCTACACGAAGAGCATACAATATCTTTGTCTCATTTGAGTTCAGGCAAACCACGTATGCGATCAAGAGCACTAACACGAGTGAGGTGATCAAAGCCTGCATGACCAAGTCTACGATGCCAAAAAAATAAATCTTTTGAATCATTGGCAACTAGACACCTATGCTCAGAAGTGTACATGTCAAAATCAGCTTTAAAAACTCATCCAAAATTAGACATGTTAAACAAAAGCTCACAATTTGAATCTACAACTTTGCAACAATTGTTAGAGAAATTATTTCCAAATTTTCATCAAGCAATTGAGAAACAGAGAGCAAGTTGTATTTCAAATTTTTAACAAGTGCCACATCTTTTAAAGTGTAGTGATCATTTACTCTAACTGATCCTTTAGCAATAATAGGAGTCGAAGAATTATCGGCGAAAGTAACATTTTCTACACGTGACACAAAAGATTGGGAGGAGAACCATTCTCTGTTACCGGTCATGTGGTGTGAGCATCCTGAATCCAGAATTCATATGTTCTCCTTCCTCAAGCATAAAACCTACACAGAAGGACAATACGTCGTTGACTCAATACTGTGGTTAGTCAATAAGCATTTGGGAATCCAGTACTGAGCAATGCGGCATCCAGTAGGAACAATACGCGAAGGCTATGACAAAACAACATATTTATGAGTCAAGGGTTGAGGTTTTCTATTCCTAACTACTGATTTAAAAGTTGTTACTCATTTAACACGAAAACCTGTAGCTCCGGAGTTAAGAGCAGTAGTTCCAGAAGAAAGCTGAAGCCCCGAATGCAAAGACTAAAATTCCAAAGGGAACAACAGAAGGTCCGAGAGCTCTCGGAGCTACCAAAACTATCAAAGCTACCTTTGCAGATTCCTTACCAGAAAGTTCGGAAGCTACTTTTTCAAATTTCTGACTCACTAAAGCAGGTTGCATGTTTCTAATTTTAGGTTTAGCATGCATAGAAGATTTAGCATGAAAGTTATGAGATCTAGCAGACACTTTATCCTTTTTAATTTGTTTAGCAAGTCTATAACAGAAATCTACAACATGATCATCTTTATCACAGTAAGTACAATGAAATTTCATTTTGTAATCATGTCTAGATGAGCATCCGGTATTAGAAACATAATTAGAAAGCACTCCTGCAGATTTAAAGATCACATCCTTTTGTTTAGGGACAGTTTTGATTAAACCTCTTCCAAATGATCTTACTACGTGAGGTGGATGTGTTTTAGAGTAAGCATGGGAATCAAAACCTAAACCAGTTTTATCATTGCAAGGTTTAGAAGAATTTAGCAGGAAGTTTAGATTCCTGTTCCCATTGTAAAACCGCTCTAATATCTTATTTTTATTGTCAAGTTCTTTAGATAAAACTAGGCAGACTTGAAATGAAGCTTTTCCTTTTAGTTGGCAATTGAAACAATATTTAACTTCATGAGAACATAAAGCATTGTTCAGAACGGAGATTTCATTCATTGCATCTTTTAGTTTCTTGTCAATATTGTCACATGCAGAACAATGTAGATCATCTATAGAACAAGAAGCATCTTTTAAGTTTAATATTAAAATCAGACAGTTTTTTTTCTTTTCAATTTCTTCATCAAGTCTATCTAGAGTGGAGGAGTGTGCACTTCTTAATGTGGACAATTGTTCATATATTAAGTCACATGAGGGACATGCATCATCACTATGAATCAAAGTTTTTAAACGGTTGATTTCATATTCTAGTGATTCAATTTTAGCAGCATTATCCCTAAGCTTTTTGTCCTTTTTATTGACAATAATAGTTGCACGAGAAATTGCGTCACACATTTTGTTACAGGTAGAACATACCTCATCGTCGTCATTGTTATGTTTTGCATCCTCCTGACTTGATCTTGATCTTGTTTTGCTCGCCATGAAGCATAAGTTGGCCAGATCGTCATCATCTTCATCACTTGCAATGTCTACATCACTTGAACTTAGCTCTTGAAGTGCGGTGATGAAACTGTTTATCATCTTGTGTCCTATGGAACTCTTCTTTTTTCTTGTTGGAGTTTCCAGAGGTGGTCTTGACCTTGTTCTGCTTCTCTTCACGGGTAGTAGGACCTGAAAGATTACGACATTCTGTACGAAATTGTCCTGTCTTACCACATTCAAAATATTGTTGAGGTTCAGAGCTTTCTCTCCTTTTAGTTCTCACATTTTGCAATGCTTTTGAGAACCGAGTAGAGATGAGTGCTAGCTCCTCTTCTAGAAATTCCTCAATCTATTCTAGGGTTAGTGAAGACAGCAAAACAAGAGTATTGCAAGATGATGATTGGCTGGAGCTAGGCATATCACGTTGTGAAATGAATGCAATAGACTTATTTGGATTCTTTCATGATAAAATGTCAGTTTTATGAGTTTTTAGCTTAGAGCAAAGCACATCTAAAATAATAGTACTCATGACAGTTGATTCACGAATGGATGTTACTTTTGTCTCCCATATTGTCATGTATAATGCACTAAGGAGTTGCCTACGTAGATTATTGAGGATTTTATTAAACCGGGCAAAAAGTTGATCGATGGACTCACCAGGTTACTTCTCGAAGCGCATGTACTTCTTTTTGAACATATTTTGTTTTGCCTCCTTGATTAAGTTGGAGCCTTCGTGATAATCACAAAGAGCTCTCCAAACATCGTATGCTGATAAGAGGTACGCGACACGATCAAAGTCGTTTTGAGTGAGTCCCTGAATGATCAAGTTGCGGGCTTTGTTGTTATTGTTAACGTCCCATAGATTCGTAGCCGTAACTTGATCATTTGGTGGCACTTCATAGGGTTTGTATACCTTTTCCCATGTCTTGAAGACTTGCGCCTGGATGAAAGCCTCCGTGCGTGCCTTCCAAACCTGAAAATCAATACCATTACACACACTAGGTTTGGTGGAGTTTTTCTCCGTGATAATTAGTCAAAACACGTGCAAATCAATAAGATTAGAGCACCGTGGCTATGATACCTATTGCAGGATCAAAGAGCATGTGAAAAGCTATCAGAGGGGGGGTGAATGGTAGATTTAAACTTTTTCAGCAGAAGCAACAAAAACCCCTTGGCAGAAAAACGATCAGCTAAAGAAATCGTATATGTGACTAATCTAAACGTGTTCAATGTAGTCACGAAGACACGACAACAAGAATCATGGATATCTGTTGAGAAAAACTCATGTTACGATTGAAAGATCGAACAAAGGTCAATTTGGGGTCTGTTTGTTTCCACTTATAAGCAGCTTATTAATGAAAAAAGCGAAAATCCCACCCAAACGAGTTGCTTAAATCAGGATTAATTTCTGAGATAATTTTCTAAGAAGCACCAAAACAACTGGAATGCCGCTTACCTGTAACGCGGCCCAGGGTCGCGATTTGAGAACGTGGGGATCATTTTCCTTCGGTGCCCTTTGGAACCCTCACGTCGATTTGCTCCTCCCGTGACGACGCGCGTCCGCCGCACGGCGTCCTCCCACGGCGGCGCATCCAGCGACGCTCTTCTCCCGTCGTGGATCATCCGGCAGCACCTCGTCCTACGGCGGCTCCTTCCGCGACGCCTCCTTCCGCGCCGGCTCATCCAGCGACGGCTCCTCCCGCAATGCGCTCCTCCCTTGGCGGCTCATCCAACAGTGCATCCTCCCGCCGCGGTGCCTTCTCCCGTGGTTCCTCAGCCCGCGGTGCCGCATCCCGAGTTGGTGGCGTCTCCTCCTGCTTCGTTGGCTGCAATGTTAGTTCTTCAATTTTGATTTGCTCTTTTCTTCATGTTTTTAGTTGCCATCGGGTCACATTTCTTCGTGCACCTGGTTCAGCATCAAACCAGCAGACAGCAGCAGAAGTTGTGATTTGTGGACCTGACTCACATTTTCAACAACGAATAAAACTGTAAAGATGTTCGGCAGCGTGTGATTGCTGCAGATTAGGAAGACCAATGGCACCAGCGGGCAGCAGCAGCTGTGATATGTGAAATATCATTGACTCAAAATTGAAAATGCATGTAGTTTTGTAGCAATTTGCAGCCTGCTGATAGTGTCAAAACATTTGTTGTGAGCTTGTGAATGACTGGTGATCTTGCATGTTCTGAATTTTTTGGAGGAGGTGCACGTTTTGTATTTGAGCTGCAATATCCATGCCGTTTTTTTTTGTGTGCCGCATGCTTGCTTCATGTCAGGTATACGTGGACCTCTGTACACTGTAGCAGATATTCCATCTTTGATGCAGCGTGAATTATGAGAAATAGAAAACAAAAGATGAAAAATGAGTTTAATCAGAATTAGGGCTATAGTAGTCATTTTATAGAATAATTCATCCAAAATAATCAAAGTTACCAAACACTCATGCCTTGCTGTAATCAGCTTAGCCAGATCTCTGCTTTTCACATAAGCACACTTATCATATAATCAAGACTAAGAAAAGCGAAACCAAACATGTCTCTGTTCTACCGAGTAAAAAACAGTTCTGTAATACTGCAAAGAAAGTCGTTTAGATCCAAAACCTCAAATCCAATAACCGTGAAATTTTTACAGATGATATATAATTAAGTTGTGAAGACAACTAGAAAATAAATACGTCAATTGGGTCTGTAAAACTCGAGTTATGATAAAACCACCAAAGTAAGGTAGTGATGTGTAAAAACTCGATGAGAAAAACTTGTAGACAACAAGTCGAGCAAACAAGGCACAAAAGTTTCATTAAACTACGATCTTTATTCATTAGAACACAAGAGTAACAGCCCAAAAGTCATCTCTCACGAGATCTGGCCTCCCTTGCTTATATAACCATCCCAAAAGCTAACTTAACTCAAACTAGGACTCTAATCCTACTATGATCACGAATCGCAACTAACCATAACTGCTCAAGATCTTCCTATTCGCAGATAGAAACAATCTCAGGACTTACAAATGTCGGAATGTATTCCACATTCCTAAAACAACCTAACTTCGTGTCCCACAGAAAAACTATCATGACCAACTCGATACTTTCCATATCCGATCCATAACCGACTCCGTTGCAGCTGAAGTCATCATCTGATACGATCCAATCCTTCCAACCAGATCTTGCCTTCCATAACCTGTCTTCGAAACCATGTTGCCACATCATACACTGCATGCATACGTGCGAACACCTTCCTTCGACATCCATCTTCCTTCATATGCACTATCCTTGATCCAATCACCCTGTGTGACCTCCTGATCAGCTCAACCACAGTTTCTCGAACTTAATTGTTGGAACCTCATCTCTTCCCTAAGACTAGTCCAATGGATTATGTCACCAGCCGTGTCTTGAACTCAAGCAACACCTGCACATGAACAAACAACAGATACTTCCGAACACAAGTCTTCGACTTGACTCTCATTAGTTCCGAAACCACAACACCTTATGTGAGCACCTCACATAAGCATGTTGCAAACTACAACAAAAGTGGATATTTTTATAATAGCCAAAACGCAACAAAAACTTAGTAAATGAATACTCAACAACATTTTAGAATTTAAAACAAGTTCGGAACAATTTAGAGAAATAATAAAATCATGTTTCGAAACTTGCAAAAGCTAACGAGAGCTAAAACAACGTCAGTTGAAATACAACCAATAGGAACTTCCTAGAGTTAGCAGAACTAGCATCCGCCAGAGCTTACCAAAACTAGCAGGACCTAGCGCTGGAGCTTACCAAAGCTAGTCGGACCTAGCACTGGAGCTTACCAAAGCTAGTCGGAACTAGTCAACCCAATAGCCAGAGCTAGAAAAAGCAAGTCGGAGCTTAACAAAAACATGTCGGAGCTATTAAAGACATGCCAGAGCTACAGACAAAGCTCACCGGAGCTACCCAAAACAAGTCGGACCTATCGTTGGACCTTACGGGAACTCAGACCTAGAGTCGGACCTTCTTAAAAAGGTTTTTTGGTAGTAATCAAAACTTTTATCATCAAAGCCAATGTATTCAGCACACATAGGTCTCACAATCTCCCCATTGATAAATGCATTGGCAACACCACTTAGAATCCAAATATTGTCTTATTCACAGGAAAAGTTTTGAAAACTGTTTCTCCCCCTTTGTGAATTAGAAATAAAATGAGAAGAAAAACAAAAATTCTCACCCTCAGAAGTAAAACACTTTTGAATGTGTGCAATGTGTTATCAATTTCTCCCCCTTTGACAATGTATTCAGCAAGGTTCAAAAGAGAAATTTTAATTGTTATGAGCACATTAGAACATATACATATAAAACAAAGCTCATCAAAGTCATACTATCATGTAACTTACACTATTACTTCAATGAGATACATAGAGTAGTGCAAGCCATGCTAGAGATGAAGTGTAATTTTAAATTTAAGCAAGTCATGATCACACAAACTTAACTATTTCAAGACCTGAAAGCATGACACTTGTTGCTGCAACTTTTTTTAAGCACAAATTTTGATCATATGAAATTTGTAAGAGATTATATGTGCATCTGCCTTATTCTAACCAACCAAGCCAAGCCTATGTCATTTGACAATCAGAAGCTGAAGCACATGGTTTTAGTCATACACAACTTCCAAGTTCGTATCTAAGTGCAACAGTTCATATCTAAGTGCAACAATAAGCCATCTCAAAAGAAGAAGTGCGATGCATTCATATTCTCTTGATCTTTTCTTATTTTTTCTTTGAACATAAAAACTCAACGTGTAAGTTGCTTACTTGATTAATTAATTATGATTAAAAGCACTTGTGAGCATGCAACAAGTTCAAAAGAGCAAGAAAGTTTGATCATGACCAGATTTAGTTTAAGTAATTATTCCAATTACTAGTCATGGAATGAACTACAAAATGTATGACAAGAGTAATGTAGTAAGTACTTTTAGCATGAAAAAGGAATCACAAAGTCATATGACTTTGTTATTCCTTTTTCATGCTAAAAGTACTTACTACATTACTCTTGTCATACATTTTGTAGTTCGTTCCATGACTAGTAATTGGAATAATTACTTAAACTAAATCTGGTCATGATCAAACTTTCTTGCTCTTTTGAACTTGTTGCATATTATTTTTATTTTGGATTCACACATATACTTCTTAAGTTTCAAAACTCCCCCTCAATAAGGCATGGGGATGCATAACCCCTATTTCACTATGAATGAAACAAAAACGAGTGAAATCCAAATGTTTTGTAAAAATGTCAGAAAATTGTTGTTTGGTATCTACATGGTGAAGCACATTGTTTCCTTTTTCAACATTATCATGGAGAAAGTGATACCTAATGTCAATGTGCTTTGTTCTCGAATGTTGTATGGTGTTTTTAGCAATGCAAATGGCACTAGTGTTATCACAAAGTAGTGGAATACTATCTAGATCAACACCGTAGTCCTTAAGTGCTTGAACAATCCAAAGAATTTGTGAACAAGTGCTAGCACCAACTACATATTCAGATTCAGCTGTGGATTGTGCAACTGAACTTTGTTTTCTATAGGACCAAGCAACAAGTGAATTACCAAGAAAATGACAAGCACTAGAAGTACTTTTTATATCAATACTACAACCCCTGAAATTGGCATCGGAAAAAGCTCTCAATGAAAGAGTTGAGGAAGACAGAAGAAAAATGCTAAATTCTTGAGTTCCATGTAAGTACCTGAGAATCCTTTTGACGGCTTGACGATGTGAAGCACGTGGGGAAGCTTGAAACCGTGCACAAAGACATACGCTGAATTGTATGTCCGGTCTTGATGATGTGAGGTACAAAAGTGATCCGATCATGCTTCTATATTCCTTTTGATCCACGAGTTCACCATCTTCATCAAGTTCAAGTGACGTTGCTGTACCCATTGGTATCCGAAGAGGCTTGCTTTTGTCCATGTTAATACCTTTCCTGGTTTTTGCTTGATTTGCAGCCCCAAGAAGTAAGTGAGTTCACCCATCATACTCATTTCAAATTATGAACTCATCATCGCTGAAAACATGGACATAAGATCATGAGAAGCACAACAAAATATAATATCATCCACATACACTTGAATGAATAGTGAGTCATTGCCATGCCTAAGTACAAAAAAGAGTGAATGTAGCCTAGAGCGGGGATGAATAGGCTTTTTGAACATTTGTCGGATCCTGAAACACTTAACAAATCAATCAAATACAGAGAGATTGGATTAGTCTGGTACTATGCGGACTAGTCCGGTGTGAGCGGACTAAACGATCAAAGTAAATTGACAATTCTACGTCTAGCACACTATGCAGCGGAAATAAGATTACAAGTAAAGTATATTGAACCAATAAACCAGTATATTGCAGTGATCAAGTATGATACAATGTTTCAAGGTGAGTTTCACAATACTTGACAAAACCTGTAATATGATGAACAATGAAGCAAAAAGTGTGGGACACGTTTTTATCCCGTGGTTCGATTCCCATGAAGGAAACCTACATCCACATTGAGGATTCCACAATGGACCGGGTGTTCAACAACCCTACCCTCGTCGAATCGCCACAGAGGTTGATTCTCTTCCACTAATCACAAAGGGGCAAATAACCTTTTTAAGGGGCCCTCTCACAAGTTGAGGGCTCCCCAATATTTACAATGATGAACACCACCAAACACACTCGAAATATATGCAATAAACAACAGGAGTGTGCGAGAGATTCAAACCCAAGAGCTCAATACTGTGTGGAACAAGTCTCACCTTTTGATCAATGCTAATCCTCAAAGATTTGATCTTTCTAGGTTTAGAATGTGCGGAGAGATATGTATTTTGGGCTCTTGCAAGGTGTGACAGCGCAGAGAATCAAGAGTATTGGTTGTAGGACCGTACACCTCTATTTATACTAGGGTTTACAAAAGTTACCGTTAGGGTTTGCGATGTCGAAATCTAGTCTGGACTTCGGACTAGTCTGGTGTGCGGTGTGTGGAAAACACAAAGTTTTCCAAGATATCAGACTTTTTCGTAAATGTCCAGACTAGTCCAATCTGAGCTCTGGAAGTGTTCGGACTAGTCCACCGTATATCAGACTAGTCCGGTGTGACACCCGGTTCCGAAAATGAATCAAGCGAACACATATGTGTGCCGAGGACATTCAACACACATACACGAGTGTAATCACAAAAGAGTATACAGAAAATTACCACAGAACAAGATTAATTAAGTACTTTTATTACACAACCATATACCTCGGATACAAGCTCTAATGAATATTAATGACAAGTTTGGACTAATGCAGCGGAAAAAACTAATTAAGCAAACTAAGCAACTAAGCAACATAAGCAATAGGGTTTAGCGCAGCTCCAACACTCCACAGGCAAAGCTGACGGTAGACACGGCCTAGAACTCTGCATTATTATCATTATACCCAATCATGACCTGCACCTGTTGGTGGGGGAATTGCAAGGATGAGTACATGTCGTACTCAACAAGTGTGGAAGGTATGACATGTAGCTGATACAAATGACGAATGTAATAATGGCTAAGTGCTGAAAAGTACATTAAAACATTTAAAAAGCAATATATTGTATGTATGTGAAATAAAACTATTATAAACCATGTAATCATTATAATACCAATCCATATTTATTACTATCATCCATATTCCAGATTTCTCATTACCAATAACCATAATCAATATCAGAATTTAATTCATAACCCACCGTAACCATATTATTAACCATAACCATTACCAAACCATCCCAATACCATGTTTCCCCTAATCATGTGAGGGTCCAGGTCGCTCATAATCGGGAGCACGGCTATCATGATAGTTTTATTAGACTCTACAGAGTTTGTACCACTTTACCCACGTGTTTGTGATTTCATCACCTTGTAGTGACTAGAACCTCTATTATGTCGTCTCACACTTCCGTCAGTGCGTGGCCAAGGTATCACAAAATAGCTTTTACAAAGGGGTAACTAGCCTACTTAGACCCCACTGAAGTTTCACCGGTGGTGATGCCTCCAACAAACCCAATCCAACTACCCCTTCTATGAGCATCCTTAATGGTCCAAATAGCACTGGCAAAGCCCTAATTAATTAGCTATGCCGCACCCATACTTGGCCTCGTGGTGGCACTGTAAACCCTGGATGGTCGCTCCACGGACCGGTCCTTAGATCTAAAGCAAGTGAACCATCATAACATCCAACCCATCCACATACCATGCTTGCGTAGATCACCCATTACCATATCATATTAACAAGTTCATATTAATCATAATCTCATAAATGCATCAATAAGTTGAGTGGTATAGTTGTCATCCCATCCCAATTAATTAAGTGAAGAAAAAAGGTAAAAGCCCATCCCGACTCTCTACCCTAACATCCAGGTGACAAGAGTGGTTAAACAAATGTAAAATCCCACTTATTTCTAATTATGAAATGCAGTTACCAGTTAAATTCAAATTTAGTAGGGATAAAGATATGGTCATGTACATAAACTTGAACCTATTCAATTCTTTCTTCTTCTCATGATTAAAATTTTATTAACATGAAAAACAGACTTCACCAATAATCTTAGAAAAATTCAAATATCATCTATGCAAAATTTTGGAATATTTGAATGAGGTTTGCTTGAGCAAATCAAATTATAATACCTCATATACTCAAAATAATCAAAATAGCATATAGCTACTGTATACACATGCCCTGTCAAAAATATTCAAATCTGAGGATATAAATTTTTCTATAGTCTTCTAAAATTACGAATAGGCTCCTTCCAAAGTTTCAAGAATTTTGAAATCCATTTGCTATTTTATTTAAGACGCTCAGCCAATTTGAGTCAAGTTTAGATTCAAATTAAAAATCTGGTTCAAATCTACTTGAACATAAATTTGAACACACCATTATGTTCAGCACATTTTTCTTGACATATCCATAAAATTTCATGATTTTTTATGTTCATTTACTATTTTTAAATGAATTACTAAAGTGAGCAGTGGTTGTGAGGCTGACTGGTGGGGCCCACCAGTCAGCGGCTCTCGTGCAGCCGCAATCCAGCGCGACTTCCACTCAGATTTTTCACGGCCAAATATCTACTCCAGCTTCTATAAGTCTCCCTTATCCTTCTCTAGCTGTTAAAACCGGCTTTCACTTCCTCTGCTCACCCCAATCGACGTTTTTCTCCTTGTCGCGCCATAGCCGCCGGGGAGTAGCTCCTCTGCTCTACTGTTGACAGTTCCACACAACCTTTGTCAAGCTTCGACTCCCACATATAAAAGGATCGCCATCCTGCACTTTTACTCTCGGTAAAAACCTCTCCTCATTTCATTCACTATGTCATGAGAAATTATTAATTTACCGAAGCTAGTTCATACCTTCGTCATTAGATCTCGAGCTCAGTTCGTTTTCTATTTGTAAAAATTCTTGGCATTAGAAAGAAATTGTGTTCACCATCTCCTAACACGCACATCAAACCAAGAAGATTAAGAATTAATCAAGCAACGGTCGAGAAATCGAAGTTTTCCCCACCGCTATTAAAAAGGGCTCGGTTCACCGTCGAGAACACCCTTACGCCTAGTTTTCTATCGATTGGTGGCCTTTTCTTTGTTCCTTAGAGCACCACGATTCTCCAGGACATCGCAGAGCATCATTTGGTGCATTCCCATGCGGGATCACCTTCGGCCATGCCAAGACTGCCGCGGTTGCCGATGCCGTCGAGGTTCTGCTCGCCGCCGGCCGTCACCATGGCGTCTCAATGGTGTCCTTTGCTCCATGGAATCTATCCCCACAAAAATATCGAAGTTTAGTCTATCTCTGAGGTGGGAATGTGCGGATGCCATCCCCCTATTCTGGATCGGGGTGAACCGAGGTTGAAGATGAACCCGACAAGTGGGGCCCATACGTCAGAGAGAGGAAGGTGCGCCCGGATCTGGTGTGGCCAGTGATCCAGTGCGGCTATGCAGTTAAATCAGTGGGCCTCGGTGTTGCTTCAGCCCGATTGGCTCATTTTTAAACCGTGGGCCCAGTTGATTTATTTAAACTTTCCCATTAGAAAAATAAATTCCAGATTTTTATCAAATTAGAAAATCCATAACTCTCTGTAGAGTCATCCAAAAATCTTCAAAAAATTTTTGTTTCAAAGCCCTTGAGCTCAAGTTTCTTTTAGTATCAATTAATGTCCACGAAAATCATTTTTCATTTATGGACAATTACATTTTCTGCAAACATTCCTGGAATTGTCACAGAAAATTCTTCCTCTGGAAAAATCCCCAAAATTCACATAAAATACTTTGTCCTGTTCTTGGTTACCAGAAAAAGTTTGGAAACCATTGAACCAGCCTAACTTATCCAAATTTCAAATTTCAATCTGCTGTTCACTTATAAAGCAGAAACTGTAACCAGCAATAAATTCAAGTTGCTAAATTAAACTTCTCCTAGGAGCCTTGCTCTAAAAATTTCCAGAAAAATCATGAATGACTCTTATGCTCTGAACTGTCAAGTTGTACAAGTGGTTTGGTATTAAATCCTGTATAACCTTCTGTATAATTCAATTACCTTTTCCAATCATTGTGTTATTACAGATGTTCAGTTTCCTTGTTATGTCCCAAATTTGACCTAAACATTCTTTTAGAAAGTTACCAACTCCAGTAGGAGTTTCAGATTTAATTGACATAATATGCTAATCCAAATTCAGTTCCAAACCTAGATAATAATTGAAAGTCTAATTTCAGTTATAATATAATTCCAGAAATTCCTAGCAACTGTAAAATTCATATCTCACTCATGTATGTTTAGAAAATTATGAACCAATATTGCTAGAACCAGGACAACCTCCTCCACCTTTATCATCAACTGGTGGCTATGTTAAAGCTACAGTTTCTCCTCTAAAACTCTGGAAAAATTATTGATACCATAATTTTAGAAACCACAAACTTCTTTGATCATCTCCTGTTCTTTGCAAGAGTCTTCCTTGTAGTCCATAACATCTACCATAAAAATCCCAAATCCAACTAAGATCATTCACTCACGATAACCATAGTTAGAAGCTTATGAACTATATATACATTATAATTTCACTAGCATTCATATAGATTCTATATGCATCTCATGTAGTGATCGATATTGATGAGAAGTGTCGCTTGGAGGAGAAGGACAGGGTGTCCACTTGAAGTCCCTGGCAGAGTCTTCAGAGGAGGACCACTAACAATTGACATTTACTCAAGTCGCAAACTAAGGCAAGCTCCGGTTTGCATTTAAGAGCCTTTCAGAATTTTTCCAGTTTTATTCACTTACGTTTTCAGTTGATATTGTGCATTACATATAAGGTGTTTGATACTCCACTTGCATGTACACCATTCCTATGGGAGGGCTGGAAAGGTTTACAGCTTGACGTGTAGAACTGCCAATGCTAATAGTGTAGATATACGGGTAGAAGTCGAGTAGTTGGAATCTAGTCGCGAGATAGGGATAATAGTTCGTATGAGGGTGAAAGATGAAAGAATGGTGTAAGAATTGAATATGATATCGGGCAGGGGGAATAGGAGTCGACGAGATGGAGTCTCGGGCGCATAGCCCTGCCTGTGTCGCTTGAGGACCATGCTGTGTGTGGCACCGTTGGGCAAGCTTAAACTGTATCGGTTGCATAATGGGATATGGGCCCAATAAACTTATGTAACTCCAGACTGTAGTGTGGATACTCCACGGTTGTCCTTGAATGGAGATGCCAAGGCACAAAGGTGTAAATCTTCTAGCGGGCAACTTCGATGTGTCCGTGTAGGGGACCTTTTGCTCGGGATGAAGAGGTTTGTCGACATTGGGGTCTTGGGTGAAAGGTAGCCACGTATAACGCGGGGAGGAGAGCAGGTAGGTGTCTCCCATGCGGGTGTGCATGTTGTGCAGTCTGGGTGTGTCCTGATTGCGATCACCGTCCCTCGCGGTTATTTGAGTACCACTTGTCCGTCGGTGTCATGACGTAGTAAATACTAAAGAAGCTAGAAGAATATGATATATTGAATTATAATTTCTTTGCAACCTTGTCTGGCTTAGAGATAGCACAATTAAAAGTTTACATTTTCCCCATACTTTAACTGTATAAGCATTATGTGCTTTGGGCATGTCATATCATCGGCAACTCGTTTCTTGTTTGATTGTGGAGTCTATGATGTGCCGTGCCTGCAGAATGTCATTTACTACTTTAAACATGATTATATGGATCCACTTGTAGGCGAGTCTATTTATGCTATTCCTTACTTATGGCTAGACTTTACCTTGCATATGTCTAGTGGGACGGGTCAGTCTTGCTGAGCCTTATGCTCACGTTTGCAGTTAACGAGATTTTGCAGGTTATAACATTGATGAAGGGCCTAACAACGATTCCTTACCCTTTAGGGTTCACGGCTGAGTGGAAGCCCAACACGCCATCGATATTTGTGAGTGCTGCTAGTGTAAAGCGTCCGAGGGCATGGTCAGCATTACTCATGTATAGCTAGTGCTGAGAGCGTAGTATGATGTATAGACTTCTTTCCTATGTTATAAATTGTAAAACTCCCGCTGTGTTTATAAATAAAAACTTAGTATTGTATTTTATTCTCGTTCTTTTCTTGTATACTGTTGGGTGTCGCATTGCACGACACCACCCAACGAGATCCTTGGAGGTCAGGATTCCGGTCCCCACATGCATGGTATCAGAGCATCATTGGGAACAGTGTACTGGAAAAGAGCATATTTTCAAAAACTTAGGATTTTCGAGTGAGGAATTAGCTATATGCCCTTATAAGGAGTATTATTAGTATAAGATATAAAGGTGGTAAACTAACTTATGTGTTATTAATTTTGTCACGACTTTCCGATGTCAGGTAAGAGGTAAGGTACGCCACCGTAAGTGGATCAATTGCGATAAGCTCACCATGCGAGAGGTAGCATGGAAGTCTTTCCGTGGCTTGAAACGGAAATGTTAATAGGAGTCTCTGAAGCTTTCTATGTTTTTGAGAACCTATGGCACGAGGTACCCTAGTGTGCTTAAAAGTTAGTGGAGACCGTGTTGGGTGGTGTATAACCCGATAGTATGCATCTCTAGAACTATTCATATTCTATGGGAGCATGCGAAACACATATTCCCGAGCGTGTATAAGCCGGTTTGTGCCGGAGTCTTTTGCTGTACAGACGTAGTACAACCATGTATCTCGAGACATTACATTGCTCGAGGGCGACTCACACTAGAGTTGTATGCATCTACTTTCATATATATTATTATTATGACTGTCTGACGTGTTTCCCCGTGCCGCCCTTGAGGTGGGAAGGTGTGAAAGGGGATTGTTTGTCTTCTGGAGCACTAACTACTGTAGCGACCCGTGTAGAACACCTTTGCGAGGGAATGATAATAGGGCCACCTATAGACGTATCCGGATATACTGGTTAGATTTTTCATTAGGTGAAGCACGTAGTACCGTTGTATCACATTTAATACATTGACCATCCCCATGAAAGAATGGATGCATTGTGTTTTAATGTCCAACTACCAATTGCTGGTAGGTTTTGGACATCGTAAAGTGAATTTCAATCATAACTAGTGAAGAAACAAGGTTCTTTATTTCTGGCAGAAGTTTGCTCAACTTCGCCAGAATGAAACCTGGATTATTTTACAAAAAACATAGGCTTAGGCTATATGAACGGAAATAACAGCCAGTCCACAACAAAGTTGATTTTGGTCATTAGGACTGATAATGATCCTACCTTAATGTAAACTGAACTTCACAAAAAACTACTACAAATGTCTTACCCAACTACACAGTCTCTGTATTTCCACCATAACTTTTTATAGAAAAATCTTATGCCCTATTGTTATACATATCTGAAGAGGGTAGAAGCATAACTACAACTTTGTAAAGTGAACTATTCTCTAATTCGACACTGAACAAAACCAAATTCCAGGTTGAAACTGGTACACTGCAGAGCTGCTGGTAGAAAAGCAGTCAGTTCATCTGTCAACTTTAGACAGTCATATCTCCTAATATTAAAACTTGACATAGTCATATATATACATTTATGGATATCCTAGGAGGTCCTCCACCAACTTTCTATGCAACTCCTTGTAAGAATCTTTCATTATCAGAGCCAATTTCCAATTGTCGCAAATGCTTTTCTGGCAGTCCAGATCCAGAAATCATTTGTGCATAGTTGGAATTTGCGCGCTTTGACCTGTAGAAAAACTTCATAAGTCTCGACCAATTTATTCTGGAATGTTAACATGATGTGGTAACATGTTTATTTTCTCATTACCTCAAGATATTATTTTGATATACCTGTATAAACTGTGGACAAAAACCCACATATACAGGGGAGGTTCTGTTAAATTTCCAGGAAATTTTAGTCAAATTAAAACCTGTATAACCTTTGATCCAGGGCTCACCTGGAGGTGTTCAAGTACAATCTGGAAAGTTTATTAAGTGCTATAAAACTTTTGTATTCAACTAAAATCCTATTCCTGCCATTTACTGGGAGGAAATTTCGAATTTATACAGGATGGTCTGCTGGAACAGAACTGAAGTTCATATTCCAGATTTGAACTGTCTTGTGACCGTTAATCTAACTTCTATATCTTCTATTCCAGAATTTCTGTAGGGACAAAATAATACATTCTGGAATGGTTTTTGAGTTTACTACAAATTTATTGTTGAACTCCAGACCAAATTTTGCATTTAACTGTGAGAAATATTTACATTTCTACAGACTGGTCTGATGGACCAAAAACTGGACATCATACCAGTGTGCGATGTTACCAACTCAAATCGTTTTAGTATTACCTTCTTATGTCACTCATCATGTATAGGGATGATTACCTCACATGGTTGATTAACGTAAAGTTGAAACACCATGTTAAGTGATTGGTGGGCAATATAACTTATTTGAGTCTAGTTCAATGTTCTAATCTTTATTTACACCTTGCCTACTGCATTGTAAAGTGATGCATATTACGGTTTTTATCATGACTCCAGTTGGTATTGCAACTTTGGATCTTAACCGTAATGCTCACTCTTGCAGCATGTATCACACTCGTTTTGAGGGTGAACCGGATATTTCTGCTCGTGGTGGAGATGACTCAACTCTACCACAAGTGCTTACTGCAGAAGTCTTAGCAAGGATGGCGGAGTCTCTGCAGACGTTGGTACGGCGGAGTGTACAACCTGAGGCAAGACCACTTGATCAACCTCAAGTCACATATCTGGATTTCTTGGCAACTCAACCACCAGTTTTACAGAAGCCTTGGAACCATTGGAGTCGGGTCATTGGCTCCGGGTGATTGAAGCCAAGTTTGAGTTACTCCAGTGTGACGAATATCAGAAGGCTTTATTCGTCGCTCAATAACTTCACGGATCCGCAGGAGTTTGGTGTTCTGAATATCTCACCACTCTCCCCGATGGTCATCGTGTGACCTGGCTGAAGTTCCGTGATGCTTTCCGTGCACATCACATATCTTATGGGATGATTAAAACCAAGTTGGAGGAGTTTGTGGAGTTGAAGCAAGAAGAAATGAGTGCTTACGAACACTCCAAGGCGTTCAATCGTTTGTCTCAATATGCGCCCGAGTATGTGAAAACTAAGGCGTTGAAGTGTGGTTGTTTCTTTCAAGGACTAAACGTCAAGCTTCCGCTCGACTGGCGTTATTCAATAACGGCAACTATAATGACTTGGTTGATGCTGCTATTGTTCAGGAGGATGCAACTTTTCACTATCAGGCGAAGAAGAGGAAGAGAAAGATATCACAGGAGGTTGTTAGTCACGTTCCTCAGGAGGATCGAACGGTATATAGCTTACCATCCCGTCGAGAGCTGTGGTCAAGTGAGCAACCACAACAGATTCAATATCACTCCTATCCATGAGAGACTTTACATGCACCTCAGCAAAACGTGCAAGAGTGTCCTGGTCCTCCAGCACAGCGGTATGATCTCACTCTTGCAGCCCCATCTCTGCAAAAGGTACATGTTGTCAGTCCACCCCAATTCAGTGGAAAGCACAAAATGCATTTAGCACGGGAACGTCGCAAGACGTAGCATGATTGTGTCCACTTGTACTTTTCCAAGAATTATGATCAGCACCATAAACTTAAAAAGAAACCTCATCGAAGTCTGCCAGTGTTAATTATGCTGCGATTAAGGACATTCCAGAAGGAGAACCAGTTTTCGCAGGCATGTTTACTTTACATGATCAACCAGTAGTCGTTCTGTCTGACTCTAGAGCTACTCATAACTTTGTGAGCAAGTCTTTTGTGCTGAAACATCAAGTGCCAATTGTGACTATCTCACATCCATTCCGTATCAGTTCACCTGGAGGCAATATTTTAGCTAATGAGGTTGTTTCTCGAGAACCTCTGTGCATGGGTAGAAGTATCTATCTGGTGAACCTCATCATTTTGGACGGTCAGCAGATTGAACTCATCTTGGGGATGTCATGGTTGACACATCATGGAGCTATCTTTGATATCATCTCGCGGACTGTCCAACTGAATTCTCAATCCCATGGTAGCAACACTTTAAATCTATTGGATACCGCACCAAGAGTCTCAACGGTGCATCACACAAGTGCCAAGAGGCTTGAGGATATTCCACTGGTGCGTGAATATCCAGACGTGTTTCATGACGTTCTTCCCGACATGCCACTAGAACATGATGTCGAGTTTTAGATTGAACTTGCACTGGGAACCATGCAATCTCGAGGAAGCCGTATAGGATGGCACCGAAGGAACTTGCAGAATTGAAGGAGCACCTGAATGACTTATTGAGCAAGGGTTTTATTCGCCCAAGTTCATCACCTTGGGGCTGTTCCACATTATTTGTGAAGAAGAAGGATGAGACTTTGAGGTTATGTGTGGACTATCGTCCACCGAATGTTGTCACCATCAAGAATAAGTATCCACTACAACGCATTGATATCTTATTCGATCAACTAGTGGATGCTAAGTTATTCTCAAAGATGGACCTTCGTTCAGGTTATCATCAGATTAATATTTGACCTGAGGACATTCCAAAAACCACATTCTCGACGAGGTATGGGCTGTATGAGTATCTTGTCATGTCCTTTGGGTTGACCAATGCACCAGATCACTTCATGCATCTCATGAATTTGGTGTTTATGCCAGAGTTGGACAAGTTTGTCGTGGTCTTCATCGATAACATCCTTGTGTATTCTAAATCTGAAGAAGAACATGCTAAACACTTGCATATTGTGCTGCAATGTTTAAGGGATCACAAACTGTATGCAAAGTTCAGCAAGTGTGAGTTTTGGATCAACCAGGTGCCATTTCTAGGGAACATCATCTCGGCTACTGGTATTGCGGTTGATCCAAGCAAAACTGTAGAAGTTCTGAAGTGGAAATCTCCCAAGTCCGTACATGCAGTTCGCAGTTTCCTTGGCTTGGCTGGCTATTATTGAAGGTTCATTCTGAGTTTCTCAAAGATAGCTAAACCTATGACGGAACTACTGAAGAAGGGAACGAAGTATGTATGGACTAAAGAATGTGAAGAAGCATTTCAAGCCTTGGTGAAACACCTCACCACAGCACTAGTGTTGGCCCAGCCGGACACAAACAAACCATTTGATGTATATTGTGATACATCTGGCATTGTTCTTGGTTGTGTACTCATGCAAGATAGAAGAGTGATCGCGTATGGATCCCGGCAGCTTCGGAATCATGAACAACATTATCCGACTCGTGATCTTGAGCTCGCTGCTGTGGATCTCGCATTGAAGATGTGGAGGTACTATCTATTAGGCAATCTAGTGCATCTCTACACTGACCAAAAGAGTTTGAAGTACATATTCACCCAGAAAGACTTGAATATGCGACAACAAAGATGGTTAAGTTGATCAAGGATTATGAGATTGAGATCCACTACCATCCTGGCAAGGCAAATGTGGTTGCAGATGCGCTGAGCCGCAAGTCTCATGTCAATCATCTGTCGATCACTTCAATGGAAGAGGATGAGCCAAGTTTATACTTGGTTCCATATGGAGTGCTCTACAATCTGGCTCTCATTCCTACCATCAGGGAAGATATTGTAGAAGCTCAAAAGGAAGACAAGGGCATGTCACACATTCAACAGAGAATGAAGAAGGGGGAGATGAAATGCTTTCGATGTGATGATCACAATACTATTTGGTTTAAAGACCGTATAGTCATACCCCATGACATAGAGATCCGAAAGAAGATCTTGAATGAAGCACACTTATCGAAGTACTCTATTCATCTGGGTAGCAACAAGATGTACCAGGATCTAAAGAAGAAAATCTGGTGGTCCCGGATGAAGCGAGAGATAGCAAAGTATGTATCCGAATGTGATACATGTCGGTGAGTGAAAGCCGTGCATTTGAGTCAAGCCAGACAGTTGCAACCCTTGAACATACCGACATGGAAGTGGGAAGACATCAGCATGGATTTCATTGTAGGGTTACCTCTCACTTCCCATAAGCATGATTCAATTTGGGTGATAGTGGATCGGTTGACCAAGTCAGCTCATTTTATCCCTGTCAACACCAACTATCGTGCTCCCAAGTATGCAGAGTTGAATATCACAAAGGTCATGTGCCTACATGGAGTACCCCACACTATCATTTAAGATCGTGGAGCCTTATTTGTTGCTCGATTTTGGTAGAAGCTCCACGCATCATTGGGTACCAATTTGCTTTGAAGCTCTGCTTATCATTCCCAGACTGATTGTCAGAAGGAGTGAGTAAATCAAGTCCTTGAGGACATGCTACGAGCTTGTGCCATCCACCATGGTAAAAATTGGGATGATCATTTGCCATTGGCGGAGTTTTCATACAACAATGGTTATCAAGCTAGTATCCAAATGGCGCCATATGAAGCTCTCTATGGTAGGAAGTGCCGCACACCATTGAATTGATGTGAGTCTGGTGAAAGAGTGATTTATGGCATTGATCTTTTCAACGAATCCAAAGAACGAGTGCGAGTGATCTAAGCCAATCTCAAGGCTGCTCAATCTCGAAAAAAGAGTTATGCGGATAAGTGATGTCGACCTCTTCACTTCAACATCGGAGATCACGTTTACCTCCAGGTATCTCTGATTAAAGGGATTCATCGTTTTGGAGTAAAAGGGAAATTACCTCCACGTTTCATTGGGCCGTTCATGGTGATTGAAAAATGCGGACCTGTGGCCTATCGATTGGAGCAATCAGTGTCTCTCTCCGGAATTCACAATGTATTCCACATCTCTCAGTTGCGGAAGTGTCTCAAATCCCCAGCTGAAGTCCGCTCGGAAGATCTTAAAACTCTACAACCTGACCTCACTTATTCTGAGCATCCGGTCAAAATCATCTATGAGAAGACTCACAGCACAAGATGCCGCAGTTTGCACTTTTACAAAGTCATGTGGAATAACCATACCGCTGATGAAGTGACTTGGGAAAGCGAGGATTTTCTTAAATGGAACTATCCGGACTTGTTAGCGGAATATGTTCTTTACATCTTGTTCTTTCATCCTTCCTATTGTAATCTCAGGACGAGATTCTATTAAGGGGGGGGGGGGGGGGAATGTAAAATCCCACTTATTTCTAATTATGAAATGCAGTCATCAGTTAAATTCAAATTTAATAGGGATCAAGATATGGTCATGTACATAAACTTGAACCTATTCAATTCTTTCTTCTTCTCATGTTTAAAATTTTATTAACATGAAAAACAGACTTCACCGATAATCTTAGAATAATTAAAATATCATCTCTGCAAAATTTTGGAATATTTGAATGAGGTTTGCTTGGGCAAATCAAATTATAATACCTCATATACTCAAAATAATCAAAATAGCATATAGCTACTGTATACACATGCCCTGTCAAAAATATTCAAATCTGAGGCTATAAATTTTTCTATAGTCTTCTAAAACTAGAAATAGGCTCCTTGCAAAGCTTTAGGAATTTTGAAATCCATTTGCTATTTTATTTGAGACGCTCAGCGAATTTGAGTCAAGTTTAGATTCAAATTAAAAATATGGTTCGAATATACTTGAACATAAAGATTTGAACACAAAATTATGTTCAGCACGTTTTTCTTGACATATCCATAAATTTTCATGATTTTTGGGGTTTATTTACTATTTTTAAATGAATTACTAAAGTGGGCAGTGGCTGTGAGGCTGGCTGGTGGGGCCCACCAGTCAGCGGCCATCGTGCAGCCACAATCCAGCGCTGCGCGTGCCACCGCAACTGCATGCACCAGCGCGACTTCCACTCAGATTTTTCACAGCCACATATCTACTCCAGCTTCTATAAGTCGCCCTTATCCTCCTCTAGCTGTTAAAACCGGCTTTCACCTCCTCTACTCACCCCAATCAACGTTTTTCTCCTTGCCGCATCATAGCCGCAAGGGAGGAGCTCCTCTGCTCCACCATGGACAGCTCCACACAAGCCTTGTCAAGCTTCGACACCCACATAGAAAAGGATCGCTATCCTACCCTTTTACTCTCAGTAAAAACCTCTCCTCATTTCATTCACTATGTCTTGAGAAATTATTAATTTACCGAAGCTAGTTCATACCTTCATCATTAGATCTCGAGCTAAATTCATTTTCTACGTGTAATAATTCTTGGCAATAGCTATCAATTGTGTTCACCGTCTCCTAACGCGCACATCAAACCAAGAAGATTAAGAAATAATCAAGCAACGGTCGAGAAATCAAAGTTTTCCCCACCGCTATTAAAAAGGGCTCGGTTCACCGTTGAGAACCCCCTTACGCCTAGTTTTCTATCGATTGGTGGCCATTTCCTTGTTCCTTGGAGCACCACGATGCTCCTGGACATCGCAGCGCATCATTTGGTGCATTCCCCTGTGAGATCACCGTCGGTCATGCCAAGACCGCCGCAGTTGCCGACGCCGGCGAGGTTCTGCTCGCCACTGACCGTCACCATGGTGTCCCACGGGTGTCCTTTGCTCCATGGAATCTATCCCCACAAAAAGATCAAATTTTGGTCTAGCTTTGAGGTGGGAACGTGCGGACGCCATCGCATTCCCCTGTTCTGGATCGGGGTGAACCGAGATTGAAGATGAACCTGACCAGTGGGGCCCCTTCGTCAGAGAGAGGAAGGTGTTCCCGGATTTGGTGTGGCCACTGATCCAGTACGGCTATGCGGTTAAATCAGTGGGTCTCGGCGTTGCTTCAGCCCGATTAGCTCATTTTAAAACCGCGGGCCCGGGTTGATTTATTTAAACTTTCCCTTTAGAAAAATAAATTCCAGATTTTTATCAAATTAGAAAATCCATGACTCTCTGTAGATTCTTCCAAAAATATTCAAACAAATTTTTGTTTGAAAGCCCTTAAGCTCTAGTTTCCGTTAGTACCAATTAATGTCCATGAAAACATTTTTTATTTATGGACAATTATATTTTCTCCAAACATTCCTTGAATTGTCACAGAAAATCCGTCCGCTGGAAAAATCCCCAAAATTCACATAAAATACTTTTTCCTGTTCTTGGTTGCCAGAAAAAGTTTGGAAGCCATTGAACCTGTCTAACATATCCAAATTTCAAATTTAAATCTGCTGTTCACTTATAAAGCAGAAACTGTAACCAGCAATTTATTCAAGTTGCTAAATTCAATTTCTCCTCGGATCCTTGCTCTAAAAATCTCCAGAAAAATCCTGAATGACTCTCACGCTCCGAAATTTGAAGTTGTACCAGTGGTTTGGTATTAAAACCTGTATAACCTTCTGTATAATTCAATTACCTTTTTCAATCATTGAATTATTACAGATGTTCAGTTTCCTTGATATGTCCCAAATTTGTCCTAAACATTCTTTTAGACAATTACAAACTCCAGTAAAAGTTTAAGATTTAATTGACATAATATGCTAATCCAAATTCAGTTCCAAACCTAGATAATAATTAAAAGTCCAATTTTAGTTATAATATAATTCCAGAAATTCCTAGCAAATGTAAAATTCAATATCTCACTCATGTATGTTTAGAAAATTATGAAACCAATTTTGCTGTAACCAGGACAACTTCATCTACATTGATCATCAACTGGTGGCTATGTTAAAGCTACAGTTTCTCCTCTAAAATTCTGGAAAATTATTGCTTATCATCATTTTAGAAACCACAAACTTCTTTGATCATCTCCTATTCTTTGCAAGAGTCTTACTTGTAGTCCCTAACATCTACCATAAAAATCCCAAATCCAACTAAGATCGTTCACTCACAATAACCGTAGTTAGAAGCTTATGAACTATATATACATTATAATTTCACTAGCATTCATATAGATTCTATATGCATGTCATGTAGTGATCAACATTGATGAGAAGTGTCGGTTGGAGGAGAAGGCCAGGGTGTCCACTTGAAGTCCTTGGTGGATTCTTCAGAAGAGGACAACTAACAATTGACATTTACTCGAGTCGCAAACTAAGGCAAGCCCCGGTTTGCATTTAAGAGCCATTCAGAATTTTTCGAGTTTTATTCACTCACGTTTTCAGTTGATATTGTGCATTACATATAAGGTGTTTGATACTCCACTTGCATATCTACCAATCCTATTGGAGGGTTGGAAAGGTTTACAGCTTGACGTGTAGAACTGCCAATGCTAATAGTGTAGATATACCGGTAGAAGTCGAGTAGTTGGAATCTACTTGCAACATAGGAATAACAGTTCCTATGATGGTGAAAGATGAAAGAATGGCGTATGAAATGAATACGAGACTGGGCATGGGGAATAGGAGTCGATGAGATGGAGTCTCAGGCGCATAGCCCTGCCTGTGTCGCTTGAGGACCATGCCGTGTGTGGCACCATTGGGCAAGCTTGAACTGTACTAGTCGCATAATGGGATATGGGCCCAATAAACTGATGTAACTCAAGACTGTAGTGTGGATACTCCTCGGTTGTCCTTGAATGGAGATGCAAAGGCACAAAGGTGTAAATCTTCTAGCGGGCAACTTCGACGTGTCCGTGTAGGGGACCTTTTGCTCGCGATGAAGAGGTTTGTCGACATTGGGCTCTTGGGTGAAAGGTGGCCGCGTATAATGCGTGAAAGGTGTCTCCCACGCGGGTGTGCCTGTCTTGCAGTCCGGGTGTGTCCTGATTGCAATCACCGTCCCTCGCGGTTATTTGAATACCACTTGTCCGTCGGTGTCGTGACGTAGTAAATACTAAAAAGCCAGAAGAATATGATATATTGAATTATAATTACTTTGCAACCTTGTGTGGCTTAAAGATTGCAGAATTAAAATTTTACATTTTCCCCATACTTTAACTGTAATAGCATTATGTGCTTTGGGCATGTCATATCATCGACAACGAGTTTCTTGATTGATTGTGGAGTCTATGATGCGCCGTGCCTGATGAATGTCATTTGCTACTTTAAACATGATTATAAGGATCCACTTGTAGGCGAGTCTATTTATGCTATTCCTTACCTATGGTTAGACTTTACCTTGCATATGTCTAGTGGGACGGGTCAGTCTTGCTGGGCCTTATGTTCACGTTTGGAGTTAACGAGATTTTGCTGGTTATACCGTTGATGAAGGACCTAACAACGATGCCTTACCCTTTAGGGTTCACGACTGAGTGGAAGCCTTGCACGCCACCGATATCTGTGAGTGCTGCTAGTGTAAAGCGTCCGAGGGCATGGACAGCTTTACTCATGCGTAGCTAGTGCTTAGAGCGTAGTATGATGTATAGACTTCTTTCCTACGTTATAAATTGTAAAACTTCCGCTGTGTTTATAAATAAAGACTTAGTATTGTATTTTATTCTCGTTCTTCTCTTGTATACTGTTGGGTGTCGCATCGCACGACCCCACCCAATGAGATCCTTGGAGGTCGGGAATCCGGTCCCCACGAGAAATCTAGTAAACTTCCTATCATAGGATTCCCATCAAATTGACACAAGCATGCAGTTTTGCAAACAAAACATTTATTTTAAATACAGGACCTATATGCTTCAAGGACACTTGCCTTGCTCTTGGGATTGGTTCGGGTCAAATCCTTCAAACTCTTGGTGCTGGAGATCCTTCACGGCACTCTCTAGCGCAAATCCGTCTAATCTGCGCAACAAACATACATGACAAGAAAAGCAATCAAAGAGTGCACAAATATTACTCAATATGACATGACAAGCAGGATTAATGCAATTGTAAGGTGGAACTTGTTAATGAGTTGTTAATGATGATCACTAAGTGGTTCTAATAGCCTTTAACAAGTTTATACACATTTGGAGTTGATTCGATCTAACTTATAATTAATTCAATATAAATTAACGAGGAAAATTGGACCAGTCCGCTAGGGACCGGACAAGTCCGCACTGCGCAAGAACGGCGGATTAGGGTTTTCTAGATGTAAAAGCCCTAAATTACAAAGGCAAAGTTCAGATGGGAGATAATGAAATTTGGAGGGCAAAAAGAAATTTAACTAGAATCTGAAAAATTCAAACCAGTTTAAACCTCAATTGAGAGAATTCAAAAATTCAAATTTAACTCAGGTTCAAACTTTGCCAAGATAAAAATCTGAGTTCTCCATTTAATTGCAAATATTCCAAATGGCACCCCTGCAAATTTTCATAATATTTGGAGCACTAATTGTATTTAATTCAATGGGTACATTGAATTCTAGTCAAATTCAAATTTGAATTTGATTTTCACATGAAACATATCCAAACTTGAAATCCAATTTCAGAATCAGATCATATATATTTGTTTGAGCCTATCTACAAAGTTTCATAAATTTTGGGCACAAGTTGGTGGTATATTTCTTTGTACAGAGAAGCTTTAAGTGGAGGGGATTGTGAGACCCACTTGTCATATAGAGATGGAGCTAAGCTGAACGTATTTCACTTCTCTGCTTCTCCCATGGTGACACCACTCCATTTGCATGTGCCACCTCCTCTCAACAACCTGTCCACAGCTGCCCTTGCCTTTATAAACTGAGCTGGGTGCCATTTCTTCATGCTTCTCACTTTGGTCGGCATTTCTTCCCTGTTCTTCGTCCACCCGCCCAGAGAGCACCACCTCACTGTCGTTCAAGCTTGCCAGCCAAAAGAAGCAGTGTTGCGCCGTGCTCTATGGAGAGAAAAGTAACCCAACTCGTTGCTCTATCATCTCCACCATTTGGTCTATCGTTTTGCTCGATGTGTTGCCTGTATTTTGAAGTTCCGCGGACCGCCAGTGAACTCCCCTATTCTGCCGCCTCTGCTCCATCGACGCCCCGGCGATACAAGCGTCTTCGCGTATCGAACCTTTAAGGAAAAAGGTTCGCAATCACACCTAGTTCATGCTCGCAAAGTTTGAGCTTTTGTCATATCTTGTATCACGGGTTTTTTTCAAAAAACCGACACTTAGTTCTTTTGCCCGCCTTGGTTCTTCACCCAAATTCGGTTTACACGCGCAATAATTATTTGAATTGCTTAGCAAGTAGCTTCTAAACATTCTCGCGCACACCCTAGCCAAAAACTCCCAAAAGTTATCGACCATGCGCATAGGAATCAAAGTTCTTACGACCGCCGGTTGAAAAGCCGTGGGTCGCCGTCAAACTTGTATATGCAGCCATTTCCACCTTGATAGGAGTTCATATTGGTCATCCTCATGATCCCATGATGCTCTCTGATCAATTTCCAAGTGGTTTTAGCCCTTGTCGAAGCGAATTCGTGTTGGCTGAAACCCTACTCGCCGCTGCCACCGTCTCGCGGGCTTTTCCGGCCATCCACCGCTGTCGGGAGGATCACCATCGAGTTCCTCGCCTGATTTTGGGTGGGGGCGGTGAGAGTGAGGTGCCACCATGCCCTGGAGCAATCTGCGATGAGGGGCCGCCGTCGGGCGCCGCCCGAAAGCCGCCGGCGCGATGTTGAAGACCACTCAGGGTGGGCCCAGGTCGTCAGTCTAACCAACGTGTGCCCGGATCTAGTGCGGACAAGGATCAAGTGTGGCTGCAGGAATACTTTGTGAACCACGGTGTTGCTTCAATTCCAATGGCCAATTGTAAATAGTGGGACCCACTGTCAACGGTCCAGTCAATTTTTCAATAGAGAAATAATTGCAGAAACTACTCAATCTTTGGAAATTCACCATGGCCAGTAGAAATGTACGAAAAATTCCAAAATAAATTTTGTTAGACCCAGAATGAAGAGTACATTCCAGTGTTTCACTTGGAGTTGTATGAAAGTCCATATAAATTTCTCCATAATTCAAATAACAAAATGTTTATAGAATTAATTCCTATTGTTCCGCTCTTTGGAAAAATACCAAATTTTTCCAGAGCCTTCATTTGAATATCCTTAAACTCCAGTAAATAATTCAGGATCATTAGAAGTCATTTACATGGTCTGATCATCTGTCTATTCTCTATGCACATAAAAATAGAAAAATTCATTTAGAATTTGTACAGAAACTTGTGCAAAGTTCTAAATTGAATATCTCTCAGTATAAAGCTTCAAAATTTGTCCAACAAACCTTATTGGTTTGATATTTATCCACACCAACCGGAACCACAACCCAATCTTCATGAAAATCCCTAGATTTTCCTGTAGAGCCCTTCAAAACAATTTGATTTTTATCTGATGATTCACTTCATAGAAAAACCTGAAATTTTGCCAAACTGTTCTTTACTAATTTTATGAAGCCCTGTAAAAATTTCAGGTTCATTGGACTTTTTTAACCTAGTTCAATCTGAAGATTTTCCTAACTGGTCACATAATGCCCAAAAACAACAAAAACAATTCAGTAAAATATCCCCACTTGTAAATTCAATATATCACAATATAATGCTTATAAAATTATGAAACAAATTTTCATAAAACCAGTGGGACCCCCTATGTATGATACAACCACTGGTAGCCATGATACACCTCCAGAATTACAACCAAAATTCAGGTTAGGCTAAACACTTAGGAAATTTTGTAGACCACTATATTCAGTTGTTGTACCTAAAACATACCTGGTTATTCCTACATGACCATGCGAACTCTCTGTATTTTTCTCAAGCTCAGGAAATCTGTTGAATCTGTATAAATTGAGATCGCATCCCTATGTACAAAATAATATCTATTTCACCTCATATGTCCATTGCCTAAATTCATCTTGTTTCCTTTCTGTTGCTGTCTAGTCTAGCAACAGAATTTCAAGTCCTAACTTATATAATCCTTCTTGAGTTATAATCAACTTCAGTTGTTATATCAATAAATTACAATCTCTTAATTGCATATCATTTCGATAGTGTTCGCGATGAAGGTGGCCGACGAGAAGCACAACCTGGAAGAGTGGAATTCTGTATTGGATCTGCTGTGGCGTGAATTCTCATCAAAGAATACTAACTGATCGTCGCTAACTTTTATCGCAACCGAAAGGCAAGCCCCGGTTTGTATTTAAGTGCCCTTTTAAAGTTTTGCTTTATACACACTGTACTGAATAGACTTGATATGTGCATTAGGTCTATGTTGATTGAATACTCCACATGCATGACCAAATAATCCTTGGAGTGGATGGGTAGTATAGGACTCCCTCGAGTTATATTGCTATGCTTAATGTTTAGTTAGAAGATCGGTAGAAGTCGAGTATGTTGGAAACTACTATCGGGATTGGTCACATTTCATCGACCACAAGTCAAGTAGTTAAATTCTACTTGCGAGAGAAGTCGAGTGAGGGAAACCTACTCGCGAGTTGTTACCATAACATTCACTCTTTAATATGAGACGTGGACGGGGATTTGTGTAGGTTGGTTTGCCCCCATCGTGCATGGGTCGGTAATGGCCCCGTCTGTGTCAGTTAAGGCCCGTCTCATGCTTTGCCTTATTGGACAAGTTTGAACTGTACCATGTGCATACTGGTTATATGGAACCCAGGAAACTGATGTACCTTGAGGATCCTATGTTGGAACCTTTTAAATTGGCTTAAGCTGTCGGCTGTTAGTACAGTGGGAAGTAACTTACTCAAGAACATCTCACATCGGAGATGCACCTTGAGGTGAGCTCATTGTTCAGGTCGATAGAACGGTTTCGATGTAGTTGAGTCTGGGGAAAGGTGGCTGCGTGCGACATCAGTGGAGTGTGCCGATGCAACTCTGAGTATGGGCATACGTGTCGTGAAGACCGGGTGTTTTTGACTTGAATCACCATCGCTCGCGGTTATGGATTGAGCATACTTGGACACTAAGTCTTGACGTAGTAAGAAAGAGAAATGGAAAGGTTATGAATATGCTGCTATGAATAATTCTATGTATTGAAATCTTGGCTGCTATAGAGATAGCATAATCAAAATTTACAATTTCCAAACATTTAACTTGGATAAGGCTTATGCAACCTTGAGAAAGTATCATTGTGGATGAAGTGTTTCTTGTTTGATTATGGAATTCACAACGATGCTATGCCCATGGATCGCGTATGCTACTTTAAAACTGACCACTAAGGATTTACTTTTGGCGACTCCATTCTTGCAAATTAAGCTTCCCAATCTTTATAGTTTTCAGCATATAGAGTTTCATGTTTAGGTGAGACGGTTAAGTCTTGCTGAGCCTTGTGCTCATGGTTGTTATATTGTGGTTTTGGCAGATATTATTAGCTTACACTTATGTTGTGGTTGTCCGTGAGATCTCGAGCATGTCGAGATTTATCTCTCACGGAAACCTTGCCGCTGCTTTCTGTTTCATGTTGCTAGTGAGAAGCGTCCGCGGGCATGGACCGCTTCTCTTGTGCATAGCTAGTTGAGAGTACGAGTATGTATTTTCTGCTGTGCTGTATATTATGTTGTAAAAGAGGATCTTCTTGTGAAATAAAATATTTGTGTTGGTTATTTTGTGTGGCTTTTCTTGTGTGCTGTTGGGTGCCGCATTGCACGGCACCACCCAATGTGATTCCTGGAATGTGCGAACCCTGGTCCCCACAGCTTGGCATCAGAGCTTTATTGGGAATAGCATGCTTGAAAAGTGCCTATTTTTGAAAACTACGAAGTAGTCGAGTGAGGATTAGTTATTGTGCCCACATAAGGTCTATTATAGTATTAGTTACTTAAGGTGGCAAAGCTAACATATGTGTTATTATATTCTGTAACGACGCTCTAACGTCAAGTAAGAGGTAAGGTACGCCTTCGCAAGCGGATCAATTACGGTAAGCTCACCATGCGAGAGGTAGCATGTGATTATTTCCGTGGCTTGGCATGAAAATGTCAATATGAGTCTCTGAAACTTTCCATGTTTCTGAGAACATATGACACGCGGTACCCCAACATGCTTCAAAGTTAGTGGGAGCCCTTGTTGGGTGGGACATAACCCGATGCGCCCCTACTGGTGCAGCATTATGCAAAGACGTGGGACCCTGTCGGGTGGAAGAAAACCCGGTCATGTACCTCGAGACGTGGCGTAACTCGAGGTGGCCCGTATGGAATGATACGGGAGGAATGTTTTTACTTTCATATATATTTTTGTGAATTGTTCGTCCGTGCGGGCGGTGTTGTACGGTACCATATGATTGATCAGTAGTTTGGCTGTAGTGACAACTACACTAACCGCGTTATTCGTAGGTCGAGTAGAAAACGTTTGCGAGTGAACATCATTACTGCCACCATTGAGACGTATGCCGGAATACCGGCTTAAGATTTTTATTGGGTGAGGACGTAGTACCAGCATTGCATTCGGGTTACATCGGCACATCGACGGTTAAAATCCGTGCCAAAGGTGTAGCTCGCCACAAAAGTGTCAAGTTAATATCCAAAGCAGATTCCTATCTTGAAATGATAAAAATGAAATTGGAACCAAAACTGTCAACCTCAGTTCTTCCCTGTATTATTCTGGCAGAAACTTAGGTCCAGTTTGAAAAATCATATCTCCTGATAGAATTATACCATGAAGGTGTTCCATACATGGCTGCAAATGTATACGAGTCTTCTAAATAATTTATGTTCATGAGCAGAACAGAATCCCCCTGGATCATAGCTAAAATTTGGAAATTTCAAAAACTGTCAAAACTGCACAGAAACTGGAACTGTTTCGGTACTTCTCACCAATTTGATCATAAATTTTAGTAGAAACGTCGAATGAGGAGACATGATATATTTCTGGAAACTATATGAGATATGTGAAAATGTTGTAATTTACAGTGTTGACAAATTTGGATATTTTGTATATGAAAAACTGTTGACAATACAGCCATATACAAAGGAGGTGCTGTCAAAATTTCTCAGAAAATCTGTGAACATTGTCAACTTTGGAAATTCATATCTCATTACCAGAACTGACATTGAAGGAAATAAATACATTTTGGAAAGGCAAGGAAGTGAACTACAATTTTGTTGTTCACCTCAAAGCATTATTATGCTTCTAACTGGATGAAATTCTAAAATTTCTCCAGACTGGTCATTTCTGGCAGAACAGTTCGTCTTTGAAGCATAAGTTTGAAAATTTGCGCGAACATGAATATTGTTATACTTTCACAAAGTTCTTCACATGTTCATGTTTTCCTTATCTTCACTTATTTCTGAGATCGAGCTTTGACTCATCCCAAATTCATTGTGCAGTATGGTTCTTACTCGCTCATCGAGTAAGGTCGGAAGTTCTCGTCGAGACGGTGATGATTCGGATCCACCGCAGACACCACCATCAAGGTTATTGGTGGATGTCATGTCAAAAATGTTCGAGTCTCACCAAGAGAACACTATGTTTCTTCAAGCTTTGGTGCAGCAAGGCCTAATTCATCAAACGCAGCAAGTTATTCCACCTCGAAACAGTTATTTGGATTTCTTGGCAATACAACCGCCAATCTTCACGGAAGCAACTGAACCACTAGAATCAGATCATTGGCTTCGTGTAATGGAATCCGAATTCGGTGTGTTTCCCTGTGATGATTATCAGAAGACATTGTTCGCTGCTCAACAACTCCATTGAGCGCCGGAGATTGGTGGGCAGAATATAGTGCGACTCGCCTTGAAGGTCATCGGATAGCACAGATTGAGTTCCGTGAGGCTTTCTGTGCTCGTCATATTCCGAAAAGTATTATAAAGACCATGTATGAGGAATTCGTTGAGCTCAAGCAAGGAGACATGAGTGTCCATGAGTATTTTAAGGAGTTCAACTGTTTGGCACAATATGTGCCCAACTATGTGAATACAGAGAGGTTAAGATGTGATCACTTCTTCAGAGGGCTGAGGGTCAGACTTCGAGATAGGTTGGCGTTCTTCAATCACGGCAAGTACAACAAATTAGTCAATGCAGCTATCCTACAAGAAAAGGCAGATCTTTGTCTCCAAGCGGAGAAGAGAAAGCGGAGTATTCCGCAAGACAACACTATAGTGGTTGCTCAGAAATATCGGTTGGTATATCGTTCGCCATCCAGTCAAGAATGGCAGCCATCTGTTTGACCATCATATCAAAGTCGTCCGCTGCGTGCATCAAGTTTCAAATCGCCGCCGCAGCCGCAACACATACGTTCTTATCCATTTTCACAGCAGCCAGAGATAACCAGTTCTCATCCACAAGTCATCGCTGAACCGACTAAATATCTGTGCTTCACTTTTGGTCTTATGGGTTACTTTTGAATGTGGCCTAGAGGGGGGGTGAATAGGCCTTTTGAATTTCCTGCACACTTAATAGAATCATCAGAACTGGGTTGGCCGGACTAGTCCGGTCGTGTGGGCGGACTTGTCCGGTGTGCTAGAAATATGTGTGTTGATCAGGTGTTATTTGGGAAACTAAATTTCTTTGGTAGTGGAAATGAGAACAACTGATATTTTTGTTTGAGATTAAGGTAAGAATGCAAGTGAAAACTTATAATTGCCTTAGATTGATGTTTAGCACTCAAGTGATCTAATGAACAAAATGTAAAGGAAATAAGGCGCAAGACACACGAATTTTTCCCGAGGTTCGATCTCACCACGAGATCTATGTCCTCGTTGAGGAAGCTCACACAGAGCCGGGTCTCCAACCCTTTCCCTCTTCAAGTCACCATGAAGGCTGACTTGATTCCACTGTCACGGGTAATCACCAAGTTTGTGGGGCAACCTCACACGTTGAGGGCTCCCACGAGAATTACAACGAAAGAAGTGATCAAATACACTCAAAAGTATAACAATGCAGAGTATGAGTGTAGAAAGATCAAACCCCAAGAGCTCACAATGAAGGAACGACAATCTCCTAATCCCGAATCCAAGTGTTCAATTGATTTCACTCTTTTTGCACTTTAGATGTATGGGTAGATGTGTTTTGGGCTCTTGGGACGAATAGGCGGCACTAGGGTTTGTGTTTGGAGCAGTATATGTCATGTATGTCATTTGGAAGGCCGTGGATTCTCTATTTATAGGGTTTCCAAAAAGTAACCGTTGAAAGACCCTAACATCGGACTAGTCTGGTGCATGTCCAGACTTGTCCGATCTCTGTGCACTTTGAATTTTAGAAAGTCTGCTGGACTAGTCCGGTCCAAGCTCGGACTAGTCCGGTGCTGTGTGAAGGTGGATTCCAGAATGTTCAACGGACTAGTCCGCGGACTAGTCCGATCTCCACAGAAGGGAGACTCCAGAAAGATCAACGGACTAGTTCGGTGAACACACGGACTAGTCCGGTCTCTCAATATGAGAGACTACAGAAAGTTCACCAGACTAGTCCGGTGGACACACGGACTAGTCCAGTCTCCCAATTTGAGAGATTCCAGAGACTTAAACGGACTAGTCCGGTCCATGATCGGACTAGTCCGGTGCATTGTGATTTTTAAGTTAATTTTAAGCCCTTACCCCAACGCAGAGTTGTGAGCTCTTGAAGTCTGTCTTTCATGCACTCCCTATACATTCAAAATCTAATTTTGATCTTCCAAGCTCCATCAAAGTATCCCTCTTTGGAAACCACTCCATTTTTCACCTTTTTGTGTGCACCGAGCTGTTTCAGTTATCTGTCCTGCAATCATCTCAATAGTTTCATTAGGATCTCATATGTTTGTCATCAATTAGCCAAAACCCACATGGGATATCCTAGATGCACTTACAATCTCCCCCTTTTTGGTGATTGATGACAACCATTTGATATATCACAAATGAGAATAAAAAAACTTGATTTTCATAAGGTGTGCACATATGAGAATAACAATGAATCCACAGAAAGCTTCTCACATATGCACACACCTTATGGTGGGGTGCCTAACAGGTGTGTGATCAACAAGGTGTGATGAAGTAAAGGTAATCAATAATGAGCATGGAGATAATCATTCAAGCAACAATAAGCATCACACATAAGAGAAGAAATAGTGCATTACAAGGTTTTAAAAATAAGTACATGTCCTTGATCACAAAAACATAAAGACAACAACTAGAGATGGTATCAAACTACTAGTCTCACTCTCACCCCCTTTGGCATCAAGGCACCAAAAAGGGAAAAATTGAGGGGAATCACTCATCACCACTCTCTTCTTCAGTCTTGGTCCGGTCCTCATCTTCACCACCATCATCATCATTCGCCGGAGCAGACTCTTCCTCAGAGTCCTCGAAGGTGGGTGGGGATCCCACCGGCTCAATCTCCAGCTTGTCACAGATAGCTTTGATGTTGGCATTGACATATCGTTGATGTTTCTTCTGCCTGACTTCAATCTTGCGGCAGCAGGCAAAGATAGAGGTGAGCATTTTGAGCACACCACCGAAGGGTTCATGGGCAGGTGCAGAGCTAGGAGGAGCAGTTGAAGATCTTGTGGCATTCACATCCCGAGTTCGTTTAGTCCTCCTCTCAGCTTCAGGGGAGGGAGGTGCATCAGGAGCTGAGGGTAGAGTGTACTCGGTGGGATTTTGTGGTTTCAACCCCGTATGATGAACATCCTTGACAAACTCAAGTCCAGTCACTTTCTCAATCATGTACATGATGTACGGGGCATACCCGCAAGATCTATTTTGAGTGATTGAGATGTTCACAATGTCATTGTAGATGTATTCAAAGACATTGAACGGTCTCCTCCCACCAATGACCTTCATTAGGGTCCTCAAAGTTCCTTGAATAGTCCCCGCATCTCCATCTTTCAGGGCTATTGTCTTCCTCAAAATTCTGTTGAGGACCACATAGAAGGGCTTCAAATACTTGATAGTGGGAGGGACATATGGCATCCTTGTGTCATAGAGAAATTTGAGCTCATCCTTCTCCAAGGGTTGCAGATTGTGGATGACAAGATCATGATCCAAAGTGTGCTCAAGGTGGGGGATCCATGCAAATTCATCATAAGTGACACTGTACTTGGAACCATGAGTCATCCAAGTAAGACTGTCTCCATCACCACGAGCAAAGTAGATGGTAGAGTAGAATTGGGTGATGACCTCATTGTTCCAGTCACACTCAAAGGCAAACAAATCCTTCAAGCTGTGCCTCTCCAGGGCCTCAACCACCTCACAAAAGATAGGATATCTCTTCGACTGTAAGTATCCAACATTGACCCATTGACTCTCTACCACGGGATTCTTCATCTTCATGTACACATGCTCGTAGTAGTCGGCATGGAAGTTGCTCCAAAATCTTGGGTCTGAGCATTGTTGAGGTTGATCGTACACATTAACCTGCCTGAAGCTATCGGCAAGCTCACCCCCTTTCCTGGTGAAATCCTTACTCAAGCGCTGCCTGTTGCGGTGACTGGGGATCTTCATCTTCAGGGGCCCAATGGGACCACTAGCAAGCCCCTTTCCTTTGTTGAGAGTCCTCTTTGGCCCTGAGGAGCCCTCACCAGCTCATCCTTGGGCCTTCTTAACAACCACCTTCCTTTTCTTGGGCAAATTGTTGTTGGAGGGTGGAGAGTGCATGTTGACATCATGTCTTTTCTTCATGTATCTCTCCTTGGCTCTCTTCACTTTTTCACGCTCAACTTCTTCATCAACGTGGAAAGAGCTGTCATCAGAGCTTGAAGACATCGTGCCTAATAAGGAGTTCATGGATTAGATGAGAAAGAACCAAGAATTGAAGAAGATGTGAGGATTCAAATGTCAGATACCAGACATGTCTGGTTTCAGAGTGCAAACTTGACCGGTGCACCAGACTTGTCCGTATCTGGGAGCCGAACTAGTCCGGCCTGGCATAAGAACCCTAACAACATCTATGAATCACAACTTCTATCTAAGGATGCAAGGGTGCATGAAAGAGAAAGGAATACATCTCTGAAGCTAATGTACTGCCTTGGAATCAAGGGAAACAAGCTAGAACTAGAAGAGTTGAGAGTTTGATTTTAGGGAGAAATTTACCGAGATTTGAAGATTCGCATTGAAGGAGCACGAATCTGTCCGGATGAGTTCGGAGTGGAGTATTAACTTGTCGAGGGGAGGATTTCCCACCGAGAAAACTTGGATTTTGAGGGCTCAACTCGAAAATCACTTTTGGGGCTAGGGTTTGAGAGGTGAGGGCTCAACTCAAAGTGGAGGGAGGTTTGAAATTTGGGCCGGCCAGCTGCTTATATACGCGGCCGACCGGACTAGTCCGGTCAGAGGACAGACTAGTCCGGTGCACCTGGAAAACCTAGGAAAGAGGGACTGTCCGGACTAGTCCGGTGGCAAAAATAACTAGTCTGGTGTCATTGGAAAAACTAAGTATTTAGAGATAACTAATAGTGATCCAAGGACAAGTTTTGCAAATAATCTTGGTACTTAGACCAGAAGACAATCAACAATGAAAAGTGGTCATAAACTCCAAGATTTATTCATTAAAATTAGTTTTCTTAGAAGAAAAAGAGGTGAGGGGCAGTTTTAGCAATAAAATGTAACATTTGAAGTATCAACCAGATGTGCAACGTTTCAAGCCACACTTCGACAGTCAAAAATATTAAGTTCGTTTCTAGGCTCACAAAACCTTTTCTGATCCAATGGTTTGGTAAAAATATCAGCAAGTTGTTTTTCAGTCCTAACATGTGAAATAGCAATGTCACCTTTTAATGAATGATCTCTAAGAAAATGATGACGGATATCTATGTGCTTAGTTCTTGAGTGCTCTACAGGGTTGTGTGCAATTTTTATAGCACTTTCATTGTCACATAGAAGAGGGATATGGTTGTGATTGTAGCCGTAGTCCCTAAGGGTTTGTCTCATCCAAAGTAGTTGTGTGCAACAACTACCGACTGCAACATATTCTGCTTCTGCTGTGGAAAGAGCAATGGAGTTTTGCTTTTTAGATGACCAAGAAACTAGGGACCTACCAAGAAATTGACATGTCCCTGACGTGCTCTTTCTATCGACTTTGCATCCTATATAGTCGGCGTCGGAATACCCTATCAAGTTAAATTTGGATCCTTTGGGATACCAAAGGCCCAAGTTGGGTGTGTGCACATGGTACCTTAGGATTCTTTTTAACGGAATTAAGTGACACTCTTTAGGTGCAGCTTGAAACGTTGCACACAAGCAAACACTAAGCATAATATCTGGCCTAGATGCACATAAATAAAGTAAGGAGCCGATCATGGACTGATATACCTTTTGGTCCACATTTGGACTGTCTTCATTGAGGTTGAGATGTCTGTTAGTGGCCATGGGTCTCTTGATGGGCTTGGCTTTGTCCATATTGAATTTCTTGAGAATGTCCTGTGTATATTTGATTTGGCTTATAAATGTACCTTCTCTTAATTGCTTCACTTGGAATCCCAAGAAGAACTTCAATTCGCCCATCATTGACATCTCGAACCTATCTGTCATAATTTTGCTAAATTCTTCACAGAAAGATTTGTTAGTGGATCCAAAGATAATGTCATCAACATAAATTTGACATACGAATAGGGATCATCACAATGTTTAGTGAAAAGTGTATAGTCAACTTTACCAATTTTGAATCCATTTCGAATTAGAAAATCTCTAAGACACTCATACCAAGCTCGAGGAGCTTGTTTGAGGGCATAGAGAGCCTTACGCGGTTTGTAGACATGGTTGGGATACTTTTGATCTTCGAATCTTGGTGGCTGCTCCACATAAACTTCCTCCTTGATTGGACCGTTTAAGAAAGCGCTTTTGACGTCCATTTGATACAGCTTAAAATTATGGTGAGTAGCATATGCCAATAAAATACGAATGGACCCAAGTCTAGCTACAGGAGCAAAAGTTTCATCGAAGTCCAAACCTTCAACCTGAGAATAACCTTTGGCCAGCAATCTTGCTTTATTTCTTGTTACTACTCCATGTTCATCTTGCTTGTTCCGAAAGACCCATTTGGTTCCAACTATGTTCGCCTTTGGTCTCTCCACCAGCTCCCACACATCATTTCCTTTTGAAGTTGTTTAGCTCCTCTTGCATTGCAATCACCCAGTATGGATCCCTTAAGGCTTCTTCTACCCTGTATGGTTCCAGAAAAGACACAAAAGAATAGTATTGAGAGAAATTTGCAACTCGAGATCTAGTAGTTACTCCCTTAGCAATATCTCCAATGATATTGTTGACAGGGTGGTCTCTTTGCACGCTCTGGTGTACTCTTGGGTGTGGAGCTTGTGTAGTTGCTTGTTCTTCATTATCTTCTTGTGCATTGTCTCCCCCTAGATCATTGCTTCCATGATTGTCCTGATCTTCTTGATCTTCCTCCTCTTGATCTTGTGCAAGAGCTCCCCCTTGATCATTGCCTCCGTGTTGAGGTTCATCTTGTGCATTTGAGTCGAATGTTTGCTCTTGTGGTAAGATATCACCAAGTCCCATTTTCTTCAGTGCTTCTTATGGAGCTTCCTCTTTATCTAGCACACACTTATCAACTTGCTCCACCTGTGACCCATTAGATTCATCGAACACTACGTCACATGCTACTTCAACAAGGCCGGACACCTTGTTGAAGACACGATAGGTGTAGGCATTCGATTCATAACCGAGCAAGAATCCTTCATCGGACTTTGAAGCGAACTTCGAGGCCCTCTGTTTCTTGTTCAGAATAAAACATTTGCAACCAAAAACATTAAAATAAGAAACATTAGGCTTTTTACCGGTAAGGAGCTCATACGGAGTTTTCTTCAGTAGTCGATGGAGGTACAGTCGATTCGTGGTGTGACAAGAGGTGTTCACTGCTTCTGCCCAAAATCGATCTGACGTCTTGTATTCATACAACATTTTTCTGGCCATTTTGATCAATGTTTTGTTCTTTCTTTCGGCCACTCCATTTTGTTGAGGGGAGTAGGGTGCCGAGAAATCATGCTTTATCCCTTCTTCATCGAGAAACTCTTCAACTTGGAGGTTCTTGAATTTTGTCCCGTTATCACTTTTGATGTTCTTTATGGTTGATGAGAGTTCGTTCTGAGCTCTTTTCAAGAAGTTCTTGAGGATCCCCTGAGTTTTTGATTTATTATACAAGAAAAATACCCAGGTAAATCTTGAAAAATCATCAACAATTACTAAACCGTATTTGTTACCGTCAATGCTGATGTACGAAATTGGACCAAAGAGATCCATGTGGAGGAGTTCAAGCGGTCTTGCGGTAGTCATCACATTCTTGGCGGGGTGTGGTGCTCCGACTTGTTTTCCTACTTGACAAGCGCTGCGCGGCCTGTCTTTTTTCAAAAACCACATCCTTAAGACTACGGATGTTACCACCTTCAGAAGTTTCTGTAGATTTCTCATCCCAACATGGGCTAGCCGTCTATGCCACAACCATCCCATGTTGGTCTTAGCAACCATGCAAGTGTTGAGTTTGGCTTTATCTTTGTTGAAGTCAACAAGATAGAGCTTTCCCTTCAATATTCCCTTGAATGCAATCGAGCCATCGCTTCTTCTAAAAACGGTCACACCCTCATTAGTGAATAAATAGTTGTAACCTTTGTCGCATAGTTGGGATATTGACAAAAGGTTATAATCTAGAGAATCTACATGTAAAACATTGGATAATGTGTGTTGAGCGGATATTTCAATGTTACCGCTACCAAGGACCTTTCCTTGGCTATTGTCTCCGAAGTATATTCCTTCACTAGGATCCTTGTTATATTCATACTCCACAAACATACCTCTCTCTCCGGTCATGTGATTTGTGCATTCGCTATCTAGCACCCATTTAGACCCACTGGAGGAATAAGCCTGCAAAAAAGAATTATTCCTTGGTTTTAGGTACCCAAGCTTGCTTGGATCCTCTCAGGTTAGTCACACGAGTCTTGGGCACCCACACAAAAGTTTTTAAGTTCTTGTGGCGTGGCTCTGTATATTTAGCAATAACTTTTCCATGTTTGGCTTTCATAAGAACATAGGAAGCATCAAATGTACAAAACAATATTTGTAAATCAGATTCATGGGATTTTTCCTTAACAAAGACAATTTCATTCTTAGCATGTTTGGTAGTAGACATGTGTTTGTTCCTGTCAAAACCAAGGCCATCTTTGACATTAGGAGGTCTAGTGACCATATATGCACTGCGTGCATATTTGATCATCTCCTTATCAAAGATGCTGCTTGGAGGGGCATGCATATCATGAGAAGTTGAAGTATTGGAAATAACATTCTTCTTACTATAGCAAGTGCAAGTTCCGATTGTTGTCAAACTCATATCTTTGGAGGAAGAGCTCTTGGAGGAAGAGGAGTCACTTTGCTTGAGCGACTCAACTTGCACCTCAAGGATCTTGTTAACTTTTTACAAGTTAGCATGTTCTTCCTTGATTGCAATATGCGAGTCTTCTAGCTTTGAGTAAGTTTCCTTACTCAAGGCTAGCTCAACCTCAAGCGACTCGTTCTTATCTCTTGCAAGCTCAAGAAGCTTTTCAACTTCTTGATATCTCTTCCTTTCACGGATGGGCATATCTTCTTGTCGGTGAAGAAGTTCCTCTTTTTCAAAGATTTCGTTCGACAACATTTCCATTTTCTTTAGAGCAATTTTACTTAGTCCGCTAAACATTTCTTCATTATCACTAGAGCTATAAAAGTCATCAATAGAGGAATTTATCGTAGGAGGAGTGAGTCGTACCTTTTTCTTGCCTTCCTTAGCCATAAGGCAAGTGTGGTTGTTCATATCCCATCCTTCCATGTTTGGGAAGGGTGTGGCCTTCATAGAAGGTTTCTTGATTGCGGTAGTGGCCATCTCTTCTTCTTCATCGGAGGAGGACTCGTCATTTGAGTCCCACTCCTTGCCAATGTGAGCTTGATGGGCTTGTCTTCTCTTTCTAAAATTCTTCTTTTCTTGAGGTCTTGTTTCCTTCTTCCTTTTGTTTTCTTCATAAGGGCAGTCCATCATGAAGTGACCATACTCTCCGCAGTTGTAGCAAGTGCGTCGAGCCTTGGATTTTCCTTTATCCTTGCTTTTGCCTTCATTTGAGTTATTGCCGTGTCTTCTTTTCATCATTCGCTTGAACTTCTTGATAAAGAGTACCATTTCTTCATCATCAAGATCGGTACTCTCGTCGCTTGTATGCCCATCGTCTTGATCTTCACGAGTTTCTTTGAGTTTGGGTCGGCATGTTGCTTTGAGAGCAACCTCTTTCTTTTTGGAGGAAGTGACTTCGGCCAAGTCTTTGACGTATTGTGCCTCTTTCTCCATCATTTCAAGATTTATGATCTTCCCCAACAACTCATCGGGAGTCATTTTGTGAAACCCGAGGCTTTCTCTAATTATTGAGCAAAGTGTGACATTTCTTGGCATGAAGGCTCTAATCATTCTCTTGACCACCTCGTGATTCGTCCATTTCTTACTTCCATAGGCACGAATTTTGTTGATGAGTGCCTTCATCCGGTTGTACATGTCTTGAGGTGATTCGCCTTCTTCAATAGCAAATCTCCCCAACCCTCCTTCAAGCATCTTGATTTTAGCTTCACGAACCGACCTATTTCCTTCGTGAGCTGTCTTGAGTGTATCCCATATTTCCTTTGCACTTTCTAAGCCATCGATCTTGGTGAATTCCTCTCTACTTAGAGATGATGTGATCACGGCGACGGCTTGTGCATTTCTGTGAATCTCTTGTTCTTGTTCTGGGGTGAGTTCTTCATCCGTGTCCGGGATATCTATGCCAGTGCAAACAATGTGCCACCGACTAGGATTTAGGGATATTAGATGCATCTTCATGTTGTACTTCCACATGGTATAGTCGCTTTTGTCAAACTGTGGATGTTTTCCCATAGGAATGGAAAGATGGTGATTGTTTGAATTGAGAAGGTTGTAGTTGTATGGATGTCGGGAGTAGTAGTGATGACCACTCCCCGTCGTCTTCTCTTCTTCTTTTCCCTTTTGTCCTAGCAGTTTCTTTCTCAGGAGTGCCTTTAGTTGTCACACTTCTTCATCATCGTGTGGGCTCTCTTTCAGCACCTCAAAGGCTTTAGTTTCTTGTTCCTCCTCATTAATGTTCATCTTCGAGATATCGTTGTTCTTCTCAGAGGCCATTGATCTCTCCGAGATGTGAGTCTCGTTAGCGGAGAACCTTGCTCTGATACGAATTGAATGTGGCCTAGAGGGGGGGGGGTGAATAGGCCTTTTGAATTTCCTGCACACTTAAAAGAATCGTCAAAACTTGGTTGGCCGGACTAGTCCGGTCGTGTGGGCGGACTTGTCCGGTGTGCTAGAAATATGTATGTTGATCGGGTGTTATTTGGGAAACTAAATTTCTTTAGCAGCGGAAATGAGAACAACTGATATTTTTGTTTGAGATTAATGTAAGAATGCAAGTGAAAACTTATAATTGCGTTAGATTGATGTTTAGCACTCAAGTGATCTAATGAACAAAATGTAAAGGAAATAAGGCGCAAGACACACAAATTTTTCCTGAGGTTCGATCTCCCCACGAGATCTACGTCCTCATTGAGGAAGCTCACACAGAGCCGGGTCTCCAACCCTTTCCCTCTTCAAGTCACCACGAAGGCCGACTTGATTCCACTATCACGGGTAATCACCAAGTTTGTGGGGCAACCTCACACGTTGAGGGCTCCCATGAGAATTACAACGAAAGAAGTGATCAAATACACTCAAAAGTATTACAATGCAGAGTATGAGTGTAGAAAGATGAAACCCCAAGAGCTCGCAATGAAGGAACGTTGATCTCCCAATCCTGAATCCAAGTGTTCAATTGATTTCACTCTTTTTGCACTTTAGATGTATGGGGAGATGTCTTTTGGCCTCTTGGGACGAAGTGGCGGCACTAGGGTTTGTGTTTGCAGCAGTATATGTTGTGTATGTCTTTTGGAAGGCCGTGGATTCTCTATTTATAGGGTTTCCAAAAAGTAACCATTGAAAAACCCTAACACCGGACTAGTCTGGTGCAAGTCTGGACTTGTCCGGTCTCACTGCACTTTGAAGTCCAGAAAGTCTGCCGGACTAGTCCAGTCCAAGCTCGGACTAGTCCGGTGCTGTGTGAAGATGGACTCCAGAAAGTTCAACGGACTAGTCTGCGGACTAGTCCGATCTCCACAGAAGGGAGACTCCAGAAAGATCAACGGACTAGTCTGGTGAACACACGAACTAGTCCGGTCTCTCGATATGAGAGACTACAGAAAGTTCAACGGACTAGTCTGGTGGACACACGGACTAGTCCGGTCTCCCAATTTGAGAGATTCCAGAGAGTTAAACGGACTAGTCCGGTCCATGATCGGACTAGTCCAGTACATTGTGAATTTAAAGTTCATTTTAAGCCCTTACCCCAGCGCAAAGTTGTGAGCTCTTGAAGTCTGTCTTTCATACACTCCCTATACATTCAAAATCTAATTTTGATCTTCCAAGCTCCATCAAAGTATCCCTCTTTGGACTCCACTCCATTTTTCACCTTTTTGTGTGCACCAAGCTGTTTCACTTATCTGTACTGTAGTCATCTCAATAGTTTCATTAGGATCTCATATGTTTGTCATCAATTAGCCAAAACCCACAAGGGATATCCTAGATGCACTTACAACTTTACTGGATATTGTCTAGAGAGAAATCAAAGGAGCAGCCAGTCATCATTTCAAATTTCAAGTCAGTTTCCCAATCAGCAGCAAAAGAAATCAAAGCTTGGCAGTGTCCACTATACTACCATTGAGGGTGTACCAGAAGGAGAACTGTGTTAACGGGGATGTTCACTCTCAACCATATACCTACATTGATTCTCTTTGATTCCGGTGCTACACATAATTTCATAAGTCAATCCTTTGTGTTCAAGCACCAGCTTCCAACCACTACCACAAAACATCGCTATCTTATATCTTCACCCGGAGGTAATATTACCGCAAGTGGTGTTATCTCCCGAGCACCATTATGTCTGGGTGGTAGAATATATCCCACTACTCTTATCATTCTTGAAGGTCAAAAGATTGATGTAATCTTGGGAATTTCGTGGTTAAGCAACCATGAAGCTTTTCTAAACACCATTCCTCCCACCGTTGAGCTCAACTCTTCAACTCACGGCCACCACACCTTAATTATTGAGAACACGGTTCAAGAAAGTGCAGCGGTGTATCATTCTGAAACAAGTATGTTGGAAGACATTCCAGTGGTCTGTGATTTCCCGGATGTATTCCCTGATGATCTGTCGGGTATGCCGCCCGACCGAGATGTGGAATTCAAGATTGAATTAATACCTGGAACTACACCTATCTCTCGATGACCATATAAAATGGCACCTAAGGAGTTAGCTGAATTAAAAGAGCAGCTGAATGACTTATTGAGTGAAGGTTTCATTCGTCCGAGCTCATCACCATGGGGATGCTCGGCTCTCTTTGTCAAGAAGAAGGACAAGACATCGAGGCAATGTGTGGATTATCATCCGCTTAATGCCGTGACTATCAAGAACAAGTATCCACTACCACATATTGATGTGCTCTTCGATCAATTAGTGGGTGCTAGGGTATTCTCCAAAATGGATCTTCGGTCTGGTTATCATCAGATTAAGATACGACCAGAAGATATACCGAAGACGGCATTCTCAACTAGATATGGACTTTATGAGTATTTGGTTATGTCTTTTGGTCTCACAAATGCCCCAGCGCATTTCATGTATTTGATGAATTTAGTATTCATGCCAGAGTTAGACAAGTTCATCGTGGTGTTCATCGACGATATTTTGGTCTACTCCAAGTCAGAAGAGGAACATACTGAACATATCAAGATCATGCTTCAACAACTGCGTGATCACAAGCTATATGCCAAATTCAGTAAATGTGAATTCTGGATTAATCAAGTTCCATTCCTTGGTCATATTATTTCAGCGGAAGGCATAGCTGTGGATCCGAGTAAAGTGGTACAAGTGCTGAAATGGCAATCTCCCACCTCCGTACATGAAGTCCGTAGTTTCTTGGGTTTAGCAGGCTATTATCGGTGATTTGTTCCAAGTTTCTCTAAAATTGCAAAGCCTATGATGGACTTATTAAAGAAGGGCAGCAAGTATGTATGGAGTGAATCATGTGAGGAGGCCTTCAAAACTCTAGTGAAGCATCTCACTACAACCCCGATCTTGGCTCAACCCGATACGACGAAATCATTTGATGTTTATTGTGATGCATCCGGCATCGGATTGTGCTGCGTACTTATGCAAGATGGAAGTGTAATTGCATATGGATCAAGACAACTCCGAAATCATAAAAACAATTATCTGGCACATGATTTAGAACTGGCAGCAGTAGTTCTAGCACTGAAGATGTGGAGACACTACTTAATGGGAAATCTAGTGCACCTCTACACAGATCATAAAAGTTTGAAGTACATCTTCACACAAAAGGAATTAAATATGAGACAACGAAGATGGTTAGAGTTAATCAGAGATTATGAACTTGAGATTCACTATCATCCCGGCAATGCCAATGTGGTTGCCGATGCACTTAGTCAAAAGTCTCACGTTCATAAATTGACCATCGGTCCTATGGAAGAAGATGAACCAACTCTACGTGTGATTGCTTGTGGAGCTTTGTATAACCTTGCTCTCAGACCTACAATCAGAGAGGAGATTGTAGAGGCTCAAAAGAAACATAAGGGAATGTCTCATATTAAGAGTAAACTTAAAAGTGGAGAAATAAAATGTTTCCGGGAAGACGAACAAGGAACTTTATGGTTCAAGAATTGAATAGTGGTACCCCGAGACATGGACCTACGGAAAAAGATTTTGGATGAGGCTCACTTGTCCAAATGTTCCATCCACCCAGGAAGCAATAAAATGTACCAAGATCTCCATACTAAATTTTGGTGGACACGTATGAAGAGAGAAATAGCAAAGTATGTGTCCGAGTGTGATACATGTCGGAGAGTGAAAGCTGACCACATGAGAAAAAGCAGACTGCTTCAACCACTAAAAATACCGGCATGGAAATTAGAGGATCCGAGTATGGATTTCATTGTCGGATTTCCTCTCACCATTCACAAGCACGATTCCATTTGGGTGATCGTTGACCGATTAACTAAGTCAACACACATTATTCCAGTGCATACCGCTTATAATGCGAAGAAATATGTGGACTTATACAAATCAAGAATTATGTGATTACATGGAGTTCCCCGCACCATTGTATCGGATAGAGGATCACTATTTGTTGCTCGTTTTTTGGGAGCAGCTACATGCATCATTAGAGACGGAGTTAATTCATAGTTCCGCATATCACCCTCAAACCGACGGACAAACTGAGTGGGTAAATCAGATACTTGAGGATATGTTAAGATCATGTGCCATACACAACAGTAAAAATTGGGATGATCAATTACCGTTGGCGGAATTCTCGTACAACAACGGATATCAATCTAGTATCAAAATGGCACCCTATGAAGCTCTCTACCGCAGAAAGGGCCACACACCACTAAACTGGTGCGAATCTGGTGAACGAGTGGTATATGGAATTGATTTAGTAAATGAAGCTGAAGAGCAAGTAAAAGTTATTAAAGCTAATCTCTAAGCCGCTCAGTCTCGACAAAAGAGTTATGCAATAAAAGGCATCGTCCTTTAAGCTTCAGCATCGAAGACCACATGTATCTCCGTGTCTCTCCGATGAAAGGAATTCATCGGTTTGCCGTAAAAGGAAAGTTGGCTCCGCGACTTATTGGTCCATTTGCAATCACTTAAAGATGTGGTCCTGTTGCGTACAGAGTGGAGTTACCAATGACTCTAGCTGGTGTTCATGACATTTTCCACATATCCCAATTATGGAAATGTCTCAAAGCATCTACCGACATCCGTATTGAAGAATTGGAAGAATTGAAACCGGTTCTCACCTACATCGAGCATCCAATCCGAATTATAAATGAAAAGTCTCGTGTCACAAGGAATCAAACGATGTGGTTTTATAAAGTTCTATGGAGTAACCACACCATCAAGGAAGCAACATGGGAGAGTGAAGATTATCTCCGCACAAAGTATCCGGACATGTTATCGTCATATCTCCGGTAATCTTTTACCCCCGTCTCTTTTATTTGTAATCTCGGGACGAGATTCTTTTAAGGGGGGAGTAATGTAAAAGCCCTAAATTACAATGGCAAAGTTCAGATGGGAGATATTGAAATTTGGATGGGAAAATGAAATTTAACTAGAATCTTAAAAATTCAAACCAATTCAAACCTCAATTAAGAGAATTCAAAAATTCAAATTTAACTCATGTTCAAACTTTGCCAAGATAAAAATCTGAGTTCACCATTTAATTGCAAATATTCCAAATAGCACCCCTACAAATTTTCATAATATAATGAGCACTAATTGTATTTAATTCAATAATTAGATTGAATTCTAGTCAAATTCAAATTGGAATTTGAATTTCACATGAAACATATCCAAACTTGAAATCCAGTTTCAGAATCATATCCTAGATATTTGTTTGAGCCTATCTACAAAGTTTCATGAATTTTGGACACAAGTTGGTGGGATATTTGTTTTTACAGAGAAGGTTTGAGTGGAGGGGGCTGTGGGACCCACTTGTCATATAGAGATGGAGCTAAGCTGAACGTGTTTCACTTCTCTGCTTCTCCCATGGAGACACCACTCCATTTGCATGTGCCACCGCTTCTCAACAGCCTGTCCACAGCTGCCCTTGCCTTTATAAACCGAGTTGGGTGCCATTTCTTCATGCTTCTACCTCTGGTACGCATTTCTTCCCTGTTCTTCGTCCGCCCGCCCGGACAGCACCACCTCGTTGACGTTCAAGCTTGCTGGCCAAAAGAAGTAGTGTTGTGCCGTTCTCTAAGGAGAGAAAAGTAACCCAACTCGTTGCTCTATCATCTCCACCATTTGGTCTATCATTTTGCTCAGTGTGTTGCATGTATTTTGAAGTTCCGCGGACCGCCGGTGAACTCCCCTGTTCTGCCGCCTCTGCTCCCTCGACGCCCCGGCGATACAAGCATCTTCGCACTTCGATCCTTTAAGGCAAAATGTTCGCAATCACGCCTAGTTCATGCTTGCAAAGTTTCAGCTTTTGTCATAGCTTTTAGCTCGGGTTTTCTTCAAAGAACCAACGCTTAGTTATTTTGCCCGCCTTGGTTCTTCATCCAAATTCGGTTTACACGTGCAGTAATTATTCGAATTGCTTATCATGTAGCTTCTAAACATTCTCGCGCACACCCTAGCCAAAAACGCCCTAAAGTTATCGACCACGCGCATAGGAATCGAAGTTCTTACGGCCGCCGGTTGAAAAGCCGTGGGTCGCCGTCGAACTTGCATATGCAGCCATTTCCACCTCGATAGGAGTTCATTTTGGTCATCCTTGTGATACCAGGATGCTCTCCGATCAATTTCCGAGTGGTTTTAGCCCTTGCTGAAGTGAATTCGTGTTGGCCGAAACCTTACACGCCGCCGCCGCCGTCGCGCGAGCTTTTCCGGCCATCTATCACCGTCGGCTGGATCACAATCGAGTTCCTCGTCTGATTTTGAGTGGGGGCGGTGGGAGTGAGGTGCCACCATGCCCTGGAGAGATCTGCGATGAGGGGCCGCCGTCGGGCGCTGCCCGAGCGCCACCGGCGCGAGGTTGAGGACAACTCGGGGTGGGCCCCAGTCGTCAGTGTAACCAACGCGCACCCGGATCTGGTGCGGACAAGGATCAAGTGTGGCTGCAGGACTACATTGTGAACCACGGTGTTTCTTTAATTCCAATGGCCAATTTTAAATAGTGGGACCCACTGCCAACGGTCCAGTCAATTTTTCAATAGAGAAATAATTGCAGAAACTACCCAACCTTTGGAAATTCACCATGGCTAGTAGAAATGTCCAAAAAATTCCCAAATAAATTTTGTTAGACCCAGCATGAAGGTTACATTCCAGTGTTTCACATGGAGTTGTATTGAAGTCCATATAAATTTCTCCATAATTCAAATAAGCAAAATTCTTATTGAATTAATTCCTATAGTTCTGCTCTTTGGAAAAATACCAAAATTTTCCAAAGCGTTCATTTGAATATGCTTAAAATCCAGTAAATATTTCAGGATCATTAGACTTCATTTACATGGTCTTATCATCCGTGTATTCTCTATGTACATAAAAATAGACAAATTCATTTAGAATTTGTACAGAAACTTGTGCAAAGTTCTAAATTGAATATGTCTCAGTATAAAGCTTCAAAATTTGTCAAACGAACTTTATTGGTTTGATATTTATCCACACCAACCAGAACCACAACCCAATCTTCATGAAAATCCCTAGATTTTCATGTAGAGCCCTTCAAAGCAAAATCATGTTTGATTTTTATCTGATGATTCACTTCATAGAAAAACCTGAAATTTTTCCAAACTGTTCTTTACTAAGTTTCAGAAGTCGCTTCATTGGACTTTATTAACCTAGTTCAATCTGAAGATTTTCTTAACTGGTCACATAACGCCCAAAAACAACAGAAACAATTCAGTAAAATATCCCCACTTGTAAATTCCATATATCACAATATAATGCTTATAAAATTATGAGACGAATTTTCATAGAACCAGTGAGACCCCCTATGGATGATACAACCACTGGTAGCCATGATACACCTCCAAAATTAAACCAAAATTCAGGTAAGGCTAAACACTTAAGAAATTTTGTAGACCACTATATTCAATTGTTGTACCTGAAACTTACCTGGTTATTCCTACATGACCATGTGAACTCCCTGTATTTTTCTCAGGCTCAGGAAATCTGTTGAATCTATATAAATTGAGATCACATTCCTATGTACAAAACAATATCTATTTCACCTCATATGTCCATTGCCTAAATTCATCTTGTTTCCTTTCTGTTGCTGTCCAGTCTAGCAACAGAACTTCAAGTCCTAACTTATATAATCCTTCTTGAGTTATAATTAACTTCAATTGTTATATCAATAAATTGCAACCTCTTAATTGCATATCATTTCGATAGTGTTCGCGACGAAGGTGGCCGACGAGAAGCACAACCTGGAAGAGTGGAATTCTCTATTGGATCTGCTGTGGCGTGAATTCTCATCAAAGAATACTAACTGATCATCGCTGACTTTTATTGCAACCGAAAGGCAAGCCCCGGTTTGCATTTAAGTGCCTTTTTAAAGTTTTGCTTCATACACACTGTACTGAATAGACTTGGTATGTGCATTAGGACTATGTTGATTGAATACTCCACATGCATGACCAAATAATCCTTGGAGTGGATGGGTAGTATAGGACTCCCTCGAGTTATATTGCTATGCTTAATGTTTAGTTAGAAGATCGGTAGAAGTCGAGTATGTTGGAAACTACTCACGAGATTGGTCACATTTCATCAACCACAAGTCAAGTAGTTGAATTCTACTTGCGAGAGAAGTCGAGTGAGGGGAACCTACTCGCGAGTTGTTACTATAACATTCACTCTTTAATATGAGACGTGGACCGAGATTTGTGTAGATTGGTTTGCCCCCATTATGCCTGAGTCGTTAATGGCGAGCCAGGTGTTGGGGAGATGAATTGGTAGCCCCGTCTGTGTCGGTTAAGGCCCGTCTCATGCTTGGCCCTGTTGGACAAGTTTGAACTGTACTGGGTGCATACTGGTTATATGGAACCCAGGAAACTGATGTACCTTGAGGATCCTATGTTGGAACCTTTTCAATCGGCTTATGCTGACGGCTGTTAGTACAGTGGGAGGTAACTTACTCAAGAACATCTCAAATCGGAGATGCACCTTGAGGTAAGCTCATTGTTCGGGTCGATAGAACTGTTTCGATGTAGTTGAGTCTGGGGAAAGGTGGCTGTGTGCGACATCAGTGGAGTGTGTCGATGCAACTCCGAGTATGGGCATACGTGTCATGCAGATCGGGTGTTTTTGATTCGAATCACCATCGCTCGCGGTTATGGATTGAGCATACTTGGACACTGAGTCTTGACGTAGTAAGAAAGTGAAATGGAAAGATTATGAATATGCTGCTATGAATAATTCTTTGTATTGAAATCTTGGCTGCTATAGAGATAGCATAATCAAAATTTACAATTTCCAAACATTTAACTTGGATAAGGCTTATGAAACCTCGAGCAAGTATCATCGTGGATGAAGCGTTTCTTTGTGGAATTCACAATGATGCTATGCCCATGGATCGCGTATGCTACTTTAAAACTGACCACTAAGGATTTACTTTTGGCGGGTGCATTCCTGCAAATTAAGCTTTCGAGTCTTTAAAGTTTCCACCATATAGAGTTTCATGTTTAGGTGAGACGGTTAAGTCTTGCTGAGCCTTGTGCTCACGGTTGCTATATTGTGGTTTTGGCAGGTATTATTAGCTTACGCTTATGTTGTAGTTGTCCGTGAGATCTCAAGCATGTCGAGATGTATCTCTCACGGAAACCTTGCGGCTGCTTTCTGTTTCGTGTTGCTAGTGAGAAGCGTCCGAGGGTATGGACCGCTTCTCTTCTACATAGCTAATTGAGAGTATGAGTATGTATTTTCTGTTGCGCTGTATATTATGTTGTAAAAGAGGATCATCTTGTGAAATAAAATATTTGTGTTGGTTATTTGTAAGGTTTTTCTTGTGTGTTGTTGGGTGCCGCATCGCACGGCACCACCCAATGCGATTCCTGGAATGTGTGAACCCCGGTCCCCACACTAGATCAACCTAAATTTGGACATTTGGGGTTTAATTCACGTAAATAAAAGGAATCAGAAGGTATACCAGATGTCTAAGACTCCAGAGAATCAAGGATTTTGGAGACAACACTTGGATCTTGAAGATCTAGGGTTGATGAAGAACTTGATGGTGTTGTTGACGAAGAACGCAAACTTGGTGGAGATCCTGATCATATTTCATTTCCTCCTCCTGTTCTTCTTGTTCTAGATCTCCTTCTCCCTCCTTGGTGGCGGCTATTCACGAGCTAGGGTTTGGGTGAGGTGGAAAAGTGGCAAATAGATGTCAAGCCTAGGGGTGGGGTTGTTTATATAGAGGTGGAGGGTTAGGGTTAGATGGATTTCGAGTTTGAGATGAGTAGGGGCCGGTTTAGAGTCCCTCATGGGCTCTAAAAGAGTTAGGGACGAGGTCCCTAGGCCCACTTAACGTAAAATCCAAGAAACAAGTCGTGAAACAAGAGATCAACTCGGAGTCACAATTTATCAAACAAGTCAGAAAAGGGCCGGACTAGTCTGAAGTTAGACAGAGAGAAATTGGACAAGTCCGGACTGGACATCGACTAGTCCGAACTTATCCAGAGGGGAAAAATAGAGAAGTCTAAAAAAAAATAGGACAAGTCCGACTTTAGTCAGAGGGAAAACGGAAAAGTCCGCTGGAATCCCGGACTAGTCCGGACAAGTCTAGGGACCTAGCAAAATTTTTAAGGAATTGGAACACCGAACTAGTCTGTACTAGACCAGACAATTCCGAACGTGTCCAGAGGGAAAAGCAGACTAGTCCACAGAAAAACAGACAAGTCCGAGCGAGGTCAGAGAGAAATCGGACTAGTCCACACCAAAATTGGACTACTCCGCACTTCATAGAATTCTTAAGTGCAGTTTTGTTTCTAAATCATTTTAAACTTGTTCGTTTTTATGTGGAGTAATATTAGACATGTATTAGAATGTATGCAATGCATGATGGATGAAAATGAGGGTGTTACAAACCTACCCCCCTTAAAATGAATCTCGCCCTCGAGATTCGACGTGGAAGAGAAAAGATAGGAAATTCCTTCTTGATATCATCCTCCAACTGCCATGTTTCCTCTGATTCTGTGTGATGCTTCCATTGAACTTTACACCATCTAATAGTCTTGTTCCTTGTGACCCTCTCCTTGGTTTCCAAGATTTTGATTGGTTGCTCGACATAAGTCAAATCTTTCTCTAGTTCCAATTCTTTCAAATTCTTCCAGTGGCACTTGTTCTTTTGGTACCCTTAAATACTTCTTGAGTTGGAAAACATGAAAGACATCATGGACATCTGAGAGATGAGCTGGCATCTCCAACTTATATGCTACTTCTCCTCTTTTGTCCAAAATCTTGAATGGTCCAATATAGCGAGGTGCTAGTTTGCCTCTTATGTTAAACCTCTTATGACCTCTCATCGGTGATACCTTGAGGTAAACGAAGTCTCCCACTTCAAAACCTAGTTCCCTTCTCCTATTATCCGCATAGCCTTTTTGTCTTGATTGAGCATCCCTCAAATTGTCGCGAACAATCTGGACTTGTTTTTCAGCTTCTTGCAACACATCCGGACCAAATACTTGAGTTTCTCCTGTCTCATTGTAGAATAAAGGTGTCCTACACTAGCTTCCATATAGTGCTTCATAAGGCGACATTTTCAAGCTTGCTTGGTAGCTATTGTTGTATGAGAATTCAGCATATGGCAAGCTCTTGTCCCAACTTTTCCCATGCTTTGAAGCACAAGCTCATAACATATCCTCTAAAATTTGGTTGGTCCTCTTGGTTTGTCCATCCATTTGAGAGTTATATACTGAACTAAAATTTATCCTTGTTCCCAATGCTTCATGCAATTTATGCCAAAATCTGGAGGTAAATGGTTCTATCCAAAACTATCTTCTTTTGAACTCCATGCAAACATACTACTCTTCCCGTATATAGTTTTGCCAATTTCTCTCCATTGTAGGTGGTCTTGACGGTAATAAAGTGAGCTGACTTAGTTAACCGATCCACAATTACCCAAATTGAGTAATAACCGGACTGTGTACGCAGTAATCCAACCATAAAGTCCATACCGATCTCTTCCCACTTTCATTTTGGAATCTTCAATGGTTGCAATAATCCAGCTGGCCTTTGATGTTCCACCTTGACTCGTTGGCACACATCACACAATGCTACATATTCAGCTATGTCCTTTTTCATGCTAGCCCACCAATAACATGTTTTCAAGTCCTTGTACATCTTCATACAACCGGGGTGAATGGAGTATGGCAAATCATGTGCCTCCTTTAGTATTGTCTCCCAAATATGCTTCACATTAGGCACGACAATCCAGTTTCCAAGCTATAGGGTACCATTTTCGTCCTCATCATATCTGAATCCCATCCCTTCTAGGGTTCATTCCCTGATCTCTTAGATTTCCTCATCCTTCGTTTGGCCCTCTCTAATTTCTTGCTCCAATGTAAGATTTAACTCCATCATCCCCATCTCATTCACAAATCCAATGTTCATCCGTTCAAACTCCTTGCATAACTCGGATGGCAATTCTCGAACTGCGAGTTAGTGACTTACTCCTTTCCGGCTCAAGGCATCGGCCACTACATTGGCTTTTCCCGGTGATAATTGATTCCCAAATCATAATCCTTGATGAGATCCAACCATCTTCGTTGCCTCAAATTCAGATCCTTTTGTGTGAATATATACTTACGGCTCTTATGATCTGTATAAATTTCACACCTATGACCAAGAATGTAATGTCTCCATATTTTCAATGCATGTACCACGCTGCAAGTTCAAAATCACGCGTTGGGTAATTTTGCTCATGTTTCTTCAATTGCCTCGATGCATAGGCGACCATTTGACCTTCTTGCATCAATACACATCCAAGTCCTAGTCTCGATGTATCAAAATATATATCATAACTCTTGCTTACGTGCGGCAATACGAAAACTGGAGCTGTTGTTAACCTCTTCTTCAACTCCTCAAATCTCTCTTGACAAGCTTGTGTCCATTGTAGAGCCTTCCCCTTCATTAACAATTAACATCATGGGCTTGGGTATCTTGGAAAAGTTCTTGATGAACCTACGGTAATATCCAGCCAATCCAAAAAAACTCCGGATCTCCTTTACATTCTGCGGCGTCTCCCACTTTAGCACATCCCTCACTTTTTCGGGGTCGACTGATACTCCTCCTACCGAGATGATATGACCCAAGAACGACACCTCCCTTAACCAAAAATGGCACTTGTTGTAATTGGAATACAATTGATGCTCTCTCAACTTCTGCAACATCGACCTCAAGTGTTCCTCATGTTCCTTGTCATCCTTCGAGTAGATCATAATGTCGTCAATGAACACCACAACAAACTTGTCCAAGTACTCCATGAAGACCTTATTCATGAGGTACATAAAGTAGCCAGGTGTGTTGGTCAATCCAAAGGACATAACTGTGTACTCATATGATCCATACTGTGTCCTGAAAGCTGTCATGGGTATGTCCGACAGTCTAATCTTCATTTGAAAGTATCCCAACCTCAAACCAATCTTGGAGAAAACACAAGCACCCTTCATCTGATCGAACAAATCTTCTATCCCTGGCAAGGTGTACTTGTTCTTAATGGTCACCTCATTGAGACAGTAATCCACGCACATCCTTTGTAACCCATGCTTCTTGTCCACGAATAGAACGGGCGCTCCCCAAGGTGAAGAACTAGGGCGAATAAAACCCTTCTCTTGTTGCTCTTGAATCTACTTCTTGAGCTCCGCTAATTCCTTAGGAGGCATCCTATACGGCCTCTTAGATATAGGTGCCGTTCCAGGTATTAAATCAATAACAAACTCAATGTCTCGATCATGTGGCATACTTGGCAACTCCTCTGGGAACACGTCCAAAAATTCACACACCACCGGAATCTCCTCAATTGCAGAACCGTCCATATGATTTAGCTCTAATTGCTTTGGTGTGTGTTGAGATGCTTCAAATTATATGGTGATCCCTTCCTCATTGGTCAACTTCACCCTCTTTGTGGCACATTCAATGACTCCATCGTGCTTCCTCAGCCAGTCCATACCAAGTATAATGTCCAATCCTTGAGAATCCAAAACAATGAGGTTGGCGAAGAAGTCTACCCCACTCATTCTAAGGCTTACTTTTGGACATGCTATATTTGTCCTCATCTCTCCTCTGGGAGACTTAACCAATAGAGTAAACTTCATATGAGAGATAGGCAAACTATACTTGGCAACATATTTCGATGTAATGAATGAATGCGATGCTCCAGAATCAAATAACATAGTCGTTGGGTTGGAGTTTGAGAGAAACATACCAATCACCACGTCATCTGCTTGTTATGCATCCTCTGTAGAGACATGGTTCACATTGCCACGAGCAAAGTTCTGTTGTCCACGGTTCCCTTGCGGCTATCCTCCATTGGGTCTTGGATTCTGTCTTTGAGCATAGCTTCCTTGACCAAGGCCTGACTTAGGACATTGATGTGCAAAGTGTCTAGCTTCTCCACAAGTATAGCACTTCTTTACTGCACCAAAATTATTGTGACGAGCTTGGTTCTGAACATTTGCACCAGGAAAGTTGGCACGAGGTGCAAAAGGCATCGAAGGTCTAGGTCCTTGCATAACAGGGCACTGCTGCACAAACTGAGTTGGGCGCGGTGCAAATCTAGGGCGTTGAGCAGGCGCAGAACAGCTGAAATAAGGTGCATTTGGTGGCGCAAAATGAGGGCGCACATTACTTCCTTGTTGCTATCCTTGATATGGAGCCTTCCTCTTGTTGTCTTGCTCCATCTCACAGACCTTGTTCTCTATAGCAATTGCTTTGTCCACAAGCTTCTTGAAGTTGTCATAGTCAAAGTTGAGCAATTGCACTTGGATCTCATTGTTCAAGCCTCTCATGAACAAATATTGCTTCCGGCTATCCCGGCTCACATCCTCAGGCGCATATCTTGAAAGTTAAGTGAATTTATTGAGGTATTCACCCACACTCGATCTTCCTTGCCTCAAGATCTCAAATTCTTGCCTCTTCAAAATCATAACTGCTTCCGGCACATAATGAGAACGGAAGCTCTCCTTGAATTCGGCCAAAGTGATCCTCTTTGGGTTCTCATGAGCATTGCATAAGGAATCCCACCAATCGGCAGATACTCCAACAAGTTGATGAGAAGCAACTAGAACCTTCTCTTGGGCGCTGCATTGGACAATAGCTAGCTTCTTCTTCATGGACTTGAGCCAATCATCAGCATCCATAGGGTCAGCGGCTTGAGCAAAGGTTGGTGGCCTAGTCCTCATGAACTCTCCCAACCGGTTATGAGGCAGTGGGGGTGGCGGTCGAGGCATGTGGGGCTGATTGTTGATGTTGCCAGCCTGCAGCTGTCCCATCGTTTGTATCATGGTCTGCATGAGCTGGTTCTGCATAGCCAAAAGCTGCTCAATATTGATAGCTCCATGAGCAGGTCCATGTCCATTGTTGTTCTGAGGTGCTCCATTGTTCTCCTCCTAACATTACCATCACTCTGGTTGTGAGTCCTCACCATCTGAAAAGCAAGAGATAAAAATTTAGAAGGCATCGCCAACTATATGCATATAGGGATATGAAACTATGCAACTACCTACACTGGCCCATGTGGACATGGCAATGCTAAAGCATCCCAAAATCCTCTATTAAGCACACAAGTAAACAATATATAGCAAACATCACACCAAACAAAAGCACATCGATTTCTGAGTGCTCCTATGTGCTCTAAAGTGTCCATTCTATCTAGCCTGCGTCCTATGGTCAACCTGTGGCTCTCATACCAATTTGTGACACTCGGTTCCGAAAATGAACCAAGTGAATGCATATGTGTGCCCAAGACATTCAACACACATACACGAGTGCAATCACAAAAGAGTAAACAAAAAATTACCACGGAACAAGATTAATTAAGTACTTTTATTACACAACCATATTATCCTCAAATACAAGCTCTAATGAATATTAATTACAAGTTTGAACTAATGCAGTGGAAATAAACTAATTAAGCGAACTAAGCAACTAAGCAGCATAAGCAATAGGGTATAGCGCAGCTCCAACACTCCACAAGCAAAGCTGATGGTAGACACAACCTAGAACTCTGCATTATCATCATTATACTCCCAATCCTCACCTGCAACTGATGGTTGGGGAATTGCAAGAGTGAGTACATGTCGTACTCAACAAGTGTGGAAGGTATGACATGTAGCTGATACAAATGATGAATGTAATAATGTCTAAGTACTGAAAAGTACATTAAAGCATTTAAAAAGCAATATATTGTATGTATTTGAAATAAGCCCATTATAAACGATGTTATCATCATAATACAAGTCCATATTCATGAATATCATCCATATTCTAGATTTCTCATTACCAATAACCATAATCAATATCAGAATTTAATTCATAACCAACCGTAACCATATTATTAACCATAACCATTACCAAACCATCCCAATACCATGTTTCCCCTAAACATGTGAGGTTCTAGGTTGCTCATAACCGGGAGCACGGCTATCATGATAGTTTTATTAGACTTTGTAGAGTTTGTACCACTTTACCCACATGTTTGTACCACTTTACCCACGTGTTTGTTATTTCATCACCTTGCAGTTACTAGAACCTCTATTATGTCGTCTCACACTTCCGTCGGTGTGTGACCAAGAGATCACAAAATATCTTTTACAAAGGGATTACTAGCCTATTTAGACCCCAATGAGGTTTCACCGGTGGCAATGCCTCCAACTAAGCACATCTTCAACCAAGGGCCCCCTCTTGAGCCATTTGGATCCCAGGGTAGTCCCACCATTCATCAACAAACCCAATCCGACTACCCCTTCCCCGAGCATCCTTAATCATCCAAATAGCACTGGCAAAGCCATAATTAATCAACTACGCCACACCCATACTTGGCCTCGTGGTGGCACTGTAAATCCTGGATGGTCACTCCACGAACCAGTCCTTAGATCTAAAGCAAGCGAACCACCATAACATCCAACCATTCACAAACCATGCTTGCTTAGATCACCCATTACCATAACATATTAACTGGTTCATATTAATCATAATCTCATAAATGCATAAATAAGTTGAGTGGTATAGTTGTCTTTGCATCCCAATTAATTAAGCAAAGCAAAAAGGTAAAAAGCCCATCCCGACTCTCTACCCCAAATTCCAGGTGACAAGGGTGGTTAAACAAATCTAGTAAACTTCCTATCATAGGATTCCCATCAAATTGACACAAGCATGCATTTTTGAAAACAAAACATTTATTTTAAAAATAGGATCAATATGCTTCAAGGACACTTCCCTTGCTCTTGGGATTGGTTTGGGTCAAAGGCTTCAAACTTTTGGTGCTGGAGATCCTCCGCGGCATTCTATAGCGCAAATCCGTCTAATCCGCACAACAAACATATAGGACAATAAACACAATCAATGAGTGCACAAATATTACTCAATATGACATGACTTGCATGATTAATGCAATTGTAAGGTGGAACTTGTTAATGAGTTGTTAATGATCATCACTAACTGGTTCTAGTAGCCTTTATTATGTTTAAACAGGTTTGGAGTTGATTCGATCTAACTTAGAATTAATTCAACATAATTTAACCAGGAAAATTGGACTAGTCCGCTAGGGACCGGACAAGTCCGCACTGCGCAAGAACAACAAGTTAGGGTTTTCTAGATCGACGTGAATTTGGAGATTTGGGGTTGAATTCACATAAATAAAAGGAAGTAGAATGTATAACAGATGTCTAAGACTCCAAAGAATCAAGGGTTTTGGAGACAACACATGGATCTTGAAGATCTAGTGTTGATGAAGAACTTGATGGTGAATTGTTGATGAAGAATGCAAACTTGGTGGAGATCTTGATCCTCTTTCGTTTACTCCTTCTCTCTCCTTTGTGGCGGCTATTCACGAGCTAGGGTTTGGGGGAGGTGGAAAAGTGGCAAATAGAGGTGGAGGGTTAGGGTTAGATGGATTTCGAGTTTGAGATGAGTAGGGGCCAGTTTAGAGTCCAACATGGGCTCTAAAAGAGTTAGACACGACGTCCCTAGGCCCACTTAACGTAAAACCCAAGAAACAAGTTGTGAAGAAAGAGATCAACTCGGAGTCGCGATTTATCGAACAAGGTTAAAAAGGGTCGGACTAGTCCGAAGTTAGACAGAGAGAAATTGGACAAGTCCAGACTGGACATCGGACTAGTCCGACCTTATCCGTAGGGGAAAACAGACAAGTCTAATAAAAAATTAGACAAGTCCGACTTGCAGAGGGAAAACGGACAAGTCCGCTGGAATACCAGACTAGTCCGGACAAGTCCAGGGACATAGCAAAATTTTCAAGGAATTGGAACACCGGACTAGTCCGTACTGGATCGGACAAGTCCGAAAGTGTCCAAAGGGACAAACAAACTAGTCCGCAGAAAAATGGACAAGTCCGAGCGAGGTCAGAGAGAAATCGGACTAGTCCGCACCAAAATCGGACTAGTCCACACTTACTAGAATTCTTATGTGCAGTTTTGTTTCTAATTCATTTTAAACTTGTTCCTTTTTTGTGGAGTAATGTTAGACCTGTATTAGAATGTATGCAATGCATGATGGATGAAAATAAGGGTGTTACATTCGGTGTGGTGAACCTCATGTAGAATTGATGAGCAATCCGCACTTGGAGGACGTGTTCGATTTTAGTCAGAGAGTTTTCGGACTAGTCCGTGGTGATATCGGACTTGTCCGATGTCATGAAAAATTTTGGGGCTAAGGACAAGTCTGGACTTGGAAGACATGTCCGATTTTAGTAAGAATATTATCGAACAAGTCTGATGGATATCGGACTTGTCCGGATGCTGTGCAAGTGTGAAGTGTTGAGGACTAGTCCGCACTAGGGGGGACTAGTCCGATAAATTGTTTGTTAACTTGAGCTCTTGGGGTGTGTTTATCCAACACACTCCATACACAATGATCTAATCTTTTCAGCTCTTGAGCTCTTTGATGAAGACATCACAACAGCAGAGACGCACATTGAACTGCAAGGACCAATCACAAGAGCACGAGCACGGTTAATAAATCAGCAGGTGAATTCGTTCCTAACTTCTTTTGCATGTGAGTTTGAGAATAGATTGCTATGTGATGATTTAATTGGTATTAGGAATAATGAAGAAGATCAACAAGTGAAGGAAAGAGGCCTTGGGAGCGTGGAGAACCAGCTGGGATGTCCACAACTTGATGGAAATAGTTTACAACCCGTACTCGAGTTCAACTCGGAGTCCAGAATCAGTCCACCTTAAAATGGATGCCCAGGAGGCATACGGACTCCATTTTCGACGTTCTACATATGCACTGAAAGAGGAGAAGATAAAATTTCCAATGGTTCTGGTCTCACCTCAAAATTCCTACGGAGTCATTGGAAATCGTCGAAACAAGTCGAGTCCAGATTTCTGCCTAGTGCTGCGCCACTGAATTGGGCCTTTGGGCCTTGTATCTCATAAAAGTCCATTAGGGACACGTCTAGTCGTGTTTTGGCCGAAACCTAGACTTTAAATACTGCAGATGCCTGTCATATTTGGTGGGTTTTTCTTAGAATAACAATTTTGCCGTTCCACGGTTTGTGATACCCCAACTTATCAATTTCGGATCGTGTCTTCTACGTTCTTGCTTGTGTTCTCGGTTCACTTGCAGGGATTAGCCTTCATGGCGAGGTCAAGCGTGTGCCGCACGGTTGATAACCAACGGAGTAGTGGTGTAGTGATTGCAGGGGTATTTGATCTACTCGAGTGCAACAGATCATCAACATCAAGTTCTCCACCCCAATCGACTTACCTTTCGGAAGATCGGGCCTAAACCTACTCATCAATTGGTATCAGATTTCTAGGTTGCCCATGAGGTATATTTGTTTTCCATTAATTAGATCGATTTTGTTTCATACCTAGAGTCCACAGAAAATACACAAAAAATATAAGATCATTTTTCCCGCTTCCTAGACTATAGTGCCCGCAGTTTCGTTTTTCAGTTTGCATTGTTGAGTTTGCATTCGTGTGGTGGAGTCTTGTTGCTGGTTTAGCTTTGTGTTTTGGGTCCTAGTTATCATGTTTTGTCCTTGTGTTCTTGTTGTTCGACACCTATTCCAAAATCCCTAAATAACAAACCGATCCACCACGTTCATCGGTTTTGCCCTAGCTAGCCGCCTTGCGTGAACTCCCGCATCGCCAGCCCTATATTAGGTGACAAACCCTTGTGCCACTCATCCTTGAATCATCACACACCAACCCATTAGTTGCTGTGCAAATTTCCGATCGTTTTCATATCCGATTGCGAGTTCTGTTCTCAAACCGAGTTGGAATCATCATAAAAAAATCGTAACTCGGACAACCTACCTTAAAACAGCCATAACTTTCACATACGAACTCGAAATCGGGCGATATTTTTTTTTGAAATTCATCTACGCAAAATTTTGCATCTGATTTTCTACAGCATAGCTGCGTTCCGCAAAATTAGATTGCCCAAATTGCCCTCGGAAGATAGGCTATCCGGCCTCCAAAGTTTCAGCATGAATTTTAAAGAATATTCTTGATTTTCTATAGGCCGCATATTACATACAACTGAGCTGAAAATTTGTGCGCTTCATATATCCGTGCTCCTGAGTAAGGAAAAAATATCAAAAAAATATTACAAAAAAATTAGTTAAGAGCACGCATATTAAAACAATTGGCTTATACTACTTGTGCTGTAATTGTTGGTTATATCATTTTGTCTTCCTTTTGCCTTGCTACTTCTTTGTGTTCTTCTAGGCCCTAGAGCACTTGGTTGACCAGCATTATTTTCCTATATTGAATACCTATTCAATTTTGTTTAACTATTAACAGTGTGGTAAGACGCTTGAGCACATGTAAGAGTGTGGTAAGACGCTTGAGCAAGAGAGATTGATTTTCTTCCACCGTTGACATTGTCACTGTAGTTGATAGGGATAACATATTTTTATTGTCTTTTGTTTCCTACTAACAATGGCAGGAGAAGACAATGATGACGAATGTGTTCAACATGCTGAGTTACGTGATATGATGAAGACCATGACAGATATGTTTGCCAAATACAACGCAACAATAGAGGAGTCATTGGCGAACTTGACTTGCCAACTTGATGACCTTGCTCTTCGGATGAATACTTTTGAAGCTCGGTTGCCACTCGCTGGAAGACATGAAGACAATTCTTATGATGATATGGAAGATCACAAAATTCAGCCAAGACTACCACTTTATTGTCGAGGTATGGGAAGTAATAATCATCATAACAATTATAATCCTACTCCTGATGATCCTTTTGATAAAGTGAAATTTACTATACCCCCTTTTTCTGGTGCTTATGATGCTGAGGTTATCTTGATTTGGAGATGACAATAGAGGAAAAAGTTAATGCCCATCTTGTTCATGAAAAACATAGAGTTTGTCAAGCCACTTGTGAGTTTAAGGATTTTTCTCATATGGTGGAATGAACTTGTTAAAACTAGAACTGATCCTCCAACATGGGATAGATTAAAGGAAGCTATGTGTGTTCGATTTGTTCCTCCATCTTTTCAGCAGGACCTTCACAAAAAATTGCAGCGCTTAGACCAAGGTAACATGTCCGTAGAGGAGTATTATCAAGAATTACAAAAGGGTATGCTGTGTTGTGGGCTAGTAGAGGACATGGATGATAAAATAGCTTGTTTTTATAGGGGGTTGAGGCGTGAAATTCAGGAAATTGTTGATTACAAGGAATATGATATTGTTAACAGATTGTTTCAGCTTGCTATGTTGGCAGAAAAAGAATTGCAGGGCCGACAACAACAGCAACAACGCACGAGGAGCAACTTCACGCCGTGTTCAACGTCTACACCTTCCAAAACAGCACCATCTTCGACCCCCCGTGCAGCGAATATATCATCCAATGGCGGCCAACAAACTATACCTGCTGCTTCACCTTCTCGCGTGTCGGAAGGCAGCAAGACGACATCATTCAAGCCTTCGTCGTCCACTCCTTTTACAGGTCGTACTTCCGACATTAAGTGTCACCACTGCCAGGGACATGGTCATCTGATGAGAGATTTCCCGAGCGAACGAGCATACATAGCACGAGACGATGGCGGTTATGATAGTACTTCAGATGTTGAAGATGAATATTCTCTTGCTACTGACTTTATAGATCCAAATGACGAACACATCGAAGAAGAGGTACTTGGTACAACGGCGACGGAGAACTATAGGAGCATCATTGTGCAACGTGCCTTAAGCTCCAAAGTGGAGACCAACGACAAGCTACAACAAAACAAACTCTTCCACATGTTTCTCTTCGTCAAGGACTGCCGTGTACACACTATAATTGATCGAGGTAGCTGCAATAACTTGGTAAACACGGACGTTGTCAAGAAAATTGGTTTGACAACAAGAGCACATCCTCATCCGTACCACATTCAATGGTTCAATAACAGCGGTAAGGTTCGGGTAATACAAACAGCGAGAATACATTTTTCAATTGGTTCTTACCATGATTTTGCTGATTTTGATGTCGTTTCTATGGATGCTTGTTCTCTTTTATTGGGTCGTCCTTGGGAATTTGATACAGATGCTATTCATCATGGTAGAACCAATAAATATACTCTCATGCATAAGGGAAAGAAAATCACTTTGCTCCCCATGACTCCTGCTGAAATTGTGCATTTTGAGAAGAGTAAAATTCGTGATGGCAAAGCAACAAGATTAGAATCTGAAAAACAGCAAGTCATTAAGTTAAAATCACCATCGTTGCTCGCAACCAAATCTGACCTTGCTGATTTATTCGATGCTAAGGGGATGTGCTATGCTTCAGTTTGCAAAGAAGCCATGTTTTCACTTCATGAATTGTCTATTGCATTGCACCCTGCTTGTGCTAACCTTTTGCAGGAGTTTGGGGCTGTGTTTCCCTCCGAGATACCCCCTGGTTTACCACCGATGAGGTGCATTGAACACAAGATCGATTTGATTCCAGGAGCATGTTTGCCAAATCGTGCAGCATACAGGGCGAATCAGTAAGAAACTAAGGAAATTCAGTGACAAGTCCAAGATATTTTGGACCGCAGGTACATTCGTGAAAGCCTTAGTCCTTGTTTTGTTCCTGTTCTTTTGGTTCCTAAGAAAGATGGTAGTTGGCGCATGTGTGTTGATTGTCGAGCAATTAATAACATGACCATTCGATATCGTTATCCGTTAGATGACTTGCTTGATGAATTGAGTTGTTCTATCATCTTCAAAAAATTTGACTTGCGTAGTGGTTACCACCAAATTAGAATGGCACTAGGAGATGAATGGAAAACTGCATTTAAAACCAAGTTTGGACTTGAGTGGTTAGTCATGCCTTTTGGTTTAACTAATGCACCCAACACCTTTATGCGTTTAATGAATGAGGTTTTACATGCTTTCATTGGACAATTTGTGGTGGTTTACTTCGATGATATCTTCATTTACAGCAAGTCATGATGAACATCTTGATCATTTACGTGCTGTTTTTACTATTTTGAGATATGCACGTTTATTTGGTAACCTCGAAATGTGCGTCTTTTGCACCAATCGAGTCTCGTTTCTTGGCTACGTCGTTTCCTCACAGGGAATTGAGATGGATGAGGCAAAAATTGAAGCAATCACCAACTGGCCAGCTGCAACAACCGTCACGCAGGTTCGTAGTTTTCTTGGTCTTGCAGGTTTTTATCGGCGTTTTGTGCGGGATTTCAGCACCATTGCAGCACCTCTACATGAGCTAACGAAGAAGGGGGTGCCGTTTTGATGGTGCGAACAGCAGCAACAAGCTTTTGATGCTCTCAAATCGAAGCTTACACAAGCACCATTGCTACAACTTCCTGATTTTGAGAAGACCTTTGAGCTAGAATGCGATGCAAGCGGCATTGGTATTGGAGGCGTTCTCATACAAGGAGGTAAACCCGTTGCTTTCTTTAGTGAAAAAGTTCATGGTCCTTCTCTGAATTATTCCACTTATGATAAGGAATTGTAAGCCTTAGTGCGAGTATTACAAACTTGGCAACATTATCTTTGGTCTAAGGAGTTTGTCATACATTCTGATCATGAATCATTGAAGTATCTTAAGTGCCAAACCAATCTGAATAAACAACATGCTAAATGGATGGAGTTCATAGAGTCGTTTCCATACATCATTAAGCATAAGAAAGGGAAGGAAAATATCATTGCCGATGCATTATCTAGGCATTATACGATGCTGTCCCAACTTGATCATAAAATCTTTGGTATGGAAACAATAAAAGCATTATATCCTACAGATTTGGACTTCAAAGATGCTTTTGAAAATTGTAGGGAAAGAAAAACTTGGAATAAATATGTGCTGCGAGAGGGTCTCCTTATCGTGCTAACAAGCTATGCGTTCCAGCTAGCTCCGTTCGTCTATTACTTTTGCAGGAAGCACATGGAGGAGGTTTGATGGGACATTTTGGAGTGACGAAAACTAAAGACGTGCTGTCCACACACTTCTTTTGGCCAAAGATGAGGCGTGATGTCGAGTGGTACGTGTCACGATGCACTACTTGCAACAAAGCTGAGTCTCGCCTTAAGCCACATGGTCTTTATATGCCTCTTCCTGTTCCTAGTGTACCTTGGGAGGATATTTCTATGGACTTTGTTTTGGGATTGCCTAGAACTAAGAGGGGGGATAGTATTTTTGTAGTTATTGATCGTTTTTCCAAAATGGTACACTTTATACCTTGTCTTAAGAATGATAATTCCTCACACACTGCTGATTTATTTATGACGGAAATTGTTTGTTTACATGGTGTGCCAAATACCATTGTTTTTGACCGTGATGCAAAAAATTTAAGTCATTTTTGGGGAACTTTGTGGTATAAATTGGGAACCAAGTTGCTGTTTTCAACTACATGTTACCCACAAACGGATGGACAAACCGAGGTAGTTAATCGTACTTTATCCACTATGTTGCGGGATGTCTTGAAAACAAATTTGAAGTTGTGTGAGGAGTGTTTACCACATATAGAATTTGCTTACAACAGATCTGTTCACTCCACGACAAAGGTAAGTCCATTCAAGGTAGTGTATGGTTTCAATCCCCGTGCTCCTATCGATTTACTACCTTTGCGTCCTTCTAAAACTATAAATTCTGATGCTACACAATGATTTGAATTCATTCTTAAGATGCATGAAACTACAAATAAAAATATTGAAAAGATGAAGGAGAAGTATAGGATTGCAGGCAGTAAAGGTTGAAAGGGAGTAAAACTTGAACCGGGTGATTTTGTGTGGTTACACTTGAGAAAAGAGCGATTCCCTGACTTGAGAAAATGTAAACTTATGCCACGAGCTACTGGTCCTTTTAAGATTGTTGAAAAGATTAATGATAATGCATATAAGCTTGAATTGCCTTCCGATTTTAGGGTTAGTCCTACATTTAATATTTCAGATTTGCGACCGTACATGAGAGAAGAAGATGAACTTGAGTCGAGGAAGACTCTAATTCAAGAGGGGGAGGATGATGAGGACATCACAATAGCGGAGACGCACATTGAACTGCAAGGACCAATCACAAGAGCACTAGCACGGTTAATAAATCAGCAGGTGAATTCGTTCCTAACTTCCTTTGCATGTGAGTTTTGAGAATAGATTGCTATGTGATGACTTTATTGTTATTAGGAATAATGGAGAAGATCAAAAAGTGAAGTAAAGAGGCCTTGGGAGCGTGAAGAACCAGCTGGGACATCCACAAGTTGATGGAAACAGTTTACAACCCGGACTCGAGTTCAACTCGGAGACCAGGAGCAGTCCACCTTAAAACGGACACCCCGGAGGCATACAAACTCTTTTTCGACATTCTACATATGCACGGAAAGAGGAGAAGATAAAGTTTCGAATGGTTCTGGTCCCAGCTCAAAATTCTTCTAGACTCATTTGAAATCGTCGAAACAAATCGAGTCCAGATTTCTGTTCGGTGCTGCGCCACCGAATCAGGCCTTTGGGCCTTGTATCCCGTAAGAGTCCATTAGGGATGCGTCTAATCATGTTTTGGCCGAACCCTAGCCTTTAAATACTGCAGCCACCGGTCATATCTGGTGGGTTTTGCTTAGAATAACAATTTCGCCGTTCTACGGTTTCTGAGACCCCAACTTCTCAATTTCAGATCGTGTCTTCTACGTTCTTGCTTGTTTTCTCGGTTCACTTGCAGGGATTAGCCTTCTTGGTGATGTCAAGTGTGTGCTGCACAGTTGAGAACCAACGGAGTAGTGGTGTAGTGATTGCAGGGGTATTCGATCTGCGAGTTCTCCACCCCAATCGACTTACCTTTCGGAAGATCGGGCCTAAACCTACTCATCACTCTTTTCCCTTTATATTCTCATTCTACTTTATTTTTGAGATTTCCTTCTAATTTCTTTAAAACCCGTGCTCATCTCAGCAATTTTGTTAGGATCTCATTTGTTTGTCATAAATCAACCAAAACCCACAAGGGATGCCTAGATGCACTTTCAGATTTTTCCCCACTTAGTGATTTTCCCCACTGCATGTTTTGTTTTTCATAGCAAGTTGAGAATCTTATATTCTCAACTATCATTTTTATTTCTTTATTTTTCACAAAAATAAAATTGTTGGATTTTGAAAAAAAAAATTATTTGGAAAACACTTTTTCTTAGCTTCAAAAGTGGTATTTCACCACCGTGCTAATTCATAGCCGTTGGGGAGCCACCTACCAAAAGGGCGAACAGGGGGGCCCACCTGTCAGGTCAGATGACCCCCCTTGTTTGGCTGACTAGGGGAAGGAGCCAATTTGGCTCTCTCTCTCTCTCTCCTCCAATGGCTACATTTGGTTCCCTAGTGATTGTTGGGGATTGCACACTATAAAAGGTAGCCGTGAGGAGCTCTTCTCCTCACACTTCACCTCATTTCATAAATCCCCAAAGTCACTCTTGCTCACATTTATTTCTTGCTCTTCATGGAAGCACTCTTACTCAAAATCCAACTAAAAAAATTTGCCTTTGTTTGCATTTGCAATTTGCTCTCAGGTTCTTCAAGGGAAAATTCACTGGGGTTTTGTTTTCATTAACATAAGCCCTTTTGAGTTTTTGCCTTGTTGTGTTCTTGCTTGTTGTGGACATGAAAGGAATGAAAAGGTTGTTTGGAAAGAGGAAGGAGGATGCAAGCTCAAGCCATGGTGGAGACTCAAGTGCACGTCCCTCTTCCGTTGCTACACCAAGTTCACGGAGGATGAGTGTAGGAGAGGACCATCCCATGGGTGAGAGGTGCAACCCACACCGACTTCTTCATGACGACGACCTCGACATCCAAAGTGAAATTGAAGATCAAGCACGCAAGCTCCTCCAAGATCATGAGTTTTGTCATACGAAAGCTTATGATCCGGATTTGATCTCCAAAATAGGTACGGATTCCAAATTCTTTTCCATTTGATGTGCATTAGGATGGGAAAACTTTGCTCACATAGAGGAGAAAGGTTCACGCCTTCTCTCCATACAATTCCTTTGCACACTCAAGATAGGTTTTGATGGTATTAGTTTTCGATTATTTCAAAAAGAATAAAACATCCTATGGAAAGAATTAAGGGAAATCCTAGGCTTCCATAAACGTTGTTTGCTAGATTTAGACGCTTTGCCTAAGTTTAACAAACAAAGTTTTTGGCAAGATTTCACTGGTGAGGTCAGATGTAGTGCACCTAGGAATAGGCACTTGCACAACCCGACTTTACGCTTCATGCATACATGGGTGGCTATGACTATGTTCCCTAGAGGAGATGTAAGGATAGTGCGTGATGATGAGCTAAAAATTTTATTTGCCATGATTAAAAAGATAAAAGTTGCTCCAGTTATTGCCATGATGACACAATGGTTAGATTATATTCCATGGGTATGGCCAATTGAATGCACTTCATTGATTACCCGAATTGCTACTAGGGTAGGAGCACTAGAATATTCTTCATTTGAGTACATTGAAAATGAAAGAGAGTTAATTGATGAAGATTATTTAGTGCAAGGACATACCCTTAAGCATGATCAAGATGGCTCTTTGATATTTTATTATCCCGGCTTTGTCAATGAAATTCAGTTACCTAACCCGGATTATCATTTGTACAAATGTCGGAGGCTAACCATTGACCTACTTCCCATCGAGGAAGCCAGAAGAAGTAATATTTATGATAGGGTAACTAGAAGCCGCACAAGGAGAGCGGTCATGCCACTGACAACCTCCACAGTCCATGAGTATGAAGAGGAAGAGAACCCAACGGGTGATGCACCCTGATGGACTCAACCTCCATCGTATGAGACCGAAGGTCCATCTTGGCATGGGTGGCCAGGTGCTACATGGGAGACACCCCTATCCACTTCATGTTCTAGCAGCCCTCCTCCAACATCTAAGAGAAGATGTCATTCCACTTCTGCTAGAAGTCATCGTGACTATAGCCAGGGAATGACAAACCTCTCTAGACATATGGAGGAGCTTGAAGTGAGGACGGGTGACACCTACAATGTAAAAGCCCGTTTTTCGGAAGAACAAAAACGCAAAAATGCGAACTTAAAAATTTTGAAAATAGACTTGGAAATCCAAACTCACATGAGCCATATGAGTTAAACTATGTTCACTAAAAATAGGGACTTGTTAAAACTTTACATATAGAACATGGTTGCTGATGTGGAATGGAACTTAAGGTGAAGAATCCTTAATTTCCAAGTATTCACATTTTCAATGAAAAATTAAAGGAGAAAAGAAAACAAAATAGAGAGAAAGAAAAAGGAATTATTCCAACCCTAAAATGGGACATCCAAAGATATTCAAATCTCAGGCCGTAAATTTTTCCATGACCTACTAATATTCCAATTAGACTCTCGGTAAAGTTTCAAATTTTTTTTTTGAAGCCCATTTCCCATTTATTGGACACGTACTGAGAGTTTAATCAACGTCGACTTCAAATTTAAACTTTGTGCTCAACCTTGTCCAAATCAACTCCAAATTTTTCCTGAGGTCCCTTATGGTTCAAAAAGGTTAACCTCAAAGTTTCAGGATTTTTGAACCTAATCTACTATTTATTTCCTTGAGTCAAGTATCACCACTTGAATTCAAATTCAAATCTGAGTTCAAATTCAACTTGCTCAGTTTTGAAATCTGAATGCACCATAAAATTCTCCACATTTTATTTAGTCACTGGGCCAAATTTGACTATTTTTGAAGCATGTTTGCTAGCCCTATTGGAATTTTGGAAAAAAGAAGAGGGAAGTGGGGCCCACAGGTGGTCCCCACCAGTCAGGTCGACACCTCCTCCCCTGCCTCCACGCAACTGCATGCAGAGCCACCTCGACGTTCCTCTCCTGTCCTTATCACCACGTCGGTTCCCGGCTGGTCCCTGCCGCGCCCCACTTCTGCTCCCCAGACGAGCGCCGCTCATCCGACCGGCTCCCGCCGCAAGCAGCTCGCGCCGCTCACCGCGCCGTGCGCTCAGTCCGCCCGACGGCCGCCACCTCCCAGCCACGCTCGCGCCCAGGCCGCCGCCGCCCTAGCTGCCCACGGCGAAGCTTCGCCCCGGCTGCGCCTTTCCTGCCCCGTCCCCGCCTCCGCGCGACGCCCGTCCCTGCGCCGCCGGCCCGCGCACGCCCCTCCATCTCCCGGCTCTGCACGCCGCTGGCCGTCCATGGCGCCGCATCCCCCAGGCCCACGCACCTCCTCCACGACGTCGCGCCCGCCCCACGACGACGCTGTGCTCGCCCTGCTGCCTTCGGCCACAGCGCCTCCCTTGCCGCCGCCCTGCTCCCGTGCAGCACCTCAGCCGCACTTGCGAGCGCCATTCCAGCCGTGTGCCATGGCCATGGCCACTCCAAGCCACCGCTCGCCGTGGTCCTTGCAGCTCGCTGCAGCACCTCGCCACGCCAAGCCGCGGCAACCGCGTTCCTCTTGTCAACGCCGTCCGCCGACTCTCTCTGCCGCTCACCATGACGCCATGTCTGCGTTCCGCGCCGTGGCTATGTCCTGGAAGCAAGGCGAGTAATGGGTGTGATGGGGGATATGCAGGAACACGTCGTTGACACAACGGCGACGACAATTGGCTCAAGGTTAGCTCTGATTTGTGCAAAGATTAGTTGGGACAGAGCTGCAGCCTAGGTATTCGATGAAATGTTCACAAGGAAAGAACCAACTTCGTTGATGTTCAGAGCTGGTCTTGATGCAGGGGTATGGTGATGTGGCAACTCGACAAGCCCAAGTGCCAAGATACCCTTTGAGTGGTGATAAAGCGACGGAAATCAAATACACACCCAAGATGTTCGGCGAAATGCCTACAAGGTGAGCCTTACCCTGAAATACCTTGCTTGACGTCACCAACGTCCGTTCGTCGTGATCGCTAAGGTTACTCATGTGTCGTCAAGTCGTACATCCAGTTTTCGCATTGATATCATTTCTATAGAAGTCCCTAAGTCGACCTCCTCTGTCGTTTGTATCACGTCAGCCTGTCCGTGCGTGCTCGTGATGCTCCACCATGAGCCGCGTCGACGTCGTTGACCATATGACGTCGTCGTGACGCTCCGAGCCGTTATCGTGCCCTGGCATCGAGATGGAGGGTTCTTGTAATGTGTGTGGTGCTGGAACACAAGCACGACTCGTCGTACAATGGTCGTTTAGCAAAATTAGGGTTTAGTCGAGGCAAGACTCGTCAAGTCCTAGGTGTAGCTAGGGTGCTCGATGAAATGCCTTCTAGGTCAAACCAAGTGGTTCGGTGATCACCGATGACTTGGAGTAGAGGTATGCAATAACGTTGCGACCAACAAGGAGAACTAGACCAAGGGGGACCTTGGATAAGAGTTCCTTGGTTGTGTCGAGGATGTTCCGTAGCCGATCATAGGATTGGTTAACTTGGTGTACCCCGTCTTCGACGGCAGGTTCGTCGAGTCGCTTATCAACAACCGAGTCAATATCACTAGCCTTAAGACTCACAAGGTGGTGTTCGGGATTCTGCTCACCCTATTGACGAGTCCGGGTCGATGTGGACGTGGCTAATCCGATCTTCCCGTTATGGCAAAGCATGACCGTCACGACAAGGTCTCGCATCATGTTCGAGTTCTAGGAGTTCACCGAGCTCATCTGGACAATCTTGCAAAGGACACTGCAATAGTGTCACGTAAGCACTTGAACGATGCTCGAGAAGCTTGCCGTAGAAACTACTTTAACTAAAGGTCATTTGAACGTTGTCTCGGTATTCACGTCAGGTTAACAAGGATCGTTATGACGTTTTAAGTCCAAAGAATGTTGACCTCACTTCACTCCCAAGTGTCGCTAGGGTTTCATCCTGGTTCATCCTTATCAGGACCCTGCGATCACACTTGTCACGTAATTAGGTTTACTCCTTAATGAGTTTGTGTAACTTCATTGGTCGATTTCTAAGTCACAACCTCTTGTTGCACAGTTCACTCATGCCTTAAGCTTTCAATGCTCCACCTTGACTCTTAGGTCATCCTTACCCTACCAGTCCAACACTTTCACACCATTCAGTTGTATCGTCCTTGAGTGGCATAGCGCCGAGTGTTGAGTGCCAAGTTGCAATGTGTGCTTACATTGCACCTTTCAATTCACATCTCGATACTACTATGACCACTTGACTTCATCCTTTGTTCATTCACACAACAAAGGCATATCTGTCCTTCCTAGTCGAACTCCTCATTCTTAGAGTTTACACAACCCCGTGGAGTCTTTTCTTAAATTACTTAATTACTTAATTACTTATATGCATATCATGTCGATAGGAAATGTGATGGTAGGTGATCGACGAGGAGCTTCGCTTGGAGGAGAAGGCCAAGGTGTTTCCACTGAGGTTCCATGGCAGGTTCTCTGGAGGAAGATCAAGCCCTAACAATTGACATTTGTTCAGTCCCAAACTAAGGCAAGCCCCGGTTTGCATTTAAGTCGTTTATAAACTTTTGCTTTATCACTATGATGAGTAGTATATGAATTGTGCATTACGTTTAGGGTGAATGATACTCCACATGCATGACCAAAAATCCAAGGGTTTATTTGGCACGAGTTACAGTTTGACCTGTAGTAACTGCTTTGCTAATGCATAGGAAATCCGGTAGAAGTCGAGTAGTTGGAATCTACTCGCGAGAGATGTATCTCACAGGATTGGTTGAATAGAAAATGGCTTAATATAATGAAATTGAGACCGGGCAGGGAATGGATAGGAAGCGGCGAGAATTGAGTCTCGGTCGCATAGCCCTGCCTGTGTCGATTAAGGCCCGTCTGTATGCAGCCCCTTCGGACAAGCTTGAATTGTACCGGCAATATAATGGACATGTGGAATCCAATAAACTGATGTAACTTGATAACTGGGATGTTGAGACCCATTAACTCACCATCGATAGGGGTGGGTTGAGGACAGTAAGGTGTAAATCGGTCGGCGGACACATGAGGTGTTTCGTGCGGAGACCTTCTGTTTGCGGAGGTGAGACGGGCTCAGCATTCGAGTTTCTTGTGAAAGGTGGCCATATACGCCTAGTACTGAAGTGTTATGTAGGTACAGGTGTGCTCGCTGACACTTCCGAACGACGTATGTGTCGTGTTGTCCGGGTGTGTCCTGATTGCAATCACTGTCCCTCGCAGTAATAGAGTACCACTTGTTCACTGAGCGGTGACGTAGTAAATACTAAAGAAGTCAGAAAAATCATATTGTATTGAATTATAATTACTTTGCAACCTTGTATGATTTAGAGATAGTATAATTAAAAGTTTACAGTTTCCCCATACTTTAGCTGTAATAGCATTATGTGCTTTGGGCATGTCATATCATCGGTAAAGCGTTTCTTGTTTGATTGTGGAGCCCATGATGTGCCGTGCTCAGAGAATGTCATTTGCTACTTAAAACTTGATTATAAGGATCCACTTGTAGGCGAGTCATTTATGCTATTCCTTACCTATGTTTAGTGTCCCCTTGCATCTGTCTAGTGAGACGGTTAAGTCTTGCTGAGCCTTATGCTCACGTTTGCGCTTTAACGATTTTTGCAGGTATTAGTTTTATTTCTGCTGTTCAGGTTGTACATAAGGCTCGAGGTGTCGAGATAAATCTCATGTGAGCCACGCCGCTGCTGTTTGTTCTTCGTGTTGCTAGTGAGAATCGTCATAGGGCATGGACGTCTTCTCTCCTGCTTAGTTAGGTGAGATTATGAGTATGTATTTTCCGCTGCGTGTGTACTCCTTTTGTACACTCTTTTGTAAACTCTTCTTATTATGAAATGAAAACTTTATATGTTTTGGTATCCTTTTTGTGTGTGCTGTTAGGTGCCGCATCGCACGGTACCACCCAATGAGATCCTCGGATGTGTGGACTCCGGTCCCCACAGACAACACTCTCCAAGGGCATGTCCAAGGTACCCAATACTAGCAAAAACATATGGACGCTCAATTCACCAACTTCAACTCCATGCTATAACAACAACAAGCCGATCTTGCAGCATACTTCCATCATCAAGGGTTCAACACTTGACACGGAGGTGAGTTAAGAACAAGCTTGGGGGAGGACCCCCACTTGAGGTAAATTGTATCGACCCCTTTGCATATTTATTTTTCACTTACCCATCATCAACCTTGCATTAAAAAATAAATATAAAAATAAATATGATAGTTTTGTTTTCAAATAAAATAAAATATGTGCGGTAAGAAAGACGTGGAACTCATATAGATGAAATGATGAATAGTTGCTCTGTTTTAATTTTCCTACGTCCCTAGTTCACAACTTACTACTCCAACATATTGCTCCCATTGGCTAAAATCATTTCTGCCTAGATTTGGAAATTGTGGGTAGCAAATGCTTAATCCTTTATAAGTTGTTGTCAGATATGATATAGTGATAGGGCTGCTATTCCTAGTCTGACAGTGAAACTTAGATTTCTATAGAAAGTCTAAAAAGATTTAAGTTACTCTCATTTGATTAGCAATACCCACCAAAGCCATATGATACATTATATTGATAGACCTTATGCATAGGCTATTTGCCTTCACATTGATCTTTGTCAAACTAGTATAGACCTATGTGAGATTTCATTCATTAATTTTTTAATTCAATACTTTACATGCACATGCTATACTTCTACACTAGAAGTAAGCAAATTTCCATCATACCATCATTCCACGATAAAAAGAGAAACTCCATATCATTCATGCTTAGTACTCTCTCCAAAGTTCATTGAATAAAAAGGGAGTAGAAGACATGGTTACAACAAAAAGAAAAAGAAAATGCATGCTTAAATCATAAGCATGAGAAAAAAAAGTAGCCATGTTTCATCCCTGCAATATAAGAGAGTGCACTCCATTCCATTCCATCACACATGCACAAGTTCAAAATCAAATTATTTTGAATTGATTTCTCCTAAGGCTTGCTTTTTTGACTTAGCAATATTATGTGTTGCAAATATGCCTATTATATTCCCTATCAAGCTCCACATACAAGCCTTATGTAGAAGTAGGTTGAATTTACTCACAATGCCTTGGTGAAGACATATTTCGACTACACACAAAGGAGAGACTTGAGAGAATCGAATTGAGATACTTAAAATCTGAATTGAACTCTCTAGAATTTGAGTGGAACTTGACTTCTAGGTAAGCGTGCTCCATTTGCTGTTCTATCTTTCAACCACCCATGAATAGGAGATGACATAAGCCCCATAATAACCTAAGATGGGTGAAGTACCATGCCAATTTTTGCAATACTAGGTAGAGTATTTTGTTGTGCACATGGTACTTTTGAAAAATAGAACATAGTAGCAACTCCTCATCATCAACCTAAAGTCCTGACTTTGCTCGGGACAAGCAAAGGATAAGCTTGGGGGAGTTTGTTGATGGCTATTATATACCAATTTCCCCCGTCAATATAACTCATTATGTGAAGGAATTGTCATTTCTTACACACATCACCTTTCTATTTAATCTATTTCCACTTGTCATTGGAGAAGGTAGTGCATGCAGGGATTCTATGTAGAAATGAAGTGAAACAAGGTGATGGATCCTATAAAATATCATTCCAACTAATCAGGCGATGACACATGGCACCACATAGATCAAATGGCCCAAAAACAGAAGTATCCAAGGCCATCTAATGGTGTAGCACATATATAAAGGAATGGGACCCACCTGGTAGAGACCCGGAGAAAGCACAACCCCAACTTGGCCAATACCAGGTCGGCTGACCCCGCTAGTTGACCGACTTGTTCTTGCCCCCAAATGCGGTCAGACGCCGTGTTGGCTCCTCCTAGCTTGAAGAGGTCATGGGTGACTGATTCACACACTATTGGTGGCGGGGACCGACCCTTCTCCAAGCTATAAACAGGACCCCTCACCCCTCACTTCAATACACACCACTTGAGTATTCATCCTTTGCATCCACTACTCTCCATAGGTTTAGAGGTGTATAGGTTGTAGAGAGGAGAGCCTCTAGTCCATAGTCCAAGTAGGAGAGGAGTAGAAGGAGTCTCTCCCCAATTGGGAAAGGTGTGGATCTTATATTCCTATTTGTATTTGTGAATTTATTCATAATAAAGATGATATCTTTAGCCTACTATTGTTCATATACTTGGATGAAGCATTTCTTGTTTGATTGTGGATTCCATGTATGTGGTAGAAATAGTATTTATGATTGTGCTATACCATTCTTATTACATCATCATAAACACTATAAACCTCCACTATAGTCTAATTAGCTATGATATGATTATGTTAACATGAATCACTTATGCTATGAATTAACATTGGTTCAACGATGACTTAGTTCATTGCCTTAGGATCGCTTGTGCCTGGGCTCTTAAGGTAATTACTTAATATGCTAGCATGGTGCCAGGATAGAGAGTAGCGTTGAATGTCTCATAGACCCATAGATTTAAGAGGTAGGCGGTAAGGTGGTGACTGTTCTATCTGTCCTTTGTAATCCTCTATGTTCGGCTATGCCACAGGCTCTTGGCGGGAGTCGCCTAGTGTTGCCTGGGGTAAACCTCTGGACGATATGTTAATGCACTTAGCATGAGAATTCATAATTAATATAATCATTAGTAATCAACTTAGGCTATGTATATGTACATTAGAAGCATAGTAGGATTATCTACCTAACTCTTAGCCTAGTTCCTCTATTGCCTCATTTAGCCACTTAGGATAGAATGCTTTTGTGTGTGTCACACTACCTCAATTACCCTTTATCCATCCTTGCTAGAGCCCTACCTAGGCCAACCTAACTTTTCCACTTGATTATTGTTTTACTTCCATCTAGCCTTTCTTTGGGAAAATATAAATAAAACCCTGTGGATATACTCTTAAAAGGGGAAATGCTACATCAATAGTTTTTGTGCGCTTGCAGACGTTCACATGAGAATGAAAACCTACCAACAAACATTTCTGGCACCACTAATAGGGATGAATTGTTAGTAGTGCCTATGAACTATCAACACGAGGACACATAGGTGGCTTTAACCTATGCACAAGGGTACCCGGTATGCTAGGTGCCGACATGCGACACCGGAGCATCCAGCCCTAGCACCACCCACGGGGCCCTTTGATCCTCTTCTACATAATGGTAACAAGTGCTGATTTGTGAGTGCGCTCTTTTACCCTGCTATTGTTGCTAACAAGGTTTCTTTGGTCTCCTATCAGTCTGGGGCCTAAAGTCGATGTTCTTCGCGTTGATGATGGACAATGCTAGAGCAACCAGCTTCGGCACTCCCCAGGGGCCCCGCTGTTTACATTTAGGCACATTGATGGTGGATGACGCCAGAGCATCCAGCTCCGGCACCTAGCAAGGGGCCCGCAATCGACATTTATACTTATTGATGGTGGACAACGCTAGAGCATCCAGCTCTAGCACCTCCTAGGGGGACTTTCGTCGATGTTTCTGCACATTGATCATGGATGGTGCTAGAGCATCGACCTCCGACACCTCCCAGGGGGCCCTCATTTGACGTTTCTACACATTGATGGTGGACGACAGCGAAGCGTCCAGCTCTGGCACATCTCAGGGGGCCTGCTGTCGATGTTCCTACATGTCGATGGTGGGCGCCGCATGGCTTGATAGCTTCCTTGTCGACATCACCGCTGAACACTCCTTTGACGATGTGTTTCAAACAAAGACTGGCGTTCCCCAGGGGGCCTATTTGCGACATTCTACAATCAAGTTGTAGGCGTGCGCAACCACTTGGCCACACCTACTAGGGGGCCTCTAAGGGGGGTTCCATAGGCAGAACGTCAAACGGCACAAGAATGGCTACATCAAGCGTGCGACTAACTATGACTTACTGGCAGGCCTGGCAGCTCCAGAGACCCCGGCCTCCCTACTCGCATGGCGGATCAAGTCCTCTTGGATCAGATGCCAAGGCTGGTGCCACCGCCTCTGGATCCTACTCTAGGGCGACTTGCATCACCACGACCATCAGCGTAGATCCTTCCGCGCCCCCTCCAGAGTTGCTACCATCGCTCACCTCTCCACCCGTTGTCAGGATGCCGGTAGCCTGAGGCCCACCACACAAGGGTTGTTTGGTCACAACACCTCTAGAGTTGCTGCTTGAATTAGACACTAAATCAACGACGAATGCATTGGTTGCTCTGGCCCCCTCATCGCACTGGATTCTTTCCCTTCATCACAAGAGTGGAGGCACCTGCGGCTAAAGTACGGGACTGCTTTCCCGATGCAGGAATAGGTACTGGCTGCCTGTCTTCCCCCCTGTTGGAGGTTGTCGAGGTTCCCACCTACACCCTTACTGAAGGGCATGGGGCGGACCCCAATCATTGTTGGACCATGGCACGACACCGCTCCAGGACCGCCGAAGCTCCGAACGTCTCTTCAGGGTGCAGCCGAGCAAGACCAAATGCATTGACCTTCGGCATCAAGATCCACACTTTGACCCTCAGGTCAGTGGTCATGAAAAGTGGCTGGCAGTCTCTGGAATGTAGACGTGCTCATCGTCAACCATGTTGCAAGTCACCACCTTCAACATCTCCACCAGCATCTCGGGAGTCTGGTAAGACTGATCCAGTCGGCACTGGTTGAAGCGCCGCTGAAGAGGGGTGATGCAGCAGTGCAAGAAGTCTGCTAGCACCATCAGGGAAGTCAAGCCCTTGTCTGCCAGAAGCTGGATCCTTTTCCGCACCGGCTTGTAATCTTTCATCAACCCCTGGTCTGCTTCCCAGGTGGTGGGCTCAAAGGCTGGGTCTTGAGACAGTAGCTTTAAAAGGGCGTGGGCATTGGTCCACACGATCACCCAGTCCTCCCTAAAGCAGCTTCACTTGCCTCCTTTGAGTGGGGCGACGTAGATCCTACAGGTCTTCTCCGATGCTTGAAGTAATAGGCCCCACCTGGCTTGTTGCACTCCTTTCGGTTGTCTTCAACACGAAGAAGAACTTGAACCGCTCCATTGTTGGTTGAATCCTCACGAATGCCTCGCAGAAGTGGACGAACACAACAATCACGATAATGGAGTTTGGCGACACGTGGTGTAGCTGCAGCCCGTACTCCCCCATCAATGCAAGGAAGAACCTCAACAATGAGAGCCCGAGCCCCGCACCCACGTATGCGATGAAGAGAACAGTCTCGTATTTGCGCAGTTCTTGAAGAGTAGGAGATCTGCAGCGGATCATCCATCCTTGCTCCGCAGCCACCAGCCAAGCAGTCGCCTTATCGACATTAGATCCTCGGTCGTCTTACAACAAGGAGGAGGCACCATGGAGGCCATTGGAGCAAGGAAATATGAGAGCTTTGCAAGGGATGAATGCTCAGGCGCTCAAGGAAGACGACAAAGTCTCGGACAGCAAGGTGTGAGTAAGGAAAGAATGATCCTCTCCAACAAAGGTTCCTTTTTTATCACTCACGCGGCGCCTGTGCACATCTTGCGAATAACCAGGGACCAACTCACGCTGCTCAACCCGCAACGCCCATGACAACAGGACCCAGGTCCCCCGTCAGGAGAATTGGCTCGAGCAATCAGCCACCTGTGAAGACAGTTGGTACGGTACCCGCAAAGATGAAACAAGCAGAAGTGCTACAGCCGCATTGGGAACAGTTGTGATTAATGTTGTAGCTATAGGCAAAAATACTGCCACAAGCAAAGATCACATCGTCACATCATCTCGGTGGCCGCGATGGCAGAGACGCGCACCGCTTCGGCTGACCAATAAGAAGACAGAAGACAATGCGGGAAAGCAAGGTTAGGGCTCCACCCTCAGGCTCGTCACATCCCCTCAGGGTAGACTCAGGGGCCACTGTCAGTACCCAACATACAGGGTGCCCTCACGCACAGGCTGAAAGCACCTAGGTACCCTGTGTTGACGGCTCCTAAGGTATACTAACAAATCATCCCCGACAATAGTGCCAGAAATGCTTGTTGGTATTACTTACGCACCATTAACTAAACATATCCAACTGATGTGTCAGGAATGCTTGTTAATGGTTCTATTGGATCACAGAGTGAATTCCGCAAGCGCACAGAGATATCATTGTAGAATTTCCCCTTAAGAGTATTCCCAAGGGTGTCATTTATTTGATCCCAAAGGAAGGCGGGGTAGAGAAATAACAATCATCAAGTGCAAAGGGTAGAATGGTCTAGGTAAGAATCTACTAAGGATGGATAAAATAATAGTGGAGGTAGTGTGACACACACAAAAGCTTTCAAGTCTAAGGGGGGTAAGAGGATCCTAGAGGTTAGTTAAGGTTGAGAGTTATGGAGGTACTCCTACTATGCTCTATTGTACATATGCATAGTCTAAACTAATTATTCGTAAGCTAGATCAATAGTGAATACTTATGCTATGTGGTTCAACACATCGGGCACGGGCTTACCCCTAGCAATACTAGGGCGACTCGCGCCAAGAGCCTGTGGCATAGCCGAACGTGGAGGATTACAAATGATAGATAGGGCTATCACCACCTACTGCCTACCTCTTCAATTTGTGGGTCTACGAGACATCCAATGCTACTTATCTATCCTAGCACCATGCTAGTATATTAAGTAATTACGTTAGGAGCGTAGGCACAATCCATCCTAAGGCAATGAATTGAATCATCATTGAACCAATGTTGATACACAACATAATTATCCATACTAACCTAGTTATGTTATAATTAACTAAACTATAGTGGGGGTATATAGGTTCTATGATAATGAGGTATGCTCATGATGAAATAGTCATAGAAGCTATACCATCCACATACATGGACTCCACAATCAAACAAGAAACGCTTTGCCCAAGTATATGTATAAGAAGAGACTAAAGATACTATCTTTATTATGCATAAAGTCACAATTACAAGAAAGAATACATGATCCATACCTTTCCCAATGTAGGATTTGGACGAGAGAGACTCCTTACTCCTTTCCCAATTTGGACTTGGGACTAGAGACTCTCCCCTCTACAACCTAACTCCTCTAAGACTATGGATGATAGTGTATACAATAGAGATGAAGCTCAAGTGGTGTGTGTTGAAGTGAGGGCTAGGGGGTCCTATTTATACTAGTGTTGAGGTCGGTTCCCACCACCAAAAGCGCGCGAATTAGTCACCATTGACTACAGGAAGCCGGGAGGAGCCAACACGTGGAGGCTGACCGAGTTTGGTGCAGAGACCAGGTCGGCCGACCCCCTGGTTCGGCCGACCTGGTCATTGCACCAATTCTCGTGTGCTTTCTCCAGGTGGCTGTCAAGTGGGTCCCATTGATGTATATGGGTGATACACCGTTGTATCTCCTCGAATACTTCTGTTTGAGGGCCATTTGATCCATGGGATGCCACATGTCGTCGCCTGATTGGCTGGGATGACATTTTGTAGTATTAGTCCCTCTTCATTTCCTCAGTTCCTGCATAAAATGCTACATACACATATTTCTCCAAGTCCAAGTGGAATTGGATTAGATAGAAAGGTGATGTGTGCAAGAAATGACAAATCCTTCACATAAATGAGTTAAATTGATGGATGAAATTGGTATATAACAGCCGTCAACAAACTCCCCCAACCTTATCCTTTGCTCGTCCCGAGCAAAGTCAAGACTTTAGGTTGATGATCAAGAGTTGCTACAATGTCTTATTTTCAAAAGTATCTAATGCACAACAAGATACTCTACCTACTATTGCATAAATTGGCTATGATACCCTACCTTTCTTAAGTTATCATGGGGCTTATGCTTTCTCATATTCATGAGTAGTTGAAAGGTAGAATAGCAAAAGGAGCAAACATAGCCTAGAAATCAACTTCCACTTAAATCCCTGAGAATTCAATTTAGATATTGTGTACCTTAATTTGATTCTCTCAGTCACTCCTTTGTGGATAGTGGAAATATTTCCTCACCAAAGCATTGTGCCTCTACTATTCTTACTCATTGAATATGGCTTGTATGTGGAGCTTGGTAAGGAAAGTAAGTAGGCATATTTGCATCACATATATTGCTAAGTCAAAAGAGTAATCCTTAGGAGAATTCAAATCAAAACTTTTTGATTCAAGACTAGTTCATGTGTGATGGAGGGGAAGTGGATGTGGATACTTGAGATAAGTCCTTTTTGGTATAATCTCTCTTTCTTTTGCAGGGATGAAACATGGCTACTTTTCTTTTCTTTTTTTTTCATGCTTATGATGTAAGCGTTTTTTTCATTTTCTTTTTGTAGCCATGTCTTCTACTCCCTTTTTTTGCAATGAATTTTTGAAGAGAGTGCTAAACATGAATAACATGGAGTTTCTCTTTTTATTGTGGTATGGTGGATATGATGGACGTTTTGCTTACTTCTAGTGTAGAAGTATAGCATGTGCAAATGAAGTCTTGAATTCAAAGAGAGTTGAATGATTTCTCACATAGGTCTATACTAGTGTTACTAGGCTCAATGTGAAAGCAAATAGCATATGCATAAGGTTTTGTCTATGTATGAATATCATATGGATTTGGTAGGTATTTCCAATCAAATGAGGTAAACATAAATCTTTTTAGAATTTCTCCAGAAATGTAAGTTTTACTTTCAAACTAGGACTAGCAGCCCTATTACAAATACTAGTCTCGCAACAACCTAGAATTAGATCAAGCTTTTGCTACCCACAATTTCCAAATTAAGGTAAAAGTATTTCAAACCAATAAAACCAATATTCGGAGAGTAAAAAGTTGTAAACTAGAGACTTAGGAAAATAAAACTGAGCAACTACTCATCATATCATCTATGTGAATTCTAAATCATTCTTACCGCACATCTTTATTTGATGAAAGCAAATCTAACCTATATATTATTTTTTTAAATGCAAGGTGGATGATGGATGGATGGAAAATAAATATGCAAGCAATGTGATACATGTTACCTCAAGTTGGGGTCCTCCCCTAAGCTTGTTCTTCAACTACCTCTGAGATAAGGGTTGAACCCTTGATGACGGAAGTACGCTGCAAGATCGGCTTGTTGTTGTTGTAGCGCCGTGTTTAGGTTGGTGAATTGAGCATCCATGTGTTATTGCCAATCTTGGTTACCTTGAACATGCTCTTGGAGTGTGCTGTAGATGTCACCCATTCTCACTTGAAGTTCTCCCATACGTCTAGTGAGGTCTGTCATTCCTTGGCTATAGTCATGATGACTTCTGGCCAAAAAGGAACAACGTCCTCTCATGGACGTTGGCGGCAATATGCTAGAGCTTGAAGTGGATAAGGGTGGATCCCTTTGCCATTCTTGCCAAGATGATCCCCCAGTCTCATACATTGAAGGTTGAGTCCATCCGGGCTCCTAACCCGTTGGGTTATCTTCCTCTTGGTATTCATGGACCGGAGAGATTATCGGTGGCATGCCTGTGGCTGCAGCCCTCGCACGATTCCTTGTTACCCTGCCAGAGACATTACTTCTTCTTGCTTCCACAAGGGGAAAAAGATTAATGGTTAGCCTCCGACAAAATATATAGGTTAAAAAAATATCAAGGACCCATCTTGATCATGAATAAGGGTATGTCCTTGCACTAAATAGTCTTCATCAGCTAATTCTCTTTCAGTTTCAATGTATTCAAATGAAGAGTATTTAAGTGCTCCTCCCTATCAGCAATATGAGTAATCAATTAAGTGCATTCAATTGGTCCTGATTTTGAAATGTAATCTAACCATTGTGTCATCATGGCTTTGACTGGAGCAACTTTTATCTTTTTAGTCATGGCAAACAAAAATTTCAAATCATCATCTCGCACAAACCTAACACCTCCCCTAGGGAACATAGTCATAGCCACCCATCTATGCATGAAGCGTAAGGTAGGGTTTTGGTTGTGGCTATTCCTAGGAGCCCTACATGTGACCTCACTAGTTAGCTCACGCCAAAAACATTGTTTGTTAAACTTAGGCAAATTGTCTAAATCTAGCAAACACCGTTTATGGAAGCCTAGGATGCTACCCAATTCTTTCCATAGGATGTTGTATTCTTTTTGAAATAATCTAAAAGTAATACCATCAAATCCTATTCTTAGTGTGCAAAGGAATTGGATAGTGAGAAGGCGTGAACCTTTCTCTTCTATGTGAGCAAAGTCATCGAATCCAATTGCATGCCAAATGGAAAGGAATTTGGAGTCCATACCTATTTTGGAGATCAAATGTGGATCGTAAGCCTTGTTGTGGCGGAACTCACGATCATGGAGAAGCCTGCGTGCTTGATCTTCAACTTTGCTTCGTATGTCGAGGTTGTTGTCATGAAGATGTTGGTGTGGGTTGCCTCTCTCTTCCATGGGAGTGTCCTCACACACACTTCTCCTCCTTGGGCTTGTACCCATGTAAGAGATGCGTGCACTAGAACCTTCACCATGGCTTGAGCTTGCAGCCTCCTTCCTCTTTCCAAACAACCTCTTCATGTCTTTTTGAGTTCAACAAGCAAGAACAAAAAAAGGCGAGAAAAATCTGAAAAGAAGTGATGTTTGGAAAACAAAACTGTCAATGAATTTTCTCCTCTTGAAAGCTTGAGTGTAAAATGCAAATGCAAACAAAAGAAAATCTTTTGGGGGATGGATTTGAGCAAGAGTGTTGCAAAGAAGAGCAAGAAAAAACAAGGTGAGCTAGAGAGTGACTTGGAGAGGTGTAGAATGATCTGGTGTGTGAAGAGAGGTGCTCCTCACGGACACCATTTATAGGGTGCACCCTCCAAAGGTCACTTGGGGTTCAAAATATAGCCGTTGGAGGAAGGGGAGCCAATTTGTCTCTACTCCCTGTTCGGCCGACCAGGGGGTTCAACCGACCTGACAGGTGGCCCCTCCTAGTTCCCCTTTTGGCAAGTGGCTCGCCAACGGCTATAAAGTTAGCACGTTGGTGAAATGCCACATGTGCAGCTCAGAAAAAATGTCTTTCAAATAAAAACCTTTTATCAAATCCAACAAAAATTTTCTTTTGAAAAGAAAGAAAGAAAAATGATAGTTGAGAATGTAAGATTCTCAACTTGCTAGGAAAAATCAAGTATGCAATGGGAAAATCCAAATGGGGTGGAGAAAAGAAAGAAAGAAAAATAAAGTGGGATAACTACCAATTTAACCTATTGGCGTAGGTCTCACCACCGTCCGATGAGATGGACATTCCCCCGTCTTTATTTCACATCCGGGCCCGGAGGGATGGGCTCGGACGGCTTTTCTTGCTTCTTCCGCCATTCCTTCTTTGGCGGTTCTGTGGACTTGGGCCTTCGGGAAGGTCCAGATGATTCCGTCGCCTTTGAATATCGGCGTGGTCGAAACGACGGATTCTCCTTGTAGATTAATCTTCTCATTAATGCAATGAGTGAGTCCACCTTTGGCGGTGTAACTTCGAACTCTCTAATGTGTTTATCATTCGGCCCATACTTGATTCGAATCATGGAGCATTGTTCTGATATTGGCTGAAAGTTAAGTCTTTCCTCCTTGCCATTGATATGGAAAGGATTTCTCCAGCTCCCACATCTATGCGAGCTTTTGCAGTGCTTAGGAATGGATGCCCAAGAATGAGTGGTGTATCTTTCTCAGTGTCCATGTCTAGCACCACAAAATCCACGGGTATGAAGCAGTTTTGGATCTTCACCGGGACGTCTTCAACAATACTCATTGGATAACGGACTGAAGAGTCAGCCAGTTGTAGCTGTATTGGTGTTAAAGTCAGCTCTGTGAAGTTCAACTGGTCGAACACAGCCTTGGGCATCACAATAACACTTGCTCCCAAATCACAAAGTGCCTTGTCAAAGTAGTGAGCCCCAATTTAGCACGAAATGGTAGGACATCCGGGGTCCTTCTTCTTTTCAGGAAGCCTATTGAGGATGGCTGCACTGCAGTCTTTTGTAAGCTTGACGACCTCAGTGGTGGGCAATGGCCGTTTGTTGTTCAATATGTCCTTGAGATAGTGAGCATAAGTGGGTACTTGCATCACATCAATCAAGGGCACATTGATGTGGATCTTTTGGATGATCTCAACAAAACGGTTGAATTGCTCATCCACTGTTGGCTTCCTTTGTCTGTGAGGGAATGGCAATAAGTTGGTGTCTTCAAAGTGTTTGGCCATTCTTTCACCATGTAATTCACTTGGGAAATCCTCCATCTCAGGTTCAGTTGTCCTCTTTTCTTGTGTGGGATATGGTGGGTCACGAGTAGTCTTTCCTCCTCTTGTAACCACTCCACTGACATTCTCCACTGGGGCTTCTGGCTGCCCCAGAATTTTGTCGTTTTCTAATGGAGGGACAACTTGCAGCATGTTGTGCCAGCTAAGTCTCCAACATCTTGTTGAAGCTTAGTTGATTCTTGAATGCTAAGGATAGTCCTTCAATCTTTGCATTAATATTCTCTAGGGTCTTGTCATTAGTTGACAGCTTCTTGGATAGGGCATCGTTGATCTTGAGTGGCTAATGGCAAGTTCTCTCAAGTTGGGCTGATTTCCAGGGTTGCCATTGTTGTTGTACCCTCCTTGAAAGAATGGGCATTGTTGACCCCACCCTTGACCTCCTGGACGATAGCCATTGTTGTTGAAATTTTCGTTGTTGGTGAGGTATAAAGCATCCTCATGAGTTTCTGGGCAATCATTGCCCATATGACCCGTGTCGCCACAGACTTCACACGTGATGTGAGAGTCTAGGACATAGGCATTGACAGACACTTCACCACTGGCTTGTCCATCAATTTACTTCATTAGGAGGTCCGATTTTGCAGCGATCATGTCCACCTCCTTCAAGGTGTGCATGCCTTGCTGTCGGGTATGGAGACGCTCATCGTTCCATCCCATGTTGGACACCATCTTCTCAATAAGATCTTTAGCTTTTGGCACCGTGAATGAGAAGAAGACTCCTCCAGCAGCAGTATCCAAATGGTCACGAGCTGATGGGATCAGCCCGTTATGGAAATTTTGAGAAAGGAGCCAGTCATCCATCCCATGGTGGGGACAGGCTAGGATGTACTCATGAAGCCTTTCCCATGCCTCGGGGATAGATTCCTTGGGCTCTTGCTGAAAGCTGGAGATCCTTCCATGTAGGGCATTGGTTTTGCCCAACAGAAAGAATTTGGTGAGGAATGTCATAGAACATTTCTCCCAAGTGTCTATATCACTTCGGTTCGCGTAGAACCACTATTTCTCTCTCCCAAGGAGAGAGAACGGGAACAGTCTCAGACGGACCGCATTCGGAGACACGTCCTTGATCTTAAAATTGCTGCAGATCTCGAGGAATTGTTGCAGGTGAGCACTTGCATCCCCGTTAGCCTTCCCATAGAATGGTTTGTCTTGCACCATAGTGATGAGGCCAGTTTTGATCTCGATGTTCACATCTCCCATGATAACAGTGGGCCCAATAGGAAAATTTATAGCAGAGGGAGCTGAGAACTCACGAAGGGTCTTCTGAGCCATTGGCGTTTAGATTGTTGGTGCAGAAATGTTGGCTTGCCTTGCCGCTTGAATCTTCTCAGTAGTAACGACACGGGGTTGGTCTCTCAGAAGAGATTCAAGATCTTCAACAAAGTTTTGCGGCAGGCGGAAACCAGACATACACTACCCTATTTTCACATTTAAAATGCGAAAACAAAGAATGGTTATACTACTAAAATCCTACCCATGGTTCTATCCTATTCACTCAGTCATGTTATATATCTATTTGCCTTCCCCGGCAATGGCGCCATAAATGCTTGTTGACGGCTACTCAGGTATACTAACTAATCATCCCTGGAAATAGTGCCAGAAATGCTTGTTTGTATTACTTACGCACCATTAACTAAACATATCCAACAGATGTGTCACAAATGCTTGTTAATGGTTCGATTGGATCACAGAGTGAATTCCGCAAGCGCACGGAGATATCATTGTAGCATTTCCCCTTAAGAGTATTCCCAAGGGTGTCATTTATTTGATCCCAATGGAAGGCGGGGTAGAGATATAACAATCATCAAGTGGAAAGGGTAGAAAGGTCTAGGTAAGAATCTAGTAATGATGGATAAAATAATAGTGGAGGTAGTGTGACACACACAAAAGCTTTCAAGTCTAAGAGGGTAAGAGGATCCTAGAGGTTAGTTAAGGTTGAGAGTTATGGAGGTACTCCAACTATGCTCTATTGTACATATACATAGTCCAAACTAATTATTCATAAGCTAGATTAATAGTGAATACATATGCTATGTGGTTCAACACATCAGGCACGGGCTTACCTCTAGCAATACTAGGGCGACTCCCGCCAAAAGCCTGTGGCATAGCCGAACATGGAGGATTACAAAGGACAGATAGGGTTGCCCACCACCTATTGCCTACCTCTTCGATCCATGGATCTACGAGACATCCAATGCTACTTAGCTATCCTAGCACCATGCTAGTATATTAAGTAATTACCTCAAGAGCCTAGGCACAATCCATCCTAAGGCAATGAATTGAATCGTCATTGAACCAATGTTGATACACAACATAATTATCCATACTAACCTAGTTATGTTATAATTAACTAGACTATAGTGGGGGTCTATAGGTTCTATGATAATGGGATATGTTCATGATGAAATAGTCATAGAAGCTATACCTTCCACATACATGGACGCCACAATCAAACAAGAAACGCTTTGACCAAGTATATGTATAAGTAGAGACTAAAGATACTATCTTTATTATGCATAAAGTCACAATTATAAGAAAGAATACATGAGCCATACCTTTCCCAATGTAGGATTGGGAAGAGAGAGACTCCTACTCCTTTCCCAATTTGGATTTGGGACTAGAGACTCTCCTCTCTACAACCTAACTCCTCTAAGACTATGGATGATAGTGTATACAATAGAGATGAAGCTCAAGTGGTGTGTGTTGAAGTGAGGGGTAGGGGGTCCTATTTATACTAGTGTTGAGGTCGGTTCCCGCCACCAAAAGCGCGCGAATCAGTCACCATTGACTCCAGGAAGCCGGGAGGAGCCAACACGTGGAGGCTGACTAAGTTTGGTGCAGAGACCAGGTCGGTCGACCCCCTGGTTCGGCCGACCTGGTCATTGCACCAATTCTCGTGTGCTTTCTCCAGGTGGCTGCCAGGTCGGTCCCATTGATATATATGGGCGATACACCGTTGGATCTCCTCGGATACTTATGTTTGTGGGCCATTTGATCCATTGGATGCCACTTGTCATCGCCTGATTGGATGGGATGATATTTTATAGGATTGGTCCCTCTTCATTTCCTCATTTCCTGCATAAAATGCTGCATACACATATTTCTCCAAGTCCATGTGGTGGTTAGATTGAAAGGTGATGTGTGCAAGGAATAACAAATCCTTCACATAATTGAGTTAAATTGACGGATGAAATTGGTATATAACAGCCGTCAATACCCTGCCTCCTTGCGGGGGTAGGGTCCAATGGAACCATGTGTCTAGAAGGCCCTGGCCCCGGCATTGTCCAGGTATGGTTTTCGGCGTTGGCACATGGACCTCAAGACAGGGCCCGGCTCCCTCGATGAGACAGGCTTCCGAGCAGTCACGTGTCCGGTGGGACGTGCCCTTGCTCCTCCATAGGAGTGGGCTCCGGTGCTACCACGTGGCCCGAAGCACAATGTTGGCCACCCCCCACGAAGGCGGGCACCGACTCCTCCACGTGTCTCGCAGTACAGGGTTCCCAGCTACCCTCAGAGATGGGCTCCGAGGCTACCACTTGCCCTGCAGTACAAGACCTGGCTTTCTTGCAAAGGCCAGCTCCAATACTGCCACGCGTCCTGCAACTTGCCCTAGACGGCGGGTGTCGGTACCCTCTGCACTGGGTACCATCATGCACAAGATGAAATAGCTAAGGACCTTGCCTGCTCGGTAGAGGTGAGCTCCAATGCTTCCATGTGTCTCGCGGAGCCGGACCCCGTCTCTCCTCATAGGTGGGCTCCAAACCTGCCACGTGTCCTGCGGAGCCCGACCCGTCTCTCCTGAGAGGTGGGCTTCAGACCTGCCACGTGCCCTCGGAGCCAGACCCCGCCTCTCCTCAGAGGTGGGCTCTGGACCTGCCATGTGGCCAAAGGCTCTCTCTCTCAGCTGTAGGTTGCGGTAGTTAAGAGTAGTGTGCTCTATGCACTTACGCATTGAATACTTTCTCCTTCCTCGAGCACACAAGTGCGGCGCATGCCCCTATTTGGTATCGCTACATCCAGTCACATCGTAGTGAAGGCACCACAGGCCTACCCCACTCCACCAAGTGGGTAGCTTATGGTGACAGGACAGTTGGACGGGACATCCCCTGCCATCATCAACGATTACGCATGGGCCACTGGCGTCTGAGGCGGCTAAACGGCGGGTCTTCAAGCCACAGTTAGAGTAAGCTTATGCTGTAAGCCTTAGATCTTTGGGATAAGATCGCTCTGGGGCCACCTATCGTGCCCCGAACCCCACTTGTAAGGCGTCTTGCCTTGTGTATAAAAGGACTGAACCACCACAATTACAACAGATCTAATGTCAACGCATACACACGCTAGCACACATTCACACCAGCAATACGACCTCACCGTGGACTAGGGTATTACGATCCGGCATCCCAAACCAAGTAAAATCACCGTCTCACTATCTCTCAAATGTGCAATCTCCATTGAGGACTAAGCCCTGCCGATTAAGAACCTCTGCTGGCTACTCGCATAGCAAGTCCAGGCGAAGTGTCGCATGAACACTTCGACATTTGGCGCATAAGGAAGGGGCTTTTTCTCTTAGGAAGTTGCGCCTCCATCCCTACCGAAGCACCCAGCTCTAGCATCACCCAGGAGGCCCGCCGTTGATGTTTCTTAGCATTAACGGTGGGCGCCACCAGAGCATCCAACTCCTGCACCACCCAGGAGGCCCACCATCAATGTTTCTTAGCATTGATGGTGGGCGCCGCCAGAGTACCAAACTCCAGCACCACCCAGGAGGCCTACCGTCGACGTTTCTTAGCGTTGATGGTCGGCGCCGCTGTTGATATTCCAATGCACTATTGAAAACCATTCATAGCAATGGTGCCAGAAATGCTTGTTAATAGTTTTAGATTACAAATGTATGTCCACAAGCGCGCGGAATCATTCAATGTAGCATCTTTCCTTTTAGTGTATTCCCGAAGTGTGTCATTTATATTTTACCGATGGAAGGCTAGGTGGAAGCAAAGCAATCATCAAATGGAGAGGCTACGTTGGTGTAGGTAGGGTTCTAGCAAGGATGTATAAATCATAATTGGAGGTAGTGTGACACACACAAGAGCATTCTATGCTAAAGTGGGTAAATGAGGTAAAGAGAGTATAGACTAAGAGTTTGGTAGATACTCCTACTATGCTTTTGGTGCACATATACATAGCCTAAGTTAGTTAGTAATGATCATATTAATTGTGATTTCTCATGCTAAGTGGATTAACACATCAGACACGAGTTTACCCCTAGCAACACTAGGATGACTCCTAAAAAGAGCCTGTGGCATAGCCGAACGTGGAGGATTACAAAGGACAGATAGGGTTGTCACTACCTACTGCCTACCTCACCAATCTGTGGGTCTACGAGACATTCAACGCTACTTATCTATCCTAGCACCATCCTAGCATATTAAGTAATTACCTTAAGAGCCCTGGCACAAACCATCCTAAGGCAATGAACTAAATCATCATTGAACCAATGTTGATACATAGCACAAGTGATTCATATTAACATGATCATATCATAACTTATTAGAATATACTGGGAGTTTGTAGTATTTATGATGATAGATTAAGAGTGATATGGCATAATCATAAAGACTACTCCTACCACATACATGGAATCCACAATCAAACAAGAAATGCTTCATTCAAGTATATGAATAAAAGAAGACTAAAGATAATATCTTTATTATGCACAAAGTCACAAATATAAGAAAAGATACATGAGCCATACCTTTCCCAACTTGGACTTGGGACTAGTGGCTCTCCTCTTTATAGCCTAACCCCAGTAAAGACTAAGAGAACTACTGTATGCAATAGAATGATGCTCAAGTGGTGTGTGTTGAAGTGAGGGGTCCTATTTATAGCTTGGAGAAGGGTCGGTTTCTGCCACCAAAAGCATGCGAATCAGTCACCACTGACTTCTTCAAGCCGGCAGGAGCCAACACATGGAAGCTGACCGAGTTTGGAGGAAAGACCAGGTTGGCCGACTAGCGGGGTCGGGCGACCTGGTAAGTCCGCCAAACGGTCTATGCTTTCTTGGGTTGACTTCCAGGTGGGTCTCATCCCTTGATATGGGTGCTACACCGTTGGATGCCCTCGGATACATCTGTTCGTGGGCCATTTGATCCATGTGGTGCCACATGTCGACGTTTGATTGCCTGGGATGATATTTTATAGGATCCATCCCCTTGTTTCACATCAGTTATGAATAACATACCTGCATGCAGCAATTTCTCCAAGTACAAGTGGAAATAGGTTAAATAGAAAGGTGATGCATGCAAGAAGGATATTTCCTTCACATAATTGAGTTATATTGACTGATGAAATTGGTATATAACAACCGTCAACAGTCCTCCTCCTCTTCGTACTCATGGAACGTGGGGGTTGTCTGGGGCATGGCCGCTCTCTTTGTACGACTTCTAGTTACCCTGCCAAAGACATTACTTCTTCAGGCTTCCTCGATGGGAAGAAGGTCAATGGTTAGCCTCCAGCATTTGTACAAATGATAATTCAGTTGAAATAGCCGAATTTCATTGACAAAGCTGGGATAATAAAATATCAAAGAGCCATCATGATCATGCTTAAGGGCATGTCCTTGCACTAAATAATCTTCATCAATTAATCATCTTTCATTTTCAATATACTCAAATGAGGAATATTCTAGTGCTCCTACTCTAGTAGCAATACGAGTAATCGATGAAGTGCATTTAGTTGGCCATGTTCTCGGAATGTAATCTAACCATTGTGTCATCATGGCAATAATTGGAGCCACTTTTATCTTTTGGATCATGGCAAATAAAACTTTCAGCTCATCTTCACACACTATCCTTACATCTCCTCTAGGGAACATAGTCATAGCCACTGTTGAAGTGTTTGATATGACACTTCCCCTGGACCCGCTGAGAAGCAGCCCGCGGAGGTTCTTTTGTGGTTAGGGCACGCAGAGATCAATATCAAGATGGTGACCCCAGAGATTTACGTGGTTCGGGTCGCCTGAGCGTAACACCCTACTCCACGGGGTTTGTGTAATTGTATTGACCGAGTGTGTTCACTAGGGTCTGGTCGCAATAGCCTGGATCAGAGTGCGAGTGTCCCCATATTCGTGCAGTGCAGCCCTTTTATAGTTCTAAGGACTGACCGTTACAAAGCTGGCCTCGCCTGACATGTGGGCCTGGCGTGTTTAATGACTTAATACACTGTCTAAAGAGTATTAAGTATAATTAATAATGTGGTAGCGTTCCTTCATGGCTGTGTTACCCCTATTAATGGTGCACTGATCGTGTGTCATTAATATGGCATTAATTACACATTATCAGACCTTGTAACTACTGCTTTAACTATCCTTGAATGTCTGTAATGGTCACGATCGGCTTGTATTTCTGTTGGTGACGAAGGTCCAGAGGCTCCACAGGTGTCAGATCCGGAGCTTTCCCTTGCGAAAGGGTAGGTCTGGGGTTGCTGTACACGTGTCGATACTGGAGCTCCTCTCTGCCGGGGGCTAGGTCCGGTGCTGTTGTATACGTGTAATCGCCAGACCTTCACTTGGTTGGGAGTTTTGATCCGATCTTACTTTACACTTGTTAACCCGGGAGCCAGCCATGTGAGGGGAGTTGGTTCGGTGCAACGTGACATGTGGGACCTGCAAGGTCCTTCAACTCTGACGGGTGGAACTTTCTTGCACTTTTTGCGGTATCGTGGGGTACCCGGTACATAGGGTACCGACAGTGGCCCCCGGGCCATTCTCTGGGAGAAACCCCTTGGGTTAAGTTGTTCTACCAGAGGTGGGGCCATTCTCGATTCCCGCACATTGATATTCAAAAAAGTCCCCTGATGCGCCGATAGAGTGACATTCCAGGAGTGAACCTTCGAGGCGTGGCTTGTTACGAATACGACAGATGAGATCCTTGAGTGCGGATCTCACGCAATTGAAGGTCGCCGATTCCTAATACCAAAATCGTATCGGTTCCGCGCGCCTTGTCAAAGCGCCGACTTTGGGTTTCCCGCCGCCCATCATGGCAACGGTTGGCCTTGGGTAAGGTCCTTGATCTCTTCGTGGGAGTGGCCCCAGGCCCACTCTCCATTGTCTGGGTAGATTTTTAAAAAGTGCCATCAATTTCTCTCCGGTTTCCATCCAAGCGTCGCGGAGGCTTACTTAAGAAGGAAAGTGCGCATGGTTTGAAGACTCTTTACGCCTTCGATCATCTTTTCGCTTAGAGCCTCCTAAACTCCGCCCTACTTTCCATTCGTTGCTCCACTTTGCCGCGATGGAGTTGGGTCTCCCCAAGAGTCGCCTCAAGAGCGATGATGATATGAAGAAGGTTCGGACCTACGTGGGGTGGTCCAGCGACTCCTTCAACCAACGGGTCCGCGCTAGCATGCTCCCGTTCAAGAAGGAGCGTGACGGCGACATGGTGTACTTCTCAGCGTACGACATGGTGGGGCTGATCCCACCTTTCTCGAATTTCCTTTTCATGCTGCTGGACTTCTGTGGTATGCAGCTGTACCACCTTGGCCTCCATTCTCTTCTTCTTGTGTCAAAATTCATTCACTGCTACGAGATGTGGGTGGGTATTCCACCCGCGTCGGGCTTTTTTGCACCTTCTTCACCATCCACACCACCGACAAGGGGTTCGAGTTTCTTGGCTTCTACTATTTTGTGAAGTGCAAGAAATGCCCCTACAAATACTTGACGTCATTGCCTTCCAGCAAGTGGGATGACAGGAATAAGGATTGGGTCATCGTCACGATAGAGGAGCATGAGAAATTGGAGCTACCCGAAGGTCTCCCCAATGTTGATACTGACGCATGGAGTGTCATTCCGGTGCTATCAGATGCCTTCAACCCTGTCTTGACCTGGATCCGCAAATGCGTGGAAGGTGGAGTGACCCCCAGATGGTCTTCTGCAACTTCCTGGAAAATAGGTGGGCGCCGCTGAAGAAGAGGGAGAAGCTCGCATGGGCCCTCAACAACGTGATGGATGACGACCGGATTGAAACCGACCTGAGATCCAACTTGGATGGTGCAGCTTTGGAGCTTCATCTCAAGAAGTTCCAGCATGGAATTGACATCGAAGGAGATGACTTAACTCCACCGATGGCTTTCGTCCCTCTGAACATGGAGGCGCAGTTCAGCAGAGAGCTATAGAGGTGTATGCCGGCGCTTGATGACCTTGGTGAGGTGGAAAGGCTTCCGACCACCAAATTGGCGATCCCTAGAGCTTCCGAGGGTGGTCCTGCCCCCACCCCAAGCCAAAAGACTGAAGACGTCGGCAAGGGCGAGGGCAAAGAACCAGTTGAGCCTTCAAGCCGGAAGAGGAAGTTGAAGCACGCTGATGGGAGGTCTGTCAGGCCTGCTCCTTCGACGACGGCTGCTTCTCCCAAGAGGGAGAGGTCTTCTGTAGCTACTCCTGCTCTGGTGCAAACGTCTTCAAGAGGCGTAAGCTCCAGGCAGTTGCCCCGACTTCCGTGCCAGCTAGAAGCTCCAGGTCTGGGAGTTCTTCCCGGTGAAAGGAAGCTCCGATCAAAGGAACTCCGGTAGCTGTGAGTGTTCCTCAACTGAGGTCCGAAGTCGTTGTCTCACCAGATTTGGTGGGCTCTAGCTCCGGGCCTCAGAAGGAGAGGTTCCGAGGCGACTTGGGTGGTAGCATCCCGAGGTAAGCATTGATTGCTCACCCTATAATGCTAGTCTTTTTTTTGATGTGTTCTTAATCTTCTTTTCCCTTTGCCTCTAGGGTGTCGAAAAAAGGACCCGGAGCTTCAACGCCTGTTGTAGTGACTGGGGCTGCTCCTGTCGAAGCTCCGGCTTCGATCGCTGACCCTCTTTGTTAAGCGGAGGCGGAAGTCGCGGTAGCTCCGGCGCCAGTTGTCGTGAGCTTGGACTCAAAGTCCTCACCCGAAGCTCCTGCAGTAGCACTGGATCGCGGGAGGGAAGTTGAAGATGTGCCCGTGGCGGCAGAGGTTTATGCTCCAGCACCGGCGGTGCCAGAAGTTCCGGCTTCCGAGCCGGAAGTTGCCGAAACCCTGGCTGTTGAGCCAGAGGTAGCTGAAGCCCCGACTATTGAGCCGGAGATCACCCAAGATCTAGCCCTTGTGCCAGAAACGGTTGAAGATCCGGCGGCTGAGCTGGAGGTGGTAGAGGGTCCGGCGGCTGAGCTGGAGGTGGTTGGTGGTCCAGTGGCTGTGTCAAAGGTGGCTGAAGGTCCGACGACTGTGCCGGAGGTGGTTGCCGCGCCGAGACCGAGCCGGCGGAAGTTGAAGCCCAGTTGGAGCTCCAGCTGCTGCTCTGGATGTGGTGGTCCTGGAGGTACCTGGGCTGGAACCAGAGCCACTTGCAGGACTGGCGACATGTCCTTCAACTTCAGAGCCATTGACTGAGGACCTGGAAGCGGTGCCTTCAAATGCTCCTAAGGTGGAACGCAACTCCTTGAGGCGTTGGCGTAGCAGACTCCATTTTGAGACCAATCTTGCTCAGACAAGGATAGTTGACCAGAAGGAGTGGATCAAAGGGGAGAAGGCCCGGTTAGAATACTAGGATTAGTTGATTGAAGGGAAGGAGGCCGCCATCCGGGCACTCGATGCTAACTCCAGGGAAATCCTGGAGCTGGCCAAGGAGAGACGTGATGCTACTGACGAGCGTTACGAAAAGATCGTAGAGTTGAATGAGACTCTCCTAAAGCATCAAGCGGACCTGGAGGCAAGAGAGGAAAATCTCGTGGGGCAGCAGGAGGATGTGGTGAGGAGAGAGGCAGAGGTCACCCAGAAGTTGACTCTCCGTGAGAAAAATTTGGCAGATCACAGCAAAAAGCTAGATCTATGGAAGGAGGAAGAGGTGAAGAAGAACTGGAAGGTGGGGCAAGAGCTCTCGAAAAGAGAGTCTAACATTGCCGCTAGGGAGGAGAGAGACAAGGGCAGAGAAAAGGACCTGGCTGAAAGGCGGAACCGCATCCACCTCCGGGAGACGGAGCTGGTCAACCGGGAGAAGCAGGTTGCTGAGATCATGCAGCAGCATGCTAAGTTGGCTGAGCGACTTGCCCGTGAAGGTTCGGAGCTTGCGGCCGCTCGGAGGTCACTGGAGGAGCTGCAGAGCTTGAAGGCGACTTAGTCCTTGATGGTATGGGACTTCCTGGGGCGTGCAGACAGGGCCCTCGTGCCTCTTGGTTTCAATCCAGTGCGCCCAAAGAACCCGACGCTGGAGCTGGACCAGACGCTGGCGGCACTTGGCTCTGCTGGCAGCAAACTCGACATGATGGGTGACGTCATCGTCGATCAACTGGAGACGGAGGGTAAATTCTTGGCCAAGAACGTCGCTGAGTATGTCTTGGCATGTTACCGGAGCCGAGACCCCCATTTCTCCCTTGATTCGGTCTTTGAAGGAATCATCGAGGAGGAGGAGGAGGATGTCGCTAGGGTTAGTCTCCAAGAGGCTGCTGAGAAGGTTGCTTCATTTTTCCACAAGACCTAGATCCTCCAGTAGCTTGGACATTTCTCTCTTCGTCCCTTGTAATCTCAATTTTGTAATCCAATTCTTCTGATTAATGAAATCCTCCTTTTTGCATTGAATTTCAGTTTTTTTATCAAAATACTGTGTCGTGTCTTGTTGGCCCCTTGGTACATGTGTACAATTGAGGTGTGTACATGTACCAAAGGTTATGACAGTATGTTGAAGTCTTCAATTTTGAAGCATCGCAGACAAGCCCCCTTGAATGGTCGGAGCTTGGTAGCTCCAGCGTCAACATATTAGATGTTGACGGCGGACCTATCTTGGGAGATGTTGGAGCTTAGTAGCTCAGGCATCGTCCATCATCGCTATGAATTTTTGCTTTTCCTGCACATTAAAGGCAAGAAAAAAAATAAAATTCGTCCTCTTGTCTATAAATTGGTTGTGGCTTATTGTTCTTATTTGAACATTGAGCCTGAAGAAACTCAGCATGATAACGAGCATTTTTATATAATCTTTTTGGAGCTACATGCCTTTTTAGTACTCACCCTACTAAGGCATGCTGGGGTGTAGGTAGAGCGGCATACTTAGGGTGCAGCACACGGTTATGTCGATAGCACACTCCGTACCTATGTTGGCTTGGCGTTAAGGCAAGTAGACTATATAGCAGTGTTAAGATCAAAAAAGACAACCCATAAGGCTTGTAATGCATGTGAATTACTTGGAACAAAGCTCAAAAATATTTGCACAACTTCATTATAGACAATTGGGGTAAAAATAATTTGATATATTGAGCCTTGTACAAAAAGTAAATGCATGCGGAGTCTGTTTTCAAACAACAATGCCTTTCATTATAGGTCCAGATTACAGGGGAGACAAGGACACACTTAGGGTGCTGAACCAAGCTAAATGTTCTATACATCTTGTGCTAGCCCAGAGCAAGTAGTTACACTTGTAGTGCTATGACTGTGTCAAGTGTTACTTGAACTTCCAAGACCCTCCTAGAGGGGTCTGGATGTTCTCCCAGAGGACTTGCTCGACTCTATATAATGACTCTACAACATGCATTGTGCGTAATTACAGACTCACCTCCGTGATTATAAGCATAAAACTTACAGAGATGCTCGATGTTCCAAGGATTGGGAAGTGGGATCCCATCCTAAGTTGCCAAGCGAATGCACCCTGGTCGGGATACTTTAATGACTCGGAAGGGACCCTCCCAGCTGGGGGAAAGTTTGTTCATCCCTTCACGAGTTAGTATCTTCCGGAGCACCAGGTCACCTTCTTCAAGCTGTCGGTCATGCACATGCCTTTGATGATAGCGCTGGAGCGCTTGGCGATAGTGTGCATTTCGAACAGCAGCTTGGCCCTTTCCCGCGTCGACGAGGTCAAGGTCTTCACGGCAGAACTGGTCCTGCGTGGCTTCGTCGAAGTTCTGGACCCGAAGGGACCCCAAGGTGATCTCCGGAGGAAGGACTGCTTCAGCTCTGTACACCAAGAAGAATGGAGTCTCCCCAGGTAACCGATTAGGTGTTGTCCTGTTCGCCCATAATGTGGACAGAAGCTCTTCAATCCAGTTAGCTTCGTGATTTTTCAAGTGCTCATATGTGCACGTCTTGAGTCCTTCTAAAAATTCTGCATTTGCTCTCTCGGCTTGGCCATTACTTGCTGGATGAGCTACTGAGGCATAGCTAAGCTGAATACCGAGGTCTTCGAAATATTCTTGGAATGCAACACTTGTAAATTGAGTTCCGTTGTTAGTTATGACTTTGTTTGGAACTCTAAATCTGCATATAATGGACTTCAAGAACTTGATTGCTGATTGTTTGCTGATTGTTGCTACTAGAGTGGCTTCCGGCGACTTGGTGAACTTGTCGACGGCGACATATAGGAACCTGTAACCTCCGATGGCTTTTGGGAAAGGTCCCAAGATATCCATGCCCCACACAACAAATGGCCATGTAGGAGGTATCATTTGTAGTGATTGAGTCGGTGTGTGAATTTGTTTGGCATGAAATTGGCACGCTTCATATTTTTTCACTAGGTCAACCGCATCCTAAAGCACTGTAGGCCAGTAAAAGCCATGTCGGAAGACTTTACCGACCAGCATGCGAGAAGCTGAGTGGTTTCCGCATTCGCCTCCATGGATTTCCATGAGAAGATCGCGGCCTTCTTCTCTTGCAATGCACCACATTAGGATGCCATTGGCACCACGTCAGTAGATATCCCCTTCTACCAACGTGTATCTTTGAGCTAAGCTGACAATCCGGTCAGTGGATACACTAGGTTTAGGAAGGATATTGTCTTCCAAGTAGCTCCGAATCTCCGAGATCCATGCATCGGAACTAACTTGAGCTTTTGAGTCTTGCGCGTTGGGTTGCTCGGAGCTTCCGGCAGTACCTACGACTCTTGGTGAACGCCATGGTAACAGGGCCACCAGGACTGCCAGCTTCGAGGTGCTGGTCTCGCCACCTTCACTTAGTTCGGCAGGCTGAGCTGTTGGTTTTGATAACCTTTGGACGAAGATTCCATCAGGAGCCAGAGCTCCGGTTGAGGCTTTCGTCAAGAGTTCATCGGTTTCAAAGTTTTGAAGGCGCTGAACATGATGGAGATCCAAGACATCAATGTCCTTCTGAAGCCTCTGGACTTCAAGGAGGTAAGCAGCTAATTGAGAATTGTTGTAGGAGCATTCACCTTTCATTTGTTTGATGATGAGTTGTGAATCTCCCTTCACCAACAGCTGTTTTACTCCATAAGATAGTGCCACCTTGAGTCCATAGATGAGGGCTTCATACTCTGCCATATTGTTGGTTGCCTTGAAATCAAGGTGTACCATGTACTCGACCTTCTCTCCGATCGGAGCCAGGAGTAGGATTCCAGCTCCGGCCCCCTGCTCCTGCACGGAGCCATCAAAGTAGAGGGTCTAGTCAGGCTCGGTGAATATCGGAACTTTGAGTTCTAGTTCCTGCTCTCTATGGCCCCCAGAATTTGATTGAGAGGGAGTCCATTCTGCCATAAAGTCAGCCAAGGCTTGACTTTTAATTGCTTGTCTTGACACGAATTCTAGATTGAATTCTGCCAGCTCTGCTACCCACTTTGCAATATTCCCAGTAGAATTAGGGTTATGCAAAATTGCACATAGTGGAAAAAAGGTTACCACTGATATTTTGTGGGCTTGGAAGTAATGACGAAGATTTATTGAAGTGATAAGAACTGCGTCGTGGAGTACATCACTAATGAAGTACACTGTCCGGACCCTCTCGAAGGGGCCTGGAGCTTCCTACTCATCAACCCGAATCCTCCCGGAGGGGTCCGGACCTTCTTCTAGAATTTCCTGGTCCCTGCCAAAGGAACCCGGAGCTTCTTCTGTAGTGACCCAGACCCTCCCAGAGGAGTCAGGATCTTCTTGTCCAGCAGTAGTTACTCCTTCGTTTGAAGGAGGTTGATCTTCTAGCATCTCGACATGAGGATTCGTGTCTGAGGGTTGGTACCTATACTCGCCTTCAGGTAGCTCCGGACCCTCCAGAAGGGGTTTCAAATCCTGAACTGGGGACGGCTCTGGTCTCTCCGCGACCAGGACCATACTGACAACCTCTGTAGTTGCCAAAATGTAATGTAGTAAAGGCTCACCAGGGTTCGGAGCTACCAGGATTGGTAGTGTGGTGAGGAGGTGCTTCAGCTCTTGAAACGCCTTTTTTGCTTCTTCAGACCAATGAAATGGTCCGGACTTCCTCAAGAGTTTGAAGAAGGGTAGCGCCCATTTTGCCAGTCTTGATATAAACCGGCTGAGTGCAGCTAGACATTCAGTTAACTTTTGGACATCTTTAATGTGGGCTTGGGGCTGCATTTCTTCGATAGCCTTGATCTTCACCGGATTTGCTTCGATTCCTCGATGAGTCACCAAGAACCTCAGAAGCTTTCCGGAGCTAACCCCGAAGACACACTTGTCCGGGTTCAGCTTGGTGCGCATAGTGCGTAGCTTGTCAAAGACGGCTTGTAAGTTGTCAAGGAGTGACTCCTTGTTTTTTATCTTCACGATGATGTCATCAACATACACCTCCACAAAGTCTCTAATTAGCTCTCCAAATGTTTTGTACATGGCTCGCACAAATGTTGAAGCAACATTTTTAAGACCAAATGGCATGGCAGTGTAACAATACAATACATCTACTGTTATGAAGGCAATATGCTCTTCATCTTCCTTATACATTTGGATTTGATGATATCCACAATATCCATCTATGAAACATAGTAGCTCACACCCGGAGGTAGAGTCCACTATCTGATCTATTCTAGGTAGTGGAAATAGATCTTTTGGACATGCCTTATTTAAGGTGGTGTAGTCGATACACATCCGAAGCTTCCCACTGGCCTTGGGTACAACAACTGGGTTTGCCAGCCATTTTGGATGGAAAACTTCCCGGATGAATCCAGCTTCGAGCAACTTCTTAATTTTCTGTCGGGTGAAGTTTTGCCGCACAATTGATTGCTTTCGGGGCTTTTGGTGTACATGCCGTGCATATGGGTAAATCTTCAGATTGTCCTCAATCACCTCCCTAGGGATCGCAGGAATTTGTGACGATTGCCAGGCAAACACATCGACGTTAGCCCGAAGGAAAGCGATGAGTGCGAGTTCCTATTTGTTGTTCAGACCTCCTGATATACGGGTAGTCTGAGCAGCATCAGAACCGATTTGTCTGACTTTGTCTGGAATGTCGGCGTTGCCGCTTGGTTGCACACGAGGTGCGGAGGTAGATCCTTTGTGGCGAATGCTTGGAGGATTCACAGCTGGCTCCTTATCGGATGCTTCCTGTTGCGCTATGGTAAGCGCATAGAGTTCTTCCAGTGCAGTGACTCCTGCATTACGATCTCCGCGGATCCGGAGAACGCCCGTAGGTGTTTGCATATTCAACACCAAATAACCATAATGGGCAGCAGCCATAAACTTGTATAAAGTTGGCCTGCCGAGAATGGCATTGAAAGGCAGACTGACCTGCGCTACATCGAAGATCAATTTCTATGTTTTGTAGTTCTCCCGGGTCCCGAAGGTCACAGGGAGTGTAATGGAACCAAGAGGAGTAATGGTTCTCGGACCTACTCTAGAGAAAGGTCGAGATAGGCAAAGGTGAGAAGGCCCGAGCTGAAGCTTAACGAAAGCTTTGAAGCTTATGAGGTTTAGCCCGGAACCTCCGTCCACCATTACATGGTGGATTTGGATATTGCTAATGGTGGGTGACACCATCAATGGGAGTTGACCAGCCCCGATCATATTTTGGGGGCAGTTTGAAGCATAAAAAATGATGGGTGTGTCCATCCACTTCCGATGTGGTTCTACCTTAGCAGTAGGAGCTACCATGGCCATGTCCTGCAACATTGTCTTAAGGATGCGACGAGAGGTGATGTCCCAAGAACCACCATAGATGGTGTTCAGGGTTTTCCGATGTTCGTTGTCGGAGGCATCGGAGTCGTCATCGACAGTGTTGTAGATGGCTTTCAAGACATTTTTATGGTCTTGGAAACCTTGCTCCTCTTCAGTCGGAGCATCATCGACTTTTTGTTTTCCTTCGCTTTGGCGGAAAGGAGCTTCTTCCCGACACTTGTTGTAGCGCTAGGCAAGGTTATGGACCTCTCGGTACTCTTCCAAGCTGTGTCGATTCGTCTTGTGAATCGGACACCATGCTTTGGAATTGTTGCCGTCCTCTGATGAAGGACCAGGTCGCTTCTCGGGGCGTGGCCCCCGACTTCCAGGTGCTGCAGCTGCAGCAGCTGGAGCGCCGGCCGACGGCTTCTTTTTGCCGTTGGGCTTCTTCTTCTTTTTGCTACTACCGAAGGTAGCATCTTTAGTTTTGGATGACTTATGGTTAGCCTCCGGAGCTGGCTTGGAGTCCATTTCATGGCCCTCTGCAGCTCTAGCGCATTTGTCAGCTAGGTTGAAGAGTTCCGTGACATTGGTGACTTCTTTAATAGCTAGATTCTCTAGCATCTTCTTATCTCGAACTCCACGTCTGAATGCAACAATAATAGAAGAGCTCGAGATAGAAGGAATGATATTTCGTACCTGAGAGAATCGCTGGATGAAGGACCGTAGCCATTCCCTCGACGTTTGCTTTACAGCAAACAAGTCCAATTCAGTGTCGGGCCGACTATAGGAGCACCCGAAGTTGGCATTGAATTGCTTGCATAGTTACGCCCAACTATTAATGGAGTCAGGTGGAAAACTCATGAACCAGGACCTTGCAGTCCCGTTTAAAGTCACTGGGAAGTAAATGGGCTCACAGCCTCATCACCTCCCGCTGCCAATATGGCAGTTGAATAGATTTGAAGAAACTCGACGGGGTTGACTGTCCCTTCGATTTATTCCGGCAGGTGAGGCTGGAACTTCTGTGGCCACCTGACCATATGTATGTCCATGGCCAGGGCAGAACAACCTCCTCCTACTCCTTTAGGAGCATAGTTGTCCCGAGCCTCTAGCCTTTCGCGAGCACGCTCGATTGGACTCGACCATCGTGTTGCCGATAACGGCGATCCGGTTCTGACCGCAGGTCATGAGTCGGAATCCTGGTGATGGTATGGGTGTGTTGCGCCCCGGGGGGCAACAAAGTCACCTGTTGGGAGGCAACACGTCTCCTTCGTTGAGAGGCTTGGAGACCAAGTTGGCCGGACAGGGTCTGTCATTGTGAAGGTGCTCGCCCCGAAGGTGGAGGACCTTGGTTGCTGATGCCTGCAGCCGCAGCTGCGACCAGATGGTCAACATCAGTCCTCCACTACTCCATAGCACCCTGGGGTGCACCTGGAGGTGGTGGATGTTGTAGAAGAGCCCGCGCAGCAATGTGCGCATGCTTGGGGTTGTTGTTTGCCGATGCAATGATCGACGCAGATGCCCCATCTCGTTGATCGACATTGTTTGCCGGAACAGCTGGTGCTACATTGCCTGCCAGAGCGTTGGCACCCGCTGATTGCCAAACGTTGGAGGGGTTGCCTCCAATAGGTTGTTCAACATGACTGTTGTTGGATGATCCAGCAGCTGAATTCACCATCTCGTGATCTCGCGATTAGACCCCTACCCGGCGCGCCAAATGTCAAAGTTTTGAGGTCCGCAAGTGCACAGAAACTATCGTGTAGCATTTCACCAAAGAGTATTCCCAAAGGTATCGTATTTATCCCAAAGGAAGGCAATAGAATAATGTAAACACTACTCTTATGATCAAGCTATGGGATACTAATGAATTATTAAGACAGGGTTAAGTTGACAATATACGGGTAGTATGACACACACCTAAGTAATCTATTCTAAAGGGTAAATGAATCCTAATGGAGATTAGACTAAGCGTTATGAAGTTGCTCCTCCAATGCTTCTAATATACGTATACATAACCTAGGTTATATAATGAGCATGTCAATGGTGAATACTTATGCTAAGTTGTTCAACACATCAGGCTGGGGTTTACCCCTTGTAACACTAGGATGACTCCCGCCAAGATCCTGTGGCATAGCCGAACATGGAGGATTACAAAGGACAGATAGGGTTGTCACCACCTACTGCCTAACTCTTCAATCTGTGGGTCTACGAGACATCCAACACTAATTAACTACCCTAGATCCATGCTAGCATATTATTAAATGCCCTAGGAGCTTTGAGGAGCCAACACGTGGAAGTTTACCGAGTTTGGCACCAGAAGCACTTTGGCCGAACCACCACTTCGGCCGAATAGAAAAGTGGACTAATTCCACTGTGCTTTCTCGGGGTGACTTACAGTTGGGTCCCATTGATTGTTATAGGGTGTACACCGTTGGATGGCCTCAGATACTTCTGTTTGTGGGCCATTTGATCCATGTGGTGCCACGTGACGATGCTTGATTGGCTATGATGGTATTTTATAGGATTGCTCCCTCCTTGTTACCTCAATTCCTCCATAAAATGTCTGCATGCACAAAATCTTTAAGGACAAGTGGAAATAGGTTAAATAGAAAGGTGATGTGTGCAAGAAATGATATTTCCTTCACATAATTGAGTTATATTGACGGGTAAAATTGGTATATAACATTTATCAATAAACTCCCCCAAGCTTATCCTTTGCTCGTCCCGAGCAAAGTCAAGACTTTACGTTGATGATTAGGAGTTGCTGCAATGTTCTACTTTTCAAAAGTAACATGTGCACAAGAAAATACTCTACCTAGTATTGCAAAAATTGGCATAGTACTTCACCCATCTTATGTCATTATGGGACTTATGCCATCTCCTATGCATGGGTGGATGAAAGATAGAACACCAAATGGAGCACACATACCCTAGAAATCAAGTTCCTCTCAAATTCCGTAGAGTTCAATTTAGATTATATGTACCTCAATTTGATTCTCTCATTCTCTCCTTTATGTGTAGTGGAAATATGTTCTCACCAAGGCATTTTGCCTAAATTCATCATATCACTAAATAAGGCTTTTATGTGGAGATTGGTAGGGAATATAGTAGGCATATTTGCAACACATAATATTGCTAAGTCAAAAAAAAAACAAGCCTTAGGAGAAATCAATTTAAAACTATTTGATTCAAGACTTGTGCAAGTGTGATGGAATGGAGGTGGATCTGGATATTTGAGATGACTCCTTTTTAAGTGAACTCTCTTATTTTGCAGGGATGAAACATGGCTACTTTTCTCTTTCTTTATTTTTTTCTTTTTTCTCATGCTTTTGATGTAAGCATGCAGTTTTTTTCTTTTAGCTATGTCTTCAACTCCCTTTTATGCAATAAATTTGGAGAGAGTACTAATCATGAAGGGTATGTAGTTTCTCCTTTTATTGTGGAATGATGGTATGATGGGATTTTGCTTCCTTCTAGTGTATAAGTATACCATGTGCAAGTGAAGTCTTGAATTCAAAAATTAATGAATGAAATCCGACAAAGGTCTATACTAGTTTGACGAAACTCTATGTGAAGACAAATAGGATATGCATAATGTCTATCAATGTAAAGTATCATATGGCTTTGGTAGGTATTTCAAATCAAATGAGATTAACTTATATATTTTTAGAATTTCTCTGGATATCTAAGTTTCATTTTCAAACTAGGAATAGCAGCCTTATCACTATATCATATCTCACAACAACTTAGAATTGGATTAAGCTTTTGCTACCCACAATTTCTAAATCAAGGGAAAAGTAATTCTAGCCAATGAAAGCAATATTTTGAAGAGTAGTAAGTTGTAAACTAGTAACTTAGGAAAATTAAAACAGAGCAACTATTCATCATTTCATCTAAGTGAATTCCAAATCATTCTTACTGCACATCTTTTATTTTATTTTGAAAGCAAATCACTCTACTTATTTTTAAGTTGTTTTTATATGAAAGGAGCATGATGGGTGAATGGAAAATAAATATGAAAGGGGTGTGATACAAGTCACCTCAAGTGGGGGTCCTCCCCCAAGCTTGTTCTTGTTCAAGGTCCGCGATAGGGGTTGAAACTCTAACGACAGATGTAGGCCATGACGTTGGCCTAACCTTGTTTGCAGCATGGCTTTGACATTGAAGGGGTTGAGTGTCGATGTTGGGTGCCTTCAATAGATTCCACAAGTGTGGTCAAGGAGAGTATTGTCGATGTCGCTCATCCACACTTCAAGGTTTCCATAAGTTGGAAGTACTTAGTTATTCCTTGGCTAAAATAGTGATAACCCTTAGCACAAAGGCATGACGTGCACTCAACATGCATTGGGTGTGTTCCATCATTCTTTGACTAAGGTATATTATACCTTCTTGCGATAAAGGAATAATTTGTACCTCTCATGCATGAGGTGTGATCCGTTATTCCTTGGCTAAGGTACAACATACCTATAACAACAAAGGGATGACATACACTCAACATGGGTTGAGTGTGATCCATTATTCCTTGGCTAAGGTATAAAATACCTTTTGGCCACATAGGAACAACTTGCACCCAATATACGTTGGATGTGATCTTGACATTCCTTGGTTAAGGTTCATCATACCTTTTAGCCACAAAGGAATAACTTACACCCAATGATGGTGGCAATTCCCTTGAGCTTAATGAGTGCTTAAAATAGCTGAGAGCATAATGCTCTCACATATTCATAGCAAACCATTAGTTGTTCACGGAGGGTTTCCATGTCAAATCCCTGGCCTCGTATAGTTATGTTTAACCTTCGGGCTTAATTTTCGATAGGTGGCTTGGCCAAGAGATATTGAAATAACTACAGGAATACCGATGGCCGACGCAAATAAGGGAAAAACTGTCGCAAATAATCTATTTGCGACGCCTTCACTTATTAGGGATGGTTCTTGGCCGTCGCAAATTGTTCGTCGCAATTAAGCTTATTTGTGACAGCCAGCGTCAGAAATAACACTATTTGCGATGTCTGACTGCAGCCATCGCAAGTTATTGCCAAGGGATAATGGGCCCCACGCGTCTATTTGCGATGGTATGGCCGTCACAATTAAGGTCTGATTTGTGACGGCCAGGACGTCGCAAATAAGTAAAACCGATGGGACCCACGTGGCTATCTGATGGGACCCATGCATCCATTTGAGACAGCGTGGCCGTCGTAAATTGGGCTTTAATTGCGATGGCCTGGCCATCGCAAATAACAGAGGCTAGTTTGTGATGGCCCGGATCCTTATTTGTGACGGTACTATATAAAAAGCAGTCCCAAAGAAGGTTTTTATTTAAAAAAACAAAAATGCTACCCGGCTCGATGGCCAGAATCACAGAACAAACAACACAATATATCACAGTCACAAACAACATCACAATATATTGTCGATACATCGCACATCACCATCAACAAAGCAAACAAGGGCTCACTCACCCGTCTAACCTCCGAAGCAACGTCTAAAGTTGAAGTTGTCGTTGTGCCTCATTCCAGGTGCCAATAACGACGGCAACGGAGTTTGAGTAGCCGTCACAGGTCCCAAGAATTAATGAAACTTAGAGTTAGAATATAAATGCGTCAACATTTCTCTCCCTCCCTTCCTCTCCCTCTATCTCCATCTAGATCCCCCTCTCTTCCTCTCTCTTTTCATTCCTCTCTCTCTATCTCAATCTATTTGTCTCTCTCACTCTATCTATCTATTGCTATCCTTTTCCCTCTATCTCCATCTACATCTTCCTCTCTCCCTCTATCTTCCTCTCCCTCTATCTCCATATTCATCTCCCTCTCTCTCTTCATTCCTCTCCCACACTATCTAACTATCACTCACTCTTTTTTCTATCTCCCTCTTTCTTCTATCCCAATCCTTTTCTTCTATCTAACTATCTCCCTCTTTCTTCTATCTCAATCCTTTTCTCTTTATCTTCCTCCTACTTCAAACACCATCTCTCACTCTATCTAACTATCTCTCACTGTCACTTAATTTTCCTCGCTTTATTTTGGTTAAGTTGAGGTAAAACTAGAATTGTTAAGTTGACATAGAAAATTACCTGACCCACAGAAGAAGGATCGCCTAGAAGGACTGGTAGTGGCGGTAGCTAGATCCCCAAACCTTGCGCCCGAGTCATGGCCTGTCATTGCAAATATTAAATGTTACCTATTAGCAAGTCATTTACACTGAATTTATGAGAACTTGAGTTTTCATTTTGTTACCTCCATTGTGTCCCTCATCTACGCCATCCAGGCTGACTGGGAAGAGTTTGTGGCCTCCATCGCGATCCTTTGTTGTTCTGCTGCGATCCTTTGTCGTTCCGCCTCCCTCCTTTCCTCCTCCTGTCGCCTGATGTTCTCTTCTACGGTTTGTCAGAGGGACTGCATCTCAATGTCTATCTGCGAGACGAGGATACCTGATGTGCCCACCGATGAAGCCTACGTGGAGCTGCCTCTCGCGGGTCTCGCCACCCTCGAGTTGACAACTCTGTTGAATATGGCGAGCTTATTAAAACAGTCAGTAGTATGAAATTGAAATTTCTTATATACTTTGAATTGAAAATGATAAAATAACTTATGAACTCACCTTTTGTGTGCTTTTCCACCTCCTCTTGTATACGTGGCTTGAGGATCGATTGATTCCTGTTCCCAATCCAAATATTCACCATGTATCTTCCTAGCCTCCTCCCCGTACTTAGCCTGGAAGACAAGAAAACCGTGTAAGTTCAACAGTCTATATAGTTATAATTAATATGAATGATTTCTAAACTTATCAATCGCTCGACTGCAGCCTGACTACACCCCTGAGGCTGAGAAGGGTCCCTGTGACCTCTCTTCCATATCTTAGCAGGGGTCGGCGGCATCCCCGTGTCACGCTCCTGTCAATACGTGTTAGTACAAACAACTTATAATGAATATATAAACGTAAATTACATACACTTACCATGCATTTAGCTAAACGCAAGTGGTTATTTTGGCCGTGCCTGCTCTTCCCCTCGACCCCTCTACACTCTCGAGACTTCTCGGACTTAGCCTTAAACTCATCGCTAGCCTGGTACCTACAGAGGACCCGAAATGCATCAGACTGACCCTGCAACCGTCTCACGTGGCCCTGCACATAGTTTTAGGTCGTTAAAAATACAATTGAGGAAATTATCAAAAAAAATACTTACTACACCCCACATACCTACGCATACTCCTCATCCGACAGGTGCCCCTCGCTCTCTTGCTAGAAGTGTAGCACGTGGTGCTGGTTCGCCTTCAAGTACTCATTAATAATTTGAACATGAGCGTTCGACAAAGCTTGTCGATGCACCTTCATAGTGGTTTAGTGAAACACTCTCCTCGCATCCTCAAACATGCGAGGGTTGTTTGGATCCTCTAAAATATAACATGCATGTGATAAAGAATATAGTGAAGAAATGTCCATTAAAAGAGTTTAAGAGTTAAAAATTAGAAACTTTTTTACATACTTACCATAAAATCGGCCCATACGGACTCCTGAAGGTTGCCGTGCTCCTGGTGATGGACGCGTGCATTGTCCTCATACGAAAGAGTAGTCACCCCATTGATGACTCTGGGATAGTGCAAACACACTAAGGACCTGAGACGCCATTCAGCGGTCTTTGGTGTCTCTCACCAGTGAAAGACGTGTCGTACCAAACCATTCAAGATATTTATTGATTCATTACTTAAGCAACCAAAAGAAACCTGAATTGAACACTATGATTTTTATTACCTTTCTCTGATCGGACGAATCATGATCTTCTGTGAAGGGACCGCAGGAGGACTGACAATGTGAGTCCTCCTAGTCCTTCGCGTCTGCTCAGGCGCCATGTCAGGTGACCCAGAAGGCTCGTCACCAGCGGAGTCAAAGGTCTTAGGAATAGAAGGCTCGGTAGCCGAGGCCTGGCTCATCGAACGGTAGCCAAGCTCAACTGGCATCGTAGCCTCTGAGTCAGTCGGTGAGGACTGCAACATTCAAATTATTCATAAGTAAGTTTAATTGGAATTGAATTTGAAGAATTTGTCAAAAATGAGTGAAACTACTTGTGAAGAAGCTCTAGAGAAAGCAAGGCAGCTGAGAGCATCTGCTCCTAGTCGACGAGGCACCAGCGAAAGCGTTTTGAGGTCTAGACAGGTAGAAACCCCTCGTCGGCGGCACCTTTTTACCCTTCTTTGACGCCATCCTGTTTTAATAGATAATCAGTAAATATGCAAATAAGATATACAAAATTCATGTTACTATCTTCAAGAAAACAATACTTGTAATCACTTTCAAAATTCATCAACATCATTATCATGTGCCCTACTCCTTAAACCAGCCCAACGTTCTTCCATCGTGGCCTGTTCTAATTTCCGTTTTCGCATATCATCTGGCTTGACATCTTCAACATCTTCAAGATCTCCAACAATTGATCAAGTCCTGCACCAAGCTTGATGATCAAAGTTTCTGGCGACTTTTCTTCTTGGTACACTTCTTCAACGTCTTCACTATCATGGTTACCTTCATCCCCAGGAGTATATAACTGCTCATGAGGATTCACCTTATATACCACCCACCAAGCACTGAGCTTCCTGCTTGGATAAGGTAGATAATACGCTTGTTCCACTTGATGTGCAAGAACAAATGTATCGTAACCTCGTAGTTGGTCCTTATGTTTCACTTACACTATTCCAATTTGGTTTTCTCGAGATCCATGAGTGCGATCAAACCAGTCACAATCAAAGAAGACAACTTGTAGGGTCTTATTTCTGGTAAAAGTAAATTCAAGGATTTTATTAATGATCTCATAATAATCAGTTACATTCCTTTGATTGTTAATAACTCTCGTCACAACACCAGAATTTGATGTTGCCGCGAGAGGACGAAGAGCTTCAAAATGAGTTTTACGGAATCGAAAGCGATTTACGTCATATCAGCCTTAGCTTCTAACATTCACCAATCTATAAGATAGCTGCTGCAAATCTTCATGGACATTGAGAGTCCGACACTGTCAAAAATATCTTAAGTTAAAATAATACTTGTTTAATAATATTAACTTATGATATATTGAAGACGAGAGAGTATTACATAATCTCGAAACTAGGATAGGAAACTCGGCCCTCCATTTTTTCCTTCATTTCGCATCTCTTCTACTTGTTTGGTCATAGGTTGATGCCTATGTGGCCAACATTGTATGTGGAACTCGCTGAACGTGAAAAAACACCTTTTAGAATACATATGTAGCAAAATATGTCTATTAGCATAAATGTAGGACAAACACTTACTCGAAGTATTCTTGCACGCCTTCTATATTTGCGTACATGTAGAGTAAAGCAACAATCCTGTCACATTCGGATAACACGTAGGTCGTGTAGTTACCAATGATAGTGCCTCTAGTTTGAAAAATAGAGAGGTTGCTTAAAAGGGGTGCTTCAGCCACATTGTACCGCATCGCCGAAGTATTGATATTGTTTTCTTCTTCAAAGTAGACACATCAAAAGTATCGTACTTCCTTAAGAGCATATGCTTCAGCGATGCACCCTTCACCCTTGCCCTGTTGCCAACCATTGGTTTCAGATATCGTAGTACTCTTTCAGTTTGACACATCCACTTGCATTGCACAAGACTGCCAACTTTATCTTCAAATAGAAGATGGATAAGAAGATGTTGCATTGGATTATAGAAACCCGGTGGAAAAAAATTTCCATCTTACATAAAAGTATGGGTATCTCCATCTCTAATGTATCCATCATCCCTATCTTGATTTCTTTATCACAATGCTGTCTATAGAAATAGCTGAGCTCGCATAAAACCTTACGCACCACATCATCTACATGGCCTCGAAACATAACAGGTAAGAATATTTCCATTATAATGTGATAATCATCACTCTTCAACCCAGTGTGGTTAACTGTGTTCACATTCATGATTCATTTCAAGCTAGCTGCATAACCATCTGGGAATTTCAAAGTTTTCATCCATTTCATGACTTCTTTCTTTTCTTTAGATCGAAGACAGAAAGAAGCACGTGGCTTCCCACCACTTTCAGAGATTTCAATAGTTGGACGGTGACAAATGTCTTCCAAATCTAGTCTCACTTTGTAATTGTTTTTCGTTTTGCCAGGCATATCCATGCAAGTGCTTATGATACTTTCGCTCATGTTACGCTCCTGATGCATGACATTAATGTTGTGCATTAGAATCAACGACTTCACATACGCTAGCTCCCAAAGTCCATATATGTGAGTCCAATTGTGTTCCTCTCCATAACCTACAAAATATCCAGGATGACCTTCATCTAACACCAGTTTGTCCAACATATCAGAAACTTCAGAACTCTTGTCCACAAGACTTTCAATTCTTCGATCAGCAGTTTCAACATCACGTTGAGACGTGACCCGAGATGATCAGGTCCAGGTACAATGAGGTTGAGAAACATGAACTCGTTCTTCGTACAAAAAGCCGGTGGTAGATTGTATGGAATGACAAAGACGAGCCGACAGGAGTATGATGTGGCGTTTGTACTGAACTGTGAGAATTCGTATGTCGCTAATCCAATGCAAACATTTCTCGCATCACGAGAAAAATCTGGATCGAAACGGTCTTGCGCCTTCCATGCATCACCATCGGACGGATGCATCAAGAATTCTTTGTTCTCACGTTTACCTTCTTTGTGACATCTCATGTGTCTTGTGGTTCTTTTTGAAAGAAACAACTGCTTCAACGGAGGTGTCAAGGGCAAGTAATGAAGCTGCTTATGTGCGACATATATCATCACATTATCGCCATCGTCATTAACAACTTTGACATACCTCGGTTTGCCACATTTCAATCACATGTTCTCATTGGCGTGCTCTTTCCAGAATAGCATCCAATTGTTCGGGCACACATCGATTTTCTCGTAGTTCATACTGAAACCGGATATCTTGATCTTTCACTGATACATATCTTTAGGCGCTTTGTGAGGTTCTGAAAGGATATTGCAGATCAATTTCATGATATCATTGTAGCAGTTGATGGAAAAAAGTACTTGGACTTAATTTCCATAAATCTGGTCAAGAAAGAGAGTACGGTCACAACCGTGTGTTCATGCAACGACTCTTGTGATTTCTTCAGCTCCTCGAAGAACTCCTCTGTCTCATTTGTAAGAGGATCCTCTACTTCTAGAGCTTCTAGCATCTCATCCATCCTATCAACCTATGTTATATCATCATCCTCATCCACTTTTGCTAGGACTTGAGATTTACTCTCGCCATGGAAGGCCCACAAATAATAATGTGGAGTGAAACCGTTTTGACATAAATGAAACAAAAGCTCCAATCTTGTCAAAAAATTGGTGTTCCGGCATTTTGTACATTGGCAGCACACTATATGTTCTTTTGACAACGAAGATCCAAAAATTTATCTAACTTGATGTACCACTCATTCGAGTGACCACTAGTACTGCTCTCCAAGCCAGTATACATCCAACTGCGGTCTTCACCCATATTTGGCTCTGCAGTTTAAAGTGAAAGAAATTGTCATTAATGTATGCATGATAGGTCCTAAAATTTCGACCGTATAACACCGCCTATTTAACACTACACCAATCTGGTGCAGTTCTTTAGGTAAAAGGGTCATGACTATAGAGTTATAGTCGATATACGTATGTTAGCCGCTCGCCGATAGGCACCTAGGCGTCAAGGCGGCCAGCGGGCACCTAGGCGTCTAGGTGTGATTTTACAACCCTTGTTTAGACACATACTTTAACTTCCAACTAAATGGGCCTTGTCGGGTCCTAAATGGGTTGTGTCGGGTCAAGCTAACCTGAGTCCCATTTTTGTACATATAGTAACACTCAAGCAATCAAATTAAAAATTATAACCATAATCTAAAATACAAAGAAATTCAACTAAACGTATACATAAGAATTACTAAATTGTAACTTATCATTTAATAAATATAAACAATGTTATTATAAACATAGACATAAGAATTGACCAAAACATAAGCAATTTAATTCTCAATATAAACTTAACTATAAACTTAAACATAAGCATCAATTCAATACATTTTTATTATATTCATAAGTATCAAATCAATTCTCAACATTAATTCAATTCAAATAAATCCTACGCTTGAATTCGATTGTAAGTTTCACAATTCTAAGAATCACAATTTCAACATAAGCATCACCTAAAGATAAGCATCACCTAAACATAAGCTCATAATTACAACACTCTAAGCATGACAATTGTAGATGACAGCTCACAATTCACAACATTGCATTACCTAAACCTAACTAGCAATGAAATGGGAATGGAGAAGAAAAAAATTTAACCTAACAATAGAGATGTGGCTGGCTTGTTGGAGGCAGTGGCTTGGAGATGCGGTCGGGCGGCGACTGCTCAAGGAGGCGCGGCAGTGGCTGGCGGGAGCGAGGTTGCTGGCGGCAGGCAGAAGCTCGGTGGCGGGCGGGAGCGCGACAGCAGGCGCGCGATGGTGGTGGTGGATGGCGGGAGCACGGCGGCCAACGGCGGGCGGGCGCGCGGCGGTCGGCGGCGGGAGTGAGCGGGCGGCCGACGACGAGCGGGAGCGGGTGGCCGACGTCGAACGGAAGCATGGCGGCGGCCACGCTATGGCGGTGGCGGCTTGCGGGCGATGGTGGCATCTGACAGCGTGAGAATGAGTCTATCGGGGCCGACGGGGCAGGTATAAGCCCTTATTTGTGACGGCATCCATAATTTGATGGCCCTAGGTTTAGGACGTGGCAATTAATATTATTTGCAACAGTCCTTTTTGTAGCCGTCGCAAAATAATTTCCTATTTGCGATGGCTTTTTTATTTGCGACGTCCCTAGGGTTGGCCGTCGCATATAAGACTTATTTGTGATGGCTGCCGACGAAGCCGTCGCAAATAAGGTTTTATTTGCGACAGCCTAAGTTTTTGCAATGGCCCCAGGCCAGCCGTCTCAATTAAAGTTATTTGCGATGACCGACCGTCGCAAAAAAAATTAATTGAGACGGCTGGCCTGGGGCCATCGCAAAAACTTAGGTTGTCGCAAATAAAACCTTATTTGTGATGGCTGCGCATTTGCGATAGTGAATGGAATCCTCTTAGGGTTTCCAACAATCAGATCTTTGAATGGCTGCATAGTTATTTAACTCCTGCAAACTTCCTCTCTATGATAGAGAAGGATGATTAACTCACGATACTTGTACAAATGAATTTTCAGGTTAGGTAACCGAATCTTCATTTGTACACACGGACAGGAACAAAATAAAAGATGCAGTGGGTCCAATTTTAAGTGTATTCATGAACTATGAATCATTGATAGGAGTGAGGCTTTATAGATAAATCAATTTGCACATTTTTTAAAGCTCCTACTCATAGCAATGCAAGTAGTATGTATACACTATATGGATCCCTTCATCTTGTAAATATTTCTAACCATTATAGATTTTTACAAGAGCAAGCATTTACCATGTGGATTATGGAAAACAAGATTCTCAATTTTATCCTCTTGAACATTTTTAGTTTCTTGCCTAGGAATTCGAAATTTAGTGATCCATGCATGAATGAGTCTCAAATCAAAATTATGGACATCACTATTCCTAGGTTGTTACATACCAATTTGTGACACCCGGTTCCGAAAATGAACCAAGTGAACGCATTGCCCAGAACGTTCAACACACATACACGAGTGCATTTACAAAAGGATATGTAGAAAATTACAACAGAACAAGATTAATTAAGGATATTTATTATAGAAATTCATAATATCCTCACATTTTAGCTCTAATGATTATTAACGACAAGTTTGAACTAATGCAGCGGGAATAATCTAATTAGGCAAACTAAGCAAAATAAGCATAAGGGTAGCGCGGCTCCAAGAAAGACCACAGGCATACTAACGACAGCACACGGCCTAGAACTCCTCATTAACGTCATGATACTCGCAATCTTGACCTGCAACTGTTGGTGGGGGAATTGCAAGGGTGAGTACATGCCGTACTCATCATGATGTGTTGAAAGTATGACATTTAGTTGATACAAATGACGAATATAATAAAAGCAAAGTGCTCGAATGTACATTAAAACATTTGAAAAGCAGTATATTATATGTACGCGAAGTAAACCCATCATAAACCATGTAGTTATCATAATACCAGTACATATTTCATTACCATCATCCATATACCAGATTTCTCAATACCATTAACCATATCCATTGCCATAAACCATAATACCATCCCATAACCAGTACCAAACCATATTTTTAACCATAACCTGCACCAAACCACCCCAAATCCATTGTTTCCCCCTAATCATGCGAGGGTCCAGTTTGCTCATGACCGGGAGCACGACTATCATGATAGTTTTTAAGACACTCTGCACAGGTGGTACCACTTTACCCACATGTTCGTGATTTCATCACCTTTCGGTGACTAAGAACCTCCATTATGCCATCTCACACTTTCCTTGGTGTGTGGCCAAGAGATCACAAAATAGCCTTTACAAAGGGACTACTAGCATGTACGGACCCACTGATGTCTCACTGGTGGCGATGCCTCTAACCGAGCACATATTCAACCAAGGGCCCCCTCTTGTGCCGTTTAGATCCCAGGGAGTCCCGCCACAAATCCAAACCCAATCTGACTCCCCTTTCTTTGTGCGCCAAATGATCCGCTCAATACTAGCAATACCCTAATTAATCAGCTATGCCTCACCATACATGGCCTCGTGGTGGCACTGTAAATCCTGGATGGTCGCTCCACAAACTGGTCCTTAGATCTAAAGCAAGCGAAACCACCATAGCATCCAACCCAATCCACATACCAAGCTGGCTTAGATCACCCATTACCATGTCATATTACAAGTTCATATTAACAATAATCTCATTAAAGCATAAATAAATGCTATAGTTGTTTTCCTATCCCAATTAATTAAGCAAAGCAAAAAGGTAACAAGCCTTTGCTGACTCTCTACCATGTATTCCAGGTGACAAGGGTCGTTCAACAAAGCTAGTAAACTTCCTATCATAGGAATTCCCATCAAATTGACACAAGCTTGTAGTTTTGAAAACAAAACATTTATGGTAAAAATAGGATCAATATGTTCAAGGACACTTGCCTTGCTCATGACCTTGCTTAGGGTCAAAGAATTCGAATTATTGGTGCTGGAGATCCTCCGCAGCACCTTCTAGCACAAACCCGTCTAAACCGCGCAATAAACATACAAGATAAGATTTATAATCAATAAGTGCACATATATTAATCAATATGTCATGACATGCATGATTAATGCAAATGTGAAGCAAAACTAGTTAATGAGTTGTTAATAATGTTTACTAACTAGCTCTAATGGGTTTTAACAAGTTTGGATAGGTTTGGAATTGATTTAAATCAATTTAGATTTAATTTAGTAGAAAATAGACAGCCAAACCGGACTAGTCCGCTTAGGTGCGGACTAGTCTGCCCTTCTCAAAACAAGCGAAATTGGGTTTTCTAGATTGGCGTGAATTTTGAGAAACGAGGTTGAATTCCCATGAGAAAAGAAAGTAGAAGCTATACCAGGTGTTTAGAACTCCAAAGAATCAAGAGTTTTGGAGGCGACACTTGGATATTGACAATCTAGGGTTGATGAAGAGAACTTGATAGTGAATTGTTTATGAAGAACAAAAACTTGATGGAGATCTTGATCACTTGATCCTCTTTCATTTCCTCCTCTTCTTCTTTTTGCTCGGGATCTCCTTCTCCCTCCTTGGTGGCGGCTATCCACGAACTAGGGTTTGGGTGTGTTTCAAAAGTGGCAAAGTGATGTAATGTTAAGAGGTGGGGTTGCTTATATTGAGTTGGAGGATTAGGGTTTCAATGGAGGTCAGTCTCTAAGAGGGTGGAGGCTCGTGTGGGGTCCCACATGGGCTCCAAAAGAGTTAGACACGATGTGCTTAGGCCCACTTAAGGTAATACCCAGAAACATGTCGTGGAACAAAAGATCAACTCGAAATCGCGATCACTGGACAAGTCCGCGGAAGGCCCGGACTAGTCTAATATTAGTCAGAGAAAAATCGGATAAGTCTGTACAAAATTAGACAAGTCCGAACTTAGTTAGAGAGAAAAATTGACAAGTCCGATGGGAAACGGACCAGTCCAAGGACTTATCAAATTTTTCAAGGTTGGGGTGACTGGACTAGTCTGCAGTGGACCAGATAAGTCCGACAACGGTACAGAGAGAAAAACGGACTAGTCCGCATCAAAAACAGACATGTTTATGGGAGGTCAGAGAGAAATCGGACTTCTCCGCACCAAAAACGGACTAATCTGCACTTCTCAGAACTTTTGAGTGTGGTTTTGCTTTATTCATTTTAAACTCATTCCTTTTTATGTTGATTAATGTTAAACATGTATATGAACTTATGCAATGCATGATGCATGAGAATGAGGGCGTTACAAACCTACCCCCCTTAAAATGAATCTCGCATTCAAGATTCGACGCAGAAGAGAAGAGATAAGGAAATTCCTTCTTGACAACATTTTCCAGCTCCCAAGTTGCTTCTAATTCTGTGTGATGCTTCCACTGAACTTTACACCATCTGATAACCTTATTTCTAGTGACCCTTTCCTTGGTTTCCAGGATTTTTACCGGTGGCTCGACAGAAGTCAAATCTGCCCCTATTTCCATCTTCCATTGGCACTTGTTTTTCCAGTACCCTTAAACACTTATTGAGTTGGGGAACATCAAAGACATCATGAACATCTGATAAGATGAGCTAGCATCTCCAACTTATATGCTACTTCTACTCTTTTGTCCAAAATCTTGAATGGCCCAATGTATCGAGGTGCTAGCTTGACTCTTATATTAAACCTCTTATAATCTCCCATGGATGATACTTTGAGATATACGAAGTCTTCCACTTAAAACTAAGCTTCTCCGCCTATTATCCGCGTATCCTTTTTGTCTCGATTGAGCAGCCTTCAAATTTTCATGGATGATCTGAACTTGTTTCTCAGCTTCTTGCAGCATGTAAGGTTCAAACACTTGATTTTCTCCTGTCTCATTTCAGAACAAAGGCGTCCTACACTTCCTCCCATATAGTGCTTCATAGGGTGACATTTTCAAGCTTGCTTGGTTACTATTGTTATATGAGGATTCCGCATATGGCAAACTCTTGTCCAACATTTTCCATGCTTCAATGCACAAACCCTTAACATGTCCTCCAAAATCTGATTGGTCCTCTCAGTTTGTCCATTGTTGTTCTGAGGTGCCCAATTGTTCTCCTCCTCATCATTGGCAGCCCTCGGGTTACGAGTCCTCATAATCTAAAGAAGAGCAAGAGATAAGAATTTTGAAAACGTCCCCAACTATATGCATCAAGGGATATGAAACTAAGCAGATAACTATACTAGCCTATGTGGACACGGCAATGCTAAAGCATCCCAAAATCCTCTACTAAGCACACAAGCAGCAATACATAGCAATCAGCTCACCAAGCAAAAACACATCGATTCCTGAGTGCTCCTATGTGCTCTAAAGTGTCCATTCTATCTAGGCTGTGTCTTACAGTCAACCTGTGGCTTTGATACCAATTTGTGACACCCGGTTCTGAAAATGAACCAAGTGAACACATATGTGTGCCCAGGACGTTCAACACACATACATGAGTGCATTCACAAAAGGATACACAAAAAAATTACTACGAAACAAGATTAATTAAGCAATTTTATTATAGAAATTCATAATATCCTCAAATTGCAACTCTAATGATTATTAATGACAATTTGAACTAATGCAGCGGGAATAGTCTAATTAGGCAAACTAAGCAAAATAAGCATAAGGGTAGCGCGGCTCCAAGCAACACCACAGGCAAGCTGGTGGCAGCACACAACCTAGAACTCCTAATTAAAGTCGTGATACTCCCAAACCTGACCTGCAGCTGTTGGTGGGGAATTGCAAGGGTGAGTACATGTCGTACTCAGCAAGTGTGTAAAGTATGACATGTAGCTGATACAAATGACAAATATAATAAAGGGTAAGTGCTGAAATGTACATTAAAACATTTGAAAAGCAGTATATTATATGTACGTGAAGTGAACCCACCATAAACCATGTAGTTATCCTAATACCAGTCCATATTTCACTACCATCATCCATATACCAGATTTATCATTACCATTAACCATATCTTGCCGCAAATCATAATACCATCCCATTTGCAGTACCAAACCATATCATCAACCATAACCAACACCAAACCATCCCAAATCCCAAGTTTCCCCCTAATCATGTGAGGGTTCAGGTTGCTCATGACCGGGAGCATGGCTATCATGATAGATTTTAAGACACTCTGCAGAGGTTGTACAACTTTACTCACGTGTTCGTGATTTCATCACCTTTCAGTGACTTAGAACCTCGATTATGTCGTCTCACACTTCCGTTGGTGTGTGGCCAAGAGATGACAAAATAGCCTTTACAAAGGGACTACTAGCATGTACGGACCCATTGAGGTTTCACCGGTGGCGATGCCTCCAACTGAGTACATCTTCAACCAAGGGTCCCCTCTTGTGCCATTCGGATCCCAGGGAGTCCCGCCACAAATTTAAACCCAATCCGACTCCGCTTCCCTAGTGCGCCAAATGATCCACTCAATACTAGCAATACTTTAATTAATCAGCTATGCCGCACCCATACTTGGCCTCGTGGTGGCACTGCAAATCTTGGATGGTCGCTCCATGAACCGGTCCTTAGATCTAAAGCAAGCGAAATGACCATAGCATCCAGTCCAATCCATGTACAATGCTTGCTTAGATCACCCATTACCATGTCATATTACAAATTCATATTAACCAAAATCTCATTGAAGCATAACTAAATAGTATAGTTGTTTTCCCATCCCAATTAATTAAACGAAGCAAGAAGGTAAAAATACCTTCCTGACTCTCTACCATGTATTCTAGGTGACAAGGGTGGTTAAACAAAGCTAGTAAACTTCGTATCATAGGAATTCCCATCTAATTGACACAAGCATACAGTTTTGAAAACAAAACATTTATCGTAAGACGGGATCAATATGTTCAAGGACACTTTCCATGCTCTTGAGCTTGGTTAGGGTCAAAGACTTAAAATTATTGGTGTTGCAGGTCCTACGCAGCACCCTCTAGTGCAAACCCATCTAAACCGCGCAATAAACATACAAGACAAGATTTACAATCAATAAGTGCACATATATTACTCAATATGACATGACATGCATGATTAATGCAAATGCGAAGAATAACTAGTTAATAAGTTGCTAATAATGTTTAATAACTAGTTCTAATGGTTTCTAACATGTTTGGACATGTTTGGAATTGATTTGAATCAATTTAGATTTAATTCAGCAGAAAACAGGCCGCCAAACCGGACTAGTCCGCTTGGGACCGTACTAGTCTGCCCTTTGCAGCACCAGTAAAATAGGAAACAAAGTTGAATTCATGTGAGAAAGAGAAAGTAGAAGGTACACCAGGTGTTTAGAACTCCAAATAATCAAGAGTTTTGGAGGCAACACTTGGATCTTGACGATCTAGGGTTGATGAAGAGAACTTGATGGTGAATTGTTGATGAGGAACAAAAACTTGATGGACATCCTGATTACTTGATCCTCTTTCGTTTCCTCCTCTTCTTCGTCTTTCCTGGGATCTGCTTCTCCCTCCTCGGTGGCGGCTATCCACGAACTAGGGTTTGGGTGTGTTTCAAAAGTGGCAAAGAGATGTAAAGTTAAGTGGTGGGGATGTTTATATAGAGGTGGAGACTTAGGGTTTCAATGGAGGTTAGTTTTAGAGGGGGTGGGGGCTGGTGTGGGGTCCCACATGGGCTCCATAAGAGCTAGAAACGACGTCCTTAGGCCCACTTAAGGTAATACCCAAAAGCATGTCATGGGACAAAAGATCAACTCGGAATTGCGATCACGGACAAGTCCGCGCAAGGCTCGGACTAGTCCGATATTAATAAGAGAAAAAATTGATAAGTCCGTACCAAATCATACAAGTCCGAACTTAGTCAGAGAGGAAAACGGACAACTCCGACGGAAAACGGACAAGTCCATGAACTTAGCAAAATTTTCAAGGTTGGGGTGACCAGACTAGTCCGCAATGGACCAGACAAGTCCGACAACGGTACAGAGAGAAAAACGGACCAGTCCGCAGCAAAAACGGACACATCCATTGGAGGTCAGGGAGAATCGGACTAGTCCGCGCCAAAAACAGACTAGTCCGCACTTCTCAAAACTTTTGAGTGCGGTTTTGCTTTAAATTCATTTTAAACTCATTCTTTTTATGTGGATTAATGTTAAACACGTACATGAACTTATGCAATGCATGATGCATAAAAATGAGGGTGTTAAACAATTCAACCATTAAGTCATTCCATAAGCATTACCTAGGCAAAAAATGACTAAGTCAATTTTAGCAATGCTTATGAAATTCAAGGTACTTGTTTAAATTTATTCACAAGGAAGTTGACATTCCTTTTTGAAGAATCAAAATAGCAATGCCAACACTTAATCTTGAGAGGGTGCATAAGAATTGAATGATGAGAAGGTGTAAACCTTCCTTTACCAATGTAAATAAAAGTCATTCAATCCTAATGCAATTCGAACGATGGAAGATTTTAATGTACCTCAATTGAAGAGCTGTCCAAGTTGAAGGTTGTTGAGTGAGAAACTCACAACCATGAATTGTTGTATAGCCTTCATGTTCAATGTATTCATCCATGTTGATGTGGAATTTGAATGAGCTTCATCTTGTTCGTCCATTGGACCCCTATCTCGAGCATTCCTCCTCCATTAACTCAAAATGAGATTGATGGAGGGATATGGGCTGGATGAGGCCTTCCAACCACTTTACAAACTTTGTCTTGGCTGCACTAATAATCAAAACCAACAAAACAACTCGAAAATGGGTTACTTTAGCTAAAAAGCATGTTATACCCTTTGTCAATTTTTTTTGCTCAACTTGAAACAACTTGCAAATGCATTGAATTATTATGGGAAATATTTTTGGTCCAAATTAGGAAGATGAATTCAAGTGCTTACGCCCAAGGTTCATATCCAAATAAATTTATTTCCTAATTCAGAATTTTAGTTTGATGATGGTTGGAAATTTACATTCTATCATGCAAGTGTGGAAATTAAAACATGCTAAATGCAAATGCAAGATTTGATGGGAAGTTAAAATATGCAATTTGGAAATCAAATATGAGATAACTACAAGTTAACCTATTGCCAATGACTCACCAAATTTTTTAATGTCTGGTGAGTAGGACTTACTTCCATCCTGTTTAGTGCGATGATTTGTTGTCCAATACCGGAGTTGAAGATGTGGACAACTTCTTTTTGTTGACATGCCAAATCCCCTTTGGCATGTCAGTTGGGCATGTGGGCCACATGGTAGCCCTAGCCTCTCCGTCATCTTGATGAATACTTGTTGATGTAGTGACGGTTTCTCTCTTATGAGCATTGTGAGGCTTGTCCTTCTTTAGGGGTGTCACTTCGACCTTCTTGATATCCCTTAAGGTCAACCCGTACTTTGTTCATGGATCAAAAGCTTCCTTGGGCATGATGCACTACAGGAAATGCGATCATTTGCAATTGCTACCGTTATTTGTGATGGCCAACCATCCAAAATAACGTACATTGCGACGGCCTTCCTGTGGTCGTTGCAAAACTGGAGGCCGTCGTGAGTAACAATCTATTTGTTACGGCTGCCGACGAAGCCATCACAAATAAGGATTATTTGCGACGGTCAAATCTAGGGCTGTTGCAAATTAAAGAACCGTCGCAAATACGCCGTTATTTGCGATGACTCGAAAAAAAAACCGTTGCAAATAAAGTTAATTGCAATGGCCTAAACCTAAGGCCATCACAATTAAGGAAGCCATTGCAAATAAATGGCTATACTCTGCCCCATCGGCCCTTGATAGACTCACTCTCACACACACACCACTGCCCCAAACACACGCCGCCGCCATCGCCGCCACCCCCGCAGCCGCCGCCACCACCTACTCTGTGAGTCCCTCCCTCCCCTCCCTCTCCATGGGTGGTCCTCCTACCTCCATATCCGCCCCTTGATTCATGGCTGGCCACCTCCCTCTCCATGCCCCCCTCCCCCCTCCATTGCCTCCCTCCTCCATAGCTGCCCCCTCCTCCATGGTCGCCCCCTCCTCCTAGACGCTCCCCTCTACCTTCCATGGGTGGCCCCTCCCCACCTTCATGGCCGGCCCCCTCCTCCTCCATGGCCTCCTCCCCTCCCCCCTTCACGGCCCCCCTCCTCAATGGCCAACCCCCTCCTCCATGGCCACCACCCTCTTCCATGGTCGGCCCCCCTCCATGGCCGCCCCCTCCTCCATGGCCGGCCTCTCCCCCTCCATGGCCTCCCTCCTCCCTCCCTCCTCTCCTCCATGGCCGCCCACCCCCTCTCCCTCCATTTTAAATTTTGAGCACAAATGTTTGCTTACTGTGTTGAATTAGTTATGTTAATTAGTGATTAGTTGATTAGAGGATTCAATTGTGTAATTTGTTGGTTAAATTGGTGATTAGTTGATTCATTTGAGTAATTCGTAGATTAAATTATGGAATTATTGGAAGAATTATTCTATTAAATTGATAATGCTTATGTCCACGTTAATCATGCTTAGCTAGGTTTAGATTTAATTATGTTTATGTTTATTTATGCCTATGTTCAATTTTTAGTTAATTAAGAATAAGTTTGCTAAGCTAGATTTAGGTCAATGCTTATGTCTATGTTTATAATAAAATTGTTCACGTTTAGATTTATGTTTATAATTGATAATTTAGAATTGAATATTTGTTATGTTTACATTTCATTGAATTGCTTTTTTTATTAGATTATAGTTGTAATTTTTAATTTGATTGCTTGAGTGTTACTATATGTACAAAAATGGGATCCGGTTCAGCTGACCCGACACAACCCATTTAGGACCCGACAAGGCCCATTTAGTTAGAAGTTAAAGTATGTGTCTTAACGGACAAGGAGATGAACGACGACGGTGCATACAGGAAACACCCGCGCTTGAGGATGGCGGACCTCGACGGACCCACTTCCCTATCTCTCTCTCGTTCTTTCCTCTTCTCTCGTCTTGAAGAGCTGCAGCCTCTGGCGAGCGGCTGACATATGTATGATGACTATAACCGTATAGTCATGCCCCTTTTTACTTCAAGAACTGCACTAGATAGGGGGGTGTAGTGTTAAATTGAAGGTGTTATGCTCTCAAAATTTTAGGACCAATCATTCTGTACAAAAATGGGATTCGGGTCGGCTATACCCGACACAACCCATTTAGGACCCGACAAGGCCCATTTAGTTTGATGTTAAAGTATGCGCCTAAATGGACACGGAGACGAACGACGACGGTGCACATAGCAAACACCCATGCGTGAGGATGGCGTACCTCGACAGACCCACTTCCATGTCTCTCTCTCGTTCTTTCCTCCTCACTCATCTTGATGAGCTGCAGCCTTCAGCGAGAGGCTGACATACGTATGATGACTATAGATGTATAGTCATGCCGCATTTTACTTTAAGAATTGCACCGGATAGGGGGGGGGGGTAGTGTTAAATAGGCAGTGTTATGTAGTCAAAATTTTCATTCCTCCTTGCTCGTCTTGAAGAAATGTAGCCTCCGGCGAGTGGTTGACATACGTATGATGAATATAACTGTATAGTCATGCCCCTTTTTACTTTAAGAATTGCACCAGAGAGTGGGGTGTAGTGTTAGATATGTGGTGTTATGCTGTCAAAATTTTCTTTCCTCCTCGCTTGTCTTGAAGTGTTGCAGTCTCCGGCGAGAGGCTGACATACGTACGACAACCATAACTGTATAGTCATGACCCTTTTTACTTTCAGAACTGCACTAGATTGGGCGGTGTAGTGTTAAATAGGCGGTGTTATGCTATCAAAATTTTAGGACCTATTCTGCATACATTAACGTTAATTTCATTTGCTTTAAACTGCAGAGTCAAACATGGGTGAAGACAACAGTTGGATGTATACTTGCTGGAAGAGCAGAACTGGTTGTCACTCGGATGGGTGGTACATCAAGTTAGATAAATTTTTGGTTCAAGCATTTTTGTTGTCAACGGATGATACGGTCCGGTGCTCATGTACAAAATGCCAGAACACCATGTTTTTGAGAATATTGGATCTTTCGTTTGACTTATGTCGAAACAGTTTCACACCACATTATGAGGTGTAAACCTTCCATGGCGAGACTAAATCTCGAGTCATAGTAGAAGTAGATTAGGATGATTATAGAACAGGGGTAGATAGGATGGATGAGATGCTAGAAGCTCTGAAAGCAAAGTATCCTCTTACAAATGAGGCAGGGGAGTTCTTTGAGGAGCTCAAGAGATCACAACAGCCGTTGCTTGAACACATGGCTATGACCATCCTTGGTTTCTTGACCATATTTATGGCAATTAAGTCTAAATACTTTTTCTATCTTGCTACAATGATCTCATAAATTGATCTACGATGTCCTTCCACAACCTCACAAAGTGCCTAAAGATATGTATCATTCTAATATCAAGATAACTGGTCTTGGTATGAACCATGAGAAAATTGATGTGTGCCCAGACCACTGCATGTTATTAAGGAAAGAGCACGCCAACAAGAACATGTGTTTGAAATGTGGTAAACCGAGGTATGTCAAAGTTGTTAATGACGATGGCGACAATCTGATGACAGATGTCACACATAAGCAGCTCCGTTACTTGCTTGTGACACCTCGGTTGAAGCGGTTGTTTCTTTAAAAAAGAACCGCAAGACACATGAGATGGCACAGAGAAGGTAAACGTGAGAACAAAGAATTCTTGACACATCCATCCAACGGTGATGCATGGAAGGCGCTAGACCATTTCGATCCAGATTTTGCTCGTGAAGCTAGAAATGTTTGCATCGGAATAGCGACAGACGAATTCTCACCGTTCAGTACAAATGCCACACCATACTCCTATTGGCCCATATTTGTCATTCTATACAACCTTCCACCGGCTCTTTGTACAAAGGACTAGTTCATGTTTCTCAGCCTCATTGTACCTGAACCTGGTCATTTCGGGTCACGTCTCAACGTGATGTTGAAACCGCTTATGAAAGAATCGAATGTTTTTATGGACAGGCTATCTAGATGATGTAGTGTGGAACATTTTAGCCGAGCTTAGCTATTTATATATATAGCTTTGTGCTAAAGAAATCAAGATAGGGATTATGGATAAGTTAGAGAAGGAGATACCCATACTTTTATGTATGATGGAAAAAAATTTCCCACCAGGTTTCTTCAGTCCAATGCAACATATGCTTATCCATCTTCGATTCAAAGCAAAAGTTGGCGGTCCTGTGCAATACAGGTGGATGTATCACATTGAAAGAGCTCTACGATATCTAAAACCAATGGTTGGCATCAGGGCAAGGGTGGAAATGTCCATCGCTAAAGCATATGCTCTTAAGGAAGTAGGATACTTTTCAAGTGTCTACTTTGTAGAAGAAAACAATATGAATACTTTAGTGATGCGGTACACTGTGGATGAAGCACTCCCTTTAAGCGACCTTTCCATTTTTCAAATGAGAGGCACTACCATTGGTAGCTACACGACCTATGTGCTATCCAAACGTGACAGGAGTGTTGCTTTACTCTACATGTACGCAAATATAGAAGGCATGCAGGAATACTCGAGTAAGTGTTTGTCCTTGAAAGTGCATCTAGGATCCCCATGGGTTTTGGATGATTGATGACAACAATTATGTAACTAATGAGCTCAGTGATCTTAAGCACAGGTGTGGACTCATGTGGAATCACAAACCCTCAAAAAGGAAAAGGATGGAAACGGCGGTGTCGACTCAAAAAGTAGAAACTAGGGTTTCTAGCGTGTTGAGTTTAGAGTAGTCTTCTATGTGTGACGGTGTGTGCGTAAAGTGCATTGAGATCAAGTTGGGAGCTCAAAGCAGTTTAGAGATCAAAACCCATTAAGAGTAGAGTGCTAGAGTAGTCTGGCAGGAGTGGCCAGACTAGTCCGTGTTGGTGGCCGAACTATTCCGCTCCTGGCTGACTTGGTCTGTTTTCAGGCGACTAGGAGGTTCTGACTGACTTCGGACTAGTCCAGTGTAGTCATGGAGTAGGTTTTCGGGACTAAGTCCAAAAACCACAGACTTGTCCGTTTTTGGCCAGACCAAGAGGTCCTGACGTAGATCGGACTAGTCCGCTTTGGGTACGGACTAGTCTGGGTATGTGAGAGATGGGTGCTTCAGCGACTAAGTCTGAGAGGCCGGACTAGTACACCCTGGGGGCCAGACTAGTCCTCGGTCTCCAGACTAGTCCGTTTTCCCACGGAACAAAAGGCTCTGTGTGAGATCGGACTAGTCCGGTTTGGACCGAACTTGTGCTTTATGAAGTGACCATTTGAATTTGAGTTTGGCGGCTAGCGTGACAATTGCCGCGCAGTGTGGCAGTTGTCAGGGATGTCAGTGGTCCCAAAGGCCGGACTAGTCCGCCCATTTGCTGAGGTCAGCAGTATAGGCTTGGATCCTCTATAAATAGAGGACCCCCGGGTTCATTTGAACACTCTCGAAACCCTTGCGCCGCCATAGCAAACTTTGAGACTTCAAAAGCCTCCTTCTTGCCTACTTTCCCTCAAAAACTAATTCTTGTGTGGATTAGGGTTTTGTGAGCTGAAGAAGGGGAAGAACACCTTTCTTTGGCTCTCGGTTTGATCTCTTCCATTTGTTGAATCTTTGTGATATGTGGCTTCAGTTGTTCTTTGTGAGTTGTGATCATATTTATGGTGGGATCCTCAGATTGTGAGAGCCCCAACTAATCTTGTATTCACCCTTGTGATAGTGGAGAACCGGTTTGGCCCTTGTGGCAAACTCGGTGAGGGAAGGGTTGTTGAACCCGGTCCTTTGTGGACTCCTCAACGGGGACATAGATTCCTGTGTGGGATCGAACCTCGGGATAAAATCCTCGTGTCACTTTTGTACTTCGCTTTCATTTATCGCACATTGCTTCTAGGGTTAGCTTTATCGTTTTTGTTCATCGTTTTTATTTCACTGTGATCCTTAGCTTCATACTTGCTATATAACTTGTTAAGGTTCACTGAATCACCCTAACACTTTTCGCATCACAAAAATCCAACTAAAACTTGTTAGAAACTCTTTTTAGGTTTTCCCTGCGGGTGGACCGGACTAGTCCGCCCCCTAAGTACTGATTTTGTTTTATTAAGTCATTTCAGGTCGATTAGCCTATTCACCCCCCTTCTAGGCAACTTTCAGTCCTACATTTATACTAATCGTTATATTTCGCTACACTTGTATTCAAGTTCATCAAGTTCAGCAAGTTCCACAGACAATGTTAGCCACATAGGCATCAACCTACGGCCAAACAAGTAGAGGGGATGCGAAAAGAAGGAATATATGGAGGGTCGGGTTTCCTATCCTGGGGTTGAGATTATGTAATACTCTCTCATCTTCTATATATTATAAGTTACTATTATTAAATAAGTATTATTTTAACTTACCATCATTTTTCACAGTGTCGGACCCACAATGTCCGTGAAGATTTGCGGTAGCTATCTGAAGGATTGAAGAATGTTAGCAGCTATGGTCGATATGACGTAAATGACTTTTGATTCCGTACAACTCATTTTGAAGCTCTTCGTCCTGTCACGGGAACATCTAATTCTGGGGTTGTGGCGAGAGCAATTGACGCACAAGGGAATGTAACCGATTGTTATGGGATCATTAACAAAATCCTTGAATTTACTTTTATCGGAAATAAGACCCTTTGAGTTGTCTTCTTTGACTGTGACTAGTTTGATCGCACTCATGGAACTCGAGAAAACCAATTTGGAATGGTGTAAGTGAAACATAAGGACCGACTACGAGGTTATGATACATTTGTTCTTGCACATCAAGTGGAGCAAGTGTATTATCTACCTTATCCATGCATGAAGCTCAGTGCTTGGTGGGTGATATATAAGGTGAATCCTCGTGAGCAGTTATACACTCCTGGGGATGATGGTTACCATGATAGTGAAGACGTTGAAGAAGTGTACCAAGAAGAAGAGTTGCCAGACACTTTTATCGTTGAGCTTGGTGCAGGACTTGATCAATTAGTTGGAGATGTTGATGATGTAGAGCCAGATGATATGCGAAAACGGAAATTAGAATAGGCCACGATGGAAGATCGTTGGGCTGGTTTAAGGAGTAGGGAACGTGACAATTATGTTGATGAATTTTGAAATTGATTACAAGTAACGTTTTCTTGAAGAAGTGAGATGAATTTTGTATATCTTATTTGAATATTTACTTTATCTATTAAAACATGATGGCGTCAAAGAAGGGTAAGAAGGTGCCGCCGGCGAGGGGTTTCTACCCCTCTAGACCTTACGACGCTTTCGTTGTTGTCTCGTCGACCGGGAGCAGGCGCTCTTAGCTACTGGGGCACATTCTGAGCAGCTCTAGAGCTTCATCACAGGTAAAATTCACTCGTTTTTGACAATTCTTCAACTTCAATTTCCAATTAAGCTTACTTATGAATCATTTGAATGTTGTAGTCCTCACCGATTGACGCAGAGGCTACGGCGCCACTTGAGCTTGGCTACCCTTCGATGAGCCAACCCTCGGCCAGCCAGCCCTCGCCTGCCAAGCCTTCTGTTCTTGAGCCCTTTGACTCGGCTGGTCACAAGCCTTCTTGGTCACCTGACGTGGTGCCCCAGCAGACGCGGAGGATGAGGAGGACTCAGTTTGTTAGTCCTCCTGTGGTCCCTTCACAAAGGATCGTGATTTGTCCGGTCAGAGACAGGTAATTAAATCGTAGTGTTCAATTCTAGTTTCTTTTGGTTATTTAGGAAATGAATCAATAAATATCTTGCAATGTTTGATACGACACGTCTTTCACCGGTGAGAGACACCACAGACCAGTGAATGGTGTACTCGGGTCCTTAGGGCGTTTGCACTATCCCAGAGTCATCGACGGGGTGCTTGCTCTTTCGTGGGAGGACTACGCATACGTCCATCACCAGGAGCACTACAACCTTCAGGAGGTCGTATGGGCTGATTTTATGGTAAGTATGTTAAATAAAGTTTCTAAGTTTTATCTCTTAAACTCTTTTAATGAACATCTCTTCAATATATTATTTATCACGCGCAAGGTATATTTTAGAGGACCCGAACGACCATCACATGTTTGAGGATGTGAGGAGAGTGTTTCACTACAACGTTGCCAAAGATCTTCGAGAAGCATTGTCGAATGCTCGTACTCAAATTAGCAATGAACACTTGAAGGCGAACCAGCACCACGTGCTACACTTCCGGCAAGAGAGCGAGAGGCACCTGACAAAGGAGGAGTATGTGTAGGTATGTGGGGTGTAGTAAATATTTTTTCTGACAATTTCCTCAATGGTATTTTTAACGATCTACAACTATGTGTAGGGCCACATGAGCTGGTTGCAGGGTCGGTCCAATGCATTTCGGGCCCTATGTCGGTACTGGGCTAGCAATGAGTTTAACGCTAAGTCCGGGAAGGCTCGAGAGTGCAGAGAGGTCGAGGGGAAGAGCAGGCACGACCAAGATAACCACTTGCATTTAGCTAAATGCATGGTAAGTGTATGTAACTTATGTTTATATATTCATAATATACTGTTCGTACTAACATGTATTGACAGGAGTGAGAGACGAGGGTGCAGCCAACCCCTGTTGATATTTGGATGTGAGGTCACAGGGACCCTTCTCAGCCTCAATGGTTCAGTCAGGCCGCAACCGAGTGATTGGTAAGTTTAGAAATCATTCATATCAAATATAATTATATGGATTGTTGAACTTACACAGTTTTCTTGTTTTCCAGGCTAAGTACGGGGAGGAGGCTAAGAAGATACACGACGAAGATTTTGATTAGGAACAAGAACCAATCGACCTTCAAGCCATTTTATCGTTTTCAATTATAAGTATTCAAGATATTTCAATTTCATATTACTGACTCTTTTTTTATAGGCTCGCCATATTTGACAGAGTTGTCGACTTGAGGGCGGCAAGACCTACGAGAAGCAGCTCCACGCAGGCTTCATCGGTGGGCACGTCAGGTCACCGCGTCTCGCAGAGAGACATCGAGATGCAGTCCCTCTGACAAACCATAGAGGAGAACCTCAGGCAACAGGAAGTGGAAAGGAGGGAGGCGGAATGGCAAAGGGTCGCGATGGAGGCCAGCATCTCTTTCCAGGCAGCCTGGATGGCGCAGATGCTGGACACAATGGAGGTAACAAAATGAAAAATTGAAGTTCTCATTAATTCAACGTAAATGTCTTGCTAATTGGTAATATCTAATGTTTGCAATGGCAGGTCTTGGCTCGAGCGCAAGGTCTGAGGATCTAGCTACCGCCACAATTGGTCCTTCCAGGCGACTCTTCTTCTGTGGGTCATGTAATCTTTTATGTCAACTTAACATTTCTGGTTTTACCTCAACTTAGCCAAAATAAAGCGAGGAAAGATAGTGAGAGTGAGATATAGTAGATAGAGTAAGAGACATAGTTAGAAGATGGAGGAAGATAGAGGGAAAAGGATTGAGATAGAGTGGGAGAGGAATGAAGAGGGAGAGGGAGATCTAGATGTACATAGAGGGAGAGGAAGATGAGGGAGAGAGGGTGAATGTAGCCTAGAGGGGATGAATATGCTTTTTGAAACTTTGTTGATCCCTAAAACACATAACAAAACGATCAAATACAGAAAGATCGGACTAGTCTGGTACTGTGCGGACTAGTCCAGTATGCGCGGACTAGAAAGATCAAGACTGTTCAGTAATTTCACTTCTAGTACCCTATGCAGTAGAAAGTAATTTGCAACTTAGATGTATTACGACAATGAAACAATGTATGGCAAAGATCAACTTTAATTTCAATGTTTCAACCTGAGTTACACAAGATTATGTAAACCCTAGAATGTGATGAGCAATAAAACAAAAGTGCACGAGAAAAGATTTTATCCCGTGGTTCGATTCCCACTGACAAAACCTACATCCACGTTGAGGAGTCCACGGAGGACCGGGTCTTCACCAACCCTACCCTCGTCGAATCACCATGGAGGCCGATTCTCTTCCACTAATCACAAAGCGGCAAATAACTCGTTCAAGGGGCCTTCTCACAAGTTGAGGGCTCCACCAAAAACACTAAAAAGATATACAATAAACAACAAGACTCTGCGAGAGATCAAGCTCAGGAGCTCAAAATCGTGTGGAACAAGTCCCTCATTTGATCAATTGCTAATCTTCAATGATTTGATCCTTTAGGATTAGAATGTATGGAGAGATGTGTATTTTGGGCTCTTAGAAGGTGGGACGGCGCAGGGGGTCGATTAATTTTGTTGTATGGCCGTACACCTCTATTTATACTAGGTTTTCCAAAAGTTACCATTACGGTTTGCGATGTCCGTACTAGTCTGTGGTGGACTCCAAACTAGTCCGGTGTGCGGCTTGTGGAAAACCCTAAGTGTTGAGATATACCTGACTAGTCCATTCCTGGTGCGGACTAGTCTATTTTTAGTTAGAAACTTTTCGGACTAGTCCAGTTGATATCATACTACTCCGATGTAGTGAACACCGTGAAGAACTGAGGACAAGTCTGCACTTGGAGGGACATGACCGATTTTAGTTAGAGAGTTTCTGTACTAGTCAAGCTGATATTGGACTTGTTCGGTGTAGTGAAAAGTTGTGGGGCTAAGGACAAGTCCGGACTTGGAGTACTTGTCCGATTTTAGTCAGAAGATTATCGGACTTGTCCGTTTTTGTGCAAATGTGAAGTGTTGAGGACTAGTCCGCACTAGGGGGCTAGTCCGGTCTTAGTTAGGGAGATATACATCGGACTAGTCCGATGTATATCGGACTAGTCCAGCTTTCCTGTGAATTGTACAGTGAGTTGGATTACTTTCACTTGAGCTCTTGGGATGTGTTTCTCTGACACACTCCATAAAAAATAATCTAAGCTTTTTAGCTCTTGAGATCTTTTCACTTTAGATCCTCATTCTCCTTCCCTTTTGAGCTTTCTTCCTAATTTCATTAAAACCTGCACTAATCTCAACAATTTTGTTTGGATCTCATTTGTTTGTCATAAATTAACCAAAACCCACAAGGGATGCCTAGATGCACTTTCAATCTCTTCCTTTTTGGTGATTGATGACAACCAATTGAGATTTACACAAATATGATAAAAATTCAGATTTTCATAAAGTGTGCACATATGAGCTTTGAGCAAAATATGCAAAGCATATGTGCATTCTTTATGGTGGGGTGCAAGACTATGTGTGTGAGCACTAATATTGATGTGAGTATCATGAGAGACATAATCATATTAACATCAAGAATATCATGCATACATCGCAGCTTTAAACATATACCATTGATCATAAGCATAACATGGTCATCATTTCACACCACATGTCCAAAAGTATGAGAGAGCATCATTAAATACCAAAAGTAAGACAGAGTCGCAACAAAGACACAAATAGAGCTCTCTCTTAGACTAAAGCTACAACCAAAGACTCCCCCTCAATCTCTCCCCCTTTGGCATCAAAGCACCAAAATGAAGGTGAGTAGGAGGAGGAGTGGAACCACTCGTCGTGGCCCGAACACCAAAGTAAGAAAGCTGGAATGGTGAAAGCGGTGGAAGCCCCGAGAAGTCAGAGGTGGAGTCCTTTGAGATGACTGGAGACCCAATAGGCTCAATCTCCAAATTTTTGAAAAATGGATTTGATATTGTCCTTCATGTACCGCATTTCCTATTTTCATGCCTTTTTCATCTTATGGACCTTCACCTCAGTCTTGCGGCAAGAACCAAAGATAGCAGCCATGTACTTCATGATCCCACTGGCGGATCCTTTGTTAGAAGGAGGGGCCCTTGAGTTAGTTGGAGGTCTTGCCTCTGCTTGGGCTCTCCTAGGAGACTCTTCACTTGAAACAGGGGATGGAATAGTTGGAAGAACAGCTTGAGGTGGCTTCTAAGGCCTCAAAGTTGTATTCTCATCATCCTTCACAAATTCTATGCCTGTGACCTTCTCTATCATAAACATGATATACGGTGCATAGCCACAGGAGCGATTAGGGGTGCAGGAGATGTTTACCATGTCGTTCTAGATGTAGTCAAAGATTTCAAACTTCCTCTTATAGCTAATCACTTTAATCAAGGTTCTCAAGTAACCTTGGACGCTCCCTGCATCTCCATCCTTTGCATCAATGGTCTTTTGGAGCACTCTATTGAGAACCATGAAGAAGGGCTTCATGTTCTTGGTTGAGGGAGGATTGTATTTTAGGCGAGTGTCATAGAGAAAGTCCATCTTGTCCTTCTCCAGGACACCATTGTGAATCATAATTGCATTGTTGTCGGTGTCCTCTGGATGCAGTAACCTGGCGAACTTGTGAGACCTATGTGTGCTGAATACATTGACTATGGCAATAACAGTTTTGAATACTACCAAAACACCTTTGTCATCATAGTCCGATGTAAGGTCCAACTTGCTTTGGCTAGGTCCGACTTCTTTGTCTAGTTCTGACTAACTTTGGTTAGCCCCAGCGCTAGGTCCGGCTAGCTTTGGTAAGCTCCAGTTCAAGGTCCGGTAAGCTTTGGCAAGGTTCGGAGCTTGATCGCAGTGGTTGTGCTTTTATCTCACAATGATTCGTACTTTCTTTACATTGATGGAAAGATTGCTTAGTATTCATTTGCTAAGTTTTTTGTTTGTTTTGGTGGTTATGGTTGATATCATTTTGCTATGTTTTGCAACATGATTATATGAGGTGCTCACGTAAGATGTTGTAGTTTAGGATCTAACGTGAGTCAAGTCGAGGACTTGTGCTCGGAAGTATTGGTTGTTTATTCATGTGCAGGTGTTGCTTGAGTCAAGACATGGCTGGTGACGGGATCCATTGAACTAGTCTTAGGGAGAAGATGAGGTTCAACAACAAAGTTCGGGAGGAATTGTGGTTGAGTTGATTGGAAGGTTGCGCAGCATGTTTGAATCAAGAACAATGCATATGAAGGTATCGTGGACATCATTGGAAGATGTTAGCACGTATGCAAGGAGTGCATGGACGTGGCTATATGGTTCCGAGGCGTGACAAAGAGATGTGGACGTAAAGAATTGGTCAGAAAGGTCCAACCGACTAGGTTATGGACTCAGGATGCGGCTGAGTCGTGTTTGACTCAAATATGGAATGTTTTGAGTTGGTTATGATAGGATTTCGTGTGGGTTACAAATTTGTGTTGTTTTAGGAATGTTGGATATGTTCCTAAGGTGTTTAGAAGTCTTAAGATTGCTTCTATTTGCGTATAGAATAGTCCTAGGTAGTTATGGAAAGTTTTGATTCATGAACTAAGTAGGATTAGAGTCCTAGTTGAGTTTTGATTGGCCTAAGGGCTGGTTATATAAGCAAGGGAGGCTAGAGCTCGTGGTGCACAACTTTGAGTCTGTTCCTCTTGTGTTCTATTGAATAAAATTCATAGTTGAAAGGATATTTTTGCCTTGTTCGTCCGACTTGTTCCAGACAAGTTTTTCTTGTCGAGTTTTATGCACAGCACTACCTTTCTTTGGTGGATTTATCATAACTCGAGTTTTACAGATGCAATTGACATGATTATTTCTGGGTTGTATTCACAACTTGATTATCTATCACCTGTCAAAATTTCGCGGTCATTGGATTTGTGGTTTCTGATCTACACGAGTTTCTTTGCAGAGTTCTAGAACTGTTTTTCTCGAGTAGGACAGATTGACCTTTGTTCGATCTTTTAATTGTAACTTGAGTTTCTCTCGACGGATTTGAGTGATTCTTGTTGTGTCGTCTTCGTGACTTGATTCTCTCTGATATCTATCACTTTTTTTTATGGTGAAACACATTTCGATTAGTCTCACACACGATTTCTTTAACAGACCATTTTTTTGCCGAAGGGGTTGGGAATTAATTGTTTCTGCTGCGTAAGATTTTTTAATCTACTAGTAGCTTTTCATATTCTCTTCGATCCTACAGTTGGTAGCAGAGCCACAGTGCTCTAATATTTGTGATTTGCACGTATTTTGACTAATCATCATTGAGAAATACTCCGCAAAACCTTTTGTCTTTAGTGGTATTGATTTCCAGGATTGGAAGGCACGTATGGAAGCCTTCATCTAGGCTCAAGGCTTCGCAATATGAGAGAAGGTATACAAGCCTGACGAAGTGCCGTCAAATGATCAAGTTACAGCTACAAATCTGAGAGATGTCGACAACAACAACAAGTCTCAGAACTTGATCATACAAGGATTAACTCAAAGCGACTTCGATCGTGTTGCACACCTACCTCCGATCTGCATACGATGTGTGGAAAGCACTTTGTGACTACCGCGAAGGATCCAACACGATCAACGAGGTAAGGCAAGACATGTTCAAAAAGGAATACATGTGCTTCGAGATGCAACTCGGTGAGTCTATTGATGACCTCTTTGCTCGCTTTAATAAAATTCTTAGCAACTTGCGTAGTGTAAATGTTAATTTTTCAGATGCTGAAAATGCTAGGCAATTACTAAGTGCATTAGATATGTCAATTTGGGAGATGAAAGTCACATCTATTCTTGAATCTACTGTCATGAGTACGCTTTAGATGTGCTATATTCCAAGTTAAAAACTCATGAACTTGACATAATATCACGTAAGAACCCCAAAAAGTCTATTGCTTTTGTTTCTCAATGTGACATGCCTAGCTCCAGTCAATCTTCGTCTTGTGGTACACTTGTTCTATTGTCCTCTCTAACCCTTGAACAAATTGAGGAATTTTTAGAGGAGGAGCTAATACTTCTCTCTACTAGGTTCTCAAAAGCATTGCAAAATGTTAGAACTAGAAGGAGAGGAAGATCTGGACCTCAACAATGTTTCGAATGTGGTAAGACAAGACATTTTGGTACGGATTGCCGTAATCTTTCAGGTCCTACTTCCCGTGATGAAAAGCAATCAAGGACGAAGCACTCCTCTGCAAACGATAAGAAGAAAAAGAAGGGTTTTACAAGACGTCAATTGGTGAGCAGTTTTATCTCCGCACTTCAAGAAATTGGCTCAAGCGATGTGGACATTGTAAGTGACGAAGATGAAGATGATTTGGCAAACCTGTGCTTCATGTCTGGCAAATCAAGATCAAGTATGGAGGATACAGAACACAACAGCGACAATGAAGAGGTATGTCCTACTTGCGAAGAATATGTGATGATATTTCTCATTTCAGTATTATAGTTATGAAAAAGGACAAAAACATAGGGATACTGCTGCTAAAATTGAATCACTAGAATCTGAAATCAACCATTTAAAAACTTTTATTCCTACTGATGATGCATGTCCCTCATGTGATTTAATATATGAAAAATTGTCCTCATTAAGAAGTGCGCACACCTCCACACTTGATAAACTTGAGTTAGAAATTGAAAAGAATAGAGAGATTGCTGCACTTAATGATAAAAACTTGAAAGATGCTAGCTGTTCTACATTTGATTTGCATTGTTCTACTTGTGATGATCTTGATAAGAAACTACAAGATGCTATGAATGGAATTTCTATATTCAACAATGCTTTACGTTCTCGTGAAGTTAAATTTTGTTCCAATTGCAAATTAAAAGGAAAAACTTCATGTGAAAATTGCCTTGATCTGTCCAATAAACTTGATAACATGCATAGGATATTAGATCGGTTTTGTAATGGGAATAAGAACCTAAACTTGCTGCTAAATTCTTCCAAGTATTGAAATGATAAAACTGGTTTAGGTTTTGATTCTCATGCTCATTCTAAGGCACATCCACCTAAAATTGTAAAGTCATTACAAAGTGGTTTGATTCAAACAGTTCGTAAACAAAAAGATGTGGTTTTCAAATCTGCAGGAATGTTGTCTCATTCGGTTTCAAATAAAAATGTTGCTTGCTCATCTAGACATGAACACAAAGTTAAATTTCATTGTACCTATTGTGATTGAGATGGTCATGTCATAGACTTTTGTAATAGACTAGCTAAACAATAGGAAAAGGAAAGAATGATTGCTAGATCTCATAACTTTCATGCGAAATTTGCTGCACTTGCTAAACCGAATGTTAGGAACATGCAATCTGCTGTAATGAGTAAAAAACATGCAAAGGTTGCCCCCAAACCTAATGTTTTTTGTGCTACACATGTAACATCTCGTAGGACAGCAGTTGGGTACAAAAATCCTCAAGCTTTGCCTCATAAACCTGCTGTTTTATCTCAGCTTTCACGTGTTATTCCTGCTGGACGTCGTGTGACTCAGTACTTGATTCCTAAATGCCTTTTGACTAACCCCAGTATTGAGTCATCGACGTATTGTGCTTCTGTGTAGGTTACACGCTTGAGGAAGGGGAACATTTGGATTGTGGATTCAGGTTGCTCACGCCACATGACCGGTAACAAAGAATGGTTCTCCTCCCTCTCTTTTGTGTCACGTGTAGAGAATGTTACTTTTGCCAATAATTCTTCAACTCCTATTATTTCTAAGGGTTCGGTTAGAGTAAATAATCACTACACTTTGAAGGACGTGGCACTTGTTAAAAATTTGAAATACAACATGCTTTCTGTTTCACAACTGCTAGATGAAAATCTAGAAATTATCTTCACTATAAATTGCTGCAAAGTTGTAAATTCAAATAGTGAGCTTATTTTTAACATGTCTCAATTTAGAAGAGTTTTTAAAGATGATTTTAATATGTCTTCATCTAAGCATAGGTTTATAGTTGCTAATGTTTCAAAGGACTTATATGCTTGGCATCGTAGACTTGGTCACGTAGGCTTTGATCATCTAATGCGTGTTAGTGCTCTTGATCGCATACGTGGGCTGTCTAAGCTTAAAGGGGACAAAAAAATTGTGTGCTCTTCTTGTAGACATGCTAAGATGGTTGCAGGTTCAGATAATTCTCTCACAATGATGACAACAACTAAAATGGGTCAACTTTTGCACCTCGACACCGTAGGATCTTCACGTGTTCAATCCTTCAGAGGTAAATGGTATGTTCTTGTGATTGTTGATGATTATTCTAGATACTCTTGGGTTTATTTTATGGCATCTAAGAATGAATCTTTTAGTCACTTTAGAACCTTATTTCTTAGATTATCAATTGATCACCCAGGATCTTTAAAAGCAATTTGAAGTGATAACGGAACCGAATTTAAAAATCAATCTTTTGATCACTTTTGTGCTGAAAATGGAATAGATCATCAATTTTCTTCACCATATGTACCTCAACAAAATGGTCTTGTAGAAAGAAATAACATAACCTTAGTTGAGATGGCTAGGACTATGCTTGATGAATATCAAACTCCTAGGAAATTTTGGGCTGATGCGATTGGTACTGCTTGTTATGTCTCAAATCTTGTTTTTCTTGCGCGCTAAGCTAGGTAAAACACCATATGAGCTCCGTTTTGGACATAGGTTTAGTGTTACACACTTTCGGGTCTTTGGTTGCAAATGATTTGTTAAGAAACATGATAATCTTGATAAACTTGAACCTAGATCTGTTGATGGCATGTTTCTTGGTTGTCCATCTCATACTAGAGGCTATCGTGTGCTTTTATTTGACACTAACAAAATTGTGGAGACTTGTGAGTTGTCTTTTTATGAAGCTAGCCCAGGTACTTGCTCAAACATTGCAGGTCTAGATCCATATCCACAGGGGGAAAGCATTTTCGTTGAAGGTGAGGAAGAGGTGGAGCTGCTGCCCGAAAATTCAGCAGCTAATGACATTGTTCCAGCTCCTGATTTTGTTTCACAGCCAACACCGACGACCACCATTGCTGGTCCAGATCCTCCTCAAGTCACAAGCTCATCAATTTGTGATGAACATGAACAAGAAGAAGCTTGTGAAGTGTCCACTCCCCTCCGGGTTCTAAAAAGTTATCCTCCACAACAAATTATTGGAAGCTTGCACGAACGAGTCACACGGTCCAGATTTTGTGATCCAAACAATCATGCTCATTCTGCTTTTGTTGCTTCTTTTGAACCCAAAGATATATCACACGCACTTACTAATGAATCTTGGATTATTGCCATTCAAGAAGAGTTAGAAAATTTTGAAAGAAATAATGTTTGGAAACTTGTACCTCCACCTCAAGGTCACATTTTAATTGGAACTAAATGGGTGTTTAAAAATAAACAAAGTGAGGATGGGGTTATGGTTAGGAATATGGCTAGGTTGGTTGCTCAAGGTTTCACTCAAGTTGAAGGTCTAGATTCTAAAGAAACCTTTGCAATTGTTGCTAGATTAGAAGCCATAAAAATTTTGTTAGCTTTTTCTGCATCTAAAAGTTTTAAGCTTTATCAAATGGATGTTAAAAGTGCTTTTCTTAATGACTACATAGATGAGGAGGTTTATGTCAAACAACCACTGGGTTTTGAAAATTCAGATTTTCCTAACCATGTTTACAAACTGTCCAAAGCCTTGTACGGTCTCAAACAAGCCCCTAGAGCATGGTATGATAAGTTAAAAAGTTTCTTACTTGAAAAGGGGTTTACCATGGGCAAGGTTGATAAAACTCTTTTTGTGCTTAAGCATGGCAATGACTCATTATTTGTTCAAATGTATGTGGATGATATTATCTTTGCTTGTGCTTCTCATGATCTTGTGTCCAAGTTTTCAGCTATGATGAGTTCAGAATTTTAGGTGAGTATGATGGGAGAACTCACGTACTTTTTGGGGCTGCAAATCAAGCAAACCAAGGATGGTACCTTTGTGCATCAAACGAAGTATACAAAAGACCTCCTAAGGCGCTTCAACATGGACAAAAACAAGCCTCTTTGGACACCAATGGGAATAGCAACAACACTTGAACTTGATGAAGATAGTGAACCCATGGATCAAAAAGAATATAGAAGCATGATCGGATCACTTTTGTACCTCACGGCATCAAGACCGGACATGCAACTCAGCGTATGTCTTTGTGCATGGTTTCAAGCCTCCCCACGTGCTTCACATCGTCAATCCGTCAAAAGAATTATCAGGTACATATATGGAACTCAAGAATTTGGCATTTTTCTTCCTTCATCCTCAACCATTACTTTGAAAGCTTTTTCGGATGCTGATTTTGGGGGTTGTAGGATTGATAGGAAAAGTACTTCTGGTGCTTGTCATTTTTTTGGTAATTCACTTGTTACATGGTCCTCTAGAAAACAAAACTCAGTTGCACAATCCACGGCTGAATCTGAATATGTAGCCGCTGCTATAGCTTGCTCACAAATTATTTGAATTGTTCAAACACTTAAGGACTATGGGGTTGATCTACATAGTGTTCCACTATTTTGTGATAACACTAGTGCCATTTGCATTGCTAAAAACCCCGTGCAACATTCTAGAACTAAGAACATTGACATTAGGTATCACTTTTTCTGTTATAATGTTGAAAAAGGAAACATTGTGCTTCACCATGTAGATACCAAACAACAATTGACTGACATTTTCACAAAACCTTTGGATTTCACTCGTCTTTGTTGCATTAGTAGTGAAATAGGGGTTATGCATCCTCATGGCTTAAATTGAGGGGGGGGGGTACAAACTTGAGAAGTCTATGTTTGAATCTAAAATTAAAATAATATGAGCATAGTATTTCATACATATATGACTTTGTGTTTCCTTTTACATGCTGAAAGTTCTTACTTCATTACTCGTGTTATACATTTTGTAGTTTTTGCCATGTCTAGTAATTGGAATAATTACTTACACAAAATCTGGTCATGGTCGAAATTTCTTGTTGTTTTGAACTTGTTGTATGCTCACAAGTTCTTTTAATCATAAAGAATTAATCAAGTAATCAACTCACATGTTGAGTTTTTATGAACAAATAAAAATCGAGGAAAGATCAAGAGAACATGCATGCATCGCGCTACTTCTTTTGAGATGGCTTATCATTGCACTTAGATATGAACTTGGAAGAAGTTGTATATGACAAAAATCATGTCCTTAAGCTTCTGATTGTCAAATGACATAGGCATGGCTTGGTTGGTTAGAATAAGGCAGATGCGGCATATAATCTCTTGCAAATGTCATATGTTAAAACTTTGTGCTTTAAATAATAAAATTTAGCGACAAGTATGATGCTTTCAAGTTTTATTGCCACGGAAAATAGTTGTTGCATTAGGATCTGTTGCCTCGAATTACTGGTTCATGGCGTTACATTATTGCCACGGAACATAGTCGTTGCATTAGGATCTGTTGACACGAATCAGCAAACAGTTGCATTTGGACCGTAATGCAATGAAACAGAATCGTTGCATTAGGATGTGTTGCCACGAAATACTGGTTCGTAGCGTTACAGCTTTATTGCCACGGAAAACAGTCGTTGCATTAGGATCTGTTGCCACGAATTACTTGTTCGTCATGTTACAGCTTTATTGCCACGGAACACAGTCATTGCATTAGGATCTGTTGCCACGAATCAGCAAACAGTTGCATTTGGACCGTAATGCAACGAAATAGAATCGTTGCATTAGGATGTGTTGCATTACAGCTTTATTTCCGCCCGCCTAGGCCCAGAGCCGGGCCTGCCTTTAAGATCATCCGCAGTGGTTCACGGTAAAGCGGTGATGGGACGCGGAGAGGATCCAATTGAATTCAAAGATGCACATGCGGGATGCATAACCTCTGCAGTACTACAGGTGCAGTAAAAGTCACTGACATGTGGGCCCCACGGCCAGCCGGACCCACATGTCAGTGACTGTTACTGCACCTGCATTACCGCATGTGATTTCAACGCATGCGCTATGCGCGTCTAAGGCGCCTCGGTGACTGGCGCGCACGTAAGCTCAGTGCGCCCGGTCGCATTAGCCGCCTGTACAAATGGCTACGACTTGAACGAAGGACGAAACCTTATGCGGCAAACAACAATGTATAATACTTCCTCTGCCCCAACTCAACTCTATTTCCGTTTTGGTCGAACTAATTACCTTTGACAAATGATTTATATGGAATTTATTAACTTCAATAACATGTAGTACAAGATTGTATATTATGGAATATTTTTCACGGTGAATCTAAAAGTATAATTCTTGTATTGTTAAAACAGATCAAAATTGCGTAAATCTGAAAGATAGATTTTACGAAACCTAAGACTTCCCTTTGAAAAAGTTTTATACTGTATATGCCATATATATGCTACTACTACGTAAATTAGGGGTGGGCAAATAAACCGAGACCGAAAAACTAAAACCGATAAAACTGAGGCCCGAACTGAAAAGACCGAAATATCGGGTATCGGGTTCTTTTCGGGTAGCAAATATAAATTACTGAAAAATAAATGTCGGGTTCAGACGGATGAATTCATTGTGGAGCTACATGTCATGTACTTAATTATACTAAAAAACATCATCTTCGCTATCGTCCCCCCACAATGGAGCTACATGACCATCATTGGTATATGTATCGTCGTCGTCGTCGTCTTCATTTTCTGATGCAACTCCATCTACCTCAAACCGATCACCTGACGTTGTCATTATAAGAGTGGAAGCATCGCCGCTGGCTCCCTCAATGTCATTCCTAGCCCATGCGGTCGTATCCTCATTATTGATATCATCAATAAGCAAATCATCATGAAATGTCTCAGCCTCCATTGTCTCAATCACATTATTTTCACTGTCTCCAGGGGGCATGGCAAAAAGGTTCTGTGGCTTCGTTTTAACAACTGTAGCCCATTTAGGATGCTTCACACCTGGAACATAAAAAACTTGTTCTGCTTGGGTGGCTAGAATGTAATGCTCATACTGGAATCGAAACAGAGTAGTGTCAACATCTATCATTGCGTATTGATCCATTTTGTAGCCTCTGCTTTGGTTCTGACTGCTTCCAAAAGGCCGATCAAACCTCCACACTGAAATAACAGAACCTCTTGATTTTTTTCAAAATCAACAGCAATGATTTTCTTGATTACTCCAAACCAATCATGATTAGTGCCCCGAACAACAATACCACTATTTTGGGTCCGTAAAATCTTTTTCCACATCTGCAGTTTGAAAGAAGAAGCCATTGATGAATAACCGACTAAAAAAACGTGCCCGACGATCAGGTCCTCTAGATAATGCATGTAGATAATCGGTTGCTTTGCCTTCTTTGTGTAATATCATAATCTGTACACATTAGTATAACAGGGGTTATCGACGACAAACCAATTTCAGAACACATATTTGTTCAATATCTCATCAAAGTGCAAACTTGCATGTACTTACTCGTTTCTGAAACCAATCAACAAACTCATCTCTATGGCGTTTATCAACATCACGAGAATGAATCTTTTTCAGCTCTTCAATATGCTCACTGAAAAGGGTACAAAATTAAATTAGCCATCTACAATAAGCCATATATATAGTATACAACATCTGAGTTATACGTTATTACTTGATCCATGGAGCGGCCTCTTCAACGTTAGTAATAAGATAATGCCTGATGTTATGTAGTTCCACCATAGTAAGTTGGTCCCATTTATACCCTTTTTTAGAATTATCAAATTCTGTAAATATGTTAGAATTATCAACAGAAGATTCATTTGTAGCTGCAGCTTCATGACGTTCTGGCCTATTATGCTTGGTGCTGATGTTATCCAAAAATTGACTACAAAAAGTCATACACTCTTTGGCAATATATCCCTCAGCTATAAAACCCTCTGGGTGAGCTTTGTTACGTACATACCTCTTCGATGTACCAAGGTACCTCTCAATTGGATACATCCATCTGTAAGAAACAGGTCTACCCAACCGTGCTTCTTCGGCAAGATGGGTTGGAAGATGTACCATGATATCAAAGAAAGAAGGAGGAAACAACATCTCAAGCTTACAAATTGTTTCAGGAATTCGTTCGCTCATCTTGTCCAAATCTGGTTCCGCCAATTCTTTAGAACAAATTCCAGAAAAGAATGTGCTAAACTCAATTAAAGGTGCAACAACCTTTTTTAGCCAATATGTTACGTATTGCAATAGGAAGGAGCTTCTGAAATATAATATGGCAGTCATGAGTTTTTACACCCGATACCTTACATGCTTTTATGTCCGCACATCTCTTGATGTTTGAGGCATAACCATCGGGCACCTTCACATTCCCCAAAAACTTGCACTTTGAGATGAATTGTATCTGTAACTTGTACATATGTATATTGTTTTAGTGAAATTGACTTCTGTGATGATAATATTGTTGACCTTTGTTCTGTGATGACATTATTGATTTTTGTTCTGTGATTATGTTGAATTGACCTGAAAATTAGAAATAACAGCAGTAGTACTACATAGGTTATACCTTATTATAGGCGGTTATTAACCAACAGCTAGGCATGTCTGTGAAAAACAATTATCAAAGACGGCTAGATACAAGCAAAGAACCATCTGTGATAACCTAATTATCTCAGGCGGTTACTGTTATGGTAGAAACCGGCTACGGTAAAAGGTCTTCACAGAGGAACAATGACATTGAGTTCAATAACATAAAACAATACTACTACAAAACAAGAAAAATAACATCACGAAACAAGAAAACCAACATCACAGACCCTTTCTTCCTTGCGCTGAGGGCGCACGCGCGGTGCCGCCGTGGCGGGGCTCGCCGGCCCAGAGATCTCGCCGCTGGCCTTTCCAGTGCGCCAAGTAATTGAAGCGCCGCACGAGGTCTGCGGAGAAGTCAAGAAACCGTGGTGCAGGGACGCGTGCACGACGTTCCACATGGATACTGAAATCCCCTGCAGTTTTGCAGGTGCATTAGAAGTCACTGACATGTGGGTCCCACAAAGCATAGGGCCCACATGTCAGTGACCTCTAATGCACTTGCAGTACTGCAGGGGATTCGGTTCCACAAGAGAGACGGAAGGATCTCTGAAGATCGTCTTCCACAGTGGTTTAATTGCGCCGCACGAGGTCTGCAAAGAGTTCAATGCGCGGGAAACGAACCACTCCCTCGTCTACTCCGCACAGACCATATAGGCGCATCGTCGGTTATGTACAAGCACAAAACTTTTGCACTCCTTTCTTCTTCTTCCATCATTCCACCTCCTAGCCCGGCGCCGACGAACCACAACATCCATGGCCAACCTTCCGCCTCCTAGCCCGCCGAGGCAGCCACCCTGCAAGCGGATATGCTGCAGCTCCCCCGAGAGGGTGAACGACGACCAGCGCCTCATTATGGCACGAGAGGCGTACAACAGTACGTCTCGGGCCTTGGACGCCTTGGGTCTTGGTACCCTTCCCGAGTTTCCGGGAATGGATACCACCGGTCGCTACCTCTACGCCCTCACGGGTGTGGCCGATCGCCTGGACATCTTGTCCGGGACGATGGCCTAGGAGCTCGGCGCCGAGGGCCGTAGTGCCCTGGTGGCGGCGATGGTGAGGAACTTCTGTCGCGGCGGGATTCCACCCCCGGTGCAGCCGGAGCCACCATTGCAGCCGGAGCAATCGGCTCAGCCGGAGCAGTCGGCCCACTCTCCTGCTGCATCATCGCCGAAGGAGGAGGAGGAGGAGGATGAGGAGGAGGAGGATGAGGAGGAGGACGACGACGACGACGATGATGATGATGACGACGACGACGATGATGACGACGATGACGATGACGATAGCAACGACGACGGTGACCACCACCACCACCACGATGACGACGACGCCGACGAGGATGAGGAGGACCGCTTGTCGTGGTTTGAGAAGTTGGGGGGAGGGTGGAGGAGGCGGGGCCGGCATAGTAGTTTTAGGAGTTCTTGTACATATTTCTTTTTTAGCTTTAGGAGTTCTTGTACATGTTTATCTTCAATTCTGTTCTTGTACATATTTCTTGTGTTTTGTAATATATATGTGTTCATTCGTGTCAATGAATACTGGTTTGTTAGAATTTCTGGATTTCAATCAAGTGAATGTACTCTAAGTTTAGTGATGTGTTAATCTATCACAAGTGAACCGAGCAAATTGGACAAAAACAAAAGATATTAGGGTTTGAAGCTCGTCTCGATTTGTAATTGCAAAGCTAAAGGAGACAAACAATGACTTTAAGCGCGTCTCGCATCACTTTGTGATCGATGGACATCCGATCTGTCGCCCATTGTTGTCTCCTATTTGGGTTTCTTACGTAGTGTAATTGGTTGATCATATTTGTGGTCCGTGCATGTTAGACATAGCTAGAATTAAAACACCTCGGTCATGTTTAACAACACTAACACGCATGTATATATATATATATATATATATATATATATATATATATATATATATACCTCAAACCTCGGTAATGCGTGTAGGACTAGGCCCATGTTCGCTGAAGGCGTCCTGTGGCACGGACGCGCGGTCATGAAGTTGGCTTAGGCGTGTACGGACGGATTTTTTTTATATAACGAAAAAATTGTTTTTCCCCGCGTGTAAATTTACTCCTAATGGGACGCGTCGAGTCATTGGGACCGAGAGGATGCAAACCGCAGTTTCGAGGAATGCGGGGCCACCGACCAGTTCATGATTAAGCGCGGTTTCCTCTAGTGTCCGACCATCTCGACACGCCCGCTTAGACGACGACCCGCTATAAAGGCTCACCGTCCTCTTGCTTCTCCGCCGCACCACCCCGTAGAACCTAGCCTCTAAACTTCTCCCCCAGCCACCGTCGACCACCTCTCGCTCTTTCTCTGCACCTCTGTTGCCACACAAATAGGCAGCCCCGCGCTGAAGCGCTCTAGGCCATCGACGTCCTCCGAACCTCCTTCTCCATTTCCATCGCCGCCGACAATGCCGGTGGAACTGATGGCGGCGCCCGCATATCCGCCCGCGACGCCTGCACTTCCTCATCTCGGTTTGGTTGAGCAGACTCTTAGACTCCTCACCGACCGCATCGATGAAGTCGATCGGCTCTTTAAGGTGGCCACCGACGCCAAGTCCGCCGCTGCTCATAGCGCACTAGCGCTCAACGCGGTGGCACGGAAGGTCTTTTCCGACACTGATCGCTTGTGTCACCATCTGGGTCTTGGGACCCTTCCCCTCCACACGAGCATGGACACCGTGGGCCACTACTGCTACGGGTTGATGAGTGTGGCCGGTCGTCTCGAAGCCCTCCACGAGATAATCGCGGAGGTTGCTGGGGTAGAGGGCCTCCTGAAGATTAAGCACCGCATCACCGGGAAGCTTCGGACTGTGACGGAGGTTGAGGAGTATGAGGCGGCTTGGGCAGCAGCGGCAGCGGAGGACGCGGAGCAGGAGGCGTCTCTTGAGGCGGAGGTGGACGCAGCTATGGAGGCGGCGGCAGCAGCGGAGGAGGAGAAGGAGGAGGTGGCAGCTCCTTTTGCCGTCCTCCTTTCGTGGACTTGGATGTTCTCTGTATTTGCATGTCGTTTGCATTAGCACAATGATACATTTGGCGATTCATATTTTTGCCGGTATTTTTTTTTGAAATGTCCCACTACCACATGACTGCTTTTACATCTCCATGAAAACAAAGATGAACGGCAGGTAGCGGTCCCTCGAAAAAATTTTCGTTCTTCTTGGCGCGCACAATTGAGACTTTCACAATTGAAACTTCACTCCGTGCGCCCAAAATTCCAGTCCTGCCCATTTGTAGCTAGCCACGACAAATATAAATGTGTGTCTCCCTCTAATCCCGCAATGGCTTCTGTTCCCGGCACACATGTTCTCCTCTTAGTGCTATGTTCCAAACTTGTATTCCTAAGAAATTCCCGTGTGAGTGGTGGTGATGACTATGGGTACAACGTCGAGCGACCAAGTTTGACGGGCTCTCCTTATATGCTCTTATGTTTCATGAATGTCTAGTATAAAATCTGATTAATGGTGCAATCGTGCAATCAACTATCCTCAATCGTTAGATCTGCATCCTACAGTCGATTCATCTTTTTATTTTACCCTAGCATCTGACTGCATTCTACTTTTTTCCATATATAAAATACACTACACCTCTGCCCCAAAATAAATGTTGCTTCGACAGTTTATGGTAGTGTATTTCTAGTACATTTCCATGTCAGGAAAGATAACTATTAAAAACCGCATGTACTATGTAATTTCTTGATTTAGAAGTAAATGACGCCAGGGTTATCTTATCAACCACTCCCAATGTTGTACTCTCATTCCTGTATTCCAAACTTGTATTCCTAAGATTTTCAGTTCCCACGGTTTATACATGTTTTTCTTGTTTTTCTTTCTCGGATTTTATGGTTTTTTTCCTACTCCTTCATTTCTAATTCCTCCGTTCAAAACAAACATTTTCAGTTCATAGCAACCACACCGCCCGATCTAAAATACACATCCTCATGTAATCTGACGTTATCACTGTTACTTACTATATATACTCTATACTTTAGGAACAAGACACCAAACCGTGATATCGTCTACAAGTAATCGTGATGGGCAACAAGCACCTGGTATAATTATAAATGTGTTTACTATCAAAATACACATATTTATAACACGTTAATTCCTTTGCATCGTATGCAGAGAATATTGCAGCACCTGATGCTCAGGAACCCCGAGATTCCTCATCCCATGCTGGTACTACGAGTATAAATTTGTATCGGGCTCTACTAAATATTTTAGCATTGCGACTGTAGTTTCCTAGTCCCAGTTAACAGTTAATCAGTATATGTGATGGTGTGATTTATTGATGCCTACACACGCACGATGGGCTCTCTTGCCGCCGGCCACTCCGGCACCGGCGACCACACCCTGCTGCTGCTCACTTCAGTGTCCTCCCCGACGCGTCTCCCTCCACCATCGCCACGTCCCATCCTTCGCGTGTCATGATGACCCCGCCACCCGCAAACCCCTATCGCCGCCGGTCACTCCGGCACCGGCCGGCGCCCACGCCCTGCTGGTGAGTATATGTGATGGCGTGATTTATTTAAGCCTACATGCGCACGCTGGGCTCTCTCGCCGCCGCCACTCCGGCACCGGCGACCACGCCCTGCTGCTGCTCACTTTAGTGTCCTCAGAAACGCGTCTCCCTCGACCATCGCCACATCCCATCCTTCGCGTGTCATGATGACCCCGCCGCCCGCAAACCCATGTCGCTGTCGGTCACTCCGGCACCGGCCGACGCCCACGCCCTGCTGGTGGTCACTTCACTGTCCTCCCCGACGCGTCTCCCTCCATTTCCACGTCCCATCGTTCGCGTGCCATGATGACCCCGCCGCCTGCAAACCCCGGCCATTACGGTGTACCTACATGCTATTCCCCATATGACATGGCATACACTAGAAAAATAGTCCAATATCATTAACCCCTGTCCACTAAGAACTGTTAGCATCATATAGTTTAGAGATGCATGTACTTGAGGGTTCATTGCTGCTTATATGATCTCAATTCCGTTTTTTACACTGCCAAATGCGTTGCTGATGTCTGGTAATTAACGCAAGATTATATTCATGTATCCGTTCTAGTAGCACTTTAGGGTGAGATGCTAACATGCAGAGCAAAATATCAGTATGCAATCCATCTAAATTTAATTCCTAGATCCGCCTCCATCTAAATTTAATTCCTAGATCCGCCACACTGTCCTCCTAGCCTCGAGACTTGCTCCGGGGTGATATCAATGGACGCGGATCACCTGACTTATACATTTTTACTGTACGCGATGCAGTAAAGATCCAACGGAATCACACCGTTGGATCTTTACTGCATCGCCTGCAATAAAAACTTAAGTTATGTGAGATCACTGATGTGATCTGGATGTCGATCCTCTGACTTAAATGTGGTCACTACACTGCTAGATCGAACACTAGCTTTGTTAAACGTCGCAAGATGCCCGCCTCATCTGTCTTGCATCCTCTACATGCTAATACCGCTGACGTCCATGACTTGCCCTACCACCAATTCACCTTGAGACGCGCTCCTGCTGATGTCGGTTAGACCAAACTAGTAGTACTGCAGAGGATGAGCACCCAGTGAACCCTCTCTTTCTCTAGCATCGCCAGCTACTGTCTTGCCTGCTTCGCAGCTGGAATGAAAATCCCCTGCAGTACTACAGGTGCTGTAGCGCCACTGACTACTGCCTGATGCCTGATTGTAGGGTATGAACAGCAACAAAGAAGTCAACAAGTCGATGCATCGCCCAATATGGAGAAAAATGCTGTTGCGACGCGGTGCTCCCAGGCTCGTATTTGCTGCACTCGTCCTGAAGATGGTAAAACATCAGACTTCTTCTTCTTTCACACTATTTGTACATGATACTAGGCCTGGTCAGTTGCTAATTTGCTTTAAACGTTTACCGTTTAAATGACACTAACATAAGGAAAGAAATTTGGAAGAGGGGTTGCTAAAGGACTTAAGGTTGCTAAATTGCGCTATCTAGCATCTGTAAATAGAACGAATGATCAGAATCAGAAGCTACAAATTCAGTGGTCTGATAGGTTGGGTGCTGCGTTTGGTCCTAATCAGCGGCACTTTGCCGATATGTGGTTATTACAACAAAAAAAATGCACCCCTCGCTTGTGTAAGGAAGTGGGCAGAGGTTGGCGATACTTCGAAGAGCGATATAGTGAGAGACATTCTGGTTAGTGTTGTGACACCCCACATAAGTATTTTTTTCTAGCGACCTCCATCTTGTACGTTTATAATAGTGTGATATACAATGTACAAAATGCATGGGACTTGGAGGACACAGAAGATACCAGAAGAAAAATATTGAAGATTGCTGGTGAGCGCTACATGGGATGGTGATCAACATTGCATGCCACCTATAAGAAGTATTCGATCGATGAGGAACATATTAAAAACAAGTCTGTTGACGTAGAAGATTTTGATTGGTTGGCGCTTATGGACTATTTTGGGTCCGAGCGATTCAAGGTCAGCTAGCTTTCTAATACCTTCATATCTTACAAAAACTATTTGATAACACCCATTCATGAAATTAATTCTTAAAATTGCAGTCAATAAGTAGAACCAATTCACGAAATCGAAGTACTCAAAAGACAAAACACTTGTTTGGCTCGAAATCCTACGCCCAACTTAGTTACGAGAAGGTATGAAAACTAAATCATGCTTTTACTTTGCACTGCAATCATTCAATCAAAATTTACTTGTATTTGATGTAGCGAGACCCAGAGACCAGAAAAGAACCCGATGACATAGAACTGTGGGAGGCAAGCCATGTGAAGAACGGTCAGTAGGCAAACGAGCAGGCAGAAGCTGTACATGTGAGAAACACTTCAAACGGTCCCCATTTAAATAAATATTTGCAATGTACATGTGACTTTTCTTTTTGTATATAGACCCAGGCACGTGCCCAAATTAACGTCAAGGAAGCTGAGCTGGGAGTCCCAATCCCAGATGAGGAAAGAAACAACATCTTCCAGCTTACTTATATATCCGCAACCAGTTCTGGAGGATCACAGTTTCGGGGGCGTGGTTATATGGCTAAACCTAATGTTTCTGAAAGACTGCGTATCCAAATGTCTGACCAGCTCGGCCTGCAAGTTCGATCCTTGCAAAATAGAAATGAAGACCTCAGCTCTCAGGTGCAAGAGTTGGAAGGAAGAAATGATTATATGACCTCCCAGATGGATGGCTTCGTCCAGGCAAATGAACAGCTCAACCAGGAAGTCCAGGCTTTACAGGATCAGATGGCAGCCAATTCTGCACAGCAAGAAAAAGAGCTAGTAGACATGCGCAGAATGATGGAGAGCTTGCAAAATCAACAATGGCTAGCAGCAACTCCACAAAAGGATTCTGCTCGCACCAAGTCGAAGCTGGATGTTCAAGAAACTATTCCTAATACTACAACTCGTTGCGGTGCTCTTTTAATGGTACAATGTTGCAACCTGAAAAAACTGTAAATAACATCGTCTCGCAACAACGCAAGGGTCCTTGAGCGTTGCATCAATTGCTGGATGTTTGTTGTTAAGTCGACAGACGTATCGTGTGCAAATAAATTGATTCTGTTGCCACTAATTTTCAAACCTGGTGATTCTAGTGCCGCTAATTATAAAATGTGGCATTAACAAATTATTGCAACAAAAATAAACTGTTGCAATAGGAAGCTAGCTATTGCCACAAATTATAAAATGTTGCACTACAAACATTTGGCTATGACCAAAAAAGTGTTGCACTAGACTGCTATTGCCACCACCCAGAGAACGTCGCATTACGACCCTATTGCAACAGATTTGAATATGTTGCATTACGAACCTATTGCCACACATCAAAAATCGTTGCAATACAATACTGTTATCACGGTTTTGAAATCGTTGCAATACCGTACTATATGCCATGGACGTGAAATCGTTGCATAACTGTATTATTGGCCACGACTGTGAAATCATCGCGATACCATATTATTTGCCACGAGTGTGAAATCGTCGCGATACCATACTATTCGCCACGGAAGTGAAATCGTTGCAACACCGTAGTATTCGCCACGAATGTGAAAACGTCGCGATATGATATTATTCGCCACGAGTGTGAAATCGTCGTGATACCGTCCTATTCGCCGCGGATGTGAAAACGTCGCGATACCATATTATTCGCCACGCGTGTGAAATCGTCGCGATACCGTACTATTCACCACGGATGTGAAATCGTTGCAACACCATACTATTCGCCACGAATGTAAAAACATTGCCATACCGTACTATTCGCTACGGATGTGAAATCGTTGCAACACCGTACTATTCACCGCGAATGTGAAAACGTCGTGATACCATACTATTCGCCACGAGTATGAAATCGTCGCGATACCGTACTTATCGCCACAAATGTGAAATCATCGCAAATAACGTACTATTCATTGCAATACGTTAAATCGCCACAATACGTTAAACTGTTGCAATACCATACTATTTGCCACGAACGTGGAGTCGTTGCAATACCATACTTTTTGCCACGAATGTGGCATCGTTGCAACACCATTATTTTCGTTGCAATACGTTAAATCGTCGCAATACGTTAAACCGTTGCGATACCATACTATTTGCCACGAACGTGGAGTCGTTGCAATACCATACTTTTTGCCTCGAATGTGGCATCGTTGCAACACCGTTATTTTCGTTGCAATACGTTAAATCGTCGCAATACGTTAAAACATTGCAATACCATACTATTTGCCACAAACGTGGAGTCGTCGCAATACCATGCTTTTTGCCACAAATGTGGCATCGTTGCAACACCGTTATTTTCGTTGCAATACGTTAAATCATCGCAATACGTTAAACCGTTGCAATACCATACTATTTGCAACGAACGTGGTGTCATTGCAGTACCATACTTTTTGCCACGAATGTGACATCGTTGCAACACCGATATTTTTGTCGCAATACATTAAATCGTCACAATACGTTAAACTGTTTCAATACCATACTATTTGCCACCAACGTGGAGTCATCGCAATACCATACTATTTGCCACGGATGTGAAGTCATCGCAATAACCTATTGCCACGGCTGTTATCACCACGAGTTGGAAAAACTATCGCGACATTCTATTTCGTTGCGACAACAACCTATCATGAAGAATTTCGACCTATTGCAACGATTTTTTTCGTCACAATAACCCGGAATCCTGGTAGTGATCGATGTATGGTCCGACTTGCTTTGGCTATGTCTGACTTCTTTGTCTGGGTCCGACTAGCTTTGGTTAGCTCCAGCGCTAGGTCCGGCTAGCTTTGGTAAGCTCCGGTCCAAGGTCCGGTTAGCTTTGGCAAGGTTTGGAGCTTGATCGCAGTGGTTCTGCTTTATCTTGCAATGATTCGTAATTGCTTTACATTGATGGAAAGATTGCTTAGTATTCATTTGCTATGTTTTTGGTGTGTTTTGGTAGTTATGGTTGATATCATTTTGCTATGTTTTGCAACATGCTTATGTGAGGTACTCACGTAAGATGTTGTAGTTTCGGAAGTAACGTGAGTCAAGTCGAGGACTTGTGCTCGGAAGTATTGGTTGTTTATTCATGTGCAGGTGTTGCTTGAGTTCAAGACATGGCTGGTGACGGGATCCATTGAACTAGTCTTAGGGAGAAGATGAGGTTCAACAACCAAGTTCGGGAGGAATTGTGGTTGAGTTGATCGGGAGGTTGCGCAGCATGATTGAATCAAAAACAATGCATATGAAGGTATCGTGGACATTGTTGGAAGATGTTTGCACATATGCAAGGAGTGCATGGATGTGGCTACATGGTTCCGAGGTGTGATAAAGATATGTGGACGTAAAGAATCGATCAGAAAGGTCCAACCCACTAGGTTATGGACTCAGGCTGCGGCTGAGTCGTGTTTGACTTAAATATGGAATGTTTTGAGTTGGTTATGATGGGATTTCGTGTGGGTTATGAATTGGGGTTGTTTTAGGAATGTGGTATACATTCCTAAGGTGTTTGAAAGTCTTAATATTGCTTCTCTCTGCGTTAGAGGAGTCCTAAGCAGTTATGGAAAGTTTTGATTCGTGAACTGAGTAGGATTAGAGTCCTAGTTAGGTTTGGGTTAGCCTAAGGGTTGGTTATATAAGCAAGGGAGGCCATAGCTCGTGGTGCACGACTTTGGGGCTGTTACTCTTGTGTTCTATTGAATAAAATTCGTAGTTTAAAGGAACTTTTGTGCCTTATTCATCCGACTTGTTCTAGACAAGTTTTTCTCGTCGTGTTTTCTATACAGCACTACCTTTCTTCGGTTATTTTATCATAACTCGAGTTTTACAAATCCAATTGACGTTATTATTTTTGGGTTGTATTCAAAACTTAATTATCTATCATCTGTCAAAATTTCACGGTCATTGGATTTGTGGTTTCTAATCTACACGAGTTTCTTTGCTGCGTTTCCAGAACTGTTTTTCTCGGGTAGGACAGATTGACCTTTGTTCGATCCTTCAATCGTAACTTGAGTTTCTCTCGACATATTTGAGTGATTCTTGTTGTGTCGTCTTAGTGACTTGGTTATCTATGATATATATAACATTTTTTCATGGTAAAACATGTTTAGATTAGTCTCACACACGATTTCTATAATAGATCATTTTTCTGCCGAAGGGGTTGGGATTTAATTGTTTCCGCTGTGTAAGATTTTTTAATCTACCATTCACCCCCCCCCCTCCGCCCCCCTCTGGTAGCTTTTCACGTGCTCTTTGATCATACAAAATTCATCATATATGATTGTGTACTTGGATTCATGAGTCATCCAAGTCACACTCTCTTCTTCATCGCTGGAAAAATAGCAAGTTGCATAGAACAGAGCAATGACTTCATCATTCCAGTTGTATCTGAAAGAAAACAAGTCCTTTAAACGATGCCTCTTTGCATCCTCTACCACCTTATGGAAAGCACCACAACTTTTTCTTTCAAAATGGCTCCAGTCAATCCATTGGTTGCGGACTACTGGAGTCTTCATCTGAAGGTACATAGAATTGTAGTAGTCCGCATGAATGTGACATCAAAATCTTGGGTCAGCTGTCTTCTTGCCACTACTATATGCATCGATTCCTGAGCTTCAATGCCACATAAATTCTTTTTCCACTAAACTTCTCTTCTGAGGGGTTTCTGTTCCCTTGTCCTGGAGAAGTCATCTCCACGGGACCAATCGGGCCGGAGGCAAGTCCCTTTCCTTTGCCCTTGGTTTGGCGTGGAGCCGCCGAACTAGGACCAACCACATCTTTCCCTATGGATTCAGGTTTCCTAGCTGGAACCTTCCGCCACACCTTAGGTGGAGTGGGAGCTGGCTCAGCAGCACGCTCATGGCTTTTGTTGGCTCGAGACTCCGAGACACGCGGCAACACATCTCAATCCATCTCGGCTTCAATGTCGGATATGTTTTCATCCGACCTGATTCCAACAAGGAAGGTATAGAGGATATGGATGAGCAAAGAAGACAAGGAATTTCATTGAATTGATATATGTTAGGGTTTGATCAAGGCATACCGGACTTGTCCGTTGTTCAGGGTTGGACTAGTCCGGAGTACCGGACTTGTCCACTGAGAGAACGGACTAATTCGTTATGCGGTTGTTCAAAACCTAACCTAACAAAATTTTAGATTACTCAATGCAAAAGTGTTCTAGGGTAAATGGAATACATCATTAGAGGAAGTATTGGCCAGAAGTGCTATGCTTTTTTAGCAATAACAAAGAAAATCGAAGATTCTAGGGTTTGGAGATGAATTTACCGAATCATTCGATTTGAGGCGTTGAGGATGTTGTTGATGTGAAATAGTCTGTGGTCTTTGATCCCCTTGCAATGGAGATCAAATCCCACAGAAACTTGAGTGGGTTTCATGGAGATTTTGCGAAATCGCCTTGGGAACACTCGAGTGAAGAGAGAGAACGTGAGAGGAGTTGTGAGAAGGAAGAAGATTAGAGTTGTTCCGGGCCTAGGGTTATGGAGTCAAAAAATCGGACTAGTCCATGGTCGGACCCGACTTGTCCGGACTACTGGAAAACTCAGCCGACTAGTCTGCAATGTGGGGACTAGTCCGGGATAACCATGGACTGATCCCTAGTCACTTGGGCAGAAAGATATGGACCTTTCATATATATATATATATATATATATTCACTCGAGTGTGGGGACCTTTCATATATATATATATATATATATTCGAAGGTGCTTAATAAGAAAAATAGGGGACAAAAACACACAAATAATCTTGTTGAATATGATCCGTAAACATACAACAGTCAAGCTATGACCATAATTCACCAAGATCAAGTAAATAACATAGTTCTTTTTTGGAGAAAATAGAGAGAGATGATTTTTCAAGACAATCAATATGCTTTTGAAGATGGCATACAGGTATGCAAGTTTTCAAGCCACGTTTCGAGCATCAAGAATATTTAGTTCATTTCGGAGCTCACAAAAGCGTTTTAAATCAAGTGGCTTGGTAAAGATATCGGCTAGTTATTTTTTAGTGTTGAAATGGGAAATGGCTATGTCTCCTTTCATTGAGTGATCTCTCAAATAGTGATGACACATGTCTATGTGTTTAGTTCTAGAGTGCTCAACGGGATTATGGGCAATTTTAATGGCACCCTCATTATCACAAAGGAGTGGGATACGACTCATATTGTAACTGTAATCCCTTAGAGTTTGTCGCATCCAAAGGAATTGTGCACAACAAGTCCCAGCTGCAACATACTCCACTTCGGCCGTGGATAAGGCAATGGAATTTTGTTTCTTGGAGGACCAAGAAACTAGGGATCTACTAAGGATTTGGCAAGTATCGGAGATACTTTTTCTATCTACCTTGCATCCGGCATAATCTGCTTCAGAATATCAAATGAGATTGAATTTTGAACCTCTGGGATACAAAAGGTGATGAGGAGGTTTAGGCCCGATCTTCCTAAAGGTAATGGATAATTTGATTGATGGAGATCTCGATGTTGATGATCCGATGCTCTCGAGTAGAACACGAAAAACCCCTGCAATCACTACACCACCACTCTGTTAGTTATCAACCATGCTGCACACGATTGACCTCACCAAGAAGGCTAATCCCTGCAGATGCAACCGAGAACACAAGCAAGAACATAGAAGACACGATGTGAAATAGCGAAGTTAGGGTTGCACAAAACATAGAACGGCGATATTATTAATCTAAGAAAAACGCAATTGTTCATGGTGGCTAATATGGAGTATATATAGTTGTGTGGACGTCCAAGGTGGTGTTAGGGATGTGACCTAACCCTAAGACACGAAAATAATGGACTTAGACTTCATACAAGGCCCAATGGCCCAATACAGTCACGCAACACTCTGACAGATTTTGAACTCAATTTTGTTTCGATGATTCCTGTCGCATCTGAAGGAATTTTGACGTGGGACCAGCTCTATTGGAAAGTTTATCCTCTCCCCTATACGTGCATATGTATACGTCCAAAACGGAGTTCGTATGCACCCTGGGCGTCCGTTTTAGTGCTAACTGCTCCTGGACTCCGAGTTGGACACGATTTAGAGTTGGGGTCGGTTTCCATCTTCATTGAACGTATTCTCTGGCCCTAGATGCCGCTAAACCTTCCTCTAAATAATCCTTGAATCACTCCATGTATCCTAATCACAATTAAATTATTAGGTAGCAATCTATTCTCAAAAATATATAAAGAAAATATAAGAACGAGCTCACCTCTGAAATTAATTGTTGTGTGTGAACTCTAATGATTGCATCTTGTATGTTCAATGGAGTGTTTGTGTGTATCCATAGGAGTGATTTACTCATCATCCTCCCCTTCTTGAATTGGAGTCATCCTCGACTCAAGCTCATCTTCACTGATGTTTTGGTCCAAAAGTGCAACACCATCGAATTCTCCTGTATTCATGAAAGGAGGAGGCCAAGGTGGTGGATGACATAGCGCACCATCTTCATGTTCTCCATCATATAAGCGTGCACATTCACTCGAGCCAGGATCCCAAACAAATAAACATTGTACTATATTTGTATGTGCATTTATAATGTCCATGATCTCATCATTCTCCTCTTCTTGATGACAAGACGTCCTCGGCTTGCTCGTATGTCCAGCAAAGAGTCTTGCTTTGGGAGTAGAATGAGTGCTATCCATATGACACAACCACAGCAAACAATGCCCCTCTTTTATATATTGTCCCTGCTGCAAGAAACAAATGCTAGAAAAACTTGACAAGACATTATTAGCATTAGTGCATTCATTTACTTTACCATGTTGTTGCAGCACAAAAGAGTTTTTTCATTTAAACATATGTAAACTTTATGCACCATAAACACACCACTATGTTCATATTTGCCTATTGCATGAAAACTATGTCTTGCCAACAAAGGTAATTAGGTTTTAGAAAATATTCTTCTCTCTACAATATCTTGATCACAAAGAGTGTTAAATTCAATATAACCCAAAGTATTTAGAGAAGACAACAATTTCAGCTCATCCCTTTCACATGTAATTGGAATCAAAATGCTTAATTTCAGCACATGTGAGTGATAAAGTATCAAATTTATTCAGTTGTTATAGCATAGGTACAATATAATTATCAACGCACAACTGATTTTTGTCGTATGGATCAGTAGAAAAATCTACAAGTGGTAGAGGTGTATTATGAAATGGTTCATCTTATTGTTGCTCATCGATAGCATGATTGGTGGTAAAATTCGGCACATCTTAAAATTTCATACCTTGCATTACTGTAGAGCATTGTCCATTAACATTACTCTCATTTTCAGCAAGAAATTCAAATGCATTATGAGTTGATTCATCAAAAAGTTCAGACGAGTTGTTCAACATATCACTCTCATTTGCATCTACATCTATTTGTTCAAGTTCCTGCAAATGGTTAGGCAAAGGAGGAGGTACAACAAGAAAATTCTTCTCAAGTTTATGTTTTTCACCTTTGCAATTAGATACATTAGCAAAAGTTTCTCGCATAAGAATTTTCATATCTTTCCGTGTTCGAGGTTTTTCTATATCGCTTAAGTTGTCCCACCAAGTTAATGCACAATCAACTAACACACTAGCAATATTTCTAATCTTTCTCCTCTCACACATATGCCATTGTCCAAAAATTTATCCAACTCTGTTTCCCAAGCAATATATTCATCGTAACCAAAACCATCATAAGTTGGAAGAGATGGGAGAATGTAATTACTTCTTGCGGAAGGTGTTGTAAAGTGGTCTGAATTTGATGTGAAACCTGATTGATGTTTAATTTTTAGTGAGAAACTCCATCGTCGTCTTCATCATGTCAATCATCTCAGCATATAATGCATGATTCTTGCTTTTACCTGACATTGTTAGTAGCAAACAGAATACAACATAAAATATATTATCCCTATCAACTACAAAGGATAATGGCAAAGTAGAAGTGGAATCACACACTCTCAAGTGTCTTACCACGCTCTTCCAAGTGTTCTTAACGATACTGCATGTGGCAAACTGTGGACGGTATGAAGAAACCAATGAAGCATGGGATGATTGCAATGTTGTATCTATTCTGCTCAAGAGTAAGGTGTAGCTTGGATAACACTTTATATGTAACAAGGATTAGCGACAATGAAATCAGGTACTAAAGTTGAATAAGTGTCCAAAGTACTTGTCAAAGTTGCTACCCTAAATGTGTTCCTAGTAGTTCAAGCTAGCAAGACATGAGACAAAACTAGATGACACAAAGGATACAAGCACTTCTGTTTCTTTTTTTGTTGTTTTTTTTTTCTACTCTTTATTTTTGTGCGCCTTTTTTATCTTCTTTTGCACTTGCCTTTTTCTGCCTTCCTTTTTTCATAATGTGCTGCAAAAGAAGAACAAATGAAAAGCAATCAAAGATATCTCATGTAAAAGCCCTAATATCCATAAGGCAAACTTCAGTTTGGACTAAAATTTTTGAATGATAAAAAGAATTAAAAATGAAATGAGAAAAACAAATTTATTCAAGCTCCCAATGAGGGAATTCAAAAAAATAAAACTTTACTAATGTTCAATGATGTTAACATAAAAATTTGAGTTGACCAATGGACTCCAAATATTTCAAATAGCATCCCTGCAAAGTTTCATAATTTTTGAAGCAAGTTTGCTATTTAATTCAATAGCTTCATTGAATTCAACACAAATTAAAATTTAAATTTGAATTCAATTCAAACTTTGTCAAATCAACAATCTGATTTCGGAATCAATTTCTACGCCTCCCAAATTTGTCTACCATAAAATATCTAGAATTTTGGACACAAGATGGTGGGAGAATTCAATGTCCAGAAGAGATAGGTTTGAGTGAGGGGTGGGACCCACTTGTCATACAGAGATGGAGCTCAGCTGAACAGGTTTCACTTCTCTGCTCCTCCCATGGCGACACCACCCAATTTGCACGTGACATCTCCTCTCAACAGCCTGTCCATAGCCTGCTTATATAACAAACCAGCTCCTGCCTCTAGATCTTTTCATGCCAGAGTAGAAAACAGCACTGCTTCCTTCCCAGCTTCCCAATTCTTCACCTATTCTCTGTTCTTGGCGCCCACTCCCTGCTCCGGCCTAAATCCAGCAAAGGCAAGTGCGTTTCATCACTGATCTTTGTGTCCTCGTCATCACAACTTAATTGCGCACCTCCCTGACTAGTTTCTTTCACAGCCGGAGCCTCTCCGACAGCACCCGAGGTCAAACAGTGGCCGCTGATGAACTCCCCTATTCTGCCGCCCTTCGTCCCTTGACGCTCTGGCAATACAAGCTTCATCTCCCCTCAGTCCTTGAAGGAAAAAGGTGTGCACTTACATGTAGAACATGCTCAAAAAGTTTCATCCCATGCCATGCTTCCTAGCCCCCGTATTTCCATTTCTTCCAACGATCTTCAAATATGAGTATAGTCTGTTCGCGCGCAAAATTCTTTCTGCACGGTTGTTTATTCCTTGTGCACCTGTGCTATGTTGTTCTATATGGCCAGGCGCATCACCTCGAACAAGAGTCATCGAGTTTCATCGGGTATCCCCACCAGAATCCCATTTTTCCCCAACCACAGATTTTTCCCTCCTCGGTCCGTAGTCGCCACCAGTTTCCAAGCCTTTTTCCTCTCTCTTATGGCCAGATTCTTGTTCCCCATGCTCCCATGAATCTCCCCGAGGTCTTCCCGATCAGTTTCACCCATCGTAGGGCTCGGCCAACATGGCCCAAACCCAAATTGCCGCTGCCGCCGTCGCGCAAGCCTTTCCGGCCATCGCCGGCGTGAGCTGACCCCACCGGTGTGCTCAGGACCTCGAAATAGGGTTAGGTGGCAAGTTTGGCGAGGATTCGTGTCGTGGATCGACGGGCGGCGAGAGTTCCGGCGAGGCATGGTATCATAAAAAGTGTGGACTCCGGTCCACACAGACATGGTATCAGAGCCGTATTGGGAATAGCACGCTTGAAAAGCGCCTATTTTTGAAAACTACGAATTAGTCGAGTAAGGATTAGTTATCATGCCCACATTAGGTCTATTATAGTATTAGTTACTTAAGGTGGGAAAGCTAACATGTGTGTTATTATATTCTGTAATGACGCTCCGACATCAGGTAAGAGGTAAGGTATGCCACCGCAAGCGGATCAATTCCGGTAAGCTCACCATGTGAGAGGTAGCATGTGATTATTTCCGTGGCTTGGCATGGAAATGTCAATATGAGTCTCTGAAACTTTCCATGTTTGTGAGAACATATGACACGTGGTACTCCAGCGTGCTTCAAAGTTAGTGGGAGCCCCCGTCAGGTGGGACATAACCTGATGCGCCTCATACTGGTGCAGCACTATGCAAAGACGTGGGACCTCGTCGGGTGGTAGAAAACCGGGTCATGTACCTCGAGACGTGGCTTAACTCGAGGCGGCCCGTATGGAATGATACGGGACGAATGTTTTTACTTTCATATATGTTATTGTGAACTGTTCGCCCGTGCGGTCTGTGCCGTACGGTACCATATGTTTTATCTATCGTTTGTGTGTAGTAGCAGGTACGCTAACCGCATTTTTCGTGTGTTGAGTAGAAAACGTTTGTGAGTGAATGTCATTACTGCCATCGTTGAGACGTATGCCGGAATATCGGCTTAAGGTTTTTATTTGGTGAGGACGTAGTACCGGCATTGCATTCGGGTTACATCGGCACATCGATGGTTAAATTCCGTGCCGAAAGTGTAGCTCGCCACAAAAGTGTCAAGTTAATATCCAAAACAGATTCCTATCTTGAAATGATAAAAATGAAATTTGAACCAAAACTGTAAACCTCTGTTCTTTCCTGTGAAGTTCTGGTAGAAACTTAGCTCCAGTTTAAAAAGTCATATCTCCTGATATAATTATCCCATGAAGGTGTTACATACATGGTTGGAAATGTATGCGAGTCTTTTCTAAATAATTTCTGATCATGACCAGAACAGAATCCCCCTGGATCATAGCTAAAATTTGGAAATTTCAAAAACTGTCAAAACTGGACAGAAACTGGAACTGTTTCTGTACTTCTCACCAATTTGATCATAACTCTCAGTAGAAACATCGAATGAGGGCATATGATATTATTTATATGTGACAATGTTGTAATTTACAGTTTTGACAAATTTGGATATTTTGTATATGAAAAACTGTGGACAAAACAGCCATATACAAAGGAGGTGCTGTCGAAATTTCTCAAAAAATATGGGAACATTGTCAACTTTGGAAATTCATATCTCATTAACCAGAAATGACATTGAAGCAATTAAATACATTCCGTAAAGGCCAAGAAGTGAAATAGAACTTTGTTTTTCACCTCGAGGCAGGATTTTGCATCTAACTGGATGAATTTCTCAAATTTCTCCAGACTGGTCATTTCTAGCAGAACAGTTCATTAATGAAGCATAAGTTTGAAAATTTGCGCGAACATAAATATTGTTATACTTTCACAATGTTCTTGAAATTTTCATGTTTTCCCTCTCTTCACTTATTGCCGAGATCAAACTTTGACTCATCCCAAATTCATTTGTGCAGTATGGTTTGTACTCGCTCATCGAGTAAGGTCGGAAGTTCTCATCAACACGGTGATGATTCGGATGCACCACAAGCACCACTGTCAACGGTATTGGTGGATGTAATGTCAAAAATGTTCGAGTCTCACCAAGAGAACACTAAGTTACTTCAAGCTTTGGTGTAGCAAGGCCTAATTCATCAAACGCAGCAAGTTATTCCACCTCGAAACAGTTATTTGGATTTCTTGGCAACGCAACTGCAATCTACACAGAAGCAACTGAACCATTAGAATCAGATCATTGGCTTCGTGTAATGGAGTCCGAATTTGGTGTGTTTCCCTGTGTTGAGTATCAGAAGACATTGTTCGCTGCTCAACAACTCCATGGAGCTGCCGGAGCTTGATGGGCAGAATATAGTGCAACTCGCCATGAGGGTCATTGGATAGCATGGATGGAGTTCCTTGAGGCTATCCGTGCTCGTCATATTCCGATAGGGATTATAAAGACCAAGTATGAGGAATTTGTTGAACTCAAGCAAGGGGACATGAGTGTCCATGAGTATTTTAAGGAGTTCAATCGTTTGGCACAATATGTGCCCGACTATGTGAATATAGAAAGGTTAAGATGTGATCACTTCTTCAGAGGGCTAAGAGTCAAACTTCGAGCTAGATTGGCGTTGTTCAATCACGGCAAGTACGACGAATTAGTCAATGCCGCTATCCGACAAGAAAAGGAAGATCTTTGTCTTCAAGCGGGGAAGAGAAAGCAGAGTATTCCGCATGGCAACACAAGTGTTGTTGCTCAGAAATATCGGTTGGTATATCGATCACCATCCGGTCAAGAGTGGCAGCCAACTGTCCGACCATCATATCAAAGTCGCCCGCTGCTTGCATCAGGTTTTGAATCACTCCCGCAGCAGCATCCCATAAATTCTTATCCATCTCCACTTCAGGCAGAGATACCCAGTTCTCATCCACAAGTCAGCACTGAACCGACTAAATATCCGTGTTTCACTTGTGGTCTTGTGGCTCACTTTACTAGACATTGTCCAAAGAGAAATCAAAGCTGCAGCCAGTCGTCGTTTCAACATTCAAGTCCGTTTCCCTATCAGCAATAAAAGAAGTCAAAGCTTGGCAATATCCACTATACTACCATTGAGGGTGTACCGGAAGGAGAACCCGTGTTAGCGGGAATGTTCACTCTCAACCATATACCTATATTGATTCTCATTGATTCCGGAGCTACACATAATTTCATAAGTCAATCCTTTGTGTTCAAGCACCAACTTCCAACCACTACCACCAAACATCGCTATCTTGTATCTTCACCCGGAGGTAATATTACCGCAAGTGATGTTATCTCTCGAGCACCATTATGTCTGGGTGGTAGAATATATCCCACTACTCTTATCATCCTTGAAGGTCAAAAGATTGATGTAATCTTGGGAATGTCGTGGTTAAGTAACCACGAAGCTGTTCTAAACATCAGTCCTCGCACCGTTGAGCTCAACTCATCAACTCACGGCCACCACACCTTAATTCTAGAAAACACGTTTCAAGAAAGTGCAGTGGTGTATCATTTGGAAACAAGTAAATTGGAAGACATTCCAGTGGTCTGTGAATTCCCGGATGTATTCCCTGATGATCTGCCGGTATGCCGCCCAACCGAGATGTGGAATTCAAGATTCAATTAATACCGGGAACTACAGCTATCTCTCGACGACCATATAGAATGGCACCTAAGGAGTTAGCTGAATTAAAGGAACAATTGAATGACTTATTGAGTAAAGGTTTCATTCGTCCGAGATCATCACCATGGGGATGCTCGGCTCTCTTTGTCAAAAAGAAGGACAAGACATTGAGGCTATGTGCGGATTATCGTCCGCTTAATGTCGTGACTATCAAGAACAAGTATCCACTACCACGTATTGATATGCTCTTCGATCAATTAGTGGGTGCTAAGATATTCTCTAAAATGGATTATCGGTCTAGTTATCATCAGATTAAGATACGACCAGAAGATATACCAAAGATGGCATTCTCAACTAGATATGGACTTTATGAGTATTTGGTTATGTCATTTGGTCTCACAAATGCCACAACGCATTTCATGTATTTGATGAATTTAGTATTCATGCCAAAGTTAGACAAGTTCGTCGTGGTGTTCATCGACAATATTTTGGTCTACTCCAAGTCAGAAGAGGAAGATACCGAACATCTCAAGATCGTGCTTCAACGACTGCATTTTTGAATGATAAAAAGAATTAAAAATGAAATGAGAAAAATGAATTTATTCAGGCTCAAAATGAGGGAATTCAAAAAAATAAAACTTTACTAATGTTCAAATGAAGTTAACATAAAGATTTGAGTTGACCAATGGATTCCAAATATTCCAAATAGCATCTCTGCAAAGTTTCATAATTTTTGAAGCAAGTTTGCTATTTAATTCAATAGCTTCATTGAATTCAACTCAAATTCAAAGTTAAATTTGAATTCAATTGAAACTTTGTCAAATCAACAATCTGATTTCAGAATCAATTTCTACACCTCCCAAATTTGTATACCATAAAATTTCTAAAATTGTTGGACACAAGATGGTGGGAGAATTCAATGTCCAGAAGAGATAGGTTTGAGTGAGGGGTGGGACCCACTTGTCATACAGAGATGGAGCTCAGCTGAACGTGTTTCACTTCTCTGCTCCTCCCATGGTGACACCACCCCATTTTCATGTGCCACCTCCTCTCAACAGCCTGTCCACAGCCTGCTTATATAACAAACCAGCTCCTGCCTCTAGATCTTTTCATGCCAGGGTAGAAAACAGCACTGCTTCCATCCCAGCTTCCCTGTTCTTCACCTCTTCTCTGTTCATGGCGCCCACTCCCTGCTCCGGCCTAAATCCAGCCAAGGCAAGTGTGTTTCATCACTGATCATTGTGTCCTCGTCATTACAACTTAACTGCCCACCTCCCTGACTAGTTTCTTTCCCAGCCGGAGCCTCTCCAACGGCACCCGAGGTCAAACAGTGGCCGCCGGTGAACTCCCATGTTTTGCCGCCCTCTGTCCCTCGACGCCCTGGCAATACAAGCTTCATGTCCTCTTGGTCCTTGAAGGAAAAAGGTGTGCTCTTACATGTAGAACATGCTCGTAAAGTTTCATCCCATGCCATGCTTCCTAGCCCCCGTATTTCCATTTCTTCCAACAATCTTCAAATATGAGTATAGTCTGTTCGCGCGCCAAATTCTTCCTGCACGGTTGTTTATTCCTTGTGCAGCTGTGCTATGTTGTTCTATATGGCTAGGCACATCACCTCGAACAAGAGTCATCGAGTTTCATCGGGTATGCCCAACAGAATCCCATTTTTCCCCAACCGCGGATTATCCCTCCTTGGTCCGTAGTCGCCACCAGTTTCCAATCCTTTTTCCTCCCTCTTATGGCCAGATTCTTGTTCCCCATGCTCCCATAAATCTCCTCGAGGTCTTCCCAATCAGTTTCACCCATCATAGGGCTCAGCCGACATGGCCCAAACCCAAATCGCCGCCGCCGCCATCGCGCGAGCCTTTCCGGCCATCGCCGGCGTGCGCTGACCCCACCGTGTGCTCAGCACCTCGAAATAGGGTTAGGCGGCGAGTTTGGCGAGGAGCCGTGTCGTGGATCAATGGGCGGCTAGAGCTCCAGCGAAGCGCCGCCGCGGTCGCGCGCCTGGCGGGAGCTAGACGACGGCCCTGTGAGGCCCAATCGTCAGAGAGTGTAACACGCACGCCCGGATCAGGTGTGGTTGTGGATCCCGTGTGGCTACATCCATGAACTTTATAACCCCCGTGCGGCTTCAACCCGACTGGCCCATTTCAAATGGGCCCAGCCCTTTATTCAAATGTTTTCGAATTGGAATTTTATTCTAGATTTTGCCCCAACGTGTAAAATCCATAACTCCTAGGATACTTGTCCAAAAATTCCCAAATAAATTTTGTTAGACCCAGAATGAAGAGTACATTCTAGTGGCACACTTGGATTTGTATGAAAGCCCAAATGAATATCTCTATAATTCAAATAAGCAAAATGCTTATAGAATTAATTCCTATAGTTATGCTCTTTGGAAAATTACCAAATTTTTCCAAAACCTTCATTTGAATATCTTTGAACTCCATTACGTGGTCTGATCACCTGTGTACTATCTATGCACATAAAAATAGTCAAATTCATTTATAATTTGTACGGAAAATTGTGCAAACTTCTAAATTGAATATATCTCAGTATAAAGCTTAAAAATTTGTCAAACCAACTTTATTGGTTTGATCCTTATCCACACTAAGCAGAACTATGAGCCAATATTCATGAAAATCCCTAGATTTTCCTGTAGGGCCCTTCAAACAAAATCATTTTTTGATTTTTATTTGATGCTTCATTTCATAGAAACATCTGAAATTTTGCCAAAATATTATTTACTAAGTTTAAGAATTCTTGTAAAAATTTCAGCTTCATTGGACTTTATTAACCTAGTTCAATCTGATGATTTTCCTAACTGGTCACAGAATGCCCAAAAACAACATAAACAATTTAGTAAAATATCCCCACTTGTAAATTCAATATCTCACAATATAATGCTTAGAAAATTATGAAACAATTTTTTATAGAACCCGTGAGACCCCCTATGTATGGTACACCAACTGGTAGCCATGATAGACCTCCATAACTACATTGAAAATTCAGAAAAAGCTAAACACTTAAGAAATTTTGTAGACCAATATATTCAATTCATGTATCTGAAACTTACCTGTTTATTCCTACATGACCATGTGAACTCCCTGTATCTGTCTCAGTCTCAGGGGATCTTGTAGGATCGAATAGCACGTGAAAAGCTACCAGAGGGGGGGTGAATGGTAGATTTAAAAATCTTACGCAGCGGAAACAATTAAACCCCAACCCCTTCGCCAGAAAAACAATCTATTAAAGAAATCATGTGTGAGACTAATCGAAACGTGTTTCGTCGTGACAAAAGTGATAGATATCAGAGAGAATCAAGTCACGAAGACAACACAACAAGAATCACTCAAATCCAGCAAGAAAAACTCAAATTATGATCGAAAGATCAAACAAAGGTCAATCTGGCCTATCCGAGAAAAAAACTGTTCTGGAACGCTGCAAAGAAACTCGTGTAGATCATAGACCACAAATCCAATGACCCTGAAATTTTGACAAATCATAGATAATGAAGTTTTGAAGACAACCCAGAAAGAATCACGTCAAATGGATCTGTAAAACGCGAGTTATGATAAAACCACCGACAAAAGGTAGTGCTGTCCAGACACTCGACGAGTAAAACTTGTCTAGAACAAGTCGGACGAACAAGATACAAAAGTTCCTTCAAACTACGAATTTCATTCAATAGAACACAAGAGGAACAGCCCCAAAGTCGTGTACCACGAGCTCTGGGCTCCCTTGCTTATATAACCAGCTGGAAAGCCAACTCAACTCAAATTAGGAACCTAATCCTACTCTGTTCATGAATCGTAACTTTCCATAACTGCTTAGGATTCTTCTATACGTAGATAGAAGCAATCTTAAGACTTCCAAACACCTAAGGAACGTATCCCACATTCCTAAACAACTCAAATTTGTGACCCACACGAAATCCTATCATAACCAACTCAAATCTTTCCATATTTGAGTCAAACCTGACTCAGCCGTAGCCTAAGTCCATAACCTAATCGGTTGGCAACTCTTTACGTCCACATATCTTCATCACGTCTCAGAACCATGTAGCCACATCGATGCACTACTTGCACATGTGCAAACAACTTCCAATTACGTCCACGATACCTTCACATGCATTGTTCTTGATTCAATCATGTTGCGCAACCTCCTGATCAACTCTACCACAATTCCTCCTAAATTTGGTTGTTGGATCCTCATATCCTCCCTGAGACTAGTCTAATGGATCCCATCACCAGCCATGTCTTGAACTCAAGCAACACCTGCACATGAATAAAAAACCAATCCATACGAGCCCAAGTCCTCGACTTGACTCAAGTTAGTTCCGAACACAACACCTTGCGTGAGAACCTCACATAAGCATGTTGCAAAGACACAGTAACACGATATCATCCATGTCAACCAAAAACGCACCAAAGACTTGGCAAATGAATACTAAGCAATCTTTCCAGAGATGTAAAGCAAGTATGAAACATTGCAAATGAAAAACAGAAACATTGCGGTCAAGTTCCGGATCTTGCCAGAGCAACCTGGACCTTGAGCCGGAGCTAACAAAAGCTAGTAGAACCTAACGTCGAATCTTACCAAAACTAGTACAACCAAGCTCCTGCCGGAGCTTACAAAACTAGTCGGACCTTGATAAAAAGATGTTTTGGTGATATTCAAAACTTTTTTCGTCAAAACAAGTGTATTCACTACAAGCCAATGTATTCAGCACACATAGGTCTTACAATCTCCCCCTTGATGAATGCATTGGCAACACCATTTAAAATCCGAACATTGGCTTATTCACATAAAAGTTTTGAAGGCAATTTCTCCCCCTTTCTAAATCAAAAGTAAAATGAGACGAAAATCCAAAAATTATCCCATATTATCTCTCCCCCTTTATTATCTCTCCTTATGCAAAAATTCTCTTCCTCTTCATGCTTATCTCTCCCCCTTTGACAATGTATTCAGTAAGTCATGAGCATATAATCAAATTATCTCTCCCCCTTTAGTTGTTATGAGCATATTATAACATATACATATAAATAAAGCTCATCCAAGTCATACTATCAAGTACCTTACATTATCACATCAATGAAATACATAAAGTAGTGTAAGCCATGCTAGAGATCAAATGTAATTTTCAATTTAAGTAAGTCATGATCTCAAAAACTTAACTATTTCAAAACCTGAAATCATGACACTAGTTGCTGCATTTTATTATTTTTCAAAGCATAAATTTAGATCATATGATATTTGCAAGAGATTATATGCGCATCTTCCTTATTCTAACCAACCAAACCAAGCCTATGTCATTTGACAATCAGAAGGTTAAGGACATGGTTTTAGTCATACACAACTTCTTTCCAAGTTCATATCTAAGTCCAACGATAAGCCATCTCAAAAGAAGAAGTGTGATGCATGCATATTCTCTTGATCTTTTCTCAATTTATATTTGTTCATAAAAACTCAACATGTGAGTTGATTACTTGATTAATTCTTAATGATTAAAAGAACTTGTGAATATGTAACAAGTTCAAAATAGCAAGAAAGTTCGACCATGACCAGTTTTAGTGTAAGTAATTATTCCAATTACTAGACATGGCAAAAACTACAAAATGTATAACACGAGTAATGTAGTAAGAACTTTCAGCATGTAAAAGGAATCACAAAGTCATATATGTATGAAATACTATGCTCATATTATTTTAATTTCAGATTCACACATTAACTTCCCGTGTTTCAAAACTCCACCTCAATTTAAGCCATGAGGATGCATAACCCCTATTTCACTACGAATGTAACAAAAACGAGTGAAATCCAAAAGTTTTGTAAAAATGTCAGCCAATTGTTGTTCGGTATCTACATGGTGAAGCACAATGTTTCCTTTTTCAACATTATCTTGGAGAAAGTGATACCTAATGTCAATGTTCTTACTTCAATAATGTTGCACGGGGTTTTTAGCAATGCAAATGGCACTAGTGTTATCACAGAACAGTGGAACACTATCTAGATCAAACCCATAGTCCTTAAGTGTTTGAACAATCCAAAGAATTTGTGAGGAAGCACTAGCATCAGCTACATATTCAGATTCGGTTGTGGATTGTGCAACCGAATTTTGTTTTCTGGAGGACCAAGCAACAAGAGAATTACCAAGAAAATGACAAGCACCGGAAGTACTTTTCCTATCAATCCTACAACCCCCAAAGTCGGCATCCGAAAAATCTTTCAAAGTAACGATTGAGGAAGAAGGAAGAAAAATTCCAAATTCTCGAGTTCCATGTAAGTACCTGAGAATCCTTTTGACGGCTTGACGATGTGAAGCACGTGAGAAGGCTTGAAACCATGCACAAAGACATACGCTGAATTGTATGTCTGATCTTGATGCCATGAGATACAAAAGTGATCCGATCATGCTTCTATATTATTTTTGATCCACGGGTTCACCATCTTCATCAAGTCCAAGTGTTGTTGCTGTTCCCATTGGTGTCCGAAGAGGCATGCTTTTGTCCATGTTGAAGCACCTTAGGAGATCTTTTCTATACTTCGTTTGATACACAAAGGTACCCTCCTTAGTTTGCTTGATTTGCAGCCCCAAAAAGTAAGTGAGTTCACCCATCATACTCATTTCAAATTCGGAACTCATCATTGCTGTACCGTGTGACTCGTTCGTGCAAGCTTCCAATCATCTGTTGTGGGGGATGATCTTTGTAAAACCGTAGGGGAACAGATGTCTCACAAGCTTCTCCTTCTTCATGTTCATCACAAATCGATGAGCTTGTGACTTGAGGATGATTTCAATCAGCATTGACGATTGTCGGTGCTGGTTGAGAATTAACATCCGGAGCTGAACCAAAGTCTTTAGCTGCTGAATTTTCGGGCAGCAGCTCCAATTCTTCCCCATCTTCAACGAAAATGCTCCCCCCTGCGAATATGGATGTGGACCTGCAATGCTTGAGCTAGTACCTGGGCTGGCTTCATCAAAAGACACTTCACAAGTCTCCACAATTTTGTTAGTGTCAAGTAAAAGCACCCGGTAGCCTCTAGTATGAGATGGATAACCAAGAACCATGCCATCAATGGATCTAGGTTCAAATTTATCAAGATTACCATGTTTCTCAACAAAGCATTTGAAACCAAAGACCCGAAAGTGTGTAACACTAGGCCTATGTCCAAACCGGAGCTCATATGGTGTTTTACCTAGCTTAGCACGCAAGAAAACATGATTTGAGACATAACAAGCGGTTGCTAACGCATCAGCCCAAAATTTCCTAGGAGTTTGATATTCATAAAGCATAGACCTAGCCATCTCAACTAAGGTTCTGTTCTTTCTTTCTACAACACCGTTTTGTTGAGGTACATATGGTGAAGAAAATTGATGATCTATTCTAATTTCAGCACAAAAGTGATCAAAAGATTGATTTTTAAATTCAGTTCCATTATCACTTCTAATTGCTTTTAAAGATCCTGGGTAATCAATTGATAATCTAAGAAAAAAAGTTATAAAGTGACTAAAAACTTCATTCTTAGACGCCATAAAGTAAACCCAAGAGTATCTAGAATAATCATTAACAATCACAAGTACATACCATTTACCTCCGAAGCATTGAACACGTGAAGGTCCTACAGTGTCAAGATGCAAAATTTGACATGGTTCAGTTGTCATGATCATTGTGAGAGGAGTATGTGAACCTGCAACCATCATAGCATGTCTAAAAGAAGAGCACACAATTTCTTTGTCCCCTTTAATCTTAGGCAGCCCACGTATGCGATTAAGAGCACTAACACGCGTTAGGTGATCAAAGCCCACGTGACCAAGTCTACGATGCTAAAAATATAGGTCCTTTGAATCATTAGCAACTAGACATCTATGCTTAGAGGAAGACATATCAAAATCAGCTTTAAAAACTCTTCCAAACCGAGACATGTTAAAAATAAGCTTACTATTTGAACTTACAACTTTGTAGCAGTTTTTATTGAAAATAATTTCCAGATTTTCATCTAGTAATTGTGAAATAGAAAGCAAGTTGTATTTCAAATGTTTGACAAGTGCCACATCCTTCAAAGTGTAGTGATCATTTACTCTAACCGAACCCTTAGAAATTATAGGAGTTGAAGAATTATCGGCAAAAGTAACATTCTCTACACGTGACACAAAAGAGAGGGAGGAGAACCAATCTTTGTTACCGGTCATGTGGCGTGAGCAACCTGAATCCACAATCCAAATGTTCTCCTTCCTCAAATGTGTAACCTACATAGAAGCACAATACATCGATGACTCAATACTGGGGTTAGTCAAAAGGCATTTAGGAATCCACTACTGAATCACGCGACGTGCAACAGGAAAAACACGTGAAAGCTGAGACAAAACAGCAGGTTTATGAGTCAAAGTTTGAGATTTTTTATTCTTAACTACTGACATATAAGATGATACTTGTGTAGCACAAAAATTAGTAGCTCTGGAGGCAAAAATAGAAGGTCCGGAGGTAAATTTTGAATGTTTTTGATTCAAAACAGCAGGTTGTACATTCGGTTCAATATGTGCAGCAAATTTTGCGTAAAAGTTATGAGATCTAGCAACAATCTATGACATGACCATCTCTATCACAGTAGGTACAATGAAATTTAACTTTGTGTTCATGTCTAGATGAGGAAACAACATTTTATTTGAAACCGAATGAGACACAATACTCCTGCAGATTTGAAAACCACTTCTTTTTGTTTAGGAACAGTTTGAATGAAATCACTTCCTAATGACTTTACAATTTTAGGTGGATGTGCCTTAGCATGAGCATGAGAATCAAAACCTAAATCAGTTTTATCATTGCAAGACTTGGAAGAATTCAGCAGCAAGTTTAGGTTCTTATTCCCATTACAAAACCGATCTATCAAGTCTTTTAGACAAGTCTAGGCAGTTTTCACATGAAGTTTTTCCTTTTAGTTTGCAATTGGAGCAATATTTAACTTCATGAGAACGTAAAGCATTGTTCAATATAGAAATTTCATTCATAGCACCTTGCAGTTTTTTGTCAAGATCATCACAACTAGAACAATGCAAGTCAATTGTAGAACAAGAAGCATCTTTTAAGTTTCCAATATTAAGTGCAGCAAGCTTTTTGTTCTTTTAAATTTCAAGTTCAAGTTTATCAAGTGTGGATGTATGTGCACTTCTTAGGGAGGACAATTGTTCATATATTAAGTCACATGAGGAACAAGAATCATCACTAGGGATCAAGGATTTCAAACGATTAATTCTAGATTCTAGTGACTCAATTTTAACAGCATTGTCCCTAAGCTTTTTGTCCGTTTTCTTAACAATAATAGTGGCACGAGAAATAGCATCACACATTTCTTTGCAAGTAGGACATACCTCTTCATTGTCGCTGTTGTGTTCTGCCTCCTCCATACTTGATCTTGACTTGCCCGCCATGAAGCACAAGTTGGACAAATCATCTTCATCTTCATCACTTCCAATGTCCATGTCGCCTGAGCCATGTTCCTGGAGTGTTGAGATAAAATTGCTCACCAATTGACATCGTGTAAAACCCTTCTTTTTCTTCGTATCTATTACAGAGGAGTGCTTCGTTCTTGTTTTCTTTTCATCCCGGGAGGTAGGACCTGAAAGTTTAGGGCAATGTGAACAAAAATGTCCTGTCTTACCACATTCAAAGCATCGTTGAGGTCCGGAGCTTCCTCTCCTTCTATTTCTCACATTTTGCAATGCTTTTGAGAACCTCGTAGAGAGAAGTGCTAGCTCCTCCTCTGGAAACTCCTCAATCTGTTCAAGGGTTAGAGAGGACAACAAAGCAAGTGTACCACATGATGAAGATTGGCTGGAGCTAGGCATATCACGTTGAGAAACAAAAGCAATAGACTTGTTGGGATTCTTACGTAATATTATGTCAATTTTATGAGTTTTTAGCATAGAATATAGCACATCTAAAGTAAGTGTACTCATGATAGTAGATTCACAAATAGATGTGACTTTCATCTCCCAAATTGACATATCTAATGCACTTAGCAATTGCCTGGCATTTTCAGCATCTGAAAAATTTGCATTCATGCTACGCAAGTTGCTGAGAATCTTATTAAAGCGAGCAAAAAGGTCATCAATAGACTCACCGGGTTGCATCTCGAAGCGCATGTATTCTTTCTTGTACATGTCTTGCCTTACCTCTTTGATCGTGTTGGATCCTTCGTGGTAGTCACAAAGTGCTTTCCACACATCGTATGCAGATCGGAGGTGTGCAACACGGTCGAAATCACTTTGTGTTAATCCTTGTATGATCATGTTTCGAGCCTTGTTGTTGTTGTCGACATCTCTCAGATTTGTAGATGTAACTTGATCGTTTGATGGCACTTCGTAAGGCTTGTATACCTTCTCCCATATTGCAAAGCCTTGTGCCTGGATGAAAGCCTCCATGCGTGCCTTCCAAACTTGAAAATCAATACCAGCGAACACACAAGGTTTGGCAGAGTACATCTCCATGATGATTAGTCAAAAACATGCGCAAATCACAAAGATTAGAGCACTGTGGCTCTGATACCAATTGTAGGATCAAAGAGCACGTGAAAAGCTACTAGAGGGGGGGAATGGTAGATTTAAAAATCTTACGCAGCGGAAACAATTAAACCCCAACCCCTTCGGCAGAAAAATGATCTATTAAAGAAATCATGTGTGAGACTAATCTAAACGTGTTTTGCTATGAAAAAAGTGATAGATATCAGAGAGAATCAAGTCACGAAGATAACACAACAAGAATCACTCAAATCCGTCAAAAAAAACTCAAATTATGATCGAAAGATCAAACAAAGGTCAATCTGCCCTACCCGAGAAAAAAACAGTTCTAGAACGCTGCAAAGAAACTCGTGTAGATCATATACCAAAAATCCAATGACTGTAAAATTTTGACAGATGATAGATAATAAAGTTGTGAAGACAACCCAAAAAGAATCACGTCAATTGGATTTGTAAAACGCGAGTTATGATAAAACCACCCATGAAAGGTTGTGCTGTACAGAAACTTGACGAGTAAAACTTGTCTAAAACAAGTCGGACGAACAAGGCACAAAAGTTCCTTCAAACTATGAATTTTATTCAATAGAACACAAGAGGAACAGCCCCAAAGTCGTGCACCACGAGCTCTGGGCTCCCTTGCATCTATAACCAGCTTGAAAGCCAACTGAACTCAAATCAGGAACCTAATCCTACTCTGTTCACGAATTGTAACTTTCCATAACTGCTTAGGATTCTTCTATACACAGATAGAAGCAATCTTAAGACTTCCAAACACCTTAGGAACATATCCCACATTCCTAAACAACTCAAATTCGTGACCCACACGAAATCCTATCATAACCAACTCAAATCTTTTCATATTTGAGTCAGATCCGACTCAGCCGTATCCTAAGTCCATAACCTAGTTGATTGGATCTTTCCGACCAACTCTTTACGTCCACATCTCTTCATCACGTCTTGAAACCATGTAGCCACGTCCATGCACTCCTTGCACACGTGCAAACATCTTCCAATGATGTCCACGATACCTTCACATGCATTGTTCTTGATTCAATCATGCTGCGCAACCTCCTGATCAACTCAACCACAATTCCTCCTAAATTTGGTTGTTGGAACCTCATCTCCTCCCTGAGACTAGTCCAATGGATCCCATCACCAGCCATGTCTTGAACTCAAGCAACACCTGCACATGAATAAACAACCTATCCATACGGGCCCAAGTCCTTGACTTGACTCAAGTTAGTTCCTAACACAACACCTTACGTGAGAACCTCACATAAGCATGTTGCAAAGACACAGTAACACAATATCACCCATGTCAACCAAAAACACACCAAAGACTTGGCAAATGAATACTAAGCAATCTTCCAGAGATGTAAAGCAAGTATGAAACATTGCAACTGAAAAACAGAAGCATTGCGGTCAAGTTCCGGACCTTGTCAGAGCAACCCGGACCTTGAGCAGGAGCTAACAAAAGCTAGTAGAACCTAGCACCAAAGCTTACCAAAACAAGTACAATCAAGCTCCCGCCGGAGCTTACAAAACTAGTTGGACCTTGACAAAAAGGTGTTTTGGTGATATTCAAAACTTTTATCATCAAAACAAGTGTATTCACTACAAGCCAATGTATTCAGCACACATAGGTCTTACAAATCTGTTGATCCTGTATAAAGTGAGATCACATCCCTATGTACCAAACAATATCTATTTCACTTCATATGGCCATTGTCTAAATTCATCTTGTTTCCTTTTTGTTGCTGTCCAGTCTAGCAACAGAACTTCATGTCCTAACTAATATAAATTCTTCTTGAGTTATAATCAACTTCAATTGTTATACTAATAAATTGCAATCTCTTAATTTCATATTATTTCGATAGTGTTCGCGACAAAGGTGGCCAACGAGAAGCACAACCTGGAGTAGTAGAATTCTCTATTGGATCTGCTGTGGCATGAATTCTCGATGAAGGATACTAACTGATCATTGCTGACTTTTATTTCAACTGAAAGGCAAGCCCTGGTTTGCATTTAAGTGCCTTTTTAAAGTTTTGCTTTATACACACTGTACTAAATAGACTTGATATGTGCATTAGGTCTATGTTGATTGAATACTCCACATGCATCGTATTATAGGACGCCATCGTATTATTATTGCTATGCTTAATGTTAAGTTAGAAGATTGGTAGAAGTCGAGTAGGTTGGATACCACTCGCGACATTGGTCATATTTTATCGACCACAAGTCAAGCAGTTGAATTCTACTTGCGAGAGAAGTCGGGTGAGGGAAACCTACTCGCGAGATGTTGCTATAACATTCACTCTTTAATATGAGACGTGGACGAGGATTTGTGTAGGTTGGTTTGCCCACGTCGTGTCTGGGTCGGTAATGGCAAGGCAGGTGTTGGGGAGATGGATTGGTAGCCCCGTATGTGTCGGTTAAGGCTCGTCTTGTGCTTGGCCCTGTTGGACAAGTTTGAACTGTATCAGGTGCATACTGGCTATATGGAACCCAGGAAACCGATGAACCTTGAGGATCCTCTGTTGGAACCTTTTCAATCGGCTTAAGCTGTCAGCTGTTAGTACAGTGGGAGGTAACTTACTCAAGAACATCTCACAGCGGAGGTGCACCTTGAAGTGAGCTCACTATTCGGGTCGATCGAACAGTTTTGATGGGGTTGAATCTGGGGAAAGGTGGCTGCGTGCGACATCAGTGGAGTGTGCCGATGCAACTTCGAGTATGGGTGTACGTGTCGTGCAGTCTGGGTGTTTTTGATTCAAATCACCGTCGCTTGCGGTTATGGATTGAGCATACTTTGTCACTGAGTCTTGACATAGTAAGAATGAGAAATGGAAAGATTTTGAATACGCTGCTATGAATAATTCTTTGTATTGAAATCTTGGCTGCTATAGAGATAGCATAATTAATTTACAATTTCCAAACATTTAACTTGTATAAGGCTTATGCAACCTTGAGCAAGTATCATCGTGGACGAAGTGTTTCTTGTTTGATTGTGGAATTAACAATGATGCTATGCCCATGGATCGCGTATGCTACATTAAAACTGACCACTAAAGATTTACTTTCGGCGAGTCCATTCCTGCAAATTCAGCTTTCCGGTATTTTAAGTTTCTAGCATGTGGAGTTCCATGTTTTAGGTGAGACGGTTAAGTCCTGTTGAGCCTTGTGCTCACGGTTGCTATATTGATGTTTTTGCAGGTATTATTAGCTTACACTTGTGTTGTGGTTGTTCGTGAGACCTCGAGCACGTCGAGATGTATCTCTCACAGAAACCTTGCCGCTGCTTTTTATTTTGTGTTGCTAGTGAGAAGCATCCGTGGGCATGGATGGCATTCTCTTCTGCATAGTCAGTTGAGAGTGTGAGTATAAAATATTCCATTGCGTTGTATATTATGTTGTAAAAGAGAATTATCTTGTGAAATAAAATATTTGTGTTGGTTATTTTGTATGGCTTTTCTTGTGTGCTGTTGGGTGCCGCATCGTACGGCAACACCCAATGCGATTCCTGGAAAGTGTGGACTCCGGTCCACACATCTCGTGAGTCTGTCACATATTTCTGCTCAATCTTCCAAGGACAAATAGGCATACTTAGAGGCTCCAAATAGAAAAACTTACAATCACAAGATTCTACACACACACACACACATACACATATATATATATATATATGTATATATATATATATATATACATATATATATATATCCTTTTCAATTTCAATATATGGAATACCAATGTTAGATTAGAACAAAGAGATATTGCCCCCGAAATACAGACTGTTCAGAATTTCTAGTTTAATAACAGATTTGGATCTATTAAAATTTAGACATCGATAACTATATTTTTTGGGACACTGATGAATACGAAAGTTATAGAGAACTTCTTAAGCTTTTCATAAAGTACAAGAACACCAAAATTTGAGTTTGTATGAGCGAGATATGATGAAAATACTGAATTGGGCCGAGATGAATCTAATCTGGACGTGATGACATGATTCAAAAGGATGAATCGCACAATGCAAAACTCAAACTAAGACCAAAAACACTTTCTAAACCGGAAATATGACTCAACCACGGACACAAACTCAACAAAACAAAACTGAAAACAGAAGTTGCAAAAGGCTCAATGTGGTTTGGACAAAGTAATGAACAGATCTACTAAACTGCAAGTTTTTTGTGGCTTTTTGTGGACTCTAGGTATGAAAAATAAAACTAATGTAATGGATAGATGAATTATCTAATGGGCAACGTGGAAATATTATACCAATTGATGAGGGGGTTTAGACCCGATCTTCCGAAAGGTAATGGATAAGTCGATTGATGGAGATACTGACGTTGATGATCCGAGGCTCTCGAATAGAACACGAAAACCCTCTGCAATCACTACGCCATCGCTCCGTTGGTTATAAACCGTTCTACACACGATTGACCTTGCCAAGAAGGCTAATCCCTGAGGTGCAACTGAGAACAGAAGCAAGAACATAGGAGACACAATATGAAATCGCGAAGTTGGGATTTCATAAACCGTAGAACGACGATATTATTAATCTAAGCAAAACCCAATTGTTCATGGCGGCTACTATGGAGTATATATAAGTGTGAGGACGTCCGAGGGGGTGTTGGGGTCGTGACCTAACACTAATAAACGAAAATAATGGACTTAGACTTGATACAAGGCCCAATGGCCCAATACGGTTGCACAACACACTGACAGATTCTGAACTCGATTTTGTTTTGATGATTCCCGTCGCATCCAAAAGAATTTTGACATGGGACCAGCTCCATTTGAAAATTTATCCTCCCCACTTTCTGTTAATATGTATAACGTCCAGAACAGAGTTCGTATGCATCATGGGCGTCCGTTTTAGTGCGAAATGTTCCTGGACTCCAAGTTGGACACGATCTTGAGTTGGGGTCGGTTTCCATCTTCATTGAACGTATTCTCTGGTCCTCCACGACCATAAACCTTCCTCCAATTAATCATCGAATCACTCCATGTATCCTAATCACAATTAAATTATTAGGTAGCAATCTATTCTCAAAAATATATAAAGAAAAAATAAGAGCGAGCTCACCTCTAAAATTAATTGTTGTGTGTGAACTCTAATGATTGCATCTTGTATGTTCAATGGAGTATTGTGTGTATCCATAAGAGTGATGTCTTCATAAAGAAGCCTAGGTTGGTTGTATGAATAAAATATCACAAGATCCTTTTTACGGCTGTCAAATGACATTCCTTAGGATTCGCTTGAAATCTTGCACACAAACATACACTCATGATAATGTCTGGCCTAGAGGCACATAGATATTAAAGAGACAATCATGGAACGATATGCATTTTGGTCCACGTTTGGTCCGTCTTCATTGAGATCCAAGTGTCCATTTGTCGCCATGGGAGTCTTTATGGGCTTCACTTTGTCCATTCCAAACTTCTTGAGAATATGTTGAGTGTGCTTTGTTTGGCTTATGAACATCCCGTCCTTTTGTTGCTCCACTTGGAATCCAAAGAAGTATCTCAGCTCTCCCATGATGGACATCTCGAATCTATCTGTCATATTCTTACTAAATTCTTGGCAAAGGATTTGTTAGTTGAACAAAATATAATATCGTCAACATAGATTTGACAAACAAAGAGATCTACATCAAAGTGTTTAGTAAACAAAGTGTAACCAGCTTTACTGATCTTGAAGCCATTTTCAATCAAAAAATCTCTAAGGCACTCATACCAAGCTCTAAGAGCTTTTTTAAGGCCATAGCGAGCCTTACATAGCTTGTACACATAGTCGGGGTACTCTTGATCTTCAAAACTGGGTGGTTGCTCCACGTACACCTCCTCCTTGATCGTTCTGTTGAGGAAGGCACTTTTCACGTCCATTGGATAAAGCTTGAAATCATGGTGAGTAGCATATGCAATTTTACCGGTACCAAGCACTCTTCCTTGACTGTTATCACCAAAGTAAATGCCTTCGCTTGGGTCTTCATTTTCTTCATATTCTACGAACATTCTACTTTCTCCGGTCATGTGATTGGTGCATCCACTATCTAGCATCCATTTAGCTCTACCGAATGAATAAGCCTGCAAAAGACAAATTATGTCTTCGTCTTAGGTACCCAAGCTTGCTTGGGTCCTTTGATGTTAGTCACAAGTGATTTGGACACCCACACATGAGACTTGGTGTTCCCATGGCGTGGCCCAACATATTTTGCATAGACTCTACCAAGATTACTTTTCATGAGTGCATATGAAGCATCAAATGTTCTAAATAAAATTGATTGTTCATATGAGTTAACAATGTTCATTCTATCAAGGTTATCTCGTTTTCCAACTTGAGAAGAGTTTCCCTTGACAAATGTAATGTGTTCCTTTTTATTCTCGTGGCTTCTAGCATTTTGCTTTTCACCACAAGAATATCTAATTCCGTATTTGACATTAGGAGGTCTTGAGGACCGAGTATGCACTGCGTGCATACTTGACCTTATCCTTGTAAAATATGCCACTTTGAGAAGAATGCTTGTCCTTTGTCAAGTTTGGCTTTTCCTTCAAGTTAGTGTCATTTTTAGCACATGTACAAGCAATGACAGTTTCAGACTTTATATGTTGGGAAGGTGAGCTTGAAGAGGATGAAGAAATACTTTGCTTGAGTGACTCAACTTGTATCCCAGGGATCTTGTTAACCTTGGTTAAGTTAGCAAGTTCATCCTTGATAGCCACGTTTGAGTCTATTAGCTTCAAACAAGCTTCCTTGCTTGAAGCTAACTCAAGTTCCAGTGAATTACTTCGCTCCTTTTCAAGCTCAAGGAGCTTTTCGATCTTAATATATTCTTCCTTTAGAGGATGATCATATATTCTTGACGAACGACTAGCTCCTCCTTATCAACACGCTTATCCATTAGAAATTTTATATTAGCAGCAGTTTTCTTGTCTAATCCCTTAAGCATATCTTCATCATCACTAGAATTATCACTATCACTAGCAAAGGAATGTGAAGACGAATATTTAGTTGTTACCTTTTTTACCTTACTTTTCCATTAGGCATGTGTTGTCATTATCCTTCCATGTGCCCATCGTTGGAAAGAGAGTGGATTTCTTGGTAGTCTTCTTGATAACTATGGTGGCCATCTCCTCTTCTTCTTTGGATCAGGATTGAGTCTCAATTCTTCCCTAGATGCACTTGGCCATATTGCTTCTTCTTCTTGAACATCTTCTTCGGTTAAGGCTTGTTGTCCTTAGTCTTCCTCTTATTTTCTTCATGTGGACAATCAACTATGAAATGGTCGCACTCTCCACAGTTATAGCATGCATGCTTCATTTTGGGTCTTTGTTTGTCCCTTTGTCTTCCTCCATTTGAGCTACCACCCTTTCTTCTTCTCATCATTTTCTTGAACATCTTCATGAACAAGATCATGACTTCTTCATCAATATCACTGCTTTCATCATCGCTGTCATCTTCTCCATGAATTTCTCGAGCTTCTTTTGATGCGGTTTTGCAAGTTGACTTCAAAGCAACTCCTTTCTTCTTTGTCGATGTAAGGTTGGCAATTTCTTTGACATGCTTGTCTTGCTTCTCCATTATTTCAAAGTTAATGATCTTGCCAAGAAGTTCATCTGGGGTCATTTTTTGATACCCGGGGCTTTCCTTAATCATGGAGCATAATGTCACATTACGAGGCATGAATGCTCTGAGAATCAGCTTTACGACCTCATGATCATTCCACTTCTTGCTGCCACAAGCTTGGACTTTGTTGATGAGATTATTGAGTCTATTGTATGTGGGGACCGGGGTCCGCACCTCCGAGGATCTCATTGGGTGGTGCCATGCGATGCGGCACCTAACAGCACAGAACGAAAAGATACCAAAATATACAAAGTTTTCATTTTATAATAAGAAGAGTTTACAAAAGAGTGTACAACAGGGGTACACACGCAGCGGAAAATACATACTCATAATCTCACCTAACTAAGCAGGAGAGAAGACGTCCATGCCCTAGGACGCTTCTCACTAGCAACATGAAGAACATTCAGTAGCGGCGTGGTTCACATGAGATTATCTCGACACCTCGAGTCTCATGTACAACCTGAATAGCAGAAATAAAACTAATACCTGCAAAAATCGTTAAAGCACAAACGTGAGCATAAGGCTCAGCAAGACTAACCCGTCTCACTAGACATATGCAGGGGTGAATACTAAGCATAGGTAAGGAATAGCATAAATAGACTCGCCTACAAGTGGATCCTTATATTCATATTTTAAGTAGCAAATGACATTCTTCAGGCACGACACATCATAGACTCCATAATCAAACAAGAAACGCTTTTCCGATGATATGACATGCCAAAAGCACATAATGCTATTACAGCTAAAGTATGGGGAAACTGTAAAAGTTTAATTGTACTGTCTCTAAGCCAAACAAGGTTGCAATACAATAATTAAGCAGATCAGTAATATTTATCATCATTCCATTGCTCTTGTTTACTACGTCACAACTCAGTGAACAAGTGGTACTCTATTACCGCGAGGGACGGTGATTGCAATCAGGACACACCCGAAATACACGACACATACGTCTGCTCGGAAGTACCTTTCACTGTACTTCACTCCCACGTCGTATGTGGCCACCTTTCACCCGTCATCCTGATGTCGAACCAGTTCTACCGTCCCAAAAGTAAGGTCCCTAACCGTGCACGTCGAAGTTGCTCCTTAGAGGTTCCACGTTATGATCATCTTCCCCTGAAGGACGGTGGTATAAGTTTCGACACGAGGGTGCCCGAGCTACATTAGTTTAATGGACCCTATTAATCCATTATGTAACCGGTACTATTCAAACTTGCTCAACAGGGCTGCACACGAGGCGGTCCTTAACCGACACAGACGGGGCTACAACCAACCTCCACATTTGCCTTACCCTTACCGGCCCAGGCCCAAATGTGGTCGCAAGCATTGTCCCCCTCATTCGGGATAAGACAACCTTGCGCTTCCCATCCTACCGGAACATCCACGTCCACATCTCCAATTATTAAGAGTGAACATTTTGGTAACATCTCGCGAGTTGGTTTCCCTTACTCGACTTCTCTCGCAAGTAGAATTCAGCTACTTGACTTGTGATTAATAAAATGTGATCCTCTCGTGAGTAGATTCCAACTACTCGACTTCTACCGGATTTCCTATACATTAGCAAAGCAGTTACTACAGGTCAAACTGTAAACCGTTCCAACCAATCCTTGGGATTTGTGGTCATGCAAGTGGAGTATCAATCACCCTATATGTAATGCACATATCAAACTTAAGACGTAATGTGAGAAATACTGCAAAACTCTGTAAAGCTTTTAAATGCAAACCGGGGCTTGCCTTAGTTTGCGCTAAGTCAAAGAGTCAGTGGCTTGATGCTTCACGAACAGGTCCTCTTCGACTCCTTTCCGTCACGGCGTCTATCGCAATGAAGATGCATATAACACACAATATACTTTAATAACTTAACTAATGAATATGCATACATTATGCAATGTCATACTCATAAAGGAAGTATGTTTGTAAATCAAGAATGAATAAGGTGTGCTGTTGGGTATTAAATTGGATTTGGGTAGGTTAATTTGATATTACTTCATATTATAAGAATGTACATAAGAAATTTCTATATAGTCATGGATATTAGGAAACTATACATAATTAATTCTTATGCAGATGAGTTCTTTTGACTCTGATAATTTAACTCTGGTATACATATGTGATGAAGAAATTCTCATAAAAATTTCATAGAATCTGATGGGATACAATGATCTACAAAATTCTATCAAACTTTCATCATTTAGGAAATTGCAGATAAAACCTGAGGTTTTATCATGTCCATAAATGGCACAGCTAGATAGCACTGATCAAAAGGAAGCTACCAAAATTGGTTTCACAATTTTTCAAGCTTACTACAGGAAGATATTGAATTTACAAGTCCTTATGAATTTCTGGATTTAATTTGTTATTTTCTGGAATTATAATTAACCTAGGCAAAGAAATTGAATTAAACCCTCTTAAACAACTTTTTTATGCCTGAAACATTTACTGGAGCTTCTACATGACAAAATGATTGGTTGGGTAAATTTCTAGAAATTTCTGAATAGAATCCTATTTTCTATATTTTCCACAATGCATTATACTAATTGATTTATAGAATATTCTTTACGGCTTTTCATGAAGTTTGGGATGGACCAATGGAAAGTACAGATCCTAAGGAGAATTAAAAATTTTGTTTCATCTAATTTGGAGCATCCAAGCCAAATTTATAGCATTTCAAAGTCTAGGAAATTTTCTGGAATTCTTTTTAAATGGAAAAGGATAACCCTTTAATACGCTGACACGTGGCCACTAAATTTTTCCACCCAGCCGATGCCACACCGGGGCCACAGAGTTAACCGCGTTGTCACATGGAATCTGGGTGCCACAGAAAATCCCGCGCGAGGGGGGGGGGGGTCATCTTCTTCCCCGTGACACCGGCGGCCTAGGGCGGCGCCATGGCCGGCGACTCGCCGAAGCGCGCCAAGCTAGCTTCCCCGAGGTTGGAACTTGCCACCCGGGGGTTTTCGACCCTCAGGAATTCAATGATGGCCTCGGATTGGACTGAAACGCACCGGAAAAGTACCTACATCGGCGACAGGCGGAAACCGACGATCGGCGACGGTGTTCTCGGTGTACAAGGCATGGGAAAAGCTGATTTTTGCTGTGGAAGCTTTGTGGTGCTGCCCTGATCATCGTCCAACACTCCAATTGGTTTGAAATCGGCCGGAGGATGGGGGCACCGTGGAGCAGACTCTAGGCGGCGAGATTTGAAATCTCGGCTAGCCGGAGTGGGGCTATGGCTATCTAACGGCTCCGTAAGGTTCCCACGCAAGCGTAGAATCTGGGGCGGCTGGAATTGCGAAGCTACTCACCACGGAGGAAGAGCTCCACGTTGGAACAGAGGTGGGTCGACGGCGCACCGGAGGAAGAACCCGCGATTCCCCTCCGGGATGCTAGGTCCGGCTGCCGCCTTTTTTTAGGGATGTCGAGGGCGTGCGAGCGTGCACCAAAACGTAGCCTTTGCTCGAGCGGGGGCTGCTGCGATTTGGGCGGTTGAATGGAGTGCTACGGGAGGATGAAGAAACGCCGAGCGCTCGGTTCCTTTTATACCCGACGACGGAGCGGGGCAGGTGGCGTCGGCCCTCGCCGTGGCGCGCATGAACGCGGAGCCCATCGCGCTGGAGAGCTGCTTGCTGCCTCCTCTGGCGCACGCGCGTGCAGCCGCTCGAGCAGAGGCGCTGCTGCAAAGGCAAAACGGAATACCTCTGCCTAGTGGGCCCCACTGCTGTCCTTATCCCCTTACCTTTAATTCTTTTTGTTACCCAAGCCTAGATGTGATAAGGACTCCAAATTCAGAAGAGAATTGGTCCTGGTATATTTGAATGGTTTGACAAATTTGAATATCTGAATTGGCTAATTTGAAATTTGAATTAGAATCAAATTCCTATTTATATGTTTTATGTATGTATTTTAATCTTCTCAATTATTGCCTTTTTAAATGGCCATGGGTTTCCAATAATGTGCTCAGTAATTAGTCCACTGCAGATTTGAAATCGAACACTTATTTTGAATATATTTCTATTCCACATATAACATGTTTGGTTTCCTACAAATTTGATTTAGATTCAAATTAATTTTTTTTATCTATATGCATGTCATTTAATTCTTTCCCCCAATATTAATGTATATAATGTCCTATGCTTTTAATTGATTACCCTGATCAAATGAAGAATATGTTTTTGTACCTTGATCATTGATTTGAATATTTTGTACATTTCCATATATACTTTTATTCATACTTGTTTGTTTTATTTCTTTTGATTTTTCCCTTGTGAGCAAAGCACAATATTTCAGGTGTTTAAATTTAAAATTCAATACCTTTGGAAATTTGAGCTTAGCTGAATTCAAAAGTAATTCTAGGTCTTAACTAGAGCTTCACATTAACATTTTTACTCATGACCATAAGGATTTATTGGCTCTCATATGACCTTAGTCTTCAATGTACATGTTTAAAACTATTATTTCATGTGCCATACATTGGAGACTAAAGCTTCAAAAATTTGGGATTTTACATTGTACATGTCTTGTGGTGATTCATCTTCTTCTATAGCGAATCTTCCCAATTCGCCTTCAATCATCTTGATCTTGGCTTCACGTACATGGCGATCACCTTCACGTGCGGTTTGTAGTGTGTCCCATATCTCTTTGGCGATTTCGAGTCCATCCACTATGGCGAACTCGTCTCTGCTTAGTGATTAAGTAATCACAACTGCAGCTTGAGCATTCTGATGAAGGGCTTGTTCTTGGCTTGGAGTCAGCTCTTCATCATCATCCGGGATATCAATTCCTGTTCGCACTATATGCCAAAGACTTGGGTTAAGGGAGATGAGATGCAATTTCATGTTTTGTCCTCACATTGAATAGACATTGCCATCAAAGTAAGGTGCTTTCCTAGAGGAATTGATAAGTAATGACTATTGTTAGAATTCAAAAGGTCATAGTTAAAAGGATATCGGGAGTAGTCGGTGTGAATACTCCCCTTCTTCTTTTTGTCGTCGATCTTCTTCTTCCCTTTTGGGGAGAGAGCCTTCTTCCATAGAAGAGCCTTGAGTTGAAGCATCTCCTCATCATCATCCTCACAGTCTTGGATGGCGTCGAGGAGCTTCTCCAGCTTTTGTGTCTTTTCATCATCACCCTTCTTGTTGTTGAAGTTCTTGTTTACATCCTTGATGTCTGACATCGACTCTTCGAGCGGTGAGTCTCTTTTGAATAGTTTGGCTCTGATACTAATTCAATGTAGTCTAGAGGGGGTGAATAGGCTTTTTGAAACTTTGTTGATCCCTGAAACACTTAACAGATTGATCAAATACAGAGAGATCGGACTAGTCCGGTACTGTACGGACTAGTCCGATATGCGCGGACTAGAAAGATCAAGATTGTTCATTAACTTCACTTCTAGTACCCTATGTAGCGGAATGTAATTTGCAACTTGGTTGTATTACGACAACAAATCAATGTATGGCAAATATCAACTTTAATTTCAATGTTTCAACGTGACTTACATGAGATTATGTAAACCCTAGAATGTGATGAACAATAAAAAAGTCTGTGAGACAAGTTTTTATCCCGTGGTTCGATTCCCACAGAGGAAACCTACATCCACATTGAGGATTCCATGGGGGATCGGGTATTCACCAACCCTACCCTCGTCGAATCGCCATGGAGGCCGATTCTCTTTCACTAATCACAAAGGGGCAAATAACTCGTTCAAGGGGCCTTCTCACATGTTGAGGGCTCCCCAAGAATTAGAACGAAGAACTCCACCAAACACACTTGAAAGATATACAATAAACAACAAGAGAGTGCGAGAGATCAAATCCAAGAGCACAAGATCATGTGGAACATGTCTCTTCTTTGATCAATTGGTAATCCTCAATGATTTGATCCTTTTAAGGTTAGAATGTGTGAAGAGATGTGTATTTTGGGCTATTGGAAGGTGTGACGGCACAGGGGGTCGAGTGATTTGGTTTTATGGCCGTACACCTCTATTTATACTAGGGTTTCCAAAAGTTACAGTTAGGGTTTGCAATGTCCGTACTAGTCCATTGTGGACTCCAGACTAGTCCGGTGTGCAGCGTGTGCAAAACCCTAAGTGTTAAGATATACCGGACTAGTCCGTTACTGGTGCGGACTAGTCCATTTTTAGTTACAAACTTTTCGGACTAGTCCAGGGTATATTGGACTAGTCCGGTGTAGTGAACACCGTGAAGAACTATGGACAATTCCACACTTTGAGGGACTTGTCCGATTTTAGTCAGAGAGTTTTCGGACTACTGAGGCCGATATCGGACTTGTCCTTTGTGGTGAAAAGTTGTGGGGCTAAGTACAAGTCCATACTTGGAGGACTTGTTTGATTTTAGTCAGAAGATTATCGGACTTGTCATTTTTGTGCAAATGTGAAGTGCTGAGGACTAGTCCGCACTAGGGGAACTGGTCCGATCTTGGTCAGAGAGATACCAGACTAGTCTAGTGTATATCAGACTATTTCGGCTTTCCTGTGAAATGTGCAGTGATTTAGATTACTTTCACTTCACTCTTGGGGTGTGTTTCTATAGCACACTCCATACAAAATAATATAATCTTTTCAGCTCATGAGCTCTTTTAACTTTAGATCCTGATTCTCCTTCCTTTTTGCGCTTTCTTCCTAATTTCTTTAGAACATGCACTCATCTCAACAATTTTGTTTGGATCTCATTTGTTCATCATAAATCAACCAAAACCCACAACGGATGCCTAGATGCACTTTTAGAAGGAGAAGTAGATGGAGATAGAGAGAGAAAGATAGAGGGAAAAAAGATAGCAATAGGGAGATAGATTGGGAGAGAGATAGATTGAGATGGAGATAGGAATGAAGAGAGAGAGGGAGAGAGGGAGATGTAGATAGAGATAGAGGGAAAAGGATAGCAATAGAGAGATAGAGCGGGAGAGAGAGATAGATTGAGATAGAGAGAGGAATGAAAAGAGAGAGGGAGAGAGGGAGATGTAGATAGAGATAGAGGGAGAGGAAGGGATGGAGAGAGATGTTGATGCATTTCTATTCTAACTTTAACTTTCATTAATTGCAGGGATCTGCGGCGGTTGCTCAAACTGCATCACCGTCGTTAACGCCACATGGAGTGAGGCGCGACGACGACTTCGATGGCTTCGGGGGTGGCTTCGGAGGTCAAACGGGTGAGTGAGCCCATGTTTAGTTTGTTGATGGTGATGTCATGTATTGACGATGTGTTGTGATATGTTTCGTGACTATTTTTTTTTACTATTTTGCGAATATTGTCTATTCTATGTTTCTGGCCATCGAGCTAGGTAGCATTTTCTGTTTTTTTAATAAATAAAAACAATAATATGTGATGGCTTTTTATATAGTACCATCACAAATAAGGCTCCTGGCCGTCGCAAACTAGCCTCTATTATTGGCGACAGCCTAGAAATCGCAATTAAGGTCCTATTTGCGACCGCTTGGCCATTGCAAATGGCAGCATGGATCCCATCGGATGGTCGCATGGGTCCCATCGCGTGGGTCCAAACTATGAGTATGAAGCTGGAAATTCTTCCACGTAGGGCATTGGTCTTGCCCAACGGGAATAATGTGGCAAGGAAAGCTGTAGAACACTTCTCCCAAGTGTCTACAACACTTCGATTCGCGTAGAACCACTGTTTTGCTCTCCCATGAAGAGAGAACGGAAACAGCTTAAGACGGACAGCATAGGGAGATACGTCCTTGATCTTAAAAGTGCTGCAGATCTCAAGGAAGTGTTGCAGGTGAGCACTTGCATCCTCATTAGCCTTCCCCAAAATTGGTTGGCTTGCACCATAGTGATCAGGCCAGTTTTGATTTCGAAGTTCACGTCTCCTGTGTTAACAGTGGGCCCAATAGGCACATTGTTCGGAGAGGGAGCCAAAAACTCACGAAGGGTCTTTTGAGCCATTGGCAATTCGGTTGTTGGTGTAGTTGTGTTGGCTTGCTTTGCCGCTCGAAGCTTCAAAGGAGTAACGACACGAGGTCGATCTCTCAGAAGGGATTCGAGATCTTCAACAAAGTTTTCTGGAAAGTGACCAGATGTACACTACCCTGTTTTCATATAGAATGTGAAAACAAAATAGGGTTATCCTACTAAAACCTACCAGGGTTCCATCCTATTCACTCAATCATGCAATACGTTGGCTGCCTTCCCCGGCAACAACACCAAAAATGCTTGTTGATATTTCCTACACACTGCTAACAATTCATTCCTAGCAATGGTGCCAAAAATGCTTATTAGTAGTTTTAGATTACAGATGTAAGTCTGCAAGCGCATGGAATATATCGATGTAGCATTTCCCCTTTTAGAGTATTCCCAAAGGGTGTCATTTATATTCTCCCAATGAAAGGCTAGATGGAAGCAAAGCAATCATCAAATGGAGGGGCTAGGTTGGTCAAGGTGGGTTCGAGCAAGGATGGATAAATGATCATTGGAGGTAGTGTGACACACACAAGAGCATTCTATCCTAAAGGGGGTATATGAGGTAAAGAGGGACACTACCAGGATTCTGGTTTATTGCGACGAAAAAAAATTGTTGCAATAGGTCAAAATTCGTCGCGATAGGTTGTTATCGCAACGAAATAGAACGTCGCGATAGTTTTTTCCGACTCGTGGCGATAATAGCTGTGGCAATAGGATATTGCGATGACTTGACATCCGTGGCAAATAGTATGGTATTGCGACGACCCCACGTTGGTGCCAAATAGTATGGTATTGCAACGGTTTAACGTATTGCGATGATTTAACATATTGCGATGAAAATATAGGTGTTGCAATGATGTCACATTCGTGGCAAAAAGTATGGTACTGCAACCACTCCATGGTCGTTGCAAATAGTATGGTATTGCAACGGTTTAACGTATTGTGACGATTTAACGTATTGCAACGAAAATAACGGTGTTGCAACGATGCCACATTCGTGGCAAAAAGTATGGTATTGCAACGGCTCCATGTTCGTGGCAAATAGTATGGCATTGCAATGGTTTAACGTATTGCGACGATTTAACATATTGCAATGAAAATAACAGTATTGCAACGATGTCACATTCGTGGCAAAAAGTATGGTATTGCAACAACTCCACGTTCGTTGCAAATAGTATGGTATTGCAATGGTTTAATGCATTGTGACGATTTAACGTATTGCAACGAAAATAACGGTGTTGCAACAATGCCACATTCGTGGCAAAAAGTATGGTATTGCAAGGACTCCACGTTCATTGCAAATAGTATGGTATTGCAACGGTTTAACGTATTGCGACGATTTAATGTATTGCAACGAATAGTACGTTATTTGCGATGATTTCACATCTGTGGCGATAAGTACGGTATCGCGACGATTTCATACTGGTGGCGAATAGTATGGTATCGCGACGTTTTCACATTCGCGGCGAATAGTACGGTGTTGCAACGATTTCACATCCGTAGCGAATAGTACGATATGGCAACGTTTTTACATTCGTGGCGAATAGTATGGTGTTGCAACGATTTCACATCCATGGCGAATAGTACGGTATCGCGACGATTTCACACTCGTGGCGAATAGTACGGTATCGCGACGATTTCACACTCGTGGCGAATAATATGGTATCGCGACGTTTTCACATCCACGGCGAATAGTACGGTATCGCGACAATTTCACACTCGCGGCGAATAATATGGTATCGTGACGATTTCACAGCCGTGGCCAATAATACGGTATTGTAATGATTTCACGTTCATGGTGAATAGTACGGTATTGCAATGATTTCAAAACCGTGGCAACATTATTGTATTGCAATGATTTCTGATGTGTTGCAATAGGTTTGTAATGCAACATATTCAAATCTATTGCAACATAGTCGTAATGAGACATTCTTTGGGTGGTGGCAATAGCAGTCTAGTGCAACGCTTTTTTTGGTCGTAGCCAAATGTTTGTAGTGCAACGTTTTATAATTTGTGGCAATAGCTAGCTTCCTATTGCAACAGTTTATTTTCGTCGTAATAATCTGTTAATGCCACATTTTATAATTAGCGGCACTAGAATCCTAATGCACCAGGTTTGAAAATTAGTGGCAACGGAATCAATTTATTCGCACACGATACGTTTGTCGACTTAACAACAAACATCCAGCAATTGATGCAACGCTCAAGGACCCTTGCGTCATTGTGAGACAATGTTATTTACAGTTTCTTCAGTTTGCAACATTGCACCCATTAATATAGCACCGCGACGAGTTGTAGTATTAGGAATAGTTTCTTGAACATCCAGCTTCGACATGGTGCGAGCAGGAGCCTTTTGTCGAGTTGCTGATAGCCGTTGTTGATTTTGCAAGCTCTCCATCATTCTGCGCATGTCTGCTAGCTCCTTTTCTTGCCGTTCAGAATTGGCTGCCATCTGATCATGTAAAGTCCGGACTTCCTGGTTGAGCTGTTCATTTGCCTGGACGAAGCCATCCATCAAGGAGGTCATATGATCATTTCTTCCTTCCAACTCTTGCACCTGAAAGCTAGGGGTCCTCATTTCTATTTTGCAAGGATCAAACTTGCTAGGCGAGCTGGTCAGACATCTGGATACGCAGTCTTTCAGAAACATTAGGTTTTGCCATATAACCACGCCCCCAAAACTCTGATCCTCTATAACCGGTTGCGAATATATACGTAAGATCGAAGATGTTTCTTTCCTCATCTGGGATTGGGACTCCCACCTCAGCTTCCTTGACATTGATTTGGGCATGTGCCTGGGTCTATATACAAAAAGAAAAGTCACATGTACATTGCAAATATTTATTTAAATGGGGACTGTTTGAAGTGTTTCTCACATGTACAACTTCTGCCTACTCGTTTGCCCATTGACCGTTCTTCACATCGCTTGCCTCCCACAGTTCTATGTCATCGGGTTCTTTTCCGGTCTCTGGGTCTCGCTACATCAAATACAAGTAAAATTTGATTGAATGATTGCAGTGCAAAGTAAAAGCATGATTTAGTTTTCATACCTTCTCGTAACTAAGTTGGGCGTAGGATTTCGAGCCAAGCAAGTGTTTTGTATTTTGAGTACTTCAATTTCGTGAATTGGTTATGCTTATTGACTGCAATTTTAAGAATTAATTTCACGAATGGGTGTTATCAAATAGTTTTTGTAGGATATGAAGGTATTAGAAAGCTAGCTGACCTTGAATTGCTCGGACCCAAAATAGTCCATAAGCGTCAACCAATCGGAATCTGCTACGTCAACAGGCTTGTTTTGTATACGTTCCTCATCGGTCGCATACTTCTTATAGGTGGCATGCAATGTTGATTGCCACCCCTTGTAGCACTCACCAGCAATCTTCAATATTTTTCTTCTGGTATCATCAGTGTCCTCCAAGTCCCAGGCATTTTGTACATTTTATATCACACTGTTATAAACGTACAAGATGGAGGTCGCTAGAAAAAGATACTTATGTGGGGTGTCACAACACTAACCAGAATGTCTCTCACTATATCACTCTTCGAAGTATCGCCAACCTCTGCCCACTTCCTTACACCAGCAAGGGGTGCATTTTTTTGTTATAATAACCACATCATCGACGAAGTGCTGCTGATTAGGACCAACTGCAGCACCCAACCTATCGGACCACTAAATTTGTAGCTTCCGATTCTGATCATTCGTTCTATTTGCAGATGCTAGATAGCGCAATTTAGCAACCTTAAGTCCTTTAGCCACCCCTCTTCCAAACTTCTTTCCTTCTGTTAGTGTCATTTAAACGGTAAACATTTAAAGCAAATTAGCAACTGACCAGTCCTAGTATCATGTACAAATAGTGTGAAAGAAGAAGAAGTCTGATGTTTTACCATCTTCAGGACGAGTGTGGCAAATACGAGCGTGGGAACACCGCATCGCAACAGCATTTTGCTCCATATTGGGCGATGCATCGACTTGTTCACTTCTTTGTTGCTGTTCATATCCTACAATCAGGCATCAGGCAGTAGTCAGTGGCGCTACAGCACCCATAGTACTGCAGAGGATTTTCAGTCCAGGTGCGAAGCAGGAAAGACAGTAGCTGGTGATGCTAGAGAAAGAGAGGGTTCGCCGGGTGCTCATCCTCTGCGGTACTGCCGGTTCGGTCTGACCGACATCAGCAGGAGCGCGTCTCGAGGCGAATTGGTGGCAGGGTGAGTCATGGACGTCAGCGGTATTAGTAGGTAGAGGATGCAAGACAGATGAGGCGGGCAGCTTGCAACGTTTAACAAAGCTAGGGTTCGGTCTGGCAGTGCAGTGACCACATTTAAGTCAGAGTATCGGTGTCCAGATCACACCGGTGATCTCACGTGACTTACGTTTTTACTGCAGGCGATGCAGTAAAGATCCAACGGTGTGATTCCGTTGGATCTTTACTGCATCGCATGCAGTAAAAACGTATAAGTCAGGTGACCTGCGTCCATTGATATCACCCCAGAGCAAGTCTCGAGGCTAGGAGGACAGTGTGGCGGATATAGGAATTAAATTTAGGTGGATTGCATACTGATATTTTGCTCTGCATGTTAGCATCTCACCCTAAAGTGCTAGAACGGATACATGAATATAATCTTGCGTTAATTACCAGACATCAGCAACGCATTTGGCCGTGTAAAAAACGGAATTGAGATCATATAAGCAGCAATGAACCCTCATGTACATGCATCTCTAAACTATATGATACTAACATTTATTAGTGGACAGGGGTTCATGATATTGGACTATTTTTTCCAGGGTATGCCATGTCATATGGGGCATAGCATGTAGGTACGCCGTAATGGCCAGGGGTTTGCGGGCGGCGGGGTCATCATGGCACGCGAACGATGGGACGTGGAGATGGAGGGAGACGCGTCGGGGAGGACAGTGAAGTGACCACCAGTAGGGCGTGTGCGCCGGGCGGTGCCAGAGTGACTGGCGGCGACATGGGTTTGCGGACGGCGGGGTCATCATGACACGCAAATGATGGGATGTGGCGATGGTCGAGGGAGACGCGTTTCTAAGGACACTGAAGTGAGCAGCAGCAGGGTGTGGTCGCTGGTGCCGGAGTGGCAGCGGCGAGAGAGCCCAACGTGCGCGTGTAGGCATCAATAAATCACGCCATCACATACACTCACCAGCAAGGCGTGGGCGCCGGCCGGTGCCGGAGTGACCGGCGGCGACAGGGGTTTGCGGGCGGCGGGGTCATCATGACACGCGAAAGATAGGACGTGGCAATGGTGGAGAGAGACGCGTTGGGGAGGACACTGAATGAGCAGCAGCAAGGTGTGGTCGCTAGTGCTGGAGTGGCTGGTGGCGAGAGAGCCCATCGTGCGTCTGTAGGCATCTATAAATCACGCCATCACATATACTGATTAACTGTTAACTGGGACTAGGAAACTACAATCGCAATGCTAAAATATTTTGTAGAGCCCGGTACATATTTATACTCGTAGTACCAGCATGGGATGAAGAATCTTGGGGTTCCTGAGCAACAGGTGCTGCAATATTCTCTGCATACGACGCAAAGGAATTAACGTGTTATAAATATGTGTATTTTGATAGTAAACACATTTATAGTTATACTAGGTGCTTGTTGCCCATCACGATTACTTGTAGACGACATGACGGTTTGGTGTCTTGTTCCTAAAGTAAAGAGTATATATAGTAAGTAACAGTGATAATGTCAGATTACATGAGGATGTGTATTTTAGATCGGGCGGTGTGGTTGCTATGAACTGAAAATGTTTGTTTTGAACGGAGGAATTAGAAATGAAGTAGTAGGAAAAAAAACCATACAATCCGAGAAAGAAAAACATGTATAAACTGTTTGAACTGAAAATCTTAGGAATACAAGTTTGGAACACAGGAATGAGAGTACAACATTGGGAGTGGTTGATAAGATAACCCTGGCGTCATTTACTTCTAAATCAAGAAATTACATAGTACATGCGGTTTTTAATAGTTATCTTTCCTGACATGGAAATTTTCTAGAAATACACTACCATAAACTGTCGGAGCGACATTTATTTTGGGGCAGAGGTGTAGTGTATTTTATATATGGAAACAAGTAGAATGCAATCAGATGCTATGGAAAAATAAAAAGATGAATCGACTGTAGGATGCAGATCTAATGATTGAGGATAATTGATTGCACGATTGCACCATTAATCAGATTTTATACTAGACATTCATGAAACATAAGAGCATATAAGGAGTTGGGACGACAACTAGGAATGAACAGGCTGCAGCTGTTGGGACGACAACTAAAGCGATAAGGAGGGAGTAGCTCTATAAAAAGACAGCATGGATCGTGTAGAACTTACGTAGCACAAAACTAGAGTCCGTGATGTAGCAGGGCGGGGTCGTCGACGAAGAGGTTCGGTAGAGCCCGTCAAACATGGTCGCTCGATGTTGTACCCATAGTCACCACCACCACTGACATGGGAATTTCTTAAGAATGCAAGTTTGGAACACAACACTAAGAGGAGAACATGTGTGCCGGGAACGGAAGCCACTGCGGGATTAGAGGGAGACGCACATTTATATTCGTCGTGGCTAGCTACAAATAGGCGGGACTGGAATTTTGGGCGCACGGAGTGAAGTTTCAATTGTGAAAATCTCAATTGTGCACGCCAAGAAGAACGAAAAATTTTTCGAGGGCGTGCAGAATTTGGCGCCATGCCCCTCGGCATGCATGCAATCGTGATTAAATTCATATAATGTCGTGACGATTCCTGCACATGGTTTTACTCTTCACCGGTATGTTTAACTAGAGCTGGAGGGGTAGACCTCTTCGGACTGCTGCCTCGCTGTGGGACCACTACCTGTCGTTCATCTTTTTTTTCATGGAGATGTAAAAGCAGTCATGTGGTAGTGGGATATTCCAAAAAAAATACGAACAAAAATATGAATGGCCAAATGTATCATTGTGCTGATGCAAATGACATGCAAATACAGAACACCCAAGTCCACGAAAGGAGGACGGCAAATCCATGGTCTAGTAAAAGGTAAACAATCAGCATTTTATATATAACATTCGTCACAATGAAATGATAACATATACAGAGTATATACTACTACTACAAAAAAAAACATTTTCCCCTGTGATGTCTAATCTTCAGGCCGTCGATCCAAAGCCGCTTGTGATACGAGTATCACAGGTACATACGATATATATATCGACAATGTCATCGGATATTAGTTACAACGGATAAAGTACTTTTCATGCACCTGTTGCATCAGGCGATGGACTAGTTAGCAATTTAGATGACGTAATTTCCTAATCAAGCTCATTATGCATCATATCTGTTGTTAGTTCTATTACTTGTAAGGATAATGTTTACCGGATTTCATTCATTCAGCCACATGATATAGACGGTCCCAAGTTACAAACATATAGGTGATGTTTTCGATAAAAGAAGTTTTTCGATACTGCATATATAAAACACATTGTTCATGAACATAAAGACATATTTCATTAACAAACAAGTAATAGGAAACACTTAGTAGACAGCAAGAACAAGATAAACTACACCTAATAATACTCTACTCAGAGATCAAGAAATAGATAAACTACTCCTAATACTACTCTACTGGGAGAAAACCACGTCCTCCTCCTCCGCCGTTGCTGCCTCCTCTGCCTCCGCAGCCGGTGCTGCCTCCTCCTCCTCCTCCTCCTCCTCCTCCTCCTCCGCCGCTGCCGCCGCTGCTGCCTCCGCCGCCTCCTCTTGCTCCTCCTCCGCCGCTGCCGCCGCCTCCATAGCCACGTACACCTCCGCCTCAAGAGAAGCCTCCTGCTCTGCCTCCTCCGCTGCCTCTGCTGCCCAAGCCGCCTCATACTCCTTCGTCACAGTCCGAAGCTTCCAGGCGACGCGATGCAGAATCTTCAGGAGGCCCTCTACCCCAGCAACCTCCGCGATCATCTCGTGGAGGGCGTCGAGACGACCGACCACAGTCATCAACCCGTAGTAGTAGTTGCCCGCGGTGTCCATGCTCGTGTGGACGGGAAGTGATGAGAAAAAGGTTGAGGCCGATCTTCCGAAAGGTAATGGGTAAGTCGATTGATGGAGATCTCGACGTTGATGATCCGAGGCTCTCGAGTAGAACACGAACAGCCCCTGCTCCATTGGTCATCAACCGTGCTTCACACGATTGACCTCGCCAAGAAGGCTAATCCTTGCAATGCAACCGAGAACACAAGCAAGAACAAGGTAGACACGATCTGAAATCGCGAAGTTGGGGTTTCACAAACTGAAGAACGGCGATATTATTAATCTAAGCAAAACCCAATTGTCTATGGCGGCTACCATGGAGTATATGTAGACGGGGGGACGTCCAAGGGGGTGTTAGGGTCGTGACCTAACCCTAAGACAAGAAAATAATGGACTTAGACTTGATACAAGGCCCAATGGCCCAATACGGTGGCGCAGCACCCTGACAGATTCTGTACTTGATTTAGTTTCGACGATTCCCTTCGACTCCGAACCAATTTTGACATGGGACCGGCGCCATTGGAAAGGTTATCCTCTCCCCTTTCCGTGCATATATAGAACGTCCAAAACGGAGTTCGTATGCGTCCTGGGCTTCCGTTTTAGTGCGTACTACTCCTGAACTCCGAGTTGGATACGATTTGGAGTTTGGTTCGGTTTCCATCTTCTTTGAACGAATTCTCTGGTCTTTTATGTCCCTAATACTCCCTCCAAGTAGTCCTTGAACCTCTCCATGGATCCTAATCACAAATAAATCATTAAGTAGCAATCTATGCTCAAAAACATATAAGGAAATATATAAGAACGAGTTCACCTCTGAAATTAATTGTTGTGTATGAACTCTATTGATTGCATCTTGTATGTTCAATGGAGTGTTGTTTGTATCCATAGAAGTGATGTCCTCATCATCCTCCCCTTCTTGAATTGGATCCTCGACTCAAGTTCATCTTCTCTAATGTGTTGGTCCAAATGTGCAACGCCATCAAATCTTTTTGTATGCATGAATGGAGGAGGCCAAGGTGGTGGACGACATAGTGCGCCATCTTGATCTTGTCCATCAAATAAGAGTGCACATTCACTTGAGCCAGGATCCCAAACAAATAAACATTGTGCCATGTTTATTTGTGCAATGATAATATGCATGATCTCATCATTCTCCCCTTCTTTATGACAAGCCGTCCTCGGCTTGCTCGTATGTCGAGGAAAAAGGATTGCTTTGAGGGTAGAATGAACACTGTCCATATTGCACAACCACAATGAACAATGCTTCTTTTTTATTTGTTGTCCTTGCTGCAATAAAAAATGCTAGAAAAACTTGACAATACATTATTAGTGTTAGTGCATCCATTCATTTCACCATGTTGTTGCAGCACAAAAGGAGCTTGCACATTTGAACATATGTAAACTTTATGCACCATAAATTCACCACTATCTTCATAGTTTCCTATAGCATGAAAAATATTTCTACTTAATAAAGGCAATTCATATTGTAAAAATATTCTCCTCTCTACAATATTTAGATCACAAAGAGTGTCAAATTCAATATAACCCAAAGTATTTAGAGAAGACAAAAAATTCAGCTCATCATTTCAGCAGTAGCGGTGATCAAATTATGAATTTCAGCACAAGTAGGTGAATCCAAAACACAATCATCTTGTACATTAACTTGTTTTTGCATAGGTATAATAGAGTTATGAGCACACAACTCTTTCGTAGTGCAACGATTAGCAGGAAAATCAACATGTGACAATGGTGTATAAATAAACGATTCTAATAGTTGCTCCTTGAATATAGCATGATTGGTGGAAAAATTCAGAACATCCAAAAACTTCTCACCTTCTGTATTTATAGAATGTTTTGCCTTAACATTTTCAGCAGTGATTTCGAGTGCATTATGAGTTGATCCATCTAAAATTTCACAAGTGTTGTCAAAAGCCTCGTTCTCTTTTGCATCATCTATATTATTTTCTATATTGTCCTGCAAAACGTTAGACACAAAAGGAGGTACAACAAGAAATTTCTCCTCAAATTGCTGAATTTCTTCTTTGCACATAGATACATTAGCAAAAGTTTCTCGCATAAGAATTTTCGTTTCTTTCCATGTTTGAGGTTTCTCTAATTCATTTAAATTGTTCCACCAAGTTAATGCAGAATCTACTAATGCACTTGCAACATTTCTAATCTTTCTCCTCTCACACATATGACATTGTCCAAAAATTTTATCCACCTCTATTTCCCAAGTAATATATTCATCATAACCAAAACCATCGTAAGAAGGAAGAGATGGGCGAATATAATTACTTCGTGTGGAAGGTGTTGTAAAGGTGGTCTGAATGTCATGTGAATCCTTGGTTGATGTTTGATTTTTACTGAGCAACTCCATCGTCGTCTTCATCATGTCCATCATCTCAGCATATAATGCATGATTCTTGCTTTTACCTGACATTGTTAGTAGCAAAGAGAAGATAACAAAAAAATATGTTACCTCTATCAACTACAAAGGATAATGGCAATGTAGAAGTGGAATCACAAACTCTCAAGCGTCTTACCACGCTCTTACAAGTGTTCTTACCGACACTGCAGGTGGCAAACGGTGGCCGGTATGAAGAAACCAATGAAGCGTGGGATGATTGCAAAGGTGTATCGATTCTGCACAAGAGTAAAGTGTAGCTTGGATGGCATTTTCTATGTAGCAAGGATTAGCAACAATGAAATCAGATAGTAAAGTTAAATAAGTGTCCAAAGTATTTGTCAAAGTTGCTGGCCTAAATGTGTTCCTAGTAGTTCAAGCTAGCAAGGCATGAGACAAAACTAGATGACACAAAGAATGCAAGCACCTCTGTTTTTTTTGTTGTTTTTTTTCCTCTTTTTTTGTGCGGCTTTTGTTTCTTGTTTTGCACTTGCCTTTTTCTTTTTTCTTCCTTTTTTTTCAGAATGTGCTGCAAGGGAAGAACACAATGAAAATCAAACCAAGATATCTCTTGTGTCTGTCGCAGATTTTCTGCTCAATCTTCCAAAGATAAATAGGCACACTTATAGGCTCTAAATTGGAACACTTAGAACAGCAAGATTGTAGATATATTTCTCCTCTTTAATTCCAATATATTGAAGACCTATTTTGGAAAAGAACAATAGGAGATACTGACCCCGAAATACAGACTGTTCAGAATTTTTAGGTCAATAACAAATTCGGATCTAATGCAATTTAGATATCGATAACTATATTTTCTGGGAAAATGATGAATATGAAAGTTATAGAGCACTTCTAAAGATTTCCAGAAAGTACAAGAACACCAAAATCCGAGTTTGTATGTGCGAGATATTATCAAAATACCAAACTGGACAGAGGTGAATCTTATCTGGACGTGATGACGTGATTCAAAAGGATGAATCACACAATGCAAAACTCAAACTAAGACCAAAAACACTTTCTAAACCAGCAATATGACTCAACAACGGATACAAACTCAACAAAACCAAACTGAATAACAAAGTTGCAAAGGCTCAATGTGGTTTGGACAAAGTAATGAACAGATCTACTAAACTACAAGTTTTTTTGTGGCTTTTTTTGTGGACTCTAGGTATGAAAAACAAAACTAATGTAATTGATAGATGAATTACCTAACGTTCAACCTGGAAATCTGATACCAATTGATGAGAAAAAGGTTGAGTCCGATCTTCCGAAAGGTAATGGGTAAGTCGATTGATGGAGATCTCGACGTTGATGATCCGAGGCTCTCGAGTAGAACACGAACAGCTCCTGCAATCACTACACCACCGCTCCGTTGGTTATCAACCGTGCTTCACACGATTGACCTTGCCAAGAAGGCTAATCCTTGCAATGCAACCGAGAACACAAGCAAGAACAAGGTAGACACGATCTGAAATCGCGAAGTTGGGGTTTCACAAACCGAAGAACGGCGATATTATTAATCTAAACAAAACCCAATTGTCTATGGCGGCTACCATGGAGTATATATAGGTGGGAAGACGTCCAAGGGGGTGTTAGGGTCGTGAACTAACCCTAAGACACGAATATAATGGACTTAGACTTGATACAAGGCCCAATGGCCCAATACGGTGGCACAGCACCCTGACAGATTCTGTACTTGATTTTGTTTCGACGATTCCCGTCGACTCCGAATGTATTTCGACATGGGACCGGCGCCATTGGAAAGGTTATCCTCTACCCTTTCCGTGCATATGTAGAACTTCCAAAACGGAGTTCGTATGCATCCTGGGCTTCCGTTTTAGTGCGTACTGCTCCTGGACTCCGAGTTGGATACGATTTGGAGTTTGGTTCGGTTTCCATCTTATTTGAACGATTTCTCTGGTCTTTCACGTCCCTAATACTCCCTCCAAGTACTCCTTGAACCTCTCCATGGATCCTAATCACAAATAAATCATTAAGTAGCAATCTATGCTCAATAACATATAAGGAATTATATAAGAACGAGTTCACCTCTCAAATTAATTGTTGTGTATGAACTCTATTGATTGCATCTTGTATGTTAAATGGAGTGTTGTTTGTATCCATATAAGTGATGTCCTCATCAAGAAGGGTCCCAAGACCCAGACGGAGACACGAGCGATCTGTGTCGGAAAAGACCTTCCGCGCCACTGCGTTGAGTGCTAGTGTGCTATGAGCGGCGGCGGACTTGGCGTCGGTGGCCACCTTAAGGCACCGATCGAGTTTGTCGAGGCGGTCGGTGAGGAGTCTAAGAGTCTGCTCAACCCAACCGGGATGAGGAAGTGCAGGCGCCACGGGTGGAGATGCGGGCGCCGCCATCAGTTCCAGCGGCATTGCCGGCGACAATGGAAACGGAGAAGGAGGTTCAGAGGACGTCGATGGCCTAGAGCGCTTCAGCGCGGGGCTACCCATTTGTGTGGCGACGGAGGTGCAGATAAAGAGCAAGAGGTGGTCGACAGTGGCGGGGGGAGAAGTTTAGATGCTAGGATCTAAGGAGTGGTGCGGCGGAGAAGCAAGAGGACTGTTAGCCTTTATAGCGGGTCGTCGTCTAAGCGGGCGTGTCGAGATGATCAGATGCTAGAGGAAATCGCGCTTAATTATGAACCGATCGGTGGCCCCATTTTCCTTGAAACCGCGGTTTGCATCCTCTCGGTCCCAACGGCTCGACGCGTCCCATCGGCTTCAGTGCAGTTTTTTAGGAGTAAATTTACAAGCGGGGAAAAACAATTTTTTCGTTATATAAAAAAAATCTGTCTGTACACGCCTAAGCCAACTTCGTGACCGCGCGTTCATGCCAGCGGACGCCTTGCAACGAACATGGGCCTAGTCCTGCATGCATTACTTTCATTCGGATTTTTAACTGCAACTGTGCGCCATGCCTTATAACGTCGATGCACTGACCTCAACTTTCCGTGGTGGGACTAATCTTTCGCACCTGTTCCATATGTTCTTTTCTTCTCTGTCGTCTATTGTCTAATACTATTTCTGTTCTATGTTCAACATGCATGTGCGACCTCGATCCACAATCATGTTTCATGATGTTATACGTGTGTTTTCTCTTTTTGTTGAAAGATCGTCATGTACTGTTTGAGGTATATATATATATATATATGCATGCATGTTAGTGTTGTTAAACATGACCGAGGTGTTTTAATTCTAGCTATGTCTAACATGCACGGACCGCAAACATGATCAACCAATTACACTACATAAGAAACCAAAATAGGAGACAACGATGGGCGACAGATCGGATGTCCATCGATCACAAAGTGATGCAAGACGCACTTAAAGTCATTGTTTGTCTCCTTGAGCTTTGCAATTACAAATCGAGATGAGCTTCAAACCCTAAGATCTTTTGTTTTTGTCCAATTTGCTCAGTTCATTGGTGACAGATTAACACATCACTAAACTTAGAGCACATTCACTTGATTGAAATCCAGAAATTCTAACACACCAGTATTCATTGACACGAATGAACACATATATATTACAAAACACAAGAAATATGTACAAGAACAGAATTGAAGCTAAACATGTACAAGAACTCCTAAAACTACAAAATAAATATGTACAAGAACTCCTAAAACTACGATGCCGGCCCGCCTCCTCTGCCCTCTCCTCCAACTTCTCAAACCACGACAAGCGGTCCTCCTCCTCCTCGTCGTCATCGTGGTGGTGGTGGTCGCTGTCATCGTCGCCGTCGTCATCATCGTCGTCATCACCGTCGTCATCATCGTCATCATCATCGTCGTTGTCGTCGTCGTCGTCGTCATCGTTATCATCGTCATCATCGTCCTCCTCCTCCTCCTCCTCCTCCTCCTCCTTTGGTGACGATGCAGCAGGAGAGTGGGCCGGTTGTTCCGGCTGAGCCGATTGCTCCGGCTGCACCGGTGGCTCCGGCTGCACCGGCGGTGGAACCCTGCCACGACGGAAGTTCCTCTCTGTCGCCGCCACCAGGGCACTACGGCCCTCGGCGTCGAGCTTCTGGGCCATCGTCCCGGACAAGATATCCAGGCGATCGGCCACACCCGTGAGGGCGTAGAGTTAGTGGCCGGTGGTATCCATTCCATGAAACTCGGGAAAGGTACCAAGACCCAAGGCGTCCAAGGCCCGAGACGTACTGTTGTACGCCTCTCGTGCCATAATGAGGCGCTGGTCGTCGTTCACCCTCTAGGGGAGCTGCAGCATATCCGCTTGCAGCGTGGCTGCCTCGGCAGGTTAGGAGGCGGAAGGTTGGCCATGGCTATTGTGGTTCGTCGGCGCCGGGCTAGGAGATGGAATGATGGAACAAGAAGAACGGAGTGCAAAAGTTATGTGCTTGTACATAACCGACGACGCGCCTTATATATGGTCTGTGCGGAGTAGACGAGGGAGCGGTTCATTTCCCGTGCATTGAACTCTTTGCAGACCTCGTGCGGCGCAATTAAACAATTGTGGAAGACAATCTTCAGAGATCCTTCCGTCTCTCTTGTATCCATGTGGAACGTCGCGCACGCGTCCCTACACCACGACTTCTTAACTTCTCCGCAGACCTCGTGTGGCGCGTCAGTTACTTGGCGCACTGGAAAGGCCAGTGGCGAGATCTCCGGCGAGCCCCGCCACAGCGGCGCCGCGCGCGCGCCCTCGGCGCGAGGAGGAAGAAAGGGTCTGTGATGTTGGTTTTCTTGTTTTGTGATGTTGTTTTTCTTGTTTTATAGTATTGTTTTATGTTAATGAACTCAATGTCATTGTTTTTCTGTTCCATCTCTTATTTTGTTTTCTGTCTGTTATTTAATGAACTATCGGTTCTATATATTTGTATTCTCTGTTAATGAACGACCGTCGCGTACGTGCGTTTTTTGTTGTCAAAGTTGGATTCGATAGGATCATCAATGTTTTTGTATACTGGATCTCGATCCATGCTAGTTGATGTTTCATTGGATGTACTGGACGATCGAAAAGTTTTTGTTTCATAGGTTGGATTGGACCATCCATGTTGCTATTTCATATGATAATATTTATTTATATATTAATTCTTTATTTTACTAATGCATATTAATAATATACAAATAATAAATATGACGATCGTTTTTTCAACGAAAAGAGAAAACACTTGTGTAACACCATCAATTTAACATGATCGTGGATCGAGGTCTTGCACATGCATGTTACACATAGAACACAAATACGGAGTACGTAGTTCATTAGACAACAGACGGAGAAGAAAATAACATATGGAATAGACGAACAACATTGAGTTCAGTAACATAGATCATTACAAAACAAAAGAAATGTCATCATGAAACAAGAAAATCAACATCACAAATCCTCATCAACAATTGATCAATCATGCATGAAACATGATGGAGAACTCGCTGGCTATCTTTCAAAAGCATGCATGCATGTCCGACCATCATACATGATCACGACAAAGTATTAATGCTCGGATAGTCGGACGTGTGGCGTACACGTGTTAATTTTCTCTTATGCCGATGGGACGCGTCGAGCCGTTGGGACCGAGAGGATGCAAACCGCGGTTTGGAGTAAACCGGGGCCAACTACCAGTTCATAAGCGCGGTTTCCTCTAGCGTCTGATCATCTCCACACGCCTGCTTATACGTGTGTTTTCTCTTTTTTGTTGAAAGATCGTCTTGTTTGAGGTATGCATGTTAATTTTGTCAAACGTGACTGAGGTCTTTTCTATGTCTAACTTGCATGCACCCCAAACATGTTCATCCAATTAATACGTGTTTAATTTCTCGTTTTGATGATGGATATCGTCAGAGTATGAAGCCTTGCCGATGTATGCTACGCCCCGAACATGCATGATCAAGGAGCCTACAACTCTAGACGATATCCAACTTCAAAAAGAGGAATTAGTACACATCAAAAAGAGGAATTAGTACAACTGTAGCTAGCTCGATTCCTCTCTTCTCTTTCGTGTTTTTTGCCCCGCTCGCGCGCCACCGACCTCACCTTGGATCTCTAATGATAGCTTGCCAACTAGGCAAGGATCGATCGGGAGTTCTTTAGCAAAGTTGTTTACAACATGCTTGCACACCTTCTCAACCTTTTGTTTTGGTGTTTCCTCAACTGGTTGGGTGGTATTTCGCAGTTTCCCGACGACCGCGGGTGAGGCTGCCAAGACCCGCCCCTACTCCACCGTCGACAAGCCAGAGGAAGCCTCTACAGGCCCCGACTTCTATAAGGGAATGGTGTGTTATGGCGCCTTAAGCATGCTCACCAAGTTTCAAGCCATGCCATGCCTTGTAGCATCGTTATTGCCAGTTTCCTCGTTGATAGTTCATACCTATGTCTCTAGGTCATGGATATAATTCATTTTATACATCTAATAATTCTTAACCATAGTTAAGAGATAGGTTACCTATCTCCCTACGAACACTCCGGATCGAAAGGATTTGAAAACCATCGACGAGTGATGACCGATCGAGATAGCCCAGTTTTGGTTGCCGCCTGTGAGAAAGCCACGATTCACTGTCGAGCTCCTAGTTTCCAGCCGTTTTTCTCCGTAATTTCCTAGTCCCGGTTCATGATCCTCAAGGCACAAGAAAGCTTTTGGAGGAGAAACCAAGTCGTTTGAGCTAGAGATAAGGGAGTTCTACCTGCCGGAGCTGTGGCCACCGCCGCTGCCATCGCACTGCCGTTTCCAGCCGTCGGCAAGCCCCAGGGGCAACACCGACGTGCTCCGCGTGGTGAAAAACCCCCAAACGGCAAGATTGGCGAAGCTTGGCACACTGGAAATGCCAACGGCGAGATCTCCGGCGAGCCCCGCCACGGCGGCGCTGCGTGCGCGCCCTCAGCGCAAGGAGGAAGAAAGGGTCTGTGATGTTGGTTTTCTTGTTTCGTGATGTTGTTTTTCTTGTTTTGAAGTATTGTTTTATGTTAATGAACTCAATGTCATTGTTCCTCTGTTCCATCTATTGTTTTGTTTTCTGTCTGTTATTTAATGAACTATCGGTTCTATATATTTGTATTATCTGTTAATGACTGACCGTTGCGTACGTGCGTTTTTTTGTTGTCAAAGTTGGATTCGATAGGATCATCCATGTTTTTGTATACTGGATCTCGATCCATGCTAGTTGATGTTTCATTGGATGTACTAGATGATCAAAAAGTTTTTGTTTCGTAGGTTGGATTGGACCATCCACGTTGATATTTCATATGATAATATTTATTTATATATTATTTCTTTATTTTACTAATGTATATTAATTAATAATATACAAATAATAAACATGACGATCATTTTTTCAACAAAAAGAGAAAACACTTGTGTAACACCATCAATTTAACATGATCTTGGATTGAGGTCTTGCACATGCATGTTACAAATAGAACACAAATACGGAGTACGTAGTTCATTAGACAACAGACAGAGAAGAAAATAACATATGGAATAGACGAACAACATTGAGTTCAGTAACATAGAACATTACAAAACAAGAGAAATGTCATCATGAAACAAGAAAATCAACATCACAAATCCTCATCAACAAGTGATCAATCGTGCATGAAACATGATGGAGACCTCGCTGGCTCTCTTTCAAAACCATGCATGCATGTCTGACCATCATACATGGTCACGACAAAGCATTAATGCTCGGATAGTCGGACGTGTGGCGTACACGTGTTAATTTTCTGTTATGCCAATGGGACGCATTAGCCGTTGGGACCGAGAGGATGCAAACCGCGGTTTGGAGTAACCGGGGCCACCGACCAGTTCATATTCCTTTAAGCTAGAGGACTCTGTCCATCTGACCGTGGAGAACCAAACTGCAAAACAGGAAATCGATTGACGTAGATTAATCCAGTCCTGATGTTGTTTTTCTCTTCTTGTTCAGAATGTTTTCTTTTCTTGTTTTGTGATGCAATGGCTGGAACCGGCCGGAAGTACTTATTACCACTGGCCCTATGACCCTATACGTGGTGTCATCATTACCAGAACTCCCATCGCCCTCGTCGAGCACGCAGTTGCGATACCCGAGAGGATGCAACCAAGAGTTAATTTTCTCTTTTTGTTGAGAGATATATATAGTCATCCAATATATATATATATATATATATATATATATATATATATATATATATATATATATATATATTATTGTTTGAGGCTCGATGATCATGTTTGGGGCGTATATATAGCATGTGAACATGTTATGAAAGACGACCCTCGATCATGTACATGTCGATGTGAATTATATACGCTGGGCCCTTTGCGTGTGAAATTACTCCTTAAAAACTGCCACTGAAGCCGATGGGACGCGTCGAGCCGTTGGGACCGAGAGAATGCAAACCTTGGTTTTGAGGAAACCGGGGCCACCGACCGGTTCATAATTAATCGCGGTTTCCTCTAGCGTTCGATCATCTCCACACGCCCGCTATTAGACGATGACCCGCTATAAAGGCTCACTGTTCTCTTGCTTCTCCGCCGCACTGCTCCTTAGATCCTAGCCTCCAAACTTCTCCCCCTGCCACCATCGACCACCTCCCACTCTTTCTCTACACCTCCGTCGCCACACAAATGGGTAGCCCCGCGCCGAAGCGCTCTAGGCCATCGACGTCCTCCGAACATCCTTCTCCGTTTCCATCGCTGCTGGCAATGCTAGTGGAACTGATGGCGGCGCCTACATCTCCTCAGACCGACTGGTTACAGGAGACTGTCTGCCTCCTTACCGCCCGCATCGATGAATTAATGTGCCGCATTAAAGATGTCGAAGACGACGTGTCCTCCGCCGTCAAACATGCAAGAGCGCTGGACACAATGTCGCGGGATGTATTTAACAATACATCTCCGATTTGTCGCCATATGGGTCTTGGGAGGCTACCCCAGCTCCCCAGCATGGACTCCGCTGATTACTACTTGTTCGTGTTAAGCTTTGTGGCCGCTCGTCTCGACGCCCTCCATGAAGGTTGCTGGGGTACAGGGCCGCTGGAAGATTCTGCACAGCGTCGCCTGTAAGCTTTGTGTGGAGACAGAAGAGGAGTCGCCGCCGATGTCGGAGGCGGAGGCGGAGCCGCCGGAGGATGCGTCAGCAGCGGCGCGCACGGTGGCGGAGGTGGACGAGGCCTCTGAGTAGAATAGGATTAGGAGTAGTTTTGTTCTTGTTTCTACGTGTTTTTCGTCCATGTTTTCTTTACTCTTGTTTGTAATATATGTGTTGGTAGTATGTTAATGTAATATGTCTTTTATGTTCATGAACAATGTGTCTGATGTATTATCGAAAAATTCTCCTTTCATCGAAAAACATCTCCTTTGACGATGCCATGTTTTAATCTTTAACCAACTTCGTGCGTGAATCAAAAAACATCTCCAGTCGTGATGTTGTGTTTCTCTTTTTTTTATATCTTTTCTTTTCATGTTTTGTCATGTTGTTTTCCTGCAAAAATCTGAACTAGTCCGGTGACCACCACGGACTAGTCCGATCTTTCTGAACCCTAACGGTCACTTTTAGAAACCCCATATAAATAGAGGTTCACGACCCACTTTTATACTCTCTCAAACCCTAGCGCCGTCACACCTCCCAAGAGACTCAGAAACCACTTCTCTTCACGAAATTAAGTGCAAGATCGATCAAACCATTAAGGATTACTTCTAGATCATTGGAGAGACACTTGGCACACATCATTGAGCTCTTGGTTTGAATCTCTAACACACTCCTGCGTTTCATTTGTAACTTCTGAATGTGTTTTTGGTGGCATTGTGATTTGTAATCTAAGGGAGCTCTCAACGTGTGAGAACGCCCCTTGAATTTGGTTATTCACCCCTTTGTGATTAGTGGAAGAGGGTTGGCCTTCGTGGCGATCCGATGAGGGTAGGGTTGGAGAAGACCCGGTTCTTTTGTGGACTCCTCAACATGGACGTAGGTTGCCTTCGTGGTAGCCGAACCACAGGATAAATCGTGTGTCTTGTCCTTTTTGTGTTCATCACTCAAATTGATCAACTTACTCTAGGGTTTGATACACATTGTTCAATTTACAATAAATTGTAGAACACAAGCCTTAATTGTGATACAATCCAATATACAACTGTTAAACTGTTGTTTGATTCTATATTTCCGCTGCACACATTGAAGAATCAACCAAATCGATTAATCTTGATCAACTTAGTCCGTGAACACCAGACTAGTCCGCACTTTACCGGACAAGTCCGATTTCTCTGGTATTGAACTTGTTGTTGAGTGTTGTAGGATCCGACAAAAATTCAAAAGGCCTATTCACCCCCCCCCCCTCTAGGCCTACATTCAATTGGTATCATAGCTTGGTTCTTCAAGAAAGAGTTTAACCACTCGAAGAGATCATGTCGGACATGAAGGACGTCCACAAAATCAACAACCAAGAGGAAGTCAACAACGACAAGACCCAAAAACTGGAGAAGTACCTCGAATCCATTCAAGACTTCGAGGACGACGATGAGGAGACGCTGGAGCTAAAGGCGCTCCTCAGAAAGAAGGCACTTTCAAAAGGGAAAGCGAAAGTTGAAGAGAAGAAGAAGGGGAGTAGTCACACCGACTACTCCCGATATCCTTTTAATTATGATCGTCTAAATTCCAATAACAATCACTACTTATATATCCCACTTGGAAAAGCCCCACACTTCGATGGGAGTGATTACTCCATGTGGAGGCAGAATATGAAGATGCATTTGATTTCCCTCAACCCAAGTTTATGGTATGTTGTATGTACAGGGATAGATATTCCCGATGATGACGAAGAGCTCACACCAAGTCAAGAGCAGGCCATCCATAGAAACGCTCAAGCCGCAGCCATAATCACCTCCTCTCTCAGTCGAGATGAGTTCACCAAGGTGGATGGACTCGAAATTGCTAAGGAGATATGGGATACACTACAAACAGCACATGAAGGTTACCGGCATGTGCGTGAGGCAAAAATTGAAATGATCGAAGGCAAACAAGGAAGATTCGCAATTGATGAAGACGAGTCACCCCAGGATATGTACAATCGATTGAAGACACTTGTCAACAAGGTTCGATCATATGGGAGCAAGAAGTGGAATGACCACGAGGTGGTAAAGCTCATCCTTAGAGATTTTATGCCTCACAATGTCACGCTATGCTCAATGATCAAAAAAAGCCCCGGTTACAAAAGGATGACTCCGGATGAATTGCTTGGTAAAATTATCAACTTTGAAATGATGGAGAAACAAGCCAAGCACGTCAAAGAAATTGCCGACCTCACCTCGGCCAAGAAGAAAGGAGTTGCCCTAAAATCTACTCTCAAGCCTCTATCCAAAGAAGCAAAGGAAGCACAACTAGAGGAGGACAGTGATGACAAAAGTAGTGAGCTAGATGAAGAGGATATGATTTTGTTCATGAAAAAGTTCAAGAGGATAATGAAGAAGAGACAAGGAACAAAATAAAGTGAAGGAAAGTACAAGGAAAGGAGGAAGCCAAAGATGAGGCGGGCGTGCTATAATTGTGGTGAGTATAACCACTTTATAGTCGATTGCCCGTATGAGGACAACAAGAAGAAAACTAAAGAAACCAAGCCTCAACCTAAGAAATTCTTCAAGAAGAAGAAACAAGCCGAACAAGCACACATTGGGAAGGAGTGGGACTCAAACGATGAGTCCTCATCATCCGATGAAGAAGAGATGGCTAGCATAGCCATAGAAAGCACATCCAAGAAATCCACACTCTTTCCCACACTCGGTGCAAAGAAAGGAAATGGCACTTGTCTCATGGCAAAGGAAGGTAAACGCAAGGTAAACATCAAAACCCCTTCCATGCATTCCTACTCTAGTGATGATGAACTAGATAGTGATAATGAGGATATGCTAGATGGACTAGATAGGAAAACTGCTAATAAAATGAAATTTTTACTTGACCAACTTGTTGAGAAGGAGAGGTTAATTGATCATCAAGAGGACATGATTATCTCCCAAAAGTAGAAGTATGTCAAACTTGACAAACTCCTAGAGCTTGAAAAGGAGAAAAACAGTTCACTAGAGCTTGAGCTAGCTTCAAGCAAGAAAACTTGCTTGGAGTTAACCGACTCAAATGTTGCAATCAAGGACCAACTTGCTGACCTGATCAAGGTTAACAAAATCCTTGAAGTGCAAGTTGAGTCACTCAAGCTAAGTGAACCTTCCTCCTCTTCAAGTTGACCTTCTCAACCCACTAAAACTGATCTTGTTCATATGTGCACATGTAGTAAAATCAACACCAGTTTGAATGAGAAGTCAACCTCCACAAAGGATAAAATCCTACCCAGTAAGGAATATTTGACAAGGAGAAGATCAACTATGCACGTAGTGCATACTTGGTCCAAAGACCTCCAAATGTCAAATATGACATTGGTTACTCGTATGATGAAAAGCAACATGCTGGAAGTCATAAGAATAACAGGGGAAGGATCTCCTTTGTGAATGGAAGATCCTCTCAAACTGATAAGTTGAAGAATAAGAAACTGAACTCGCATGAATACCAGACTAGTCCGGTCGGTGTCCGGACAAGTCCGGTCATCCGGACAAGTCCGACCACCCAGACTAGTCCGATTCATAAACAACAGCAGCTTCTATTTAAAACTTTTGATGCCTCTTATGTATTAATGAGAAACAATCTTGGTAAGGTTTATGCTTATTATGTTGGGTCACGCCATGGGAACACAAAATCCCATGTGTGGGTGCCCAAATGTATTGTAACTAACCTCCAAGGACCCAAGCAAGCTTGGGTACCTAAAACCAAAGCATAATTTGTTTTTGCTGGCCTATTCCTCCGGTCGATCCAAATGTTCGTGGAATATGAAGAAAACGAGGACCCAAACGAAGGCATCTACTTCGGAGATAATAGTCAAGGAAAGGTGCTCGGTACCGGTAAAATTGCAATATCCTCTGAACACACTCTTTCTCATGTTTGACATGTTGAATCTTTAGATTATAACCTGTTGTCCATATCTCAACTATGTGACAAAGGTTATAATTGCTTGTTCACTAACGAGGGTGTGACCGTCTCAAGGAGGAGTGATGGTTCCGTTGCATTCAAGGGTATGTTGAAGGGAAAGCTTTGCCTTGTTGACTTCAACAAGGATAAAGCCGAAATCGACACATGCTTGATTGCAAAAACCAACATGGGTTGGCTGTGGCATAGACGGCTAGCGCATGTTGGTATGAGGAATCTTCAAAAACTCCTCAAGGGCGATCACATCCGAGGTTTCAAAGATGTTTTTTTTTTTGAGAAAGACGGGCCTTGTAGCGCGTGCCAAGCTCGGAAGCAAGTTGGAGCACATCATCCCGCAAAGAACATCATGACTACAACATGACCGCTCGAACTACTCCACATGGACCTGTTTGGTCCAGTTGCTTACATAAGCATCGGCGGTAACAAATACGGATTGGTTATCATTGATGATTTTTCTCGCTTCACTTGGGTTTTCTTTTTGCATGATAAGTCAGAAACACAAGGAACACTCAAGAAATTCTTCAAGCGAGCTCAAAACGAGTTTTCATTGTCAATCAAGAGTATTCGAAGCGACAATGGCACGGAGTTCAAGAACATACAAGTGGAGGAGTACCTTGATGAAGAGGGCATCAAGCATGAATTTTCAGCGCCATACTCACCACAACAAAATGGAGTTGCCGAAAGGAAGAACCGAACACTCATAGAGATGGCAAGAACAATGCTCGATGAATACAAGACTTCAGATCGATTTTGGGCGGAACCGATTAACACCGCTTGCCACGCTGCAATTTGGCTTTATCTTCATCGACTACTCAAGAAAACTCCCTATGAGCTACTCAACGGTAACAAACCAAACATTTCATACTTTCGAGTTTTCGGTTCTCCATGTTATATCCTGAACAAGAAGCCCAGGACTTAAAAGTTCGCTTCGAAGTCCGATGAAGGTTTCTTGCTCGGTTACGATTCGAACACCTACGCCTATCGTGTTTTCAACAAGGCCTCCGGACTTGTTGAAGTAGCACGTGACGTAGTGTTCGATGAGACTAACGGCTCCCAAAAGGAGCAAGTTGATCCATGTGAATTAGGTAAAGAAGAAGCTCCTTGTCTAGCATTGAAAAGAATGGCTCTAGGTGAAGTTCGACCACAAGAGTCACCTTCACACATAAATGAGGAAAATGAACCACAAGAGGAGACCAACAATCAAGGGGAAGCTTTAACAAAAGCACAAGAGTATGAAGATGATCAACAAGTCAACGAGGGCAACCACTCAGGGGGGGAAGAAAACGATAATGAAGACACAACTCCCCAAGTGCCCCACCCAAGAGTACACCAATGCATTCAATGGGATCACCCAATCGACAACATCATCAGTGACATCCAAAAGGGAGTAACCACTAGATCTCGCATAGCTAACTTTTGTGAGCATTACTCGTTTGTCTCCTTTTTGGAACCACGCAGGATTGGGGATGCATTGAAGGATCCGGACTGGGTGGTGGCAATGCAAGAAGAATTGAACAACTTCAAGAGGAACGAGGTGTGGGAACTTGTGGCAAGACCCAATGCAAACATAGTGGGCACCAAGTGGGTCTTCCGCAACAAACAAGACGAACACGGAGTGGTAACAAGAAACAAGGCGCGACTCGTGGCCAAAGGGTACTCACAAGTCGGAGGTTTGGATTTCGATGAGACTTTTGCTCCAGTAGCTAGGCTTGAATCTATTAGAATATTACTTGCATATGCTACTCACCATGATTTCAAGCTGTATCAAATGGACGTGAAAAGCGCCTTCCTCAACGGACTGATCAAGGAAGAAGTGTACGTAGAGCAACCACCCGGGTTTGAAGACGAAGAATTCCCCAACCACGTATATAAATTGCGTAATGCTCTCTATGGCCTCAAACAAGCTCCTAGAGCTTGGTATGAGTGTCTTAGAGATTTCTTAATTGAAAATGGTTTTCAAATTGGCAAAGTAGACTATACATTATTCACAAAGAATTTAGATAATGATCTTTTTATCTGTCAAATCTATGTTGATGACATAATATTTGGGTCAACTAACCAATCCTTCTGTGAAGAATTTAGTAGAATCATGATAGACAGGTTTGAAATGTCAATGATGGGAGAATTGAAGTACTTATTGGGATTCCAAGTGCGGCAACAAATGGAAGGAACGTTCATAAGCCAAACCAAGTACACGCAAGACATACTCAAGAAGTTTGGCATGGACAAGGCAAAGCCCATGAAGACCCCCATGGCAACGAATGGCCACTTGGATCTCAATGAAGATGGACCTAGCGTCGATCAAAAGGTATATCGCTACATGATTGGATCTCTACTTTACATATGTGCATCTAGACCAGATATTATGTTGAGTGTATGTTTGTGTGCACGATTTCAAGCCAACCCTAAGGAATGTCACTTGACAGCCGTAAAAAGAATCTTGAGATATTTAGTTCATACACCCAACCTTGGTCTTTGGTACCCAAAAGGCTCAAAATTCAATCTCATTGGTTACTCCGATGCAGATTATGCCGGGTCCAAAGTAGATAGAAAAAGCACCTCCGACACATGCCAATTCCTAGGGAGATCCTTAGTTTCTTGGTCATCCAAGAAACAAAATTCCATTGCTTTATCCACAGCCGAATAGGAGTATGTTGCAGCCGGGAGTTGTTGTGCACAACTCCTTTGGATGTGACAAACTCTAAGAGATTACGGTTACAATATGAACCGAATTCCTCTCCTTTGTGACAATGAGAGTGCCATTAAAATAGCCCACAATCCAGTTGAGCACTATAGAACTAAACACATAGACATAAGACGTCATTTCTTGAGAGACCATTCCATGAAAGGAGACATTACCATCTCACATGTCAACACCCAAAAACAATTGGCCGACATATTCACCAAGCCACTTGATGAAAAGCATTTTTGCGAACTCCGAAATGAACTAAATATCCTTGATTCTCGGAGTGTGGCTTGAAAAGTTGCATACTTGTATGACCTCTTCAATATTTTGACTGAATTGTGAAAATCATCCCTCTTCATTTTTTCTCGATAAACTATGTCAATTATTAGATCTTGATGAATTATGATCATTGTGCGATTGTTGTATGCTTACTGGTCAAATTCATCAAGATTAATTGATTTGTTTTGTCCCACCTATTCTCTATTAATGAACCTTCAAATATATATGAATGGGCTATGCAATTTCTCCTAGTGACCACGGACTAGTCCGTGGTTACCCGGACTAGTCCGTGGTTACCCGGACTAGTCCGCTCTTGCAGACTAGTCTGCAGAGTGCCGGTTAGACCGGACTAGTCCGATAGACCACGGACTAGTCCGATATAGCTCTTTGGATGACTTCGGACTAGTCCGGTCATGTCCGGACTTGTCCGATATAGCTCTCTGGATGACTTCGGACTGGTCCGGTCATGTCCGGACCTGTCCGATTTTTTGTGTCCATAACCCTAGCTGCCACCAAACCCTAATCTTCTCATCCCCACATTTGCTCACGCCTTCCTCTCTCCTGCGCTCGAGCTACCAAGGCGATTCTCTGCTCCTTCCATCGAAAAAGTCCACATTTGGGCGGAGATCAAGCTTGACCTCTTGGGGATTGAAGCTAGCGGACTTGTCCGGCCTCCAACCCCCGAACCTTCAAGCTTCAATTGATTTCTTCGGTAACTATCTTCAAAACCCTAGAAATCTTGTTTTTCTCCATTGTTGATCGTATAGCCTAGCATCCTTCACTAGATACATGCTTATTTGATGTACTACGTGTATGCTAGACTAGATTTGCATTAGGAATCATTCTTTGACCAATCTGTTAGGTTTTTGAGGATGAACACCGGACTAGTCCGGTCCATGCATGGACAAGTCCGGTCCTCCGGATTTGTCCGTGCCTTTGCACCGGACAAGTCCGCTGTTTCTGAACTGAAAACCTAATTTTTCAATTCCTCAATGCAATTCATTGCTATTTTTTCATACCTATGCTTTGTATCACTTACCATCATTCTTCCAAAATCATTCTCAGATCATGTCGAGCTCAAACAACGAAATCTCTGACTTTGAGGCCGAGTTGGACCACGATGTGGCACCTCGGTCCTCGACGGGTCTTGGCAAGAAACGCCAAGAAAGACCCTCGGAGCCAGCTCCTTCACCTCCTCAGGTTCGGAGGAAGGTGCTGGCAAAGAAGCCAGTGTCAAAGGCAGCAACATCCTCAGGTGCCTCTCGCCAAGCCAAGGGCAAGGGCAAGGGGATAGCAACGGGGCCATTCGGGCCCTTGAAGCTCCATGCTCTCAGGGAAGGGGTCCGGGACCCTACTGAGGAGAAGTTCAACGGCAAGGGCAGTGATTCTGCCACCAAGTTCAGAAGCATTGACTGGTATGGCAGACCAAAGCATGCTGTCAATGGAAGGTTTTGGTGCAACTTCCATGCAAACTTCTACAAATCGGGGTATCTACCGATGAAGACCCCCGTGGTGCGCAGTCAGTGGATTGACTGGGCACACTTTGAGAAGAAGGGCTGCTCACCGTTCACTGATGTAGTGAGAGCCATTGAAAAGCATGGACTGAGAGACCTGTTTGCTTTCAGACACAACTGGAATGATGAAGTGATTGCGCAGTTCTTTGCGACCTGTCACTTCTCTAGTGAGGATGAAGAGGGTGTCACTTGGACGACCCATGGATCCAAGTACAGCATCACTCAAGAAGATTTCACTAGCTTGCTCCACCTTGACTCCACAAGGTCTGATTGCTTAGTGATACACAACATTGGGGTCATTGAGAAGGACAAGATGAAGTTTCTATATGATCCAAACTCAAAGTTCAACCCTCCTTCCACCAAAAACATGAAGCCATTCTTTGTGGTGTTGAACAGAGTGCTAAGAAAGACCATTGCCCCTAAGGATGGGGATGCAGGGAGTGTGCAAGGATACCTCCGGACTCTGATGAGAGTCATAAGCAAGGACCGCCCATTTGATGTGGCGGAATACATTTGGAATGATATGGTAAACATCTCCTTCACTCCCAACAGATCTTGCGGATATGCTCCTTACCTTATGTTTGTGATTGAAAAAGTCACCGGCATTGAATTTGTGAAAGATGTGGAGCATCTCCCCTTGAGGCCTCAAATGCCTCAAAAGCCAAGTGTGCAGGCTGCTCCTTCGACGGCCTCCAGTCCAGAGGCACCTGCAAGATCAAGTGAAGGTGCCAGAGCTATCCCTACTTCAAGGGGAGCCCCTAAGAAAGGATCAGTTAGTGGGATCCTCAAGTATCTGGCTGCTATATTCTCCTCCTACAAGAAGGCCGAAGTGAAGGCCCACAAGCTCAACCAGAAGAGAAGGGAGGACATGAAGTACATAAAGGACAATGTAAAGCAAATTTGCCAGAAGCTGGAGATCGATCCCATTGGATCTCCAGTGATTTCTGAGGATTCTGACCCAGACTTCACTGAGCTCGTGCCCTTGAACCCCTCCGAGCTTGCCTACATTGGCATTGGGGGCTCGAGTGGCTCCGTCCCTCCTCCTTCCCCTCCTCGTCAAGCTGATGATGATGAAGATGAAGACGACGATGAGAGGACCGACAGTGAAGAGTGTAGACCCTAGGACCCTCCTCTCCTTCTTTTTGGTGTCTTGATGCCAAAGTGGGAGAGATTGAGGGGGGTCTTAGCTTTAGCTGTGGTAGGGTGCGAGGAGAGAGTTCTCTTTATCTTTCTTTGTGATTGTAATGCTTTAACGCTGTTTTCATGTTAACTATGGCTCTGTGTTGAAATGCTTAATTAATTTGCAAGTATGTGTTGAAATCTGCAACTTTGCTCCTGAAATGACATATGTACTTTGTATTGATTGATCAATGTAAATTATGTCATTCTCAATGTTTCAATGCACTTAGTTATGCATCCCACCATAAAGAATGCACATATGGATATTTCACTTACTGCTTGATGTATTTTTTGAGTCATATGTGCATACTTTATGAAAATCTCATCTCCTTTTGTCATATTTTGTGAAATCTCAATTGGTTGTCATCAATCACCAAAAAGGGGGAGATTGAAAGTGCATCTAGGACTCCCTTGTGGGTTTTGGATGATTTATGACAAACAATTGGGATCTTAACCTTTTTGTTGAGATGAATGCAGGCCAATAATGAAAAATGAGCAAAATACCAAAAAGAAGGGATAATGAGGAGCAAAGTGAACTTGAGCTCAAGGAAAAGAAATAGTAGATTATTATGTATGGAGTGTGTTAAGGAAACACACCCAAGAGCTCAATCATATTTAAGCACACACACATATTGCACAATGTTACACAGGACTGGACTAGTCCGATATCCTTTCTGCACCAGATCGAACAAGTCCGATATCTGTCAGACTAGTCCGATATCTTTCTGACTTGAGTTGGACTAGTCCTCCCCAGGGCGGACTAGTACTCAACACACTTCACAAGTCAAACAAAATTGGACATGTCCGTTGTTAACCGGACTAGTCCAATATTCCTTCTGATCCACTTCGGACAAGTCCGATGTTTACACGGACTAGTCCGAAATACCCACTGATCTAAATCAGACAAGTCCTCCAAGTGCGGACTTGTCATCCAACACACTTAGGGTTTCACATGGCCGGACAAGTCCGATGGCTATCGGACTAGTCCGAAGATTTCCAGTAGTGAAATCGGACAAGTCCGTTTTCGACCGGACTAGTCCGATATTTCGGGACACTTAGGGTTTCCTACACACAGCACACCGGACTAGTCCGGTGACCACCACGGACTAGTCCGATCTTTCTGAACCCTAATGGTCACTTTTAGAAATCCAATATAAATAGAGGTGCACGGCCCACTTTTATACTCTCTCGAACCCTAGCGCCATCACACCTCCCAAGAGACTCAGAAACCACCTCTCTTCACGAAATTAAGTGCAAGATCGATCAATCCATTAAAGATTACTTCTAGATCATTGGAGAGACACTTGGCACACATCATTGAGCTCTTGGTTTGAATCTCTAACACACTCCTGCGTTTCAATTGTAATTTCTGAGTGTGTTTTTGGTGGCATTGTGATTTGTAATCTAAGGGAGCTCTCAACGTGTGAGAACACCCCTTGAATTTGGTTATTCACCCCTTTGTGATTAGTGGAAGAGGGTTGGCCTTCGTGGCGATCCGACGAGGGTAGGGTTGGAGAAGACCCGGTCCTTTTGTGGACTCCTCAATGTGGACGTAGGTTGCCTTCGTGGTAGCCGAACCACGGGATAAATCGTGTGTCTTATCCTTTTTGTGTTCATCACTCAAATTGATCAACTTACTCTAGGGTTTCATACACATTGTTCAATTTACAATAAATTGTAGAACACAAGCCTTAATTGTGATACAATCCAATATACAACTGTTAAACTGTTGTTTGATTCTATATTTCTGCTGCACACATTGAAGAATCAACCTAATCGATTAATCTTGATCAACTTAGTCCGTGAACACCGGAGTAGTCCACACTTTACCGGACTAGTCCGATTTCTCTGGTACTGAACTTGTTGTTGAGTGTTGCAGGATCCGACAAAAATTCAAAAGGCCTATTCACCCCCCCCCCCCTCTAGGCCTACATTCATGAATGTTTCTTACAGTACATGGCATGTGATTCTAATCCCTTATAATCTACCACCTTGGTTGTGTATGAAGAAGTCTTATTGGGTGATGTCAATGATAATTCCTGGGCCAAAGTCACCTGGAAACAACATTGATGTGTATCTGCAACCTTTGATTGATGAGCTACTGAAATTATGGTCTGATGGTGTTGAAACATATGACAGTTTAAAGAAAGAGACATTTGTCATGCGAGCTTCTATATTGTGGACAATAAATGATTTTCCAGCATATGCAATGCTATGTGGATGGAGCACAAAAGGGAAGCTAGCATTTCCATACTGCCATATAAACATTAACGCCTTCTGGTTGAAATATGGACGAAAGCATTGTTACATGGGTCATCGTCGTTTCCTACCTCAGGATCACAGATGGCATCGAAACAAAGGTTCTTTCAACAACAAGGCAGACAATTGAGAGGCTCCAACATCACTCTGTGGTGACGAAGTACTCCAACAATATGAGTGTTTTGATCAAGTGAGTTTTGGACCGACGAATGATAAGAGAAAGCACACCAAGGAAAATAGATGGCATAATTGGAAGAAGAAAAGTATATTTTTTGACCTCCCTTATTGGAAGACATTGCTAATAAGGCATAACTTGGATGTCATGCACATTGAGAAAAACATTTGTGATAGCATATTAGGGACATTGCTTGCTATGGATGGTAAAACAAAAGATAGTCTACAAGCTCGTCTTGATATGAAGGATATGGGTATACGGCCAGATCAACATACGAAGTTCATAAAGAGCAAGTACACATTCCCACAAGCATTATATACTTTGGGCAAAGATGAGAAGACCACCTTGTGCAAGTTTTTGGGGAATGTGAAGGTGCCTGATGGTTATGCCTCAAACATCAAGAGATGTGTGGACATAAAAGCATGTAAGGTATCGGGTCTAAAAACTCATGACTGCCATATTATATTTCAGAAGCTCTTTCCTATTGCAATACGTAACATATTGCCAGAAAAGGTTGTTGCACCTTTAATTGAGTTTAGCACATTCTTTTATGGAATTTGTTCTAAAGAATTGGCGGAACAAGATTTGGACAAGATGAGCAAACAAATTCCTGAAACAATTTGTAAGCTTGAGATGTTGTTTCCTCCCGCTTTCTTTGATATCGTGGTACATCTTCCAACCCATCTTGCCGAAGAAGCACGGTTGGGTGGACCTTTTTCTTACAAACGGATGTATCCAATTGAGAGGTACCTTGGTACGTTGAAGAGGTATGTACGTAACAAAGCTCACCCGGAGGGTTCTATAGCTGAGGGATATATTGCCGAAGAGTGTATGACTTTTTGTAGTCAGTTTTTGGGTAACATCAGCACCAAGCATAGTAGGCCAGAACGTCTTGAAGCTGCAGCTACAAATGAACCTTATGTTGATAATTCTAACATATCTACAGAAGTTGATAATTCTAAAAAATGGTATAAATGGGACCAACTTACTATGGTGGAACTACATAACATCAGGCATTATCTTATTACTAACGTTGAAGAAGCCGCTCCATGGATCAAGTAATAACGTATAACTCAGATGTTGTATACTATATATATGGCTTATTGTGGATGGTTAATTTAATTTTGTACCCTTTTTGGTGAGCATATTAAAGAACTGAAAAAAATTCATTCTCGTGATGTTGATAAACGCCATAGAGATGAGTTTGTTGATTGGTTTCAGAAACGAGTAAGTACATGCAAGTTTGCACTATGATGAACAAATATTTGTTCTAAAATTGGTTTGTCGTCGATAACCCATGTTATACTAATGTGTACAAATTACGACATTACACAAAGAAGGCAAAGCGACCGATTATCTGTATGCATTATCTAGAGGACCTGATCGTCGGGCACGTTTTTTTAGTCGGTTATTCATCAATGGCTTCTTCTTTCAAACTGCAGATGTGGAAAAAGATTTACGGATTCAAAACGGTGGTATTGTTGTTCGGGGCACTGATCATGATTGGTTTGGAGTAATCAAGAAAATCATTGTTGTTGATTTTTAAAGAAAATCAAGAGGTTTTGTTATTTCAGTGTTAATGGTTTGATCGGCCTTTTGGAAGCAGTCTGAACAAAAGCAGAGGCTACAAAAAGGATCAATACAGAATGATAGATGTTGACACTACTCTGTTTCGATTCCAGTATGAGCCTTACATTCTAGCCACCCAAGCAAAACAAGTATTTTATGTTCCAAGTGTGAAGCATCCTAAATGGGCTACAGTTGTTAAAACGAAGCCACGGAACCTTTTTGCCATGCCCCCTGGAGACAGTGAAAATAATGTGACTGAGACGATGGAGGCTGAGACATTTCATGATGATCTGCTTACTGATGATATCAATATAGAAGATACGACCGCATGGGCAAGGAATGACATTGAGGGAGCTAGCGACAATGCTTCCACTCTTATAATGACAACGTCAGGTGATCGGTTTGAGGTAGATGGAGTTACATGAGAAAATGAAGAGGACGACGACGATACATATGCCAATGATGCTCATGTAGCTCCATTGTGGGGGGACGACAGCGAAGATGATGATTTTTAGTATAATTAAGTACGTACTGCATGTATACGTGTTTGAGCTGTGAACTAGAGTACTATTTGTGACGATAGGCTAATATATGGAAGTGCGACTAATTAATCATTTATTACATGTGGGATAATCATTTATTACATCCCCACTGTTGCATTAATTTGTGGGTGCTTATCTCGATCGTTTTGGCGTCAGCACCCTCGGCCGCCTTAGATCCCTTTGCCTTTGGCGCACGAACTACTGAATCGTGGCAACAAAACTTAATGCAACGATTGCGTTTTGTTGCATTAGTATCCTGACGCAACGAAACAGTGAATTGTGGCCACACATCCTAATTGCAACGATTGGGGTCCGTGGTGACAGATCCTAACGCCACGAACCAGTGAATCGTGGCAACACATCCTAATGCAACGATTGTGGTCCGTGGCGATAGATCCTGACGCCACGAAAAAGTGAATCATGGCAACACATCCTATTTTTTCTTGTAGCCATGTCTTCTACTCCCTTTTTAAATAAACGTGAAGAGAGTACTAAGCATGAAAGGCATATTTTTATTGTGGAATGATGATATGAAGGAATTTTGCTATTTTCTAGTTTAGAAGTTTAGCATGTGCCCGTGTAATATTGATCTAAAAGCATGAAAAGATTCTCGCATGGGTCTATACTAGTTTGACCAAGCTTAATGTGAAGGCAAATAGCATATGCATAAGGTTTATCTAATTCAAATCATCATATGACTTTGGTAGGAGTTTCTATCAAATGAGGAAATCCCATTTTAAACTTTCTTCGTGAAATCAAGTTTCACTTTCAACTAGGATATTAGCAGCTCTTATTACTATATCATATCCCACAACAACCTAGAATTGGACTTAGCTTTTGCTACCCACAATTTCCAAGTTTTAGGCAAAAATATTCTAGGTCAATAAACTCAATACTTGGAGAATACTAAGTTGTATGCAAGGGACTAGAGAAAATAAAGCAGAGCAACTATTCATCATTTTAACTTATGCAAAGTAAAAATATTCTTACCGCACATCCTTTATTTTATTAACATAACCTATACTACATTTTTTATATATTTTTTAGATGCAAGTGTGCTGGAAGGAAAGAAATATAACAAAGGAATGCAAATGGGGTGTGATACAAGTTACCTCAAGTGGGGGTCCTCCCCCAAGCTTGTTCTTGGTCGAGGCCCGTGATAGAGGTTAAAACCCTAAAGATAGTTGTAGGCCATGAGCTTTGGCCTAACCTTGTTGCAGCATGGCTTTGGCATTGGAGGGTTGAGTGTTGATGTTGGGTTGCCTTCCATGGGTTCCATGAGTGTGGTCGTGGAGGGTGTTGTCAATGTCACTCATCCACACCTCAAGGTTTCCAGGTTGGATGTACATTGTTATTCCTTTGCTAAGGTAATGGTAACCTTTGGCAACAAAGGAATGACGTGCACTGAACTTGCGTTGAGTGCGTTTCGTCATTATTTGGCTAAGGTGTATCATACCTTCTTGCCATAAAGGAATAGCTTGTACCCCTCATGCATTGGGTGAGATCCCTCGTTCCTTGGCTAGGGTAATTATAACCTTTAGCCACAAACGAGTGACATGTACCCAACATGTGTTGAGTACAATCCGTTGTTCATTGGCTAAGGTACAACATACCTATAAGCACAAAGGGATGACGTGCACTCAACATAGGTTGAGTGTGATCCGTTGTTCCTTGACTAAGTATATCTTAGGAGCCGTCAACAACCATTTCTGGTGCCGTTGCTGGGGAAGGCAAATAGATATATAACATGACTTAGTGAATAGGATAGAACCCTGGGTAGGATTTTAGTAGGATAACCATTCTTTGTTTTCGCATTTATTTTAAATGTGAAAACATGGTAGTGTATGTCTTGTTTCCGCCTGCCAGAAAACTTTGTTGAAGATCCCGAATCTCTTCTGAGAGACCAACCCCGTGTCGTTACACATCAGAAGATCTGAGCGGCAAAGCAAGCCAACATTTTTGCACCAACAATCCAAACGCCAATGGCTCAGAAGACCCTTCATGAGTTCTCAGCTCCCTCTGCTAACAATGTGCCTATTGGGCCCATTGTTAACACGGGAGATGTGAACTTCGAGATCAAAAGTGGCCTTATCACTATGGTGCAAGCCAAACCATTCTGTGGGAAGGCTAACGACGATGTAATTGCTCACCTGCAACAATTCCTCAAGATCTGTAGCACTTTTAAGATCAAGGACATGTATTCGGATGCGGTCCGTCTGAGACTGTTCCCATTCTATCTCCTTGGGAGAGCAAAACAGTGGTTCTACACGAACTGAAGTGCTATAGACACTTGGGATAAATGTTCTATGGCATTCCTCGCCAAACTCTTCCCGTTGGGCAAAACCAATGCCCTACATGGAAGGATTTCCAGCTTTCAGCAAGAGCCCAAGGAATCTATTCCCGAGGCATGGGAAAGGCTTCAGGAGTACATCCTAGCTTGTCCCCACCGTGGGATGGATGACTGGCTCCTTATTCAAAATTTCTATAACGGGCTGATCCCATCAGCTCGTGACCATTTGGATGCTACTGCTGGAGGAGCCTTCTTCTCATTGACGGTGCCAAAAGCTAAAGATCTTATTGAGAAGATGGTGTCCAACATGGGATAGAACAATGAGAGTCTCCATACCCGACAGTGAGGCATGTACAACTTGAAGGAGGTGGACATGATCACTACAAAGTTGGACCTCCCAATGAAGAAAATTAATGCACAAGCCAGTGGTGAAGTGTCTGGCAATGCCTATGACCTAGACTCTCACATCATGTGTGAAGTCTGTGGGAACACGGGTCATATGGGCAATGATTGCCCAGAAACTCGTGAGGATGCCTTATACCTCGCCAACAATGGAAATTTCAACAACAACAATGGCTATCGTCCAGGAGGCCAAGGGTGGGGTCAACAACACCCATTCTTTCAAGGAGGGTACAACAACAATGGCAACCGTGGAAATCAGCCCAACTTGAGAGAACATGCCATTAGCTAGCTCAAGATCAATGATGCCCTATCCAAGAAGGTATCAGCTAATGACAAGACCCTAGAGAATATCAATGCAATGATTGAAGGACTATCCTCAACATTCAAAAATCAACTGAGCTTCAACAAGATGTTGGAGACTCGGCTGGCACAACTTGCTGCAGTTGTCCCTCCATTGGAAAACAACAAAATTCCGGGGCAGCCAGAAGCCCCAGTAGAGAACGTCAATGCAGTGGTTACGAGGGGAGGAAAGACCACTCGTGACCCACCACATCCCACCCAAGAAAAGAGGACAACTGAGCCTGAGAAAGAGGATGTCCCAAGTGAATTACTTGGTGAGAGAATGGCCACACACTTTGAAGACACCAACTTATTGACATTCCCTCACAGACAAAGGAAGCGTTTTGTTGAGATTTGCCAACTTATTGCCATTCCCACACACTGTGACAGTGGATGAGCAATTCAACCATTTTGTTGAGATCATCCAAAAGATCCACATCAATGTGCCCTTGATTGATGCGATGAAAGTACCCACTTATGATCGCTATTTCAAGGACATATTTAACAACAAACGACCATTGCCCACCACTGAGGTCGTCAAGCCTACGGAAGACTGCAGTGCAACCATCCTCAATAGACTTCCTGAAAAGAAAAAGGACCCCAGATGTCCTACCATTTCATGCTAAATTGGGGCTCAACACTTTTACAAGTGTAGGATCGAAGAGCACGTGAAAAGCTACCAGAGGGGGGGTGAATGGTAGATTTAAAAATCTTACACAGCGGAAACAATTAAACCCCAAACCCTTCTGCAGAAAAACGATTTGTTGAAGAAATCGTGTGTGAGACTAATCTAAACGTGTTTAACTGTGACAAAAGTGATAGATATCAGAGAGAATCAAGTCACGAAGACAACAAAAAATAATCACTCAAATCCGTCGAGAAAAACTCAAGTAATGATCGAAAGAACAAACAATGGTCAATCTGCCCTACCCGAGAAAAAAACAGTTCTGGAACGCTGCAAAGAAACTTATGTAGATCATAGACCACAACTCCAATGACCGTGAAATTTTGATAGATGATAGACAATCAAGTTGTGAAGGCAACCCAAAAAGAATCACGTCAATTGGATCTGTAAAACACGAGTTATGATAAAACCAGCAACGAAAGGTAGTGCTGTCCAGAAACTCGACGAGTAAAACTTGTCTGGAACAAGTCGGACGAACAAGGCACAAAAGTTCCTTCAAACTACGAATTTTATTCAATAGAACACAATAGGAACAGCCCCAAAGTCATGTATCACGAGCTCTGGGCTCCCTTGCTTATATAACCAGCCCTTAGGCCAACCCAATATCAAACTAGGACTCCAATCCTACTCAGATCACGAATCGTAACTTTCCATAACTGCTCAAGATTCTTCTATACACAGATAGAAGCAATATTAAGACTTCCAAACACCTTAGGAACGTATCCCACATTCCTAAACAACTCAAATTCGTGACCCACACGAAATCCTATCATAACCAACTCAAATCTTCCCATATTTGAGTCAAACCCGACTCAGCCGCAGCCTGAGTCCGTAACCTAGTCGGTTGGACCTTTCCGACCAACTCTTTACGTCCACATCTCTTCATCATATCTCGGAAACATGTAGCCACGTCCATGCACTCGTTGCACACGTGCAAACATCTTCCAATGACGTCCATGCTACCTTCATATGCATTGTTCTTGATCCAAACATGCTGTGCAACCTCCTGATCAGCTCAACCACAATTCCTCCTCAATTTGGTTGTTGGAACCTCATCTCCTCCCTGAGACTAGTCCAATGGATCCCGTCACCAGCCATGTCTTGAACTCAAGCAACACCTGCACATGAATAAACAACCAAACCATACGAGCCCAAGTACTCGACTTGACTCAAGTTAGTTCCGAACACAACACCTTACGTGAGAACCTCACATAAGCATGTTGCAAAACCACAGTAACACGATATCATCCATATCAACCAAAACGCACTAAAAACTTAGCAAATGAATACTAAGCAATCTTTCCAACAATGTAAAGAAAGTACAAAACATTGCAAACGAAAAGCAGAGGCACTGCGGTCAAGTTCCGGACTTTGCCAGAGCAACTCGGACCCTGAGCCGGAGCTAACAAAAGCTAGTAGAACCTAGCACCGGAGCTTACCAAAACTAGTACAACCAAGCTCCCGCCAGAGCTTACAAAACTAGCAGGACCTAGCGCCGGAGCTAAAGATAAAGCTCTCCGGAGCTAACCAAAGCTAGTCGGACCTTACCAAGAAGTCGGACCTAGCATTTAACGTAGCCGGAGCTACCCAAAACAATTCGGACCTATGGTCGGACGTTGCTATAGCTCGGAGCTAGAGTCGGACCTTGATAAAAAGGTGTTTTGGTGATATTAAAAACTTTTATCATCAAAGCCAAGTGTATTCACGACAAGCCAATGTATTCAACACACATAGGTCTTACAATCTCCCCGTTGATGAATGCATTGGCAACACCATTTAAAATCTGAACATTGGCTTATTCACATAAAAGTTTTGAAGACAATTTCTCCCCCTTTGTAAATCAGAAGTAAATGAGAAGAAAAAAATATCCCATATTATCTCTCCCCCTTTATTATCTCTCCTTATGCACATATTCTCTCTCTTCATGCTTATCTCTCCCCCTTTGACAATGTATTCAGCAAGTCATGAGATATAAACAAATTATCTCTCCCACTTTAGTTGTTATGAGCATATTATAACATATACACATAAATAAAGCTCATCCAAGTCATACTATCAAGTACCTTACATTATCACATCAATGAAATACATAAAGTAGTGTAAGCCATGCTAGAGATCAAATGTAATTTTCAATTTAATCAAGTCATGATCTCACAAACTTAACTATTTCAAAACCTGAAAACATGACACTAGTTGCTGCATTTTATTATTTTTCAAAGCATAAACTTGGATCATATGATATTTGCAAGAGATTATATGCGCATATGCCTTATTCTAACCAACCAAGCCAAGCCTATGTGAAAGTGCATCTAGGTTCCCCGTGGGTTTTGGATGATTGATGACGACAATTAAGTCGCTAATGAGCTCAAGTGATCTTAGCACAGGTATGGACTCGATTGGAGACGCAAACCCTCAAAAAGGAAAAGGAAGGAAACGGAGTCGACTCGAAGCGTAGAAACTAGGGTTTCTAGCGTGTTGAGTTAGACTAGCCGTAGAAATAGGAGGGTGTGTGCGTAAAGTGCAACGAGATCAAAGTAGGAGCTCAAGAGTGGTGGTTGAGGTGAAAATCCTATTTGGAGTTGAAGTTAGAGTAGTCTGGCAGGAGTGGCCGGACTAGTCCGCCTTAGGGCCGGACTAGTCCGCTCCAGGCCAGACTAGTCCGTTTTCACACGAACCAGAAGGTCCTGTGTGACTTCGGACTAGTCCGTAGAGGACCGGACTAGTCTGGGGTACCCCTTGAAGTGGAGTTTCGGGACTAAGTCCTAGAGAGCGGACTTGTCCGTTTTGGGGCGGACCAAAAGGTCCTATGTGAGATCGGACTAGTCCGTCCTTGGGCCGGACTAGTCCGTGGTGCTGAGTGCAGAGAGGTTTTGTGACTAAGTCTGGGAAGGCCGGACTAGTCCACCCTTGGGGCCGGACTAGTCCGTGGTCTCCAGACTAGTCCGTTTTCACACGGAACAAAAGGTTCTGTGTGAGATCGGACTAGTCCGGTAAGGGCCGGACTAGTCCGTTGTGGAAGTTACCGTTTGAATTTGAACTTTGGCGGGTAGCGTGACGATTGCCGCGCAGTGCGACAGTGTCAGAGGGGTCAGTGGTCCCCTAGGCCGGACTAGTCCGGGCCTGAGGCCGGACTAGTCCGCCCTTTTGCTGAGGTCAGCAGTTTGGGCTCGGGACTCCTATAAGAAGGGGACCCCCGGCCTCATTTAAAACACTCTTGAACACTAGCGCCGCCACAGCCAACTTGGAGCACTCTTAAGCCTCTTTCTTGCCAACTTTCTCTCTAAAACTAATTCTTGTGTGGATTAGGGTTTAGTGAGGTGGAGAAGAGGAAGAACATCGCGCTTGTGCTCCCGGTTTCATCTCTTGCACTCATTGAGTCTTTGTGAGCTGTGTGTTGAGTGTGTTTTGTGTTGTTGATCATCTTTGTGGTGTGGGAGCCTCAGATTGTGAGAAGCCCCAACGAATCTTGTATTCACACTTTGAGATAGTGGAGAACCAAGTTAGGCCCGTGCGGTAAACTTGTTGAGGGAAGGGTTGGTGAACCCGGTCCTTTGTGGACTCCTCAACGGGGAGTAGATTCTTGTGTGGAATCGAACCTCGGGATAAAATCCTTGTGTCTCCGTGTTCTTCGCATCTTATTTATTGCATACTTTGTTCTAGGGTTGCTAGTCTTGTCGTGTGCTTCACTTTTCTATAACCTAGGTGAAACTTGACTTACTCTCGTGTGGGTAGTTTCTAAACTTGTCATAAACATATCCTCACTTGTAGCCTCAAGAAAATCCCCTTAAAACTTACTAGAAACACCTTTTTAGGGTTCTTCACGCAGGCTGACCGGACTAGTCCGCCCCTACACCGGACTAGTCCGCCCCCTGTGATTTAACCTAGTTTTATTAAGTCATTTGCAGGTCAATTAGCCTATTCACCCCCCCCTCTAGGCAACTTTCAATTGGTATCAGAGCGGGACTCTCCACAAAGAGTCTAACAACTCGGAGAGATGGCCGGAGTGGTGAATGACGATGCCTCGAGCAGCAACTACGAGGCAACCCGTGAGGAGACGCTGGCCTATCAAGATAAGCCAACGGATGATGAGGAGACTCGCCAACTCAAGGCGAAGCTCCGGGAGAAGCTGAACATCTCCAAGATCGATCCGTCGAACCAATCAAGTGGTAGTGGCGGAGTCAACTACAACCGACAAGGGTTCAACTATGAACGCCTTGCCGCCAACAACCACTATCTCTCCATCCCATTGGGGAAACCTCCCCAATTCGATGGAACTGATTACGGGATGTGGAAACATAATATGAAGAACCACCTCGTGTCACTCAACCCGGCGTTGTGGCAAATTGTCATGACTGGGGTGGAGATTCCGAAGGATGAGGACAACATCACTCAAGAACAAGCCATCCTCATCCACTGCAACGCTCAAGCTGCGGGTGTGATTATCTCATCTCTCTCAAGAGTTGAATTCAACCACGTCGATGGCCTTGAGGTGGCCAAAGACATATGGAACACCCTCAAGACGGCGCATGAAGGAAATCGGGTGGTCAAGGAGGCCAAGATCGAGCTCATCGAAGGAGAGCTTGGGAGATTCACCATCTTGGATGGTGAATCCCCCCAAGACATGTACAACCTGTTGAAGATACTTATCAACAAGAGCCGATCATATGGCTGCACCAAGTGGACCGACCACGAGGTTGTGAAGAGGATGATCCGGGCATTCATGCCTAGGAACGTCGCTCTTTGCTCCATGATTCGAGAAAGCCCGGGGTTCACTCAAATGACCCCGGAGGAGGTCCTTGGTAGGATCATCAACCACGAGATCATGGAGAAGGAGGCGCTCTTCTACAACGACCTTCAGAAGTTCACTGCCTCCAAGATGAAGAACGTTGCACTCAAGGCAACACCCTCTTCAAAGGAGCAAGAGGAAAGTGATGAGGAGAGCCTCGACACCGATGAGGAAGAGGCCTTCTTCATCAACAAATTCAGGAGAATGATGAGGAGGAAGAAAGGTGGATACAACCATGAGGGCAAAGGGAAGGAAAGAGCAAGGCCCAAATCAAAAAGGTCTTGCTACAATTGTGGCGAGTATGGGCACTTCATCGCTGATTGCCCACATGAAGAAGCGAAGAAGAAGAAGGAGGGCAAGCCTCAAGATAAGAAATTCTTCAAGAAGAAGAGGCCCTCCGGACAAGCCCACTTGGGGAAGGAGTGGGACTCTAACGATGAGTCCTCCTCCGAAGAAGAAGAGGAGAAGATGGCTACCATAGCCATCGGGAGGAGCTCCAAGGGAAGCAAGCTCTTCCCAAACCTCAACGACAACTACAAACCTACTTGCCTTATGGCAAGGGAGGGAAGGAGAAAGGTAACATCTCATCCCTCCTCCACAACTTCCTCGCAAGATGAATTTGATAGCGCTAGTGAAAATGAGCACATGTTTAAGGACATAAGCAAAAGCACCCTGCGTAGGATGAAGTTGCTTATGGATGAGATCTTTGAGAAGGAGGATCTCATTAACAGACAAGAGGACATGCTCATCCTTGAGAAGGAGAGATGTCGAGAGCTTGATGAACTCCTTGAGCTCGAAAGAGAGAAGAGCAAGGCATTGGAACATGAACATGCTCTAAGTAAGAAAACATGTTCAAGTCTTGAGAAGACAACAATTGAGCTCAAGGATGAACTTGGGAACTTGTCAAAAGTTAACAAAATCCTTGAGACTCAAGTTGAGTCTCTCAAGAACAATGTAGCCTCTTCCTCTAAGAGCTCAACCTTTTCAAAGGCCTCATCCAATGCAACTCTGCCTTGCAAGTGCTCTAAGTTAATCCTTAAGCTTAAGGATGAACTCAACTCAGCACAAGGCAAGCAAGCACCTAAGGGTGCCATCTTTGACAAGGAGAAGGTGGCGTATGCACGAAGTGCATACACCAACACAAGACCTCCCCATGTCAAGGATGGTCTTGGCTATACTAGAGGTAGAAGGCATAACGCCAAAACCTCCAAGTATGGCAAAGACATGATTGTCTTTGTTAAGGGGAGTTCATCCCCAACTAAAATTGAAAAGAACTCACCCTCTAGCAACAAATTGCCTAAATCTGAATCGCATCCTCTATTCCATGATTTTGATGCATCTTATGTGCTAAAGAGGAACAAACACGGCAAAGTGTTTGCTAGATATGTTGGGCCACTCCGCAAGAGCCCCAAGCCTTGCGTGTGGGTGCCCAAATGCCTAACTACTAACGTGAAAGGACCCAACTCCGCTTGGGTACCTAAAAGGAAGGCATAAACTTGTTTTGTAGGTTTACTCCTCCGATGGATCGAAATGGGTGTTGGATAGCGGATGTACCAACCACATGACCGGAGAGAGGAGCATGTTCATAGAGTATGAGGAGAACGAGGACCCAAGTGAAGGAATCTTCTTTGGGGATAATAGCCAAGGGAAAATCCTTGGCTCCGGTAAAATTGCTATCTCCTCTTCGCATACTTTATCTAATGTTTTGCATGTTGATTCCCTAGACTATAATCTCCTATCCATATCACAGCTTTGTGATAAAGGATATAAGTGCATTTTTTCTAGTGAGGGTGTGAATGTTCTGAGAGAGGGTAATGACTCAATAGCCTTTAAGGGAGTGCTCAAGGGAAAGCTGTATCTTGTGGACTTTACCACTGATAAGGCTCAACTTGACACATGCTTAATGGCGAAAGCCAACATGGGATGGCTTTGGCATAGAAGGCTTGCCCATGTTGGAATGAGGAACCTTCAAAAGCTCCTTATAGGAGAGCACGTTCGTGGCCTAAAGGATGTGGTATTTGAAAAGGATAGGCCATGTGGTGCGTGCCAAGCGGGAAAGCAAGTAGGAGCTCAACACCCCTCTAAGAATGTCATGACGACAACCAGACCTTTGGAGTTACTCCATATGGATCTTTTTGGCCCCATTGCTTACATTAGCATCGGTGGCAACAAGTATGGTCTAGTCATCGTTGATGACTTCTCTAGATATACTTGGGTGTTCTTCTTGCATGATAAGAGTGAAACCCCCGGTGTCCTCAAGAAATTCCTATGGAGAGCCCAAAATGAGTTCACCTTAAGGATAAAGGCTATAAGGAGTGACAATGGCACCGAATTCAAGAACATGCAAGTAGAAGAGTTCCTAGATGAGGAGGGCATCAAGCATGAGTTTTCCGCTCCCTATTCTCCTCAACAAAATGGAATTGCCGAAAGAAAGAATAGGACGCTCATTGAGATGTCAAGGACGATGCTAGATGAGTACAAAACATCGGACCGGTTTTGGGCGGAAGCGGTTAACACCGCTTGCCATGCCGTAAACCGATTGTACCTTCATCGCCTCCTCAAGAAGACTCCTTATGAGCTTCTCGTTGGTAAGAAACCCAATGTTTCTTACTTTCGTGTTTTTGGTAGCAAGTGTTATATCCTCAACAAGAAGCCTAGGACTTCGAAGTTTGCTTCAAAGTCCGATGAGGGTTTCTTGCTTGGATATGACTCAAACACTCATGCGTACCGTGTGTTCAACAAATCCTCCGGAATTGTTGAAGTAGAACGTGACGTGGTGTTTGACGAAACCAATGGCTCTCAAGTGGAGCAAGTTGATCAACATGCCCTTGATCAAGAGGAACCTCCACTAGAAGCTCTAAGGAGAATGGCACTTGGAGATGTTCGCCCTGAAGAACCATCTCAAAGCCCAAGTGACCATCATCATTATGAAGTAGGTCAAACCCCCATTGGACAAGTTGGAGATCCACTAGATACTCAACAAAATGATAATGGGAATGAAGATCAAGGGGGAGGCCTGGATCAAGGGGGAGACCAAAGTGAAGAAGATGAAGCAAGTGATTCAAGAGCTCAACCTCTGCATCCTCGTGTTCATCAAAGTGTTCAACGTGATCATCCCGTTGAAAACATTCTAGGAGATATCACAAGAGGAGTAACAACACGTTCACGTGTTGCAAACTTTTGTGAGCATTTCTCCTTTGTCTCATCATTGGAACCCCATAAGGTTGAAGATGCCTTAAGAGATCCGGATTGGGTAGTTGCCATGCAAGAGGAGCTCAATAACTTTGAAAGGAACAAGGTTTGGGAGCTTGTCAAGCGCCCACAAGCTAACGTTGTTGGAACCAAGTGGGTGTTCCGCAACAAACAAGATGAGCATGGCGTGGTAACTAGGAACAAGGCACGACTTGTGGCAAAAGGGTACTCACAAGTTGAAGGATTGGATTTTGATGAGACATTTGCTCCCGTAGCTAGGCTTGAGTCAATTCGGATATTACTAGCCTTTGCTACTCATCATGACTTCAAGCTCTACCAAATGGATGTTAAGAGTGCATTCCTTAATGGCCCAATCAAGGAAGAAGTTTATGTAGAGCAACCTCCAAGGTTTGAAGACCAAGACTATCCTAACCATGTTTACAAATTGCGAAAGGCTCTTTATGGCCTCAAGCAAGCTCCTAGAGCTTGGTATGAGTGCCTAAGAGACTTTCTAGTTGAAAATGGTTTTAGGATAGGCAAAGCGGATTATACCCTTTTCACAAAGCACTTCAACGAAGATCTTTTTGTGTGCCAAATATATGTGGATGACATCATATTTGGTTCCACAAATAAGGTGCTTTGTGATGAGTTCTCCAAGATAATGACGGAGAGGTTTGAAATGTCCATGATGGGTGAGTTGAAGTTCTTTCTAGGATTTCAAGTAAAACAACTCAAAGAAGGGACGTTCAAAAGTCAAACTAAGTATACACAAGATATTCTAAGGAAGTTTGACATGGATAAGGCAAAACCCATCAAAACCCCTAAGGGAACAAATGGACACCTAGACCTAAATGAGGATGGTCCAAGTGTGGATCAAAAGTTATATAGGTCTATGATTGGTTCACTTCTCTATCTTTGTGCATCTAGGCCCGATATCATGCTCAGTGTGTGTATGTGTGCACGCTTTCAAGCGGCACCTAAGGCTTGTCATTTGACCGCCGTTAAAAGGATCTTGAGATATCTAGTACACACACCTTCCCTAGGAGTTTGGTACCCCAAAGGATCTAAGTTTAACCTCATTGGATATTCCGATGCGGACTATGCCGGGTGCAAAGTTGATAGGAAGAGCACATCGGGTACATGCCAATTCTTGGGTCGATCTCTAGTGTCTTGGTCCTCCAAGAAGCAAAACTCTATTGCTCTCTCCACCGCCGAAGCGGAATATGTTGCAGCCGGAAGTTGTTGTGCACAACTTCTCTGGATGCGACAAACCCTTAGGGATTATGGGATTGACTTGCGAAACATTCCACTCTTGTGTGACAACGAGAGTGCCATCAAGATAGCCCATAATCCGGTGGAGCACTCTAGGACCAAACACATAGACATTCGACACCATTTCTTGCGAGATCACTCAATGATGGGAGATATTGTAATTTCTCATGTGAGGACGGAACATCAACTCGCGGATATCTTCACCAAGCCTCTTGATGAGAAGCGTTTCTGTGAGCTAAGAAGTGAGCTCAACATTTTGGATTCTAGGAATGTGGCTTAAACCACATTTCTCACTTTTTGAGCTATTTCAAAAAACACTTCTCTATCGTGATTTCTCTTCAAAATCCGTTTGAGAAAACTTTTTCTTGAAAATTGATCATGTTTGTGTCATATTTATCTTCAATAATCATGTTTGCATTGCTTGTTGTCCGAAAGGACAAATGATTGGAGGGCAAAGCTCTAAAATACAGTTTTTCAGCCTAGTCGGACCGGACTAGTCCGCCCCTTCGACGGACAAGTCCGGGACCAGACTAGTCCGCGGCTAGTCCGCATACCGGACTAGTCCGCTCTGAGGCCGGACTAGTCCGGAGGCAGACTAGTCCGCGTCTGGTCCGCTCACCGGACTAGTCCGTCCTGGCACCGGACTAGTTCGGCCCTTGGGGGCTTAAACCCCCAGGGTCGGCTTAGACCCCTCCTCTTCCTCTCACTTGACTCTCTCACTTCCACGCGCTAGCAACCGCCCCCCATCGGCGATTTTGCGCTCCAACCTCCAAATCTCGACTCCAATCCACGCATCGGAGTCTTTGGGAGTGAGGGATCACTTCCCCGCGCTTCACCTTCGCAATCCATCGTCGATTTCGTCGATTCTCGCAGATTTAAGAAGGTATTCTAGCTTTTTCAAAAACTCTCCCCATTTTTGATTCTTGAGGTTTTTGATAGGAACACCTTCATAGATGTTGCTCCATATACCCTTGTGATCATAGCCTAGGAGTATTGCGCGCTGATCTGAAGATTTTTCGATGATTCGGTTAGGGTTAGGGTTTATCTTGTGCAACCCGGACTAGTCCGGCCCCTGGCGGACAAGTCCGGTTTGCACAGAGCAAACCCTAGTCCTAGTCTTCTCTCAAGACTTCTTACGCAATGCTTCCATCTCCTTGAACTCATTTCTTCCCGTCTATGTATTTTCCGCAGCATGTCGAACTCGAAGCGCTCCCCTTCTCGTATCAACCCCGCGGGCGATGAAGAACGCCCCGAGACCTATCGGGGCCGCACCGAGGAGAGAGGTGCGGAAATACCCCGGGAAGGCCGCACCAAGGCTCAAATCTTCGAAGCGAGGACGAAGGCTGCCCTCATTAAGGTGCAGAAAGAAAAAGAAGAAAGGCGGCTGAAGGCACTCGAAGCCTCCAAAGTAGCTGCCACTATCTACAATGAGGAAGAAGCCTTGGTACGAGCAACTGCCGAATCTCTAAATGAGCTAAGGAAGAAGAAGAGACAAGATAGGGAGGCTCACAACTGCAGGGCCGCTGAGGCCAATGCCCCTAAAAGGAAGAAACTCGTCACTGTTGGCGAGAAGGCAAAGGGCAAGGAGCAAGCCCAAAGGGAAGAAGAGCCAAGGGTCGAGCGTGACCCTAAGAAAGGAAAGGCTCCGGCTCCAGTCGAGCCGAAGAAGAAGAAGCCCTCCGTCAAGGTGCCAGCCAAGAAGGCACCCGGAGGAGTTTTGATTCGTGAAAAAGTGAAGGCTCAGGCTGTTGGCCCTCTTGTTATGCACAGTCCAGCACGTAATCCAAACCGTCAGCCCAACCTCTCAGCTAACACATTCAAAGGAAAAGGAGCTGAGAAGGCCAGGAGGCTCAGAGACGAGAATGTCTATAGGTATGAGAGGTCCACCGGTGACCCTCGATTCTAGTGTGACTTCCATTGCGATTACTATCGCACAGTCTACCAGGCCATGAAGAAGCCAGTGATCCAGGCTCAATGGGTGGACTGGACCTATATGACCAAGAAGAAGCACGAGGCGTTTGACGCAGTGATCGAGGCAGCTGAGCGCCATGGAATCAAGGACATTCTCGGGTTCAAGTATGACTGGAATGAGGAGGTCATAGTTCAGTTCTATACCACGGTTCACTTCCACTCTCGTGGTGACCGTGCAATCACTTGGATGACCAACGGTGAGCAGTACTATGCCACTTTTGAGGTTTTTGCTCAGGCTCTTGGTCTGGAGAGTCACCTGGACCATGAGATCATTATCTCCAATCTCAAGGCCATGGACAGGGATGACATGAGCTATATGTACCCTCCTCACGTCATGTGTGAAGCTGGACTGGCCAGGAACATCCTCCCGTTCCACAGCATCATCAACAGAATTCTTAGGAGGACAGTGGCTCCGAAGGAAGGAGATGCAGGGATCATCCAGGGTCACCTCAGGCACCTGTTGGCTCTCATCGATGGACATGAGATGTTCAACCTTGTAGATTACATCTTTGATGATATATACAACATCTCACACACGCCCAACCGTGCCTGTGGTTATGCACCGTACATTATGTGTCTGATCGAGAAGGTGTCCAGGCTTGTGTTTGTGAAGGACACCACTCACCAGCCTCTCCGACCCCAGATGCCTCCTGCTGTCCAGATCCCTCCGCGCCGGAAGAACGCGGATCCTCCCTCTCAGCCGGAGGAACCTCGTGGTGGAGCCTCTCGCCGTGCCACTCACTCACCCGGTGGCTCCTCTAGCAGCGGAGTCCTCAAGTTTCTTAGGTCCATCTTCACCTCGTGCCGCAAAGCCGAGGTGCAAGCTCAGCGGACTGAGAGGTACGTGAGGAAGCTCTACGACAAGATGGAGATTCCGATGAGCCCTGAGGCCTCCGATGACGAGCTCACTCCTTACCCCCTTCTCACCCCCGAGGAGTTGGCACTTTTGGGTGAGACGGAGGGTACCTCCTCACCGGGCTCCGACGACGACGACGACGATCATGAGGAAGACGTCGAGGACCCGGAGGCCACGGAGAGTGACTCCCGCGACGGCGATAGTGACGAGGACGAGGACTAGCTTTTGGGTCCTTGTCCCCCTCTTCTTTTCCTTTTTGGTGCCTTGATGCCAAAGGGGGAGAGTTAGGGGGAGTCAGTCCTTTGTGTGTGTTCGCGGGAAGTAGCAGTCTTTTGTGTGTGTGGTGTGTTCTTGTCTTTTGGTCCTCTTTTGTAACTTATTTATGCTACTTGGACGTTTACATTTGTGAAAGACTTGCTAATGTTGTTAAATATCAATATAATGTTCCTATTGCCAATCTTTTGATTATATTGATGCTTTTTATGTCTTGTCACAATTGTTGAGCACATCACGTGGGCACCCCACCATAACGTGTGTGGGTATGAAAGATCTCCTCCACCTCTTTTACATGCTGCATACATTGAGGGGGAGTTATTCATACGCACACAAGTTATGAAAACCAAAATTTATACTCTTATTTGTGAAGGACTTGATGTGTTGTCATCAATCACCAAAAAGGGGGAGATTGAAAGTGCATCTAGGTTCCCTGTGGGTTTTGGATGATTGATGACTACAATTAAGTCGCTAATGAGCTCAAGTGATCTTAGCACAGGTATGGACTCGATTGGAGACGCAAACCCTCAAAAAGGAAAAGGAAGGAAACGGAGTCGACTCGAAGCGTAGAAACTAGGGTTTCTAGCGTGTTGAGTTAGACTAGCCGTAGAAATAGAAGGGTGTGTGCGTAAAGTGCAACGAGATCAAAGTAGGAGCTCAAGAGTGGTGGTTGAGGTGAAAATCCTATTTGGAGTTGAAGTTAGAGTAGTCTGGCAGGAGTGGCCGGACTAGTCCGCCTTAGGGCCGGACTAGTCCGCTCCAGGCCAGGCTAGTCCGTTTTCACACGGACCAGAAGGTCCTGTGTGACTTCGGACTAGTCCGTAGTGGACCAGACTAGTCCGGGGTACCCCTTGAAGTGGAGTTTCGGGACTAAGTCCTAGAGAGCGGACTTGTCCGTTTTGGGGCGGACCAAAAGGTCCTGTGTGAGATCGGACTAGTCCGTCCTTGGGCCGGACTAGTCCGTGGTGCTGAGTGCAGAGAGGTTTTGTGACTAAGTCTGGGAAGGCTGGACTAGTCCGCCCTTGGGGCCGGACTAGTCTGTGGTCTCCAGACTAGTCCGTTTTCACACGGAACAAAAGGTTCTGTGTGAGATCGGACTAGTCCGGTAAGGGCCGGACTAGTCCGTTGTGGAAGTTACCGTTTGAATTTGAACTTTGACGGGTAGCGTGACGATTGCCACGTAGTGCGACAGTGTCAGAGGGGTCAGTGGTCCCCTAGGCCGGACTAGTCCGGGCCTGAGGCCGGACTAGTCCGCCCTTTTGCTGAGGTCAGCAGTGTGGGGACCGGAATCCACACATCCGAGGATCTCATTGGGTGGTACCGTGCGATGCGGCACCTAACAGCACACACAAAAAGGATACCAAAACATATAAAGTTTTCATTTCATAATAAGAAGAGTTTACAAAAGAGTGTACAATAGAAGTACACACGCAGCGGAAAAATACATACTCATAATCTCACCTAACTAAGCAGGAGAGAAGACGTCCATGCCCTAGGACGATTCTCACTAGCAACACGAAGAACATACAGCAGCGGCGTGGCTCACATGAGATTTATCTCGACACCTCGAGTCTCATGTACAACCTGAACAGCAGAAATAAAACTAATACCTGCAAAAATCGTTAAAGCGCAAGCGTGAGCATAAGGCTCAGCAAGACTTAACCGTCTCACTAGACATATGCAAGGGGACACTAAACATAGGTAAGGAATAGCATAAATGACTCGCCTACAAGTGGATCCTTATAATCAAGTTTTAAGTAGCAAATGACATTCTCTGAGCACGGCACATCATGGGCTCCACAATCAAACAAGAAACGCTTTACCGATGATATGACATGCCCAAAGCACATAGTGCTATTACAGCTAAAGTATGGGGAAACTGTAAACTTTTAATTGTACTATCTCTAAATCATACAAGGTTGCAAAGTAATTATAATTTAATACAATATGACTTTCTGGCTTCTTTAGTATTTACTACGTCACCGCTCAGTGAACAAGTGGTACTCTATTACTACGAGGGACAGTGATTGCAATCAGGACACACCCGGACAACACGACACATACGTCGTTCGGAAGTGTCAGCGAGCACACCTGTACCTACATAACACTTCAGTACTAGGCGTATATGGCCACCTTTCACAAGAAACTCGAATGCTGAGCCCGTCTCACCTCCGCAAACAGAAGGTCTCCGCACGGAACACCTCATGTGTCCGCCGACCGATTTACACCTTACTGTCCTCAACCCACCCCTATCGATGGTGAGTTAATGGGTCTCGACATCCCAGTTATCAAGTTACATCAGTTTATTGGATTCCATATGTCCATTATATTGCCGGTACAATTCAAGCTTGTCCGAAGGGGCTGCATACGGACGGGCCTTAATCGACACAGGCAGGGCTATGCGACCGAGACTCAATTCTCGCCGCTTCCTATCCATTCCCTGCCCGGTCTCAATTTCATTATATTAAGCCATTTTCTTTTCAACCAATCCTGTGAGATACATCTCTCGCGAGTAGATTCCAACTACTCGACTTCTACCGGATTTCCTATGCATTAGCAAAGCAGTTACTACAGGTCAAACTGTAACTCGTGCCAAATAAACCCTGGGATTTTTGGTCATGCATGTGGAGTATCATTCACCCTAAACGTAATGCACAATTCATATACTACTCATCATAGTGATAAAGCAAAAGTTTATAAACGACTTAAATGCAAACCGGGGCTTGCCTTAGTTTGCGACTGAACAAATGTCAATTGTTAGGGCTTGATCTTCCTCTAGAGATCCTGCCATGGAACCTCAGTGGAAACACCTTGGCCTTCTCCTCCAAGCGAAGCTCCTCGTCGATCACCTACCATCACGTTTCCTATCGACATGATATGCATATAAGTAATTAAGTAATTAAGTAATTTAAGAAAAGACTCCACGGGGTTGTGTAAACTCTAAGAATGAGGAGTTCGACTAGGAAGGGCAGATATGCCTTTGTTGTGTGAATGAACAAAGGATGAAGTCAAGTGGTCATAGTAGTATCGAGATGTGAATTGAAAGGTGCAATGTAAGCACACATTGCAACTTGGCACTCAACACTCGACGCTATGCCACTCAAGGACGATACAGCTGAATGGTGTGAAAGTGTTGGACTGGTAGGGTAAGGATGACCTAAGAGTCAAGGTGGCATAGTAGTGTCGAGATAAGCACTGAAAGGTGCAATGTAATGACACATCACAATTTAGCACTCGACACTTGGAGCTATGCCGCCCAAAGAGTGATAAGGTAGAATGGTGAAGAAGCATTACTGGACTGTGTGATGTAAGGAAGACTAAGTGATCAAGATGGAGCATAGAAAGCTTAAGGCATGAGTGAACTGTGCAACAAGAGGTTGTGACTTAGAAGTCGACCAGTGAAGTTACACAAACTCATTAAGGAGTAAACCTAATTATGTGACAAGTGTGGTCGCAGGGTTCTGATAAGGATGAACCAGGGTGAAACCATAGCGACACTTAGGAGTGAAGTGAGGTCAACATTCTTTGGACTTAAAACGTCATAACGAGCCTTGTTAACCTGACGTGAGTACTGAGACAACGTTCAAATGACCTTTAGGTAAAGTAGTTTCTACGGCAAGCTTCTCGAGCATCGTTCAAGTGCTTACGTGACACTATTGCAGTGTCCTTTGCAAGATTGTCCAGATGAGCTCGGTGAACTCCTAGAACTCGAACATGATGCGAGACCTTGTCGTGACGGTCATGCTTTGCCATCACGGGAAGATCAGATTAGCCAGGTCCACATCGACCCGGACTCGTCAATAGGGTGAGCAGAATCTCGAACACCACCTCATGAGTCGGAGAGTTAGGGACTCGACTTAGTCGTCGACAAAAGACTCGACGAATCAACCGTCGATGAAGAGGTACACCTAGGTAAGCAATTCTGCGAACAGAAAGGAAACGTCCTCGACACAACTAAGAAATCCTTATCCAAGGTTCAACTTGGACTAGTTCTCCTCGTCGGTCGCAACGTTCTCGCAGTATTCTACCCTAGGTCATCGTTGGTCACCAATACACTCGGTTTGACCTAGAAGGCATTTCATCGAGCATCTAGGCTACACCTAGGACTCGACGAGTCTCGCCTTGACCAAACCCTAATTTGGCTAAACTACTGTCGACCGTTGTGTCGTGGTTGTGTTTCAGCATCATGTACGTTACAGGCATCCTTCATCTCGATGCCAGGACACGATGATGGCTCGAAACGTTACGACGATGTCATATGGTCAACGACGTCGACGCGACTCATGGTGGAGCATCACGAGCACGCACGGACATGCCAACATGACACAAACGACAAAGGAGGTCAACTTGGGGACTCCTATAGGAACGATATTAATGCGTAACATGGACGTACGACTTGACGACACATGAGTAACCTTAGCGATCACCACGAACGGACGTCGATGACGTCAAACAAGGTATTTCAGGGTAAGGCTCACCTTGTAGTCATTTCGTCAAACATCTTGGGTGTGTACTTGATTCAGTTACTTCATCAACATCCCAAGAGTACCTTGGCACATGTCCTTGTCGATTGTCACCCCAGAATAGACCTGCATCCATAGACCAGCATTGAACGGCAACACACTTAGTTTTTGCCTTGTAACCATTTCATCGAACACCTTGGCTGCAGTCACTGATCCAATGAATCTTGCAAAATCAGAGCCAACCTTGGACTAGTTGTCGATGCCAGTGTGTCAACGACGTGTTTCTGCATATCCTCCATCACACCCATTACTCGCCTTGCTTCCAGGACATAGCCACGGCGCAGAACGCGGACATGGCGTCATGGTGCTCGCGGTCGGCCCAGAAAGGCGCAGCTAGCAGGGACAAGGCGGTGAAGCGCAGCTAGGAGCATGGGTCAGTGGTGCTGGGGCAGCCGAGCGCTCGGTCACGGTGGTGGAGCTGCAGGCGGTCAGGAGCAGGGCGACGCGCGCGCTGTGACAAAGAGGCGCAACAGCGGAGAGCTTGGCCGGCGGCGCGGTGAAGCGCTGGAGCAGGGAGCTGGGCGGCTGTGCTCGGTGGTCGCACGGGCGCGGGCGCGAGCAGGGCACTCGGCCTGGAGCAGGCGCGGCGTGGCTGGTGCTGCTAGGGCGCCGGAGCAGAGGCGGGGCGGCGCGCGAGCCGGCGTGGAGGAGGTGCGGCGTGAGTTGCCGTGGGTGATGCGGCGCCGTGGACAGCCGGCGGCGTGCAGAGCCGGGAGAGGGAGGGGCGTGCGTGGAGGCGGGGGAGGAGGCAGGAAAGGCGCGGCCGGGCCGAAGCCTCGCCGTGGGCAGCTAGGGCGGCGGCGGCCTGGGCACGAGCGTGGCTGGGAGGTGGCAGCTGTCGGGCGGACTGAGCGCACGACGCGGTGAGCGACGCGAGCTGGCGAGCTGGTCGACCGACGAAAGGAGCGCGCGGGATGGCGGTGCTGCGGCCGGAGGCAAGGCGAGCGGCGCGGCTGGGACGAGCTGGGAACTGACGCGGTGATAAGGGAGCTCGAGATGCGGTCATGGCTACCGGGCAAGCGGCGGTCAGGGCGCCGTCGGGAGTAGCGCGCAGGGTGCGAGGCGCGTGGCGCGGGGACAACCCGGAGGCTGGCGGGGAGGCGCCGTGGGCGGACGCCGGAGCGGGGGAGGTGAAGCGCCGGCGGTGAGATGTGGGGCAGGCGGCGCAACGGCCAGGGCGAGCGGCATACGGCGGCGCGGCCTGGGAGAGGAAGCAGAGCGGGAGGTGACGAGCGCGAAGATGAGGACCGAGAGGGTCGGCTCAGCACGGTGATAAGGACGGAAGAGGAATCGCGGTGGCGCTGCATGCAGTCGCGTGGAGGCAGGGGAGGAGAGAGGAAACCGGTGCCGACCTGCCAGGTGGGGGCTACCTGTGGGACCCACCTCCCTCTTCTTCTTTTCAAAATTCCAATGGGGCTAGCAAGCATGCTTCAAAAATAGTCAAATTTGGCCCCGTGACTAAATAAAATGTGGAGAATTTTATGGTGCAATCAGATTTCAAAACTGAGCAAGTTGAATTTGAATTCAGATTTGAATTTGAATTCAAGTGGTGATACTTGACTCAAGGAAATAAATAGTAGATTAGGTTCAAAAATCCTGAAACGTTGAAGTTAACCTTTTTGAACCATAAGGGACCCCAGGAAAAATTTGGAGTTGATTTGGACAAGGTTGAGCACAAAGTTTAAATTTGAAGTCGACGTTGATTAAACTCTCAGTACGTGTCCAATAAATGGGAAGTGGGCTTCAAAAATTTTGAAACTTTACCGAGAGTCTAATTGGAATATTAGTAGGTCATGGAAAAATTTACGGCCTGAGATTTGAATATTTTTGGATGTCCCATTTTAGGGTTGGAATAATTCCTTTTTCTTTCTCTCTATTTTCTTTTCTTTTCTCCTTTAATTAATTATTGAAAATGTGAATACTTGGAAATTAAGGATTCTTCACCTTAAGTTCCATTCCACATCAGCAACCATGTTCTATATGTAAAGTTTTAACAAGTCCCTATTTTTAGTGAACATAGTTTAACTCATATGGCTCATGTGAGTTTGGATTTCCAAGTCTATTTTCAAAATTTTTAAGTTCGCATTTTTGCGTTTTTGTTCTTCCAAAAAATGGGCTTTTACAATCCTTCCCCCTTAAAGGAATCTCGTCCCGAGATTCTAACAGGAATAACAGAACGATGAGGGAACGATCTGTAAAAGAGGGTCATTGACTAAGGAAAATGGCAATGCCCTTAAAAACTTGGGTTCTACGAAATAGTGATTATCTTCAGGCATCTTAAGAAATTCTAAAGTCTGCTTCAGGAGATTCCAGTCTTTAGGTTGATAACCTTGACAGGATGCTCGACATGACAATATCACATCGTAAAACTTCCATGTCTGTTACTGATCCTTTATTGCTGTACTCTTGCACTGACATGACATCTTGTCTTGTCCTAGTCTTGATTTGAAGAATTTGCACTTGTTCTTTGCTTCTCTAGGTCACCTTGATAGTTTGAAACTTTTCTTGCATTGATTCTTGGTTGCTTGCTTGGTTTTGCATAGGTCCTTTCAACTTAATGTGGTATTTCCCTTGACATGAGTTAAGATGGTTTACAAGGTTAAACAACAATCACTAACTTCTTTTGATGTTTAGTCAACCATAAGATCCCTTAGCTGTATCATAAGAGCAGCAAAGCATTCAACATTCTTATGTAATCAAAACAGCAGGAATACTGAAGATATGACGACTACAAGGTTTTTGGGTATATCAACGTCTTCAAATAATAGAAACAGAAGATGAAGACCCTTTGCGGTGGCACACGAGGATTTAAAGATTCAGCATCCTCATATATTTCAACACAGCAAAGAACTCAATTATATGGTAACTACAAGGTTCTTGGAGTATCAAGGTTACCATATACCAACGCAAGATCTTAGATGAACCCAAAGAGTTTCACGAGGTTGACAATCGGACGGTATCCTCGCGGGGAAGGAGATTTCATGGATTTTACAAGGTTGATCATCGAACTGATGACCACTCAATGACGAACGGTATAGTTGCAACAATCACGGTACTTGAACCTAAACAAGTCAAGGATGGAAGTTCAAGTGTTTGTTTAGTTGCAAGGGAGGTTGAGTGATCGGTTGCCCAGGTATCACTCAATAGAAAGAAGATCAACAATGTAAGAAGTCAAATGAATATAGCGAAATGATCATAGTCATTAGACACCTTAGAATAGTTTGAATGGGGTACACAGTCTTGCTCTAAATTTTAGTATTATCATGCATTCCATCATTGGTGTTACATTGGTAATGATGCTTCATGATGCATCATATGTTGTATGGTGCAATGAATATGCATATGGTATGGTGCAAATGATGCATATGTATGGTGCAAATGATGCAGATGTATGATGCAAATGGTGCACATGCATGGTGCAGTAGCTTTTATAGTTTGAGCAAGATTAAATGAACCACACCCACAAAACTCAAGTACTGTCTGATGATTTGCAAGGATTGGAAACCGTGGCCGTGAAAGACACTCAATGAGTAGTGTTGCTTTCATGACTCGACCACAGTTAAGGAATTCATAACAGAACGATTGACAAGGAATGTGGGAAATATACCACGTTACCTCGACCTTTCGAAAGCTTGTTCATGTTCTACTCAACTTGATTGTATCTTCATCAGGAGAAAAACAACTAACTATAGGTCTCTAGTGATGCTTCACTTAACCTTCGCTTCGATCTGGCAAGAGGAACTGATATCCTTAGTGATCACTTTAGTGGAGTTGAAGTCACACTTCTTCTTTGAGTAACTCAATCTGGTGGTGGATGTTGGATCCTCTTGAAGATGTAATCTTACTTGATCGTCTTCTTGTTGACACGACTCGTTGTAACCAAGGTTGATGGTTGAATACCACCATTACTTGAGTGCTCGCCTTCCCCCTTAAAGTTCCAAACCAGGATGTTGAAGCGTACTCCAAACAATCCTTCTGGGAAGACGAGATGCAACTCGAGTAATTGCGATCTGCGTTCAACATCACAAGATGTGATGTGGCAAGTCACATAAATCAGACACTAGTATGCCTATCCAAGGGAAAAGGCTTCGAATGAGTTTAACACTCCATTCGACCTGGTAAATAGTTAAATCCCAACTCTTGGTCGGTTATAACATTCCTCGAGTTAAAATCGAGAACCGAATGCCTAACAAAACCAAAAGTTCAAACTGGCCAGACTATGGTGACAAATGACCAGTCTGGACGCAAACTCGATTTTTGATCCAGTTAATGGTAAAATCAGATCTTGAGGTGAATAACAAAGTTAAAGTACACATCAAGACCTTTCCAAAAAGTATTGTTTTGCCTCTAGATCATCTCTGGTTTGCAAGTTATGCTATTTTAAAGTCAGCAGAATTTTCTGCACTTTCAGCAGAATCTGCTTAAACAGTAGCAGTTTTGATCTACAGTTTTCAGGCTGTTATGATGGAAATCTGGAAATATTCTTATTTACAAAGTTGTAGCCAATGTAATAAGATTTCCAGAATGTACTTACTTGTCTTCATATCAGTTCTGGTTCAAAAGATATGAATTTTTGAAGTTAGGTAAAATTTCAGCATTCAGAATTGAATTCAGTTCAGATGGACCACTCTGTATTCAAACTCGATTTGGAATAGGTAGGTGACAGTTTCAGGTCTGGAGCCAATTGCAAAAATTGTATCTGACTCTCTAACCTCTCCAACGGTTACTCGCGTGACACCATTGGATCAAGGGTCTGCGAGTTATGGATTAAATTCAGAGGTGTACAGATTGCTGTCCAGTTTGGGTATGCCTGGACAGTCTCTGCAATTATCCAAATTTCACCCATTTAGAAAAGGATTCTGGTCTGGTTTTGAACAGAAAACATGTAGAGGACTTCCAAATCTTTCTAAAGAGTATTTACTTGCCCTCGTAGCATTTCTGGTTGAGAAGATACGGCATTTGCAAGTTGACAGTTTTTCTGAAAATTTGGACAGCACCTCCTTTGTTTAAGGCTGATTTTGTCCACAATTTTCAAATATACAAACATCAACATTTGCAAAAGTAATACATAGAAAACTTGTTGCATACATTCTCAGGATCCCAGAAATGTAAAATACGAAGCCATTCGACAATTATACAGCGAGTTATGCGAGAAACAGTAACTGTATACAGGACTGTCCACTCGCTGTCCAGATTTGATCAAGTCTAGAAACCTGAAATTTTGAGTATGTTAGAGATGGATTCTGCTCTGGAGTTCTATAGAAATGTTGTAGAGGACTATCTATGTTTTCCATACATGTATAAACATGCATAGGTTGCATTTCTAGTTTAACAGTTATGGCTATTTAAAGTTCAAAATTTTTCTGGCTGTTTCAGATAGCATCGATATACATGTACTATCTTCAACTCTGTTTTTAATTAGTTTTAAACTGAATTTGAGGTATCACTGAATAACAAAGTTGTAGAATAGCTCTTCCACTTTCCAGAAATGTATCATAATGGAATAGAAGAGCTTTCTCCAAAGAAATATGACAAAAATTCAGATGCTGGTCCGTGTAGTTTCAGAACAGCAGCTGCTGTGATAATGGTGCATTTTCATCACCATAAAAGCATCTTTTGGCTTGGAGGTCAATAGGAAACTATTAGAAGACTCCAAAAGCTTTTCAAAAAGTATTCACTTGCCTCCAAAGCCCTCCAGGTTGAAGAGATATGGAATTTCAAAGCCAGGTCAATTCTGTTCGAAAACAGAACTCACCGGCTTCGAAACACAAGAATTTGGGAACAAACTCAAATTTTGAAACTTAGCTCAAAACTTAAGTCTGATGGCTAGAACTTAATTCACAACTAATAATTTTTTTTTGGAACTAAATAGAATCTTAAAAGATACTTGACGACCTTCTCATCCATAGCATATCACCATGGATCTTCATACTTAACCAAAGTCTTACTCCGGCGAAGTCGAGCTAAACTCTTGCCAGGATCAAAGGACTTTGGTTCACCTACTCTTGAAAAGAAACATTTTTCCTTGTCCACAAGATATCAGCAACTGATACTTGGACTTAATATGAATATGAAGTCATTTCTTTCGTGGGGGATGGTCAAAGTATCATGTGGGATACTGGCGGTACTACGTGCCTTACCAAAAGAAAAGTCTAACCCGGTATATCCGGATACGTCTATAGGTGGTCCTAATACCGATCACTCGCAAACGTTTGCTACACGGGTCGCTACCGGAGTTAGTGTACCTGCAGAAGACAAACAATCCCCTTCCACACCTTCACACCTCAAGGGCGGCACGGGGAAACCCGACAGGCAGTCACAATAAGATATAATCAAAAGTAAATGCATACGACTCTGGTGTGAGTCGCCCTCGAGCGAGGTCATGTCTCGAGGTACATGGCTGTAAATACGTCTGTACAGCAAAGACTCCCGTACGATCCGGCTTATACACGCTCGAGCATACGTGTTTCGCATGATCCCATAGAACATGAATAGTTCTAGAGATGCATACTATCGGGTTATACACCACCCGACGGGGGCTCCCACTAATTTTGTGTCACGCTGGGGTACCGCGTGTCATATGTTCTCAGAAACATGGAAAGTTTCAGAGACTCATATTGACTTTCCGTGCTAAGCCACGGAAATTTCACATACCATATCTCGTATGCAGAGTTTACCGAGATTGATCCGCTCTCGGCGGCGTACCTTACCTCTTACCTTGAAGACAGAGCGTCGTTACAGAATAATATAATAAGTTAGTTCACCACCTTTATAACTTATACTAGTAATAGTCCTTAATGGACATATAGCTAAACCTCACTCGACTACTTCGGAGTTTTCGAAAATAGGCTCTTTTCGAGCGTGCTATTCCCAATGAAGCTCTGATACCATGTCTGTGGGGACCGGAATCCACACATCCGAGGATCTCATTGGGTGGTACCGTGCGATGCGGCACCTAACAGCACACACAAAAAGGATACCAACACATATAAAGTTTTCATTTCATAATAAGAAGAGTTTACAAAAGAGTGTACAATAGAAGTACACACGCAGCGGAAAAATACATACTCATAATCTCACCTAACTAAGCATGAGAGAAGATGTCCATGCCCTAGGACGATTCTCACTAGCAACACGAAGAACATACAGCAGCGGCGTGGCTCACATGAGATTTATCTCGACACCTCGAGTCTCATGTACAACCTGAACAGCAGAAATAAAACTAATACCTGCAAAAATCGTTAAAGCGCAAACGTGAGCATAAGGCTCAGCAAGACTTAACCGTCTCACTAGACACATGCAAGGGGACACTAAACATAGGTAAGGAATAGCATAAATGACTCGCCTACAAGTGGATCCTTATAATCAAGTTTTAAGTAGCAAATGACATTCTCTGAGCACGGCACATCATGGGCTCCACAATCAAACAAGAAACGCTTTACCGATGATATGACATGCCCAAAGCACATAGTGCTATTACAGCTAAAGTATGGGGAAACTGTAAACTTTTAATTGTACTATCTCTAAATCATACAAGGTTGCAAAGTAATTATAATTCAATACAATATGACTTTCTGGCTTCTTTAGTATTTACTACGTCACCGCTCAGTGAACAAGTGGTACTCTATTACTGCGAGGGACAGTGATTGCAATCAGGACACACCCGGACAACACGACACATACGTCGTTCGGAAGTGTCAGCGAGCACACCTGTACCTACATAACACTTCAGTACTAGGCGTATATGGCCACCTTTCACAAGAAACTCGAATGCTGAGCCCGTCTCACCTCCGCAAACAGAAGGTCTCCGCACGGAACACCTCATGTGTCCGCCGACCGATTTACACCTTACTGTCCTCAACCCACCCCTATCGATGGTGAGTTAATGGGTCTCGACATCCCAGTTATCAAGTTACATCAGTTTATTGGATTCCATATGTCCATTATATTGCCGGTACAATTCAAGCTTGTCCGAAGGGGCTGCATACGGACGGGCCTTAATCGACACAGGCAGGGCTATGCGACCGAGACTCAATTCTCGCCGCTTCCTATCCATTCCCTGCCCGGTCTCAATTTCATTATATTAAGCCATTTTCTTTTCAACCAATCCTGTGAGATACCTCTCTCGCGAGTAGATTCCAACTACTCGACTTCTACCGGATTTCCTATGCATTAGCAAAGCAGTTACTACAGGTCAAACTGTAACTCGTGCCAAATAAACCCTGGGATTTTTGGTCATGCATGTGGAGTATCATTCACCCTAAACGTAATGCACAATTCATATAATACTCATCATAGTGATAAAGCAAAAGTTTATAAACGACTTAAATGCAAACCGGGGCTTGCCTTAGTTTGCGACTGAACAAATGTCAATTGTTAGGGCTTGATCTTCCTCCAGAGAACCTGCCATGGAACCTCAGTGGAAACACCTTGGCCTTCTCCTCCAAGCGAAGCTCCTCGTCGATCACCTACCATCACGTTTCCTATCGACATGATATGCATATAAGTAATTAAGTAATTAAGTAATTTAAGAAAAGACTCCACGGGGTTGTGTAAACTCTAAGAATGAGGAGTTCGACTAGGAAGGGCAGATATGCCTTTGTTGTGTGAATGAACAAAGGATGAAGTCAAGTGGTCATAGTAGTATCGAGATGTGAATTGAAAGGTGCAATGTAAGCACACATTGCAACTTGGCACTCAACACTCGACGCTATGCCACTCAAGGACGATACAGCTGAATGGTGTGAAAGTGTTGGACTGGTAGGGTAAGGATGACCTAAGAGTCAAGGTGGCATAGTAGTGTCGAGATAAGCACTGAAAGGTGCAATGTAATGACACATCGCAATTTAGCACTCGACACTTGGAGCTATGCCGCCCAAAGAGTGATAAGGTAGAATGGTGAAGAAGCATTACTGGACTGTTTGATGTAAGGAAGACTAAGTGATCAAGATGGAGCATAGAAAGCTTAAGGCATGAGTGAACTGTGCAACAAGAGGTTGTGACTTAGAAGTCGACCAGTGAAGTTACACAAACTCATTAAGGAGTAAACCTAATTATGTGACAAGTGCGGTCGCAGGGTTCTGATAAGGATGAACCAGGGTGAAACCATAGCGACACTTAGGAGTGAAGTGAGGTCAACATTCTTTGGACTTAAAACGTCATAACGAGCCTTGTTAACCTGACGTGAGTACTGAGACAATGTTCAAATGACCTTTAGGTAAAGTAGTTTCTACGGCAAGCTTCTCGAGCATCGTTCAAGTGCTTACGTGACACTATTGCAGTGTCCTTTGCAAGATTGTCCAGATGAGCTCGGTGAACTCCTAGAACTCGAACATGATGCGAGACCTTGTCGTGACGGTCATGCTTTGCCATCACGGGAAGATCAGATTAGCCAGGTCCACATCGACCCGGACTCGTCAATAGGGTGAGCAGAATCTCGAACACCACCTCATGAGTCGGAGAGTTAGGGACTCGACTTAGTCGTCGACAAAAGACTCGACGAATCGACCGTCGATGAAGAGGTACACCTAGGTAAGAAATTCTGCGAACAGAAAGGAAACGTCCTCGACACAACTAAGAAATCCTTATCCAAGGTTCAACTTGGACTAGTTCTCCTCGTCGGTCGCAACGTTCTCGCAGTATTCTACCCTAGGTCATCGTTGGTCACCAATACACTCGGTTTGACCTAGAAGGCATTTCATCGAGCATCTAGGCTACACCTAGGACTCGACGAGTCTCGCCTTGACCAAACCCTAATTTGGCTAAACTACTGTCCACCGTTGTGTCGTGGTTGTGTTTCAGCATCATGTACGTTACAGGCATCCTTCATCTCGATGCCAGGACACGATGATGGCTCGGAACGTTACGACGATGTCATATGGTCAACGACGTCGACGCGACTCATGGTGGAGCATCACGAGCACGCACGGACATGCCAACGTGACACAAACGACAAAGGAGGTCGACTTGGGGACTCCTATAGGAACGATATTAATGCGTAACATGGACGTACGACTTGACGACACATGAGTAACCTTAGTGATCACCACGAACGGACGTCGATGACGTCAAACAAGGTATTTCAGGGTAAGGCTCACCTTGTAGTCATTTCGTCAAACATCTTGGGTGTGTACTTGATTCGGTTACTTCATCAACATCCCAAGAGTACCTTGGCACATGTCCTTGTCGATTGTCACCCCAGAATAGACCTGCATCCATAGACCAGCATTAAACGGCAACACACTTAGTTTTTGCCTTGTAACCATTTCATCGAACACCTTGGCTGCAGTCACTGATCCAATGAATCTTGCAAAATCAGAGCCAACCTTGGACCAGTTGTCGATGCCAGTGTGTCAACGACGTGTTTCTGCATATCCTCCATCACACCCATTACTCGCCTTGCTTCCAGGACATAGCCACGGCGCAGAACGCGGACATGGCGTCATGGTGCTCGCGGTCGGCCCGGAAAGGCGCAGCTAGCAGGGACAAGGCGGTGAAGCGCAGCTAGGAGCATGGGTCAGTGGTGCTGGGGCAGCCGGGCGCTCGGTCACGGTGGTGGAGCTGCAGGCGGTCAGGAGCAGGGCGACGCGCGCGCTGTGACAAAGAGGCGCAACAGCGGAGAGCTTGGCCGGCGGCGCGGTGAAGCGCTGGAGCAGGGAGCTGGGCGGCTGTGCTCGGTGGTCGCACGGGCGCTAGGGCGGGCGCGAGCAGGGCACTCGGCCTGGAGCAGGCGCGGCGTGGCTGGTGCTGCTAGGGCGCCGGAGCAGAGGCGGGGCGGCGTGCGAGCCGGCGTGGAGGAGGTGCGGCGTGAGTTGCCGTGGGTGATGCGGCGCCGTGGACAGCCGGCGGCGTGCAGAGCCGGGAGAGGGAGGGGCGTGCGTGGAGGCGGGGGAGGAGGCAGGAAAGGCGCGGCCGGGGCGAAGCCTCGCCGTGGGCAGCTAGGGCGGCGGCGGCCTGGGCGCGAGCGTGGCTGGGAGGTGGCGGCTGTCGGGCGGACTGAGCGCACGACGCGGTGAGCGGCGCGAGCTGGCGAGCTGGTCGGCCGACGAAAGGAGCGCGCGGGATGGCGGTGCTGCGGCCGGAGGCAAGGCGAGCGGCGCGGCTGGGACGAGCTGGGAACCGACGCGGTGATAAGGGAGCTCGAGATGCGGTCATGGCTGCCGGGCAAGCGGCGGTCAGGGCGCCGTCGGGAGTAGCGCGCAGGGTGCGAGGCGCGTGGCGCGGGGACAACCCAGAGGCTGGCGGGGAGGCGCCGTGGGCGGACGCCAGAGCGGGGGAGGTGAAGCGCCGGCGGTGAGATGTGGGGCAGGCGGCGCAACGGCCAGGGCGAGCGGCATACGGCGGCGCGGCCTAGGAGAGGAAGCGGAGCGGGAGGTGACGAGCGCGAAGATGAGGACCGAGAGGGTCGGCTCAGCGCGGTGATAAGGACGGAAGAGGAATCGCGGTGGCGCTGCATGCAGTCGCGTGGAGGCAGGGGAGGAGAGAGGAAACCGGTGCCGACCTGCCAGGTGGGGGCTACCTGTGGGACCCACCTCCCTCTTCTTCTTTTCAAAATTCCAATGGGGCTAGCAAGCATGCTTCAAAAATAGTCAAATTTGGCCCCGTGACTAAATAAAATGTGGAGAATTTTATGGTGCAATCAGATTTCAAAACTGAGCAAGTTGAATTTGAATTCAGATTTGAATTTGAATTCAAGTGGTGATACTTGACTCAAGGAAATAAATAGTAGATTAGGTTCAAAAATCCTGAAACGTTGAAGTTAACCTTTTTGAACCATAAGGGGCCCCAGGAAAAATTTGGAGTTGATTTGGACAAGGTTGAGCACAAAGTTTAAATTTGAAGTCGACGTTGATTAAACTCTCAGTACGTGTCCAATAAATGGGAAGTGGGCTTCAAAAATTTTGAAACTTTACCGAGAGTCTAATTGGAATATTAGTAGGTCATGGAAAAATTTACGGCCTGAGATTTGAATATTTTTGGATGTCCCATTTTAGGGTTGGAATAATTCCTTTTTCTTTCTCTCTATTTTGTTTTCTTTTCTCCTTTAATTTTTTTATTGAAAATTTGAATACTTGGAAATTAAGGATTCTTCACCTTAAGTTCCATTCCACATCAGCAACCATGTTCTATATGTAAAGTTTTAACAAGTCCCTATTTTTAGTGAACATAGTTTAACTCATATGGCTCATGTGAGTTTGGATTTCCAAGTCTATTTTCAAAATTTTTAAGTTCGCATTTTTGCGTTTTTGTTCTTCCAAAAAATGGGCTTTTACAAGCAGTTTGGGCTCGGGACTCCTATAAGAAGGGGACCCCCGGCCTCATTTAAAACACTCTTGAACACTAGTGCCGCCACAGCCAACTTGGAGCACTCTTAAGCCTCTTTCTTGCCAAATTTCTCTCTAAAACTAATTTCTCTCTAACATCGCGCTTGTGCTCCCGGTTTGATCTCTTGCACTCATTGAGTCTTTGTGAGCTGTGTGTTGAGTGTGTTTTGTGTTGTTGATCATCTTTGTGGTGTGGGAGCCTCAGATTGTGAGAAGCCCCAACGAATCTTGTATTCACACTTTGAGATAGTGGAGAACCAAGTTAGGCCCGTGCGGTAAACTTGGTGAGGGAAGGGTTGGTGAACCCGGTCCTTTGTGGACTCCTCAACGGGGAGTAGATTCTTGTGTGGAATCGAACCTCGGGATAAAATCCTTGTGTCTCCGTGTTCTTCGCATCTTATTTATTGCATACTTTGTTCTAGGGTTGCTAGTCTTGTCGTGTGCTTCACTTTTCTATAACCTAGGTGAAACTTGACTTACTCTCGTGTGGGTAGTTTCTAAACTTGTCATAAACATATCCTCACTTGTAGCCTCGAGAAAATCCCCTTAAAACTTACTAGAAACACCTTTTTATGGTTCTTCACGCAGGCTGACCGGACTAGTCCGCCCCTAGACCGGACTAGTCCGCCCCCTATGATTTAACCTCGTTTTATTAAGTCATTTGCAGGTCAATTAGCCTATTCACCCGCCCTCTAGGCAACTTTCACTATGTCATTTGACAATCAGAAGCTTAAGGACATGGTTTTAGTCATACACAACTTCTTCCAAGTTCAAATCTAAGTGCAATGATAAGCTGTCTCAAAAAAAGAAGTGTGATGCATGCATATTCTCTTGATCTTTTCTCAATTTATATTTGTTCATAAAAACTCAACATGTGAGTTGATTACTTGATTAATTCTTAATGATTAAAAGCACTTGTGAACATGTAACAAGTTCAAAACAGCAAGAAAGTTCGACCATGACCAGTTTTAGTGTAAGTAATTATTCCAATTACTAGACATGGCAAAAACTACAAAATGTATAACACGAGTAATGTAGTAAGAACTTTCAGCATGTAAAAGGAATCACAAAGTCATATATGTATGAAATACTATGCTCATATTATTTTAATTTCAGATTCACACAAAGACTTCCCATGTTTCAAAAACTCCCCCTCAATTTAAGCCATGAGAATGCATAACCCCTATTTCACTACGAATGAAACAAAATCGAGTGAAATCCAAAGGTTTTGAATAAATGTCAGCCAATTGTTGTTCGATATCTACATGGTGAAGCACAATGTTTCCTTTTTCAACATTATCACGGAGAAAGTGATACCTAATATCAATGTGCTTAGTTCTAGAATGTTGCACGGGGTTTTTTAGCAATGCAAATAGCACTAGTGTTATCACAAAACAGTGGAACACTATCTAGATCAACCCCATAGTCCTTAAGTGTTTGAACAATCCAAAGAATTTGTGAGCAAGCACTAGCAGCAGCTACATATTCAGATTCGGCTGTATATTGTGCAACTGAATTTTGTTTTCTAGAGGACCAAGCAACAAGAGAATTACCAAGAAAATGACAAGCACCGGAAGTACTTTTCCTATCAATCCTACAACCCCCAAAATCAGCATCCGAAAAAGCTTTCAAAGTAACGGTTGAGGAAGAAGGAAGAAAAATGTCAAATTCTTGAGTTCCATGTAAGTACTTGAGAATCCTTTTGACGGCTTGACAATGTGAAGCACATGGGGAGGCTTGAAACCGTGCACAAAGACATACGCTGAATTGTATGTCCGGTCTTGATGCCGTAAGGTACAAAAGTGATCCGATCATGCTTCTATATTCTTTTTGATCCACGGGTTCACCATCTTCATCAAGTTCAAGTGTTGTTGCTGTTCCCATGGGTGTCCGAAGAGACTTTCTTTTGTCCATGTTGAAGCTCCTTAGGAGATATTTGGTATACTTTGTTTGATGCACAAAGGTACCCTCCTTGGTTTGCTTGATTTGCAGCCCCAAAAATTAAGTGAGTTCACCCATCATACTCATTTCGAATTCGGAACTCATCATTGCTGAAAACTTGGACACAAGATCATGAGAAGCACAACCAAAGATAATATCATCCACATACACTTGAACGAATAATGAGTCATTGCCATGCTTAAGCACAAAAAGAGTTTTATCAACCTTGCCCATGGTAAACCCCTTTTCAAGTAAGAACGTTTTTAACCTATCATACCATGCTCTAGGGGCTTGTTTGAGACCGTATAAGGCTTTGGACAGTTTGTAAACATGATTAGGAAAATCTGGATTTTCAAAACCCGGTGGTTGTTTGACATAAACCTCCTCATCTATGTAGCCATTAAGAAAAGCACTTTTAACATCTATTTGATATAGCTTAAAACCTTTAGATGCTGCAAAAGCTAACAAAATTCTTATGGCTTCTAATCTAGCGACATGAGCAAAAGTTTCATCAAAATCTAGACCTTCAACTTGAGTGAAACCTTGAGCAACCAACCTAGCCTTATTCCTAACCACAACCCCATCCTCACTTTGTTTATTTTTAAATACCCATTTAGTTCCAATTAAAGTGTGACCTTGAAGTGGAGGTACAAGTTTCCAAACATTATTTCTTTCAAAATTTTCTAACTCTTCTTGCATGGCAATAATCCAAGATTCATTAGTGAGTGCTTGTGATATATCTTTGGGTTCAAAAGAAGCAAGAAAAGCAGAATGAGCATGAGAGTTTGGATCGAAAAACCTGGACCGTGTGACTCGTTCATGCAAGCTTCCAATCATCTGTTGTGGGGGATGATCTTTGTAAAAACGTAGGGGAACATATGTCTCACAAGCTTCTTCTTCATTAGGTTCATCGTAGATTGATGAACTTGTGACTTGTGGACAATCAGAACCAGCATAGGTGACAGCCGAAGCTTGTTCAATGTCTGAAGTTGGACACGTGTCAACTTCGGAACTACCAGGCAGTATCACCGGCTCTTCTTCATCTTCGATAATACCCCCCCCTGAGGATACGGATCTGGTCCTGCAACACTGGATCTAGTACCTGGGCTAGCTTCATCAAAAGACACTTCACAAGTCTCCACAATTTTGTTAGTGTCAAGTAAAAGCACACGGTAGCCTCTAGTATGAGATGGATAACCAAGAAACATGCCATCAATGGATCTAGGTTCAAATTTATCAAGATTACCATGTTTCTTAACAAAGCATTTGCAACCAAAGACCCGAAAGTGTGTAACACTAGGCCTATGTCCAAACCGGAGCTCATATGGTGTTTTACCTAGCTTAGCACGCAAGAAAACACGATTTGAGACATAACAAGCGGTTGCTAACGCATCAGCCCAAAATTTCCTAGGAGTTTGATATTCATCGAGCATAGAACTAGCCATCTCAACTAAGGTTCTGTTCTTTATTTCTACAACACCGTTTTGTTGAGGTACATATGGTGAAGAGAATTGATGATCTATTCTATTTTCAGCACAAAAGTGATCAAAAGATTGATTTTTAAATTCAGTTTCATTATCACTTCTAATTGCTTTTAATGATTCTGGGTGATCAATTGATAATCTAAGAAATAAAGTTCTAAAGTGACTAAAAACTTCATTCTAATACGCCATAAAGTAAACCCAATAGTATCTAGAATAATCATCAACGATAACAAGAACATACCATTTACCTCCGAAGGATTGAACACGTGAAGGTCCTACGGTGTCAAGATGCAAAAGTTGACATGGTTCAGTTGTCATGATCATTGTGAGAGGAGTATGTGAACCTGCAACCATCTTAGCATGTCTACAAGAAGAGCACACAATATCTTTGTCCCCTTTAAGCTTAGGCAGCCCACATATGCGATCAAGAGCACTAACACGCGTTAGGTGATCAAAGCCTACGTGACCAAGTCTACGATGCCAAAAATATAAGTCATTTGAATCATTAGAAACTAGACAACTATGCTTAGAGGAAGACATATCAAAATCAGCTTTAAAAACTCTTCCAAACCGAGACATGTTAAAAATAAGCTCACTATTTGAACCTACAACTTTGCAGCAGTTTTTATTGAAAATAATTTCTAAATTTTCATCTAGCAATTGTGCAACAGAAAGCAAGTTGTATTTCAAATTTTTGACAAGTGCCACATTCTTCAAAGTGTAGTGATTATTTACTCTAACCGAACCCTTAGCAATTATAGGAGTTGAAGAATTATCGGCAAAAGTAACATTCTCTACACGTGACACAAAAGAGAGGGAGGAGAACCAATCTTTGTTACCAGTCATGTGGCGTGAGCAACCTGAATCCAAAATCCAAATGTTCTCCTTCCTCAAACGTGTAAACTACATAAAAGCAAAATACGTCGATGACTCAATACTGGGGTTAGTCAAAAGGCATTTAGGAATCCAGTACTGAGTCACGCGACATGCAGCAGGAAAAACACGCAAAAGCTGAGACAAAACAGCAGGTTTATGAGTCAAAGTTTGAGATTTTTTATTCTTTACTACTGACCTATAAGGTGTAACTTGTGTAGCACAAAAATCAGTAGCTCCGGAGACAAAAACAGAAGGTCCGGAGGTAAACATTGAATGTTTTTGACTCAAAACAGCAGGTTGTACATTCGGTTCAATGTGTGCAGCAAATTTTGCATGAAAGTTATGAGATCTAGCAACCATTCTTTCCCTTTTCTGTTGTTTAGCTAGTCTATAACAAAAATCTATGACATGACCATCTCTACCACAGAAGGTACAATGAAATTTAACTTTGTGTTCATGTCTAGATGAGCAAGCAATATTTTTATTTGAAACCGAATGAGGCAACACTCCTGCAGATTTGAAAACCACTCCATTTTGTTTAGGAACTGTTTGAATCAAACCACTTCCTAATGACTTTACAATTTTAGGTGGATGTGCCCTAGCATGAGCATGAGAATCAAAACCTAAACCAGTTTTATCATTGCAAGACTTGGATGAATTCAGCAGTAAGTTTAGGTTCTTATTCCCATTACAAAACCGATCTAATGTCCTATGCATGTCATCAAGTTTATTGGACAGATCAAGGCAATTTTCACATGAAGTTTTTCCTTTTAGTTTGCAATTTGAACAAAATTTAACTTCATGAGAACGTAAAGCATTGTTCAATATAGAAATTTCATTCATAGCATCCTGTAGTTTCTTATCAAGATCATCACAAGTAGAACAATGCAAATCAATTGTAGAACAGCTAGCATCTTTCAAGTTTTTATCATTAAGTGCAGCAAGCTCTTTGTTCTTTTCAATTTCTAACTCAAGTCTATCTAGAGTGGAGGAGTGTGCACTTCTTAATGTGGACAATTGTTCATAGATTAAGTAACATGAGGGACATGCATCATCGCTAGGAATCAAAGTTTTTAAACGGTTAATTTTAGATTCTAGTGATTCAATTTTAGCAGCATTATCCCTAAGCTTTTTGTCTTTTTTCTTGACAATAATAGTTGCACGAGAAATAGCATCACACATTTCATTGCAGGTAGAACATACCTCATCGTCTTCACTGTTGTGTTCTGCATCCTCCTGACTTAATCTTGATCTTGTTTTGCCCGCCATGAAGCATAAGTTGGCCAGATCGTCATCATCTTCATCACTTTCAAAGTCTACATCACTTGAACTAAGTTCTTGAAGTGCGGTGATGAAGCTGTTAATCATCTTGCGTCCTATGGTACCCTTCTTTTTCTTCGTATCTTTTGCAGAGGAGTGCTTCATTCTTGTTTTCTTTTCATCCCGGGAAGTAGGACCTGAAAGGTTAGGGCAATCTGAACGAAAATGTCCTGTCTTACCACATTCGAAGCATCGTTGAGGTTCAGAGCTTCCTCTCCTTCTAGTTCTCATATTTTGCAATGCTTTTGAGAACCTCGTAGAGAGAAGTGCTAGCTCCTCCACTGGAAACTCCTCAATCTGTTCAAGGGTTAGAGAGGACAACAAAGAAAGTGTACTACAAGATGAAGATTGGTCGGAGCTAGGGATATCACGTTGAGAAACAAAAGCAATAGACTTGTTGGGGTTCTTACGTGATATTATATCAATTTCATGAGTTTTTAGCTTGGAATATAGCACATCTAAAGTAAGTGTACTCATGACAGTAGATTCATGAATAGATGTTAACTTTCATCTCCCAAATACAATTGCCTAGCATTTTCAGCATCTGAAAAATTAACATTGACGCTACGCAAGTTGCTGAGAATTTTATTAAAGCGAGCAAAGAGATCATCAATTGACTCACTGGGTTGCATCTCGAAGCGCATGTATGCTTTCTTGAACATGTCTTGCCTTACCTCTTTGATCATGTTGGATCCTTCGTGTTAGTCACAAAGTGCTTTCCACACATCGTATGCAGATCGGAGGTGTGCAACACGGTCGAAGTCGCTTTGTGTTAATCCTTGTATGATCAAGTTCCGAGCATTGTTGTTGTTGTCGACATCTCTCAGATTTGTAGCTGTAACTTGATCGTTTGATGGCACTTCATAAGGCTTGTATACCTTCTCCCATATTGCAAAGCCTTGTGCCTGGATGAAAGCCTCCATGCGTGCCTTCCAAACCTGAAAATCAATACCAGCAAACACACACGGTTTGGCGGAGTACTTCTCCATGATGATTAGTCAAAAACACGTGCAAATCACAAAGATTAGAGCACCGTGGCTCTGATACCAATTATAGGATCGAAGAGCACGTGAAAAGCTACCAGAGGGGGGTGAATGGTAGATTTAAAAATCTTACACAGCGGAACAATTAAACCCCAAACCCTTCGGCAGAAAAACAATCTGTTGAAGAAATCGTGTGTGAGACTAATCTAAACGTGTTTCACCGTGACAAAAGTGATATATATCAGAGAGAATCAAGTCACGAAGACAACACAAAATGAATCAATGAAATCCGTCGAGAAAAACTCAAGTTATGATCGAAAGATCAAACAATGGTCAATCTGCCCTACCCGAGAAAAAAACAGTTCTGGAACGCTGCAAAGAAACTCGTGTAGATCATAGACCACAAATCCAATGACCGTGAAATATTGATAGATGATAGACAATCAAGTTGTGAAGGCAACCCAAAAAGAATCACGTCAATTGGATCTGTAAAACTCGAGTTATGATAAAACCACCGACAAAAGGTAGTGCTGTCCAGAAACTCGACGAGTAAACCTTGTCTGGAACAAGTCGGAAGAACAAGGCACAAAAGTTCCTTCAAACTACGTATTTTATTCAATAGAACACAAGAGGAACAGCCCCAAAGTCATGTATCACGAGCTCTGGGCTCCGTAGCTTATATAGCCAGCCCTTAGGCCAACCCAATATCAAACTAGGACTCCAATCCTACTCAGATCACGAATCGTAACTTTCCATAACTGCTAAAGATTCTTCTATACGCAGATAGTAGCAATCTTAAGACTTCCAAACACCTTAGGAACGTATCCCACATTCCTAAACAACTCAAATTCGTGACCCACACGAAATCCTATCATAACAAACTCAAATCTTGCCATATTTGAGTCAAACCCGACTCAGCCGCAGCCTGAGTCCATAACCTAGTCGGTTGGACCTTTTCAACCAACTCTTTACGTCCACATCTCTTCATCACGTCTCGGAACCATGTAGCCACGTCCATGCTCTCCTTGCACACGTGCAAACATCTTCCAATGACGTCCATGATACCCTCGTATGCATTGTTCTTGATCCAAACATGCTGTGCAACCTCCTGATCAGCTCAACCACAATTCCTCCTAAATTTGGTTGTTGGAACCTCATCTACTCCCTGAGACTAGTCCAATGGATCCCGTCACCAGCCATTTCTTGAACTCAAGCAACACCTGCACATGAATAAACAACCAATCCATACGATCCCAAGTCCTCAACTTGACTCAAGTTAGTTCCGAACACAACACCTTACGTGAGAACCTCACATAAGCATGTTGCAAAACCACAGTAACACGATATCATCCATATCAACCAAAACGCACCAAAACATAGCAAATGAATACTAAGAAATCTTTCCAACAATGTAAAGCAAGTACAAAACATTGCAAATGAAAAGCAGAGGCACTGCGGTCGAGTTCTGGACTTTGCCAGAGCAACTCGGACCCTGAGCCAGAGCTAACAAAAGCTAGTAGAACCTAGCACCGGAGCTTACCAAAACTAGTACAACCAAGCTCCCATCGGAGCTTACAAAACTAGCAGGACCTAGCGCCGGAGCTAAAGATAAAGCTCTCCGGAGCTAACCAAAGCTAGTCGGACCTTACCAAGAAGTCGGACCTAGCATTTAACATAGCCGGAGCTACCCAAAACAAGTCGGACCTATGGTTGGACCTTGCTATAGCTCAGAGCTAGAGTCGGACCTTGATAAAAAGGTGTTTTGGTGATATTAAAAACTTATATCATCAAAGCCAAGTGTATTCACGACAAGCCAATGCATTCAGGACACATAGGTCTTACAACAAGGCACTTTGTGATCTGGGAACAAGTGTTAGTGTGATGCCCATGGTTGTGTTCGACCAGCTAAACTTCACAGAGCTGACTCCAACACCAATGCAGCTACAATTGGCTGACTCTTTAGTCTGTTTTCCAGTAGGTATTGTTGAAGATGTCCCGGTGAGGATCCGAAACTGCTTCTTACCTGTGGATTTTGTGGTGCTAGACATGGACATTGAGAAAGATACACCACTCATTCTTGAGCGTCCATTCCTAAGCGCTGCAAAAGCTCACATCGATGTGAGAGCTGGAGAAATCCAATTCCATATCAATGGCAAGGAGGAAAAGTTTAACTTTCGACCAAGATCAGAGCAATGCTCCATGATTCAAATCAAGTATGGGCCGAATGATAAACACATCAGAGAGGTCGAAGTCACACCTCCAAAGGTGGACTCACTCATTGCATTCATGTGAATATTAATCTACAAGGAGAATCTGTCGTTTCAACCACGCCGATATCCAAAGGCGACGAAATCGTCTGGACCTTCCCGAAGGCCTAAGTCCACCAAGCCGCCAAAGAAGGAATGGCAGAAGAAGCAAGACAAGTCGTCCGAGCCCATCCCTCCGGGCCTGGATGTGAAATGAAGACGGAGGAATGTCCATCTCATCAGACGGTGGTGAGACCTACACCAATAGGTTAAATTGGTAGTTATCTCACTTTATTTTTCTTTCTTTCTTTTTCCACACCATTTGGATTTTCCCATTTCATATTTGATTTTTCCTAGCAAGTTGATAATCTTATATTCTCAACTATCATTTTTCTTTCTTTCTTTTCAAAAGAAAAAAATTTATTGGATTTTGAAAAAAAGGTTTTTATTTGAAAAATAATTTTTTCTGAGCTGCACATGTGGCATTTCACCAACATGCTAACTTTGTAGCCGTTGGGGAGCCACTTGCCAAAAGGGGAACCAGGGGGGCACCTGTCAGGTCGGCCGAGACCCCTTTTTGGCCGAACAGGGAGTGGAGCCAAATTGGCTCCCCATCCTCGAACTGCTTTATTTTGAATCCTATGTGACTGTTGGCGGGTGCACCCTATAAATTGTGGCCGTGAGGAGCACCTCTGTTCACACACCACATCATTTTACACCTCCCCAAGTCACTCTCTAGCTCACCTTGTTTTTCTTGCTCTTCATTGCAACACTCCTGCTCAAATCCATCCCCAAAAAATTTTCTTTTGTTTGCATTTGCATTTTACACTCAAGCTTTCAAGAGGAGAAAATTTGTTGAGAGTTTTGTTTTCCAAACATCGCTTCTTTTCGGATTTTTCTCGCCTTGTTTTGTTTTTGCTTGTTGAACTCAAAAATACATGAAGAGGTTGTTCGGAAAGAGGAAGGGGGCTGCATGCTCAAGCCATGGTGAAGGTTCTAGTGCACACCTCTCTTCCATGGGTACAAGCCCAAGGAGGAGAAGTGTGTGTGAGGACACTCCAATGGAAGAGAGAAGCAACCCACACCAACTTCTACATGACAATGACCTCAACATACGAAGCGAAGTTGAAGATCAATCACGCAGACTTCTCCAAGATCGTGAGTTCCGCCACACCAAGGCTTATGATCCATATTTGATCTCCAAAATAGGGATGTACTCCGAATTTCTTTCCATTTAGCATGCAATTGGATTTCATGACTTTGCTCACATAGAGGAGAAAGGTTCATGCCTTCTCACTATCCGATTCCTTTGCACGCTAAAGATAGGATTTATGGTATTACTTTTAGATTATTTCAAAAAGAATACAACATCCTATGGAAAGAATTAGGTAGCATCCTAGGCTTCCATAAACGGTGTTTGCTAGATTTGAACAATTTGCCTGAGTTTGACAAACAATGTTTTTGGCATGAGCTAACTAGTGAGGTCACATGTAGGGCTCCTAGGAATAGCCACATCCAAAACCCTACCTTACGCTTAATGCATAGATGGGTGGCTATGATTATGTTCCCTAGGGGAGATGTTAGGGTTGTGCGAGATGATGAATTGAAAATTTTGTTTGCCATGACTACAAAGATAAAAGTTGCTCCAGTCAAAGCCATGATGACACAATGGTTAGATTACATTTCAAAATCAGGACCAATTGAATGTACTTCATTGATTACTAATATTGCTGATAGGGTAGGAGCACTTAAATACTCTTCATTTGAATATATTGAAACTGAAAGAGAATTAATTGATGAAGACGATTTAGTGCAAGGACATACCCTTAAGCATGATCAAGATGGCTCCTTGATATTTTTCTATCCCGGCTTTGTCAATGAAATTCGGTTAACTAACCCAGATTTTCATTTGTAAAAATGGCGGAGGCTAACCATTAATCTTCTTTCCCTTGAGGAAGCAAGAAGAAGTAATGTCTCTGGTAGGGTAACAAGGAATCGTGCGAGGGCTGCAGCCACAGGCATGCCACCGATAATATCTCCAGTCCATGAATACCAAGAGGAAGAGAACCCAACGGGTTGTGAGCTCGGATGGACTCAACCTCCAACGTATGAGACTGGGGGATCATCTTGGCAAGAATGGCAAAGGGATCCACCCTTATCCACTTCAAGCTCTAGCAGCTTGCCCCCACCGTCCATGAGAGGACGTCGTTCCTTTTCGGCTAGAAGTCATCATGACTATAGCCAAGGAATGACAGACCTCACTAGACGTATGTTAGAACTTGAAATGAGAACGGGTGACATCTACAAAACACTCCAAGAGCATGTTCATGGTACCCAGGATTGGCAACAACACTGGATGCTCAATTCACCAACTTCAACACGGCGCTACCACAACAACAAGCCGATCTTGCAGCATACTTCCGTCATCAAGGGTTCAACCCTTATCAAGGAGGTAGTTGGAGAACAAGCTTTGGGAAGGACCCCCACTCGAAGTAACATGTATCACATTCCTTGCATATTTATTTTCCATCCATCCATGATCCACCTTGCATTTAAAAAAATATAGGTTAGATTTGCTTTCATCAAATAATGATGTGTGGTAAGAAAGATTTAGAATTCACATAGATGAAATGATGAATAGTTGCTCTATTTTATTTCCCTAAGTCTCTAGTTTTCAACTTGCTACTCTCCAAATATTGCTTTCATTGGTTTGAAATACTTTTATCTTAATTTGGAAATTGTGGATAGCAAAAGCTTAATCTAATTCTATGTTGTTGTAAGATTAGAATTAGTGATAGGGCTGCTAGTCCTAGTTTGAAAGTAAAACTTAGATTTCTGGAGAAATTCTAAAAAGATTTAAGTTTCCCTCAATTGATTGGAAATACCTACCAAAGCCATATGATGTTCATACATAGACAAAACCTTATGCATATGCTATTTGCTTTCACATTGAGCCTAGTCAAACTAGTATAGACCTATGTGAGAAATCTTTCAACTATTTTTGAATTCAAGAGTTCACTTGCACATGCTATACTTCTACACTAGAAGGAAGCAAAATTCCATCATATCCACCATTCCACAATAAAAAGAGAAACTCCATGTTATTCATGTTTAGCACTCTCTTCAAAATTCATTGCAAAGAAAGGGAGTAGAAGACATGGCTACAAAAAGAAAATGAAAAAAAAGTAGCCATGATTCATCCCTACAAAAGAAAGAGAGAATACACCAAAAAGGAGTTATGTCAAGTATCCACATCCACTTCCACTCCATAACACATGCACTAGTCTTGAATCAAAAAGTTTTGACTTGAATTATCCTAAGGCTTACTCTTTTGACTTAGCAATATATGTGATGCAAATATGCCTACTTACTTTCCTTACCAGGCTCCACGTACAAGCCATATTCAATGTGTAGGAATAGTAGAGGCACAATGCTTTGGTGAGGAAATATTTCTACTATCTACAAAAGAGTGACTAAGAGAATCAAATTGAGGTACTTAATATCTAAATTGAATTCTCCGGGATTTAAGTGGAACTTGATTTCCAGGCTACGTTTGCTCCAATTGCTATTCTACCTTTCAAGTACTCATGAATATGAAAAGGCATAAGCCCCATGACAACTTAAGAAAGGTAGGTTATCATAGCCAATTTCTTCAATACTAGGTAGAGTATCTTGTCGTGCATTAGATACTTTTGAAAATAAGACATTAAGCAACTCCTGATCATCAACCTAAAGTCTTGACTTTGCTCGAGACGAGCAAAGGATAAGCTTGGGGGAGTTTGTTGACGGCTGTTATGTACCAATTTCATCTCTCAATTTAACTCAGTTATGTGAAGGATTGATCATTTCTTGCACACATCACCTTTCTATCGAAACCAATTCCACTTTGACTTGGAGAAATATGTGTATGCAGCATTTTATACAGGAAATGAGGAAATGTAGAGGGACCAATCCTATAAAATATCATCCCATCCAATCAGGTGACGACACGTGGCATCCCATAGATCAAATGGCCCACAAACAGAAGTATCCAAGGAGATCCAGCGGTGTATCACCCATATACATCAATGGGACCCACCTGGTAGCCACCTGGAGAAAGCACACGAGAAACGGTGGAATGACCAGGTCAGCCGAACCAGGGGGTCGACCGACCTGGTCTTTGCACCAAACTCGGTCAGCCTCCACGTGTTGGCTCCTCCCGGCTCCCTGGAGTCAATGGTGACTGATTCGTGCGCTTTTGGTGGCGGGAACCAACCTCAACACTAGTATAAATAGGACCCCCTACCCATAACTTCAACACACACCACATGAGCTCCCTCTCTATTGTATACACTATCATCCATAGTCTTAGAGGAGTTAGGTTGTAGAGAGGAGAGTATCTAGTCCCAAGTTCAAATTGGGAAAGGAGTAAGGAGTCTCTCTCTTCCGAATCCCACATTGGGAAAGGTATGGCTCATGTATTCTTTCTTGTATTTGTGACTTTATGCATAATAAAGATAGTATCTTTAGTCTCTACCGATACATATACTTGGGCAAAGCGTTTCTTGTTTGATTGTGGGGTCCATGTATGTGGAAGGTATAGCTTCTATGACTGTTTCATCATGAACATATGTCATTATCATAGAACCTATAGACCCCTACTATAGTCTAGTTAACTATAACATAACTAGGTTAGTATGGATAATTATGTTTTGTATCAACATTGGTTCAATGATGATTCAATTCATTGCCTTACGATGGATTTAGCCTAGGCTCTTAAGGTAATTACTTAATATGCTAGCATGGTGCTAGGATAGCTAAGTAGCATTGGATGTCTCGTAGACCCACAGATTGAAGAGGTAGGCAGTAGGTGGTGACAACCGTTTCTGTCCTTTGTAATCCACCACGTTTGGCTATGCCACAGGCTCTCGGCGGGAGTCGCCCAAGTATTGCTAGGGGTAAGCCCGTGCCCGATGTGTTGAACCACATAGAATAAGTATCCACTATTAATCTAGCTTATGAATAATTAGTTTAGACTATTTATATATATACAATAGAGCATAGTGGGAGTACCAACATAACTCTCAATCTTAACTAACCTCTAGGATGCTCTTACCCCCCTTAGATTGAAAGCTTTTGTGTGTGTCACACTACCTCCACTATTATTTTATCCATCCTTACTAGATTCTTACCTAGACCTTTCTAACCTTTCCACTTGATGATTGTTATATCTCTTCCCTGCCTTCCTTTGGGATCAAATAAATGACACCCTTGGGAATACTCTTAAGGGGAAATTCTACAATGATATCTTCGTTCACTTGCGAAATTCACTTTTTGATCCAATAGAACCATTAACAAGTATTTCTAACACATCAGTTGGAGATGTTTAGTTAATGGTGCATAAGTAATACCAACAAGCATTTCCGGTACCATTGCCGGGGATGATTTGTTAGTATATCTTAGGAACTGTCAACAATGCTTCGTCGTCACCCACCATCATCGTGAATATTTTGATGGTAGGCCCCTTGGGAGGTGCGGGAGCTAGATGCTCCAGCGTCACCCACCACCGTCATTGGGACGTGGACTGCATGCCAACTGGGAGGTGCCGGAGCATGATGCTCCAGCGTCGCCACTACCATCATTGAGATGTCGATGGCAGACCCCTTGGGAGGTGCCGGAGCTAGATGCTTTGGCGTCGCGCACCATCGTCCTAAAGACGTCGACGGTAGGCCCCTTGGGGGATGCTGTAGCTGGATGCTCCATCATAGCCCACCATCGTCGTGAAGACGTCGACAACAGGCCCCTTGAGGGGTTCCAGAGCTGGATGCTCCGACGTGATCCACCATCGTCGTAGATTCATCGATGGCAGGCCCCTCATGTACAGGCTATTGCAAGAGAGCCCTGTCAGCGACAAGAGCGGGGCATGAGAGTTTACTAACTTTTCTATGATTGTTGCTGTCATTGACGTGTTGGGATGTCGACGGCAGGCCCATTGCAAGGTGCCGGAGCTGGACGCTCCAGCGTCGCCCACCATCGTCGTGGAGACGTCGACGGCAGACCCCTTGGGAGGTGCCGAAGATTGATGCTCTGGCATCCCCACCATTGTCGTTGAGACGTAGACGGCAGGCGCCTTGGGAGGTGCCAGAGCTGGATGCTCCGGCATCACCCACCACTGTTGTTGAGACATCGACGGCAGGCCCCTTGGGAGGTGCCAAAACTGTATGTTCCGGCGTCGCCCACCATTGTCGTGAAGACGTCGATGGCAGGCCGCTTGGGGGGTGCCGAAGCTTGATGCTCCAGCGTCGACCACCACCATCATAGAGTCATCCACGGCATGCCCCTAGTGTATAGATTATTGCAAGAGAACCATGTTAGTGTCAAGATCGAGGCACAAGTGTTTACACACTTATCCACACTTGTTGACGTTGTTGACGTGTTGGGACATCAACGGCAGGCCCCTTGTAAGTTGCCAGAGCTGGACACTCCGGCATCGCCCACCAACATCGTGGAAACGTCGATGACAGGTCCCTTGGGAGGTTTCGGAGCAGAATGCTCCAACGTCGCCCACCACCATCGTTGAGACGTCGACGACAGGCCCCTTGGGAGGTGCCGGAGTTGGATGCTCTGGTGTCGCCCACCACCATCTTTGAGACGTCGACGACAGGCCCCTTGGTAAGTGCCAGAGTTGGATGCTCCGATGTCGCCCTCCTTCATCGTGGACACGTCGATGGTAGGCCGCTTGGGAGTGCTGGAGATGGATGCTCCGGCGTCGTCCACCATCGTCGTAGAGTCGTCGACAGCAGGCCCGTGGTGTACAAACTATTGCAAGAGAACCATGTTAGCAACAAGAGCGGGCAGGAGAGTTTACTCACTTATCCGCACTTCTTGCCATTGTTGACGTGCTGGGACGTCGATGGCAGGCCCCTTGTGAGGTGCCGGAGCTAGACACTCCGGCATCGCCCACCATCGTCGTGGAGACTGAATGTGGCCTAGAGAGGGGTGAATAGGCCTTTTAGAATTTTATTCGGAACCTGCAACACTCAACAACTTGATCAAATACCGATAAATCATACTAGTCCAGTAGTGTGCGGACTAGTATGGTGCTTGCGGACTAGATCGATCAAGTTTGGTCGATGGTCTCGATCCAAGACTCTACTCAGCGGAAATTAAGATGTAACTAGAGTATGTTTCTTCAATTAAACTGAGGATAGCACAAGGTAAACTTAGTTTCAAGTTTTGGCATAATTTGACCAAGATCAATTAAACCCTAGAGGCAATGAACAATAAGCACAAAGTGAAGACACAAGATTTTTATGTCTTGGTTCGGTTCCCATGAAGGCAACCTGCATCCACGTTGAGGAGCCCGCGAATGGTCTCGGTCCTCACCAACCCTACCCTCGTCGAATCGCCATGGAGGCTGATTCTCTTCCACTAATCACAAAAGGGTAAGAATAACTGTGTTCAAGGGGCGTTCTCACAAGTTGAGGGCTCCCCAAGATTTATAACTGAAGACACCTCCAACACACTCGAATTATATGCAATAAAGAACAAGAGTATGCGAGAGAATCAAACCCAAGAGCTCATAACTTGAAGAATCGTGTCTCTCCTTTGATCTAATGTTAATCCTCAAGGATTTGATCTTTCTGGCATTGGATTGTGTGGACAGACGTGTTTTCTTAGCTCTTGGAGGGTGTGATGGCGCAGGGGGTCGAGAGAGTTCATAGTTGGGCCATGCACCTCTATTTATACTAGGGTTCCCAAGGGTTACCGTTAGGGTTTTCAAAGTCCGGACTAGTCTGTTGTGGCCTCTGGACTAGGCTGGTGTGCGGCGCGTTGGAAACCCTAAGTGTGAGGAATTATCGGACTTGTCGGCCAGGGGAAGACTAGTCCATTTTTGCCTTTGGAAATGTTCAGACTAGTCTGGCACATATCGGACTAGTCCGGTGTGGTGAAACCCCTAGTGAATTGGGGAAAAGTCCGCACTTGGAGGACTTGTACAATTTTACTCAAAAGATTTTTCGGACTAATCCGGGCATATATCGGACTTGTCTAATTTGGTTCAGAAGGATATCGGACTAGTCCATTGTGATATCGGACATGTCTGACATTTTGTAAACTGTGAAGTGCTGAGGACTAATCCGCACTGGGAAGGACTACTCCGATCTTAGTAAAAAAGATATCGGACTAGTCTGTGGTGATATCGGACTAGTCCGGTCTGTGTAAACTGGACTTTGTGTGCAGACAAGTTTGCACTGGGAGGACTTGTCCAATTTTGAACAGGGAGATATCGGACTAGTCCGGGGTATATCGGACTAGTCCAGACCTGTATGAATTTGTTTAGTGAGAGTGATTAAAATTAGCTTGAGCTCTTGGGGTGTGTTTCTCCAACACACTCCATACACAACGAGTATCATAATCATTTCTTGAGCTCTTTTAAACTTGATTTCTCACACTCTATTCTTTTTGCGCTTTTGTCATGATTTCGTTAAAGCCATCTCAACAATTTAGTTAGGATCTCATTTGCTTGTCATTAATCAACCAACACCCACAAGGGATGTTGTCGGTACCCTGCGTACCGGGTACCCCTCTGTACCGCGAAGAGTACAAGAGAGTTCTACCTTTCAGAGTTAATGGTCTCCTCAGGCCCCACATGTCACATTGCACCAGACCCGCTCCCCCCATATAGGTAGCTCCTGGGTAAACACGTGTAAAGGAAAACGGGAACTAAACTCCCAATGAAGGAAAGCTTCGGTGACAACATGTGTACAACGACCCCGGACCTAACCCCCAGCTGAGAGGAGCTCCGGGGCCGATACGTGTACAGCAGCTCCGGACCTACCCTCCCGCAAGCGAAAGCTCCAGAGTTGATACGTGAGGAGTCTCCAGACCTGCTTCATCAACGAGTACATTGGCGGATCTCCTTCTGCATGAACAATCAAGGGTGATTAAACCGGCAGTTACAAGACCCGCTTATGTGTTATTAATGCTATATTAATGATACACGATCAGTGCATTGTTAATAGGGGTAACGCAGCCATTAAGGCACGTTATCATACTATTAATCATGCTTAATACAATTTAGACAGTGTATTAGGCTATTAAATACACTAGGGCCACATGTCAGGCTAGGCAAGCTTTGTAACGGTCAGTACTTAGAAATATAAAAGGGTTGTGCAGAGGGACATCGGATTCAAGCTGACCAGCATACTAGCGCAACAGACTCACACAATATGACAACACAAATTCTGTGGAGTAGTGTGTTACGCTTAGGCGGCCCGAACCATGTAAATCTCATGTGTCTACATCTCGTTCCCGATCTTTAAGCGCCCCAATCGAAACAAGAACCTCCGCGGGCTACATTTGGTAGTACCAGGGGAAGTGTCATAGCTACACTTCGACATTTGGCGCGCCAGGTAGGGGGGGGGGGGGCTTCACAAGATCCCAAGATGGTGAATTCCACTGCAGGATCATCCAATGGCAACCATGCTAGACAACTTGCCGAAGGAAATCGCTCCAACGCAGAGCATCCAGTCGATGCCATTATTCCAGCGAGCAGTATGGCTCCACAGTCAACATCTGCTCCAGTCAACAACGCTGGGCTTCAAGCTGGTGCATCTGCGTTGATCACTACATCGACAAACAACAATCCTGAGCATGCATTCATTGCTGCGCGAGCTCTCCTACAACATCCACCACCTCCAGGAGCACCGCACGGTGCTATAGAACAGTGGAGAGCTAATGTAGACCATCTGGTCATAGCAGCAGCTGCTGGCATCAGCAATCAAGGTCCTCCCCCTTTGGGGCGAGCACCATCACAACGACGGATCTTGTCAGGCCAACTTGGTCCACAAGTCTCATAACAAAGGAGACGTGCTGCATCCCAGTAGGTGACCTCGTTGCCTCCCGAGGTATGATGCACTCACACCATCACTAGGATTCTGACTCATGACTTGCGGTCAGAACTGGATCGCCATTATCGGCAGCGGGACAGCCGCGTCCATATTGAGCGAGCTCGTGAGAGGCGAGAGGCTTGGGACAACCCAGCTCCTCAGGGAGTGGGAGGAGGTTGTTCTACCCTGGCCATGCATTTGCGCATGGTCAGATGGCCACAGAAGTTCCGACCTCACTTGCCGGAAAAATTTGATGCGACGGTCAACCACACCGAGTTCCTTCAATTCTATTCTACTGCCATACTGGCAGCGGGGCGTGATGAGGCTGTGATGGCCAATTACTTCCTGATGGCTTTAGCTAGGACTGCAAGGTCCTGGTTCATGAGTCTTCCACCTGACTCCATTAATAGTTGGGGGGAGCTAGGCCAGCAGTTCACTGCCAACTTCTGGAGTTCTTACACCCGGCCTGGCACTGAATTGGATCTGTTTGCTGTAAAGCAAACATCGGGGGAATCGATGCGATCCTTTATCCAGCGGTTTTTTCAGGTTGATAATACTATACCTTCAATCTCGAGCTCTTCTGTTATCGTTGCATTCAGACAGGGCGTTCGAGATAAGAAGATGCTGGAGAAGCCAGCTATCAAAGAAGTCACCAGCGTTACAGAACTCTTCAGTTTAGCCGATAAATGTGCTAGAGTTGCAGAGGGCCGTGAAATGCACTCCAAACCAGCTCTGGAGGCTAACAAGAAGTCCTACAAAACTAAAGCCGCTACCTCCTGTAGTAGCAAGAAGAAAAAGAAGCCCAATGGCAAAAAGAAGCCATCGGCCGGCGCACCGACTGCTGCAGCTGCTGCAGCTCTGGGTGGTCAGAGGCCACGCCTCGGGAAGCGACCTCGTCGATCGTTAGAGGATGGCAACAGTTCAAAGGCATGGTGTCCGATCCACAAGACGGACAGACATAGCCTGGAAGAATGCAGGGAGGTCCAGAACCTTGCCGAGCGCTATAACAAGCGCCGGGAAGAAGCTCCTTTCGGTCAACGGGAAGGAAAATAAAAAGTCGATGAAGCTCCAGCTGAGGAGGAGCTAGGTTTTCAGGACCCCAAGAAGGTCCTGAAAGCTGTCTACAACACCGTCGACGTTGATTCTGACATCTCTGACAACGAGCGTCGGAAGACCCTAAACACCATCTATGGTGGTTCTTGTGACATCACCTCACGCCGCATCCTCCAGACAATGCAGTGGGATATGGCTGCTGCCGCTGCAATTGCTAAGGCGGAGCCTCATCGGAAGTGGATGGACATTCGCATCATTTTTTATGCTTCGGACTGCCCCCAAAACATGATCGGGGCTGCTCAACTCCTGTTGATGGTCTCACCCACAATTAAGAATATTCATGTCCACCATGTAATAGTGGACGGAGGTTCAGGGCTAAACCTCATAAGCTTTGAAGCTTTCATTAAGCTTCAGCTCCAGCCTTCAGACCTTCGTCCATCCTGACCTTTCTCTGGGGTATGTGCGGGAACCATTACTCCTCTCGGTTCCATCACACTCCCAATGACCTTCGGGACTCGGGAGAACTACGGAACTGAGAAATTGGTCTTCGTCGTCTCGTAGATCAGTCTGCGGTCCAATGCCATTCGGGGCAGGCCAGCCTTGTACAAGTTCATGGTCGCAGCTCATTATGGTTACTTAGTGTTGAAGATGCCAACACCCACGGGTGTTCTCCGGATCCGCGAAGATCGCACCGCAGGAGTTACTGCTCTAGAAGAACTCTATGCGCTTACCAAAGCACAAGAGGAAGCATCTGGTAAAGAGCCAACTCCGAATCCTTCGAGCATTCATCATAAAGGCTCTACCTCCGCACCTCGTGTGCAACCAAGCGGAGGCACCGACATTTCCATCAAGGTCGTCCAAATTGGTTCCGATGCTGCTTAGACTACACGTATATCAGGAGGTTTGAATAACAAATAGGAACTCGCGCTCATCACTTTCCTCCGGGCTAATGTCGACGTGTTTTCCTGGCAACCGTCACAAATGCCTGGGATCCCTAGGGAGGTGATTGAGCACAATCTGAAGATTACCCAGATGCACGGCCTGTACACCAGAAGCCCTGAAAGCAATCAATCGAGCGACAAAACTTCATCCGACAAGAAATCAAGAAGTTGCTCGAAGCTGGATTCATCCGTGAAGTCCTCCATCCAAAATGGCTGGCAAACCCAATTGTTGTACCCAAGGCTGGTGGGAAGCTTCGGATGTGTATCGACTACACCAACTTAAATAAGCAATGTCCAAAGGATCCATTTCTGTGTGTGAGCTATTGTGTTTCCTAGATGCATATTCTGGATATCATCAAATCCAAATGTCTAAGGAAGATGAAGAGCATACTGCCTTCATAATAGTAGATGGATTGTATTGTTATACTGCCATGCCATTCAGTCTTAAAATGCTGCTTCAACATTTGTGCGATCTATGTAAAAAACATTTGGAGAGCTAATTAGAGACTTGGTGGAGGTGTATGTCGATAACATCGTTGTGAAGATCAAAAAGAAGGAGTCACTTCTTGACAACTTACAAGCCATCTTTGACAAGCTGCGCACCACGCGCACCAAGCTGAACCCGGACAAGTGTGTCTTCAGGGTTAGCTCCGGGAAGCTTCTGGGTTTCTTGGTGACTCACCGAGGAATTGAAGCAAACCCGGTGAAGATCAAGGCCATAGAAGATATGCGGCCCCCAGCCCGCATTATGGATGTCCAGAAGTTAACTAGATGTCTGGCTGCGCTCAGCCGGTTTATCTCAAGACTGGCAGAACGGGCGCTACCCTTCTTCAAACTTCTAAGGAAGATCGGAACATTTCATTGGTCTGAAGAAGAAGAAAAGGCGTTTCAAGAGCTGAAACAACTCCTCACCACACAACCGATATTGGTAGCTCCTAATCCTGGTGAGCCTTTATTGCTTTACATTTCAGCAACCACCGAAGTTGTCAGTATGGTCCTGGTTGCGGAAAGACCGGAGCCACATCCAATCCAGGATTCCATACCCCTCCGGGAGAGTCCGGAAACACCTAAAGGCGTGACTGGGCCCCAACTCCCAGACACGGAACCTCAAAACAAAATGCTAGGAGATCAACCTCATTCGCCTGAGGAGGTTTACCTAGCTGACCAAGATGATCTGGATCCTTCCAGCGAGGTCCGGGTCGAACAAGAAGGAGTTTTGGACCCCTTCGGGAGGGTCCAAGAAGCACAGCATGAAGGTCCAGAACCCCCCAACAGAGTCCGGGTCGAAGGAGAAGAAGCTTCGGGTCCTTCTGAAAGGGTCCGGACCATCCAACGCCCCGTGTACTTCATCAGTGAAGTACTACACAACGCCAAGACAAGATACATTGAGGTGCATAAACTGCTTTACGCAGTTCTTATTGCCTCAAGGAAGCTTCGTCATTACTTCCAAGCCCACAAAATATCAGTGGTAACTTCTTTTCCACTGCTTACAATTTTGCATAACCCTAATTCTACTAGGAACATTGCAAAGTGAACAGCGGAACTGGCCAAATTCGATCTAGAATTCATGTCAAGCAAGCAATCAAAAGTCGATCCTTGGCTGACTTCGTGGCGGAATGGAGCCCCTCTCCATCAAACCCTGGGGGCCACAGTGAGCAGAAACTAGAACTCAAAGTTCCGGTATTCACCGAGCCTCACTGGACCCTCTACTTCGATGGCTCCGTACAAAAGCAGGGGACCGGAGCTAGAATCCTTCTCCTGGCTCTGACTGGGGAGAAGGTCAAGTACATGGTACACCTTGATTCGAAGGCAACCAACAACATGGCGGAGTATGAAGATCTCATCTATGGACTCAAGGTGGCACTATCTTATGTTTTCAAACAGTTGTCGGTGAAGGGAGATTCACAACTCATCATCAAACAAGTCAAAGGTGAATGCTCCTGCAACAATCCTCAACTAGCTGCGTATCTCCTTGAAGTCCAGAGGCTTTAGAAGGACTTTGAAGTCCTGGATCTCCACCATGTTCAGCGTCTTCACAACGCTGAAGCCGACGAACTCTTGACGAAAGCCTCAACCGGAGCTCCGGCTCCTAATGGAATCTTTGTCCGGAGGTTGTCAAAACCAACAGCTCAGCCTACCGAACTGAGCGAAGCGAGCGAGACTAGCACCACGAAGCTGGCAGTCCCGGTGGCCCTGCTACCATGGCGTCCACCAAAGGTCGTAGGTGTTGTTGGAAGCTCTGAGCAACCCAGCACGCAAGACTCAGAAGCTCAAGTAAACTCCGATGCATGGATCTCGGAGATCCGGAGCTACTTGAACGACAATATCCTTCCTGAAGAAAGTGTATCCGCTGACCGGATTGTTAGATTGGCTAAAAGATACACGTTGATAGAAGGGGATCTCTAACGGCGCAGTGCCAATGGCATCCTAATGTGGTGCATTGCAAGGGAAGAAGGATGCGAGCTCCTCGCGGAAATCCATGGAGGCAAGTGCGGAAACCATGCTTCTTCTCACACGCTGGTCATTAAAACCATTCGGCATGGCTTTTGCTGGCCTACAACACTTCAGGATGCAGTTGAGCTAGTGACAAAGTGTGAAGCATGTCAGTTCCATGCAAAACAGATTCACACACCAGCTCAATCACTACAATGATACTTCCTACATGGCCATTCACTGTGTGGGGCATGGACATCTTGGGACCTTTCCCAAAAGCTGTCAGAGGTTACAGGTTCCTGAATGTTGCCATCAACAAGTTCACTAAGTGGCCGGAAGCAACTCCAGTTGTGACAATCAACAAGCAATCGACAATCAAGTTCATGAAGTCCATTATATGCAGATTTGGAGTTCCAAACAAAGTCATAACTGACAACGGAACTCAATTCACAAGTGCTGCATTTCAAGAATATTGAGAAGACCTCAGCATTCAACTAAGCTACGCCCTAGTAGCTCATCCACCAAGCAATGGCCAAGCCGAGAGAGCAAATGCTGAAATTTTAAAAGGACTCAAGACGAGCACATATGAGTGCCTGAAAAAGCACGGAGCCAACTTGATTGAGGAACTTTTGTCCACACGGTGGGCGAACAGGACAACTCCAAATCGGTCAACTGAAGAAACTCCATTCTTTCTAGTGTACGGAGCTGAAGCAGTCCTTCCTCCGGAGATCACGTTCGGTCCCTCCGGGTCCATACCTTCGACGAAGCCACACAGGACCAGCTCTGGCGTGAAGACCTTGACCTTGTCGATGAGGGAAGGTGCCAAGCAGCTGTTCGGAATGCACGTTATCGCCAAGCGCTCCGGTGCTATCATCAAAGGCGTGTGCACAACTGACAACTCGAGGAAGGCGATCTGGTGCTTCAGAAGATACTAAATCGTGAAGGAATGAACAAACTTTCCCCCAACTAGGAAGGTCCATTCCATGTGATCAAGGTATCCCGTCCCGGATGCGTTCGCTTGACAACTGAGGATGGGATTCCGCCCCCTAATCCTTGGAACATCGAGCACCTCTGTAACTTTAATGCTTAGAATCATAGAGGTGAGCCTGTAATTACACATGATGTATGTTATAGAGTCGATAAACAGACAGGAGTAGGTCATCCGGGAGAACATCCGGACCCCTCAGGGAGGGTCTGGGAAGTTCAAGTACACATTATACAGTCACTGCACTAAAAGTGTAACTACCTACCCTGTGTTAGTACAAGATGTATAGTGCACTTAGCTTGGTCCCGCACCCTATGTGTGTCCCTGTCCCCCCTGTAATCCTGATCTATAATGGAAGACATTATTGTGTAAAAACAGACTCCACGGGCATTCCTTTTTGTACAAGGCTCGATCTATTTATTGTTTTTAACCTTCTTGTCTATAATGAAGTTGTGCAATTCTTCTTGAGTTTTTACCAAGTTATTCATATGCATTACAAGTTATATTATTGGTCTCTTTGGGTCTTAACATGTTGTATAGTCTACTTGCCTGAATGTCAAGCCAACGTAGGTCCAGAGTGTGCTATTGACTTAGCCTGGTCCTGCTCCCTAAGTACGCCACTCTACCTACACCATGGCAGGCCACAGTAGGGTGAGTACCAAAAAAGCATATGGGTCCGAAAGAGCTACATCAATATACTCGCTACCATATCGAATTACTTTGGAATAAAATTCAAGTAAGAACAATAAGACACAAAATATTTATAGACAAGAGGACGAATTTTACTTTTTCCTTATATTTAATGTGCAGGAAGAACAAAAATTCAAAGCGGTGTTGGATGAAGTCAGAGATACTAAGTTTCGACAACCCCTAGGGGCATACATTCAACTATTTGTGCAGCGACATCAGGAGCTACCAAGGTCCGATCGTCAACGTTTATATGTTGATACTGGGTACTGTCGGAGCTACCAATCTCTGCCAATGCCAGGGGGCCTGCCGTCGACGCCTTAGAATTGAATACTTCGGACCTAAAGTCTACAAGTGTGAAGCGTTCGAGTCAAAACCTTTGGTACATGTACACAATTCAATTGTACACATGTACCAGGGGGCCAACAAGACAGTGCACATTATATTGAAGACAAAAACAAAAATAATTTGAAGTTCATGGCACAATGGCTTTCATTAAATTGAAGCACTGGATTACAAAATTGGGATTACAGTAGAAGGGCAAAAGGAAGAAGTCCTAGCTACTGGAGGATCTAAGTCATGTGGGAGAATGTGGCAACTTTCTGGGCAACCTCTTACACGCTGGCCTTGACAACATCTTCTTCTTCGGCAATGGGACCTTCAAGCATCGGGTCCAGGGAGAATTGGGGGTCTCGACTTACGTAGTATGACAACACATATTCTGCCATGTTCGTAGCAAGAGATTTCCCATCTGTCTCTAGCTGATCCACGATGACGTCACCAATCGTGTTGAGTTTGCCGCCAGCCGCATTGAGGGCCACCAGTGCTCGATCCAAGTCCAGCTACGGATTGTCCGGACGTACAGGGCTAAAGCCTAGTGGCATCAGTGTGTCATTGTCTCGTCCCAAGAAGTCCCACACTTGAATGGACTCCGTCTCCTTCATGCTCCACAGCACCTCTAGTGACATCCGGGCGGCCGCAAGCTCCGAACCTTCCCGAGCAAGGCGTTCGACCAATTTAGCATGTTGTTGCATACTTTCAGCGACTTGCTTCTCATGGTCGGATAGCTCCATCTCATGGAGGTGGATGTGGTTTCGCCTTTCCACCAAGTCCTTCTCCCTGCCTTTCACCTTCCCTTCTATGGTGGCAACGTCAGCCTCTGTTTTCGAGAGCTCCTGCCCAAGTTTCCAATACTTTGCCTTTTCTTCTTTGCTCCACAGATCTAGCTTCTTGTTGCGCTCTGCCAAATTTAGCTCACTCAGAGTCAATTTGTGGGTGACCTCCGCCTCCCTTTTTACAACATCCTCCTGCTGCTCAAGGAGCTTCTCTTCCCTCGCCTCCAGGTCCGCCGGCGCTTTAGGAGAACCTCGTTCAATTCATTAAGGTTCTCGTGATGCTCATCAGCAACATCACGCCTCTCCTTGGCTTGCTCTAGGATTTCCTTGGAGTTAGCGTCGAGCGCATAGATGGCAGCCTCCTTCTCCTCAAGCAGCTTGTCCCAGTATTCTAGTCGGGCCTTCTCCCTCTTTATCCATTCCTTCTGGTCAGCTAACCTCGTTTGGGCAAGCCTAGTCTCAAAATGGAGTCTGTTGTGCCAACGCCACAAGGTGTTGCGCTCCTCCTCTAGGGCTTTGCTTTCATGATCGATGGCAAGTTGGACTTGTCGGAGACTGGAGCATGCGTTGTCTATGGACAATGCAAGAGGGATAGGCTTCGGACCTGCTGGGATCATCTCTGCAGGATTCAGAGGGTTCTCCATTACAAAAATAGGGTCCCACTCTACAAGAGAGGACCCTTGAGCCTCTGCGGCACAAGGAACGCTTTCTGGGTGCCCTTCAGCGGCAGAAGAACCTACTGGAGGAACTTCCACCTCTGGAGCAGAAGTTGAAGGCGCTGCTTCAGGGTCTTTAGTCGCGGGCTCCAAAGGTGGAGAACCTATCACCACTTCTTTAGGCAGCTCCGGCTCTGGTTCAGCTACACCTGGGGCATTGGCAGGGGCTTCATCGGGGGCCCCTACCGCCGCTGGCTCAGACGTCGCCACGTCAGCGTCTTCCGATTCAACGACCAAAGCTTCAGGCATCTCTAGCTCAACCACCGGACCTTCAACTGCTTCTGGCACAAGGGCTAGAGCTTCAGTGACTTCTGGCTCAATGGCCAGGGCATCAATTACATATGGCTCAACGGCCAGAGCTTTGACAACTTTCGGCTCAACGGCTCGAACTTCTGGCATCGCCGGTGCTGGAGCATCAGCCTCCGCCACCGTCGCCTGGCCTACATCTTCGACTTCTCCCCTGTGGTCTGGCGCTACCACAAGAGCTTCGGGTGAGATCTCTGAATCCAAGGCCACAACAGCTGGCATCGAAGCTGCCGCAACTTCTGCCACCACATGAGGAGAAGGCTCGATGCTTGAAGCCGGAGCCTTGGCAGGTGCAGCCTCGGCCACTGCGACAGGCGCTGATGTTGCTAACCCTTCTTCGACACCCTAAAAATAAAGGGAAGAGAAGATTAAAGATACATCAAAAACAATACTAGCATTTTAAGGTGAGGAATCAAAGCTTAACTAGGGATGCTACCAGCCCAGTCGCCTCAGAACCTCTTCTTCTGAGGCCCGAAACCAGAACCCTCAATGTCTGGTGAGACAACGGCTTCAGACCCCAGCTGAGGGCCACTTGCAGCAGCCGAAGTCCTCTCGGCCGGAGCTTCTCTTGGCCAGGAAGAACTCCCGGGCCTGGAGCTTTTAGCCAGCACTGAGTCCAGGGTTGACTGCCCGAAGTTGATGCCACTTGAAGACGCTTGCGCCGGTGCAGGGGTAGTTGCAGAAGACCTCCCCCGTTGGGGAGAAGGAGCCATGGTAGAAGGACCAGGTCTGACGAACCTCCCGTCAGCGTGCTTCAACTTCCTTATTTGGCTGGAGGACTCAGCTGGCTCTTTGACCTTGCCTTTGCCTGTGTTTCAACCCTCCAGCTCAGGGCGGAGGCTGGTCTCTTTCGGAAGCTCTAGGGATCACCACCCCGATGGTCGGACGCCTTTCCAACTCACCAAGGTCGTCAAGCGCTGGCATCTTCCTCTGGAGCTCTCTACTGAACTGCACCTTCATGTTCAAAGGAAGAAAAGATGCCGGTGGAACCAAGTCATTGCCGTCGATGCTTATCCCATGCTGGAACTTCTTGAGGTGAAGCTTTAGAGCTTCATCATCCAAATTGGATTTCAGACCAGTTTCAATCTGGTAATCATCCATCACGCTATTGAGGGCCCACGCGAGCTTCTCCCTCTTCCTTAGCGGAGCCCATCTGTTGAACAGGAAGTTGCAGAAGACCATTTGAGGAGTCACTCCACCCTCCACGCATTCGCGGATCCTGGTCAAGACGGGGTTGAAGGCATCTGACAGCACCGGAACTACACTCCAGGCGTCAGTGTCAACATTGGGGAGTCCTTCAGGCAGCTCCAACCTCTCATGCTCCTCCACTGCAATGATGACCCAGTCCTTCTTCCAATCATCCCATTTGCCAAAAGGAAATGACTTCAAGTATTTGAAGGGACAGTTCTTGCGCTTCACGAAATAGTAGAAGCCAAGAAGCTCAGTCCCCTTGCCGGTGGTGTGGATGGTGAAGAAGGTGCGGAACAGCTCGACGCAGGGGGGAATACCCACCCACATCTCGCAAAAGTGGATGAACGTCACCACTAGAAGAAGAGAATTGGGGTCAAGGTGATACAGTTGCAGACTGTAAAAGTCTAGCGGCATCAAAAGAAAGGTAGAAAAAGGTGGGATCAATCCCACCATGGAGTACGCCGAGAAGTACACCATGTCGCCACTGCGCTCCTTCTTGAACGGGAGTTTGCCGGCGCGAATCAAGTGGTTGAAGGAATCGCTGGACCATCCCATATAGGTCCGGACCTTCTTCATATCATCGTCACTCTTGAGGCGGCTCTTGGGAAGACCCAACTCCATCGTGACAAAGCGGAGCAAAGGAAGGGAAGTTAGGCGGAGTTTTGGAGGCTCTGAGCGCAAATTTGATCAAAGGCATAAAGAGCCCTCAAACCATGCACACTTTCCCTCTTAAGTAAGCCTCCATGATGCTTGGATGGAAACCGCAGTGAGAACGAAGGCACTTTTCAAAAGTCTGCCCCGTCAATGACGAGTGGGCTTGGGGCCACCCCGACAAAGAGATCGTGGTCCATACCCCAGGTGAACCGTTGTCATGATGAGCAGCGGGAAACTCGATGGCGGCACCCTGACAGGGCACGCGGAACCGATACAGTTTTCATATTGGGAACCAGTGACCTTCAATTGTGTGATATCCTCACTCAAGGATCTTATCTGCTGCATTCATAACAAGCCACGTGTCGATGGTTCACTGCCGAACCATCGCTCCAACAGCACATCAGAAGACTCTTGAAATCGAAGCGCGGGAATCGAGAATGGCCCCACCTCCGTTAGAATAACTTAACCCAAAGGGTTTCTCCCAGAGGTGGACCTGGGGGCCACTGTCGGTACCCTGCATATCGGGTACCCCTCAGTACCGTGAAGAGTACAAGGGAGTTCTACCTATCAGAGTTGAAGGTCCCCTCAGGCCCCACATGTCACATTGCACCGGACCCACCCCCCTCATATGGGTAGCTCCTGGGTAAACACGTGTGAAGGAAAACCGGAACTAAACTCCCAATGAAGGAAAGCCTCGATGACAACACGTGTACAATGACCCCGGACCTAACCCCCAGCCGAGAGGAGCTCTGATGCCGACATGTGTACAGTAGCTCCGGACCGACCCTCCCGCAAGGGAAAGCTTCGGAGTTGCTACATGACTAGTCTCCAAACCTGCTTTATCAACGAGTACATTGGCAGATCTCCTTCTGCACGAACAATCAAGGGTGATTAAAGCGGCAGTTATAAGACCTGATTACGTGTCATTAATGCTATATTAAAGATACACGATCAGTGCACTGTTAATAGGGGTAATGCATCCTTTAAGGCACGTTATCATAATATTAATCATGCTTAATACCCTTTAGAAAGTGTATTAGGCCATTAAATATGCCAGGGACACATGTCGGGCTAGGCAAGCTTTGTAACGGTCAGTCCTTATAACTATAAAAGGGCTATGTTGAGGGACATCGGATTCAAGCTGACCAGCATACTAGCTCAACAGACTCACACAATACGACAACACAAATTCTGTGGAGTAGGGTGTTACGCTTAGGCAGCCCGAACCACGTAAATCTCCTGTGTCACCATCTCATTCCCAATCTTTAAGCGCCCCACCGAAACAAGAACCTCCGCGGGCTACTTTTGATAGTACCGGGGGAAGTGTCGTAGCTACACTTCGACAGATGCCTAGATGCATTTCAATCTCCCCCTTTTTTGTGATGATGACAACCAATTGAGATTTCAAAAAATATGTTAAAAATATAGATTTTTCATAAAGTGTGCACCTATGTTTTTGGAACAAGTTAAACATGACAACATATGGCATATGTGCACTCTTTATGGTGGGGTGCAAAACTACATGTGTGTGAACAATAATCTATATGTGAGTAAGATAAATGACATAATCATGATAGCATGAAGATTATTAGTCAAGAATATCAAATTCAGAGCATAAAGCATAATCCATAAGCATAACATAGTGAAAGTTTCACAACGCATGTTGAAAAGCATAAGAGAGCACAAATAAAGTATTACAACCCAAAAGAAACACATTGAGCTCTCCTCGCAACATACAGCTACACTTAGTGACTCTCCCTCAATCTCTCCCCCTTTGGCATCAAGGCACCAAAAAAGAAGGAGAGGAGGGATCTAGAGGCTTATTCCTCGCTGTCGGTCCTCTTCTCATCTTCATCTTCATCTTCCGGCTTTGGAGGAGGAGGAGGAGCGTATCTACATGAAGTGCCCCCAATGCCAAAATAGGCAAGTTCAGAAGGAGAGAGAGGTGGCCGCTCGGAGAAGTCAGAGGCTGAATCATCAGATATAACGGGGGATCCAGTAGGCTCGATCTCTAGCTTTTGGAAAATATGCTTGACATTTTGCTTGACATACTTCATATCTGCTTTCCTTGCCTTGTTCAACTTCTGGAGCTTCACCTCAGCGTTCTTGCAGGAGTCAAAGATGGCAGCCAAGTACTTCAAAATGCCACTTCAGGACCCTTTTTGAGGAGGGGCCCTAGCAGTGGGAGCAGTCCTGGCATCTTCTTGAGCTCTCCTCGGAGCCTCTTCACTAGACATTGGAGATGGAGCAGTTGGGAGAGTGGCTTGGGTAGGCTTCTGAGGCCTCAAGGGAGTGTGCTCCACATCCTTCATGAACTCGATTCCTGTGACTTTCTCAATACAAACATCAAGTAAGGTGCATAGCCACATGATTTGTTTGGTGTGCAGGAGAAGTTCACCATGTCATTCCAGATGTAGTAAAAAACATCAAACTTCCTTCTTCTTCTTATCACCTTCATCAATGTCCTTAAGTAGCCTTGGACACTTCCTACATCTCCATCTTTTGGAGCTATGGTCTTCCTTAGCACCCTGTTGAGGACCATGAAGAAGGGCTTCATGTTCTTGGTCGATGGAGGATTGTACTTCAGGCTAGTATCATAAAGGAAGTCCATCTTATCCTTCCCCAAGACACCAATGTTGTGGATAGTTAGCTCATTGTTACCAGTGTCTTATAGGTGAATTAATCTTGCAAAGTCATCATAAGTAATAGTGTACTTGGATCCATGCGTCATCCAAATCACCCTCTCCTCTTCATCACTGGCAAAATAGCAGGTGGAATAATACTGAGCATTGATTTCATCATTCTAGTTGTACCTAAAGGCAAAGAGATCCTTCAGTCCATGCCTTGCGGCAGCCTCCACCACTTCATCAAAAGCACCACAACTCTTACTTTCAAAATGATTCTAGTCAATCCAGTGGCTGCGTACAACCGAAATCTTCATTTTGAGGTACACAGAGCTATAGTAATCTGCGTGAAAATTACTCCAGAATCTGGCATCGACTTCCTTCTTGGATTTGCTGTAACAATCCACCATTCTGAGCTTGGAAATTGTACCGCTTCCCTTGCCATTGAACTTCTCTTCAGAGGGGTCCCTGTTCCTCTGTCTAGGTGCACACATCTTGAGAGGACCGATCGGGCCCGAGGAAATTCCCTTTCCCTTGCCCTTACCCTTTCAAGGTGCTGCCGAGCTAGAGCCAGCTGCATCCTTGACTTTGGACGCAGGCTTCTTGGCTAGAACCTTGCACCGCACCTGAGGTGGAGAAGGTGCCGGTTCAGAGGGACGCTCTTGGCGCTTCTCCCCTTGGTCCGTCGAGGACCGAAGCAAAGAGTCTTACCCCATCTCGGGCTCATAATCGGAAATCTCATCATTGGAGCTCGACATTGTCCTGAGAAGGGATTAAACAATGTATGGATGAGAATTGATGACAAGGAAGTGCATTTAGTAGTTGGAAATTAGGGATAAGTTCAGTTTAAAATCGGACTTGCCGGTGTTCTTGTAAGGACTAGTCCGGTGTTCATCACCTCAGACACTAACTAGACGATCAATGGTGATTCATGTGAGACCTATGTGTGCTAAATACATTGGCTATGGTGATAAAAGTTTTGAATACTACCAAAACACTTTTATCATCTAGGACCGACGATAGGTACGACTTGTTTTGGTTAGCTCCGGCGCTAGGTCCGACTAGCTTTGGTAAACTCCGGTTCAAGGTCCGGTTAGCTTTGGCAAGGTTCAGAGCTTGATCGCAGTGGTTCTACTTTTATCTTGCAATAATTCGTACTTGCTTCACTGATGGAATGATTGATTAGTATTCATTTGCTATGTTTTTGGTGTGTTTGGTTGTTATGGTTGATATCATTTTGCTATGTTTTGCAACATGCTTATGTGAGGTGCTCACGTAAGATGTTGTAGTTTCGGAACTAACGTGAGTCAAGTCGAGGACTTGTGCTCGAAAGTATTGGTTGTTTATTCATGTGCAGGTGATTCTTGAGTTCAAGACATGGCTAGTGATGGGATCCATTGAACTAGTCTTAGGGAGAAGATCAGGTTCAACAACCAAGTTCGGGAGGAATTGTGGTTGAGTTGATCGGGAGGTTGCGCAACATGTTTGAATCAAGAACAATGCATATGATGGTATCGTGGACATCGTTGGAAGATGTTTGCACGTATGCAAGGAGTGCATGGACGTGGCTACATGGTTCCGAGGCGTGATAAAGAGATGTGGACGTAAAGACTTAGTCGGAAAGGTCCAACCGACTAGGTTATGGACTCAAGTTGTGGCTGAGTTGTGTTTCACTCAAATATGGAAATATTTGAGTTGGTTATGATAGGATTTCATGTGGGTCATGAATTTGAGTTGTTTTTGGAATGTGGGATACGTTCCTAAGGGGATTGGAAGTCTTAATATTGCTTCTATCTGCGTATAGAAGAGTCCTAAACAGTTATGGAAAGTTTCGATTCGTGATTTGAGTAGGATTAGAGTCCTAGTTGAGATTGGGTTGGCCTAAGAGCTGGTTATATAAGCAAGGGAGGCCAGATTTCGTGGGTGTCGACTTTGGGGCTGTTCCTCTTTTTTTCTATTGAATAAAATTCCTGGTTAAAAGGAATTTTTGTTCCTTGTTCGTCCGACTTGTTCCAGACAAGTTTTTCTCGTCGAGTTTTCTGCACAACACTACCTTTCTTCGGTGGTTTTATCATAACTCGAGTTTTACAGATCCAATTGACGTGATTCTTTTTGTGTTGTATTCACAACTTGATTATCTATCATCTTTCAAAATTACACGGTCATTGGATTTTTGCTTTCTGATCTACACAAGGTTCTTTGCAGCATTCCAGATCTGTTTTTCTCAGGTAGGACAGATTGACCTTTGTACGATCATTCAATCGTAACTTGAGTTTCTCTCGATGGATTTGAGTGATTCTTGTTGTGTCGTCTTTGTTACTTGATTCGGTCTGATATCTATCAATTTTTTCATGGTGAAAAACGTTTATATTAGTCTCACACACGATTTCTTTAACAGATCATTTTTCTGACGAAAGGGTTGGGATTTAAATGTTTCTGTTGCGTAAGATTTTTTGATCTACCATTCACCCCCCCCCCCCTCTGGTATCTTTTCACGTGATCTTCGATCCTACAATTGGTATCAGGGCCACGGTGCTCTAATATCTGTGATTTGCTCGTGTTTTGACTAATCATCATGGAGAAATACTCCGCAAAACCTTGTGTCTTTAGTGGTATTGATTTTCAGGTTTGGAAGGCACGTATGGAAGCCTTCATCTAGGCTCAAGGCTTCGCAATATGGGAGAAGGTATACAAGCCTTACAAAGTGCCGTTAGACGATCAAGTTGCAGCTACAAATCTGAGGGATGTCGACAACAACAACAAGGCTCGGAACTTGATCATACAAGGATTAACTCAAAGCGACTTCGACCGTGTTGCACACCTACGATCTGCATATGATGTGTGGAAAGCACTTTATGACTACCACGAAAGATCCAATACGATCAAGGAGGTAAGGCAAGACATGTTCCAGAAAGAATGCATGCGCTTCGAGATGCAGCCCAGTGAGTCTATTGATGACCTTTTTGCTCGCTTTAATAAACTTCATAGCAACTTGTATAGTGTCAATGTTAATTTTTCAGATGCTGAAAATGCTAGGAAATTGTTAAGTGCATTAGATATGTAAATTTGGGAGATGAAAGTAAGATCTATTCGTGAATCTACCGTCATGAGTACACATAATTTAGATGTGCTATATTCCAAGTTAAAAACTCATGAAATTGACATAATATCACGTAAGAACCCCAACAAGTCTGTCGCTTTTGTTTCTCAACGTGATATGCCTAGCTCCGGCCAATCTTCATCTTGTGGTACACTTGCTTTTTTGTCCTCTCTAACCCTTGAACAGATTGAGGAGTTTCCAGAGGAGGAGCTAGTACTTCTCTCTACTAGGTTCTCAAAAGCATTGCAAAATGTGAGAACTAGAAGGAGAGGAAGCTTCGGACCTCAACGATGTTTCAAATGTGGTAAGACAGGACATTTTCGATCAGATTGCCCTAACCTTTCAGGTCATACTTCCCGGGATAAAAAGCAAAGAAGGACGAAGCACTCCTCTGCATATGATACGAAGAAAAAGAAGGGTTTTACATGACATCAATTGGTGAGCATTTTTATCTCCGCACTTCAAGAACTTTGCTCAAGTGATGTGGATATTGGAAGTGTCGAAGATGAATATGATTTGGCAAACTTGTGCTTCATGGCATGCAAATCAAGATCAAGTATGGAGGAGGCTGAACACAACAACGACAATGAAGAGGTATGTCCTACTTGTGAATAAATGTGTGATGCTATTTCTCGTGCCACCAGTTAAGAAAAAGGACAAAAAGCTTAGGGACAATGCTGTTAAAATTGACTCACTAGAATCTGAAATTAATCATTTGAAATCTTTGATTCCTAGTGATGATTCTTGTTCCTCATGTGAATTAACATCTGAACAATTGTCCTCATTAAGAAGTTCGCACACCTCCACACTTGATAAACTTGATGAGTAGGAATTCTTTTTCTGCCAACATAGCAAGCTAAAAAAATCTGTTAACAGTATCATATTCCTTGTAATCAACAATTTCCTGAATTTCACGCCTCAACCCCCCATAAAAACGAGCTATTTTATCATCCATGTCCTCTACTACCCCACAACGCAGCATACCTTTTTGTAACTCTTGATAATACTCCTCTACGGACATGTTACCTTGGTCTAAACGCTGCAATTTTTTGCGAAGGTCCCGCTGAAAAGATGGAGGACAAACCGAAGACGCATAGCTTCCTTTAAACTATCCCATGTTGGAGGGTCAGTTCTATTTTTAACAAGTTCATTCCACCATATGATAGCAAAGTCCTTAAACTCACTAGTGGCTTGACGAACCTATGTTGTTCAGGAACAAGATGGGAATTAAATTTTTGCTCTACTGTCATCTCCCAATCAAGATAAGCCTCAGCATCATAAGCACCAGAAAAAGAGGGTATAGTAAATTTCACTTTAGCAAAAGGATCATTAGGAGGACGATTATAATAATTGTTATGATTATTACCTCCCATACCTGGATGATAAAGTGGCAGTCTTGGCTGATTATTGTGATCTTCTAGTTCATCATAGGCATTGTCTTCTTGTCTTCCAGCGAGAGGCAACCGAGCCTCAAAAGTATTCATCCGAACAGCGAGGTCATCCAATTGGCGAGTCAAGTTCGCCAATGACTCCTTCGTTGCTGCGTTGTATTTGGCGAACATATCCGTCATGGTCTTCATCATATCACGTAACTCAGCATGTTGAACACATTCGTCATCAGTCTTCTCCTGCCATTGTTAGTAGGAAACAAAAGGCAACAAAAAAAATATGTTATCCCTATCAACTACAATGACAATGTGGAAGGTGGAAGAAAACAATCTCTGTCGCTCAAGCGTCTTACCACGCTCTTACAAGTGTTCTTACTGACACAGCAGGTGGTGTGGACGGTGAGATGAACCGATGAAGCGTGGGATGATTGCAAAGGTACCTGTTATGCTCAAGAGAAAGGTGGAGCTTGGATGGCACAATATGGTGTCTAATAAGAAGAAAATCGTTAACAGCTAAACAAAGTTGAATAAGTATTCAATGTAGGAAACTGTTGTTGTTCAAACAAGTGCCCTAGAGCCTAGCACAACACAAGGAAGTATCAAGGCAAAAGAAAGACATAATGATATAGCCAACAAAACAGCACCTAGTGGTATAGGCCAATTGCTTTAATATGCGTGCTCTTCACTATTTTTTTTCTTTTTTGTAATATTTTTTTAATATTTTTTCTTTACTCAGGAGCACAAATATAGGAAGCACACAAATGTGCAGCACAATTAGATGTAATATGCGGCCTATAGAAAATTAGGAAGATTCTTTAAAATTCGTGCTGAAACTTCAAAGGCCAGATAGCCTATCTTCCGAGGGGAATTTGGGAAATCTAATTTCGCTGAACACGGCTACATGGCGGCAAATCAGATGCGAAATTTCGCGTAGATGAATTTGAAAAAAAAATTTGCCCGATTTCGAGTTCGTTTGCGAAAGTTATGGCCGTTTTAAGGTAGGTTGTCCGAGTTACGTTTTTTTTTTATGTTGATTCCAACTCGGTTTGAGAACAGAACTCGCAATCGGATATGAAAACGATCGGGAATTTTCACAGCAACTAATGTGGTGGTGTGTGATGATTCAAGAATGAATGGCACAAAAGTTTGTCACCTAATCTAGGGCTGGCGATGCGGGAGTTCACGCAAGGCGGCTAGCTAGGGTAAACCGATGAACGTGGTGGATCGGTTTTTTATTTAGGGATTGTGGAATAGGTCTCGAATAGCAAGAAAACAAGGACAAAGCACGATAACTAGGACCCAAAACACAAAGCTAAACCAGCAACAAGACTTGACCATACGAATTCAAACTCAACAATGCAAACTGAAAAACGAAACTGCAGGCACTATAGTCTAGGAAGCGGTAAAAACGATCTAATTTTTTTGTGGCTTTTATGTGGACTCTAGGTACGAAAAAATATTGATCTAATGGAAGGAAAACAAAGATACCTCACGGGCAACCTGGAAATCTGATACCAAGTGATGAGTAGGTTTAGGCCCGATCTTCCGAAAGGTATGTCGATTGGGGTGGAGAACTTGACGTTGATGATCTGCGGCACTCGAGGGGTTCAAGTACCCCTGCAATCACAACACCACGGCTCCGTTGGTTATCAACCGTGCTCCACATGCTTGACCTCGCCAAGAAGGCTAATCCCTGCAAGCGCAACCGAGAACACGAGCAAGAACGTCGAAGACACGATCAGGAAATCGCGAAGTTGGGGTCTCACAAACCGTAGAACGTCGATATTATTGATCTAAGCAAAACCCACCGAATATGACCGGAAGCTGCAGTATTTATAGGCTAGGGTTCGACCAAAAAAATATTAGACGCGTCCCTAATGGAATCTTACGGGATACAAGGCCAAAAGGCCCGATTCGGTGGTGCAGCACCGGACAGAAATCTGGACTCGACTTGTTTCGACAATTCCCCATGACTCCGGAAGAATTTTGAGATGGGACCAGAACCATTGGAAATTTTATCTTCTCCTCTTTCCGTGCATATGTAGAACGTCAAAAACGGAGTCTGTATGCCTCCTGGGCGTCCGTTTTAAGGTGGACTGCTCCTGGACTCCGAGTTGTACTCGAGTCCGAGTTGTAAACTGTTTCCATCAACTTGTGGACGTCCCAGCTGGTTCTCCACGCTCCCAAGGCCTCTTTTCTTCACTTGTTGATCTTCTCCATTATTCCTAATAACAATTAAATCATCACATAACAATCTATTCTCAAACTCACATGCAAAAGAAGTTAGGAACGAATTCACCTGCTGATTTAATAACCGTGCTCGTGCTCTTGTGATTGGTCCTTGCAGTTCAATGTGCGTCTCCGCTGTTGTGATGTCCTCATCAAAACTTGATTTAGAAATTGAAAAGAACAAAGACATTGCTGCACTTAATGATAAAAACTTGAAAGATGCTAGCTGTTCTACAATTGATTTGCATTGTTCTACCTGTGATGATCTTGATAAGAAACTACAAGATGCTATGAATGAAATTTCTATATTGAACAATGCTTTACGTTCTCATGAAGTTAAATATTGTTCCAATTGCACATTAAAAGGAAAAACTTTATGTGAAAATCGCCTTGATCGGTCCAAAGTACTTGATGACATGCATAGGACATTAGATTGGTTTTGTAATGGGAATAAGAACCTAAACTTGCTGCTGAATTCTTCCAAGTCTTGCAATGATAAAACTGGTTTAGTTTTTGATTCTCGTCCTCATGCTAGGGCACATCCACCTAAAATTGTAAGAACATTAGGAAGTGGTTTGATTCAAACAGTTCCTAAAAAAAAAGAAGTTGTTTTCAAATCTGCAGGAAGGTTGTCTCATTCGGTGTCAAATAAAAATGTTGTTTGCTCATCTAGACATGAACACAAAGTTAAATTTCATTGTACCTACTGTGGTAGAGATGGTCATGTCATAGATTTTAGTTATAGACAAGCTAAACAACAGAAAAAAGAAAGAATGATTGCTAGATCTCATAACTTTCATGCAAAATTTGCTGCACATTTTAAACCAAATGATAGGAACTGCAACCTGCTGTAATGAGTCGAAAACTTGCAAAGTTTTCTCCCAAACCTAATAGGTTTCATGCTACACATGTAACATTAGATAAGTCAGTTGTTGGCTACAAAGATCCTCAAACTTTGGCTCATAAACCTGCTGTTTTATCTCAGCTTTCGCGTGTTATTCCTGTTGGATGTCGTGTGACTCAGTACTGGATTCCTAAATGCCTTTTGACTAACCCCAGTATTGAGTCATCGACGTATTGTGCTTCTATGTAGGTTACACGCTTGAGGAAGGATAACTTTTGGATTGTGGATTCAGGTTGCTCAAGCCACATGACCGGTAACAAAGAATGGTTCTCCTCCCTCTCTTTTGTGTCAAGTGTAGAGAATGTTACTTTTGCTGATAATTCTTCAACTTCTATAATTGCTAAGGGTTGGGTTAGAATAAATGATCACTAAACTTTGAAGGATGTGGCACTTGTTAAGAATTTGAAATATAACATGCTTTCTGTTTCACAACTGCTAGATGAAAATATGAAAATTATTTTCAATAAAAATTGCTGCAAAGTTGTAAATTAAAACAGTGAGCTTATTTTTAACATGTCACGGTTTGGAAGAGTTTTTAAAGCTGAATTTGATATGTCTTCCTGTAAGCATAGGTGTCTAGTTGCTAATGATTCCAAAGATTTATATTTCTGGCATCGTAGACTTGGTCACGTAGGCTTTGATGATCTCACGCGTGTTAGTGCTCTTGATCGCATACGTGGGCTGTCTAAGCTTAAAGGGGACAAATAAATTGTGTGATCTTCTTGTAGACATGCTAAGATGGTTGCAGGTTCGCATACTCCTCTCTCAATGATCATGACAACTGAACCGGGTCAACTTTTGCACCTTGACACCGTAGGACCTTCACGTGTTCAATCCTTCGGAGGTAAATGGTATGTTCTTGTGATTGTTGATGATTATACTTGATACTCTTGGGTTTATTTTATGTCATCAAAGAATGAAGCTTAGTCACTTTAGGAATTTATTTCTTAGATTATCAATTTATCACCCAGGATCTTTAAAAGCAATTAGAAGTGATAACGGAACCGAATTTAAAAATCAATCTTTTGATCACATTTGTGCTGAAAATGGAATAGATCATCAATTTTCTTCACCATATGTACCTCAACAAAACGGTGTTGTAGAATGAAAAAACATAACCTTAGTTGAGATGGCTAGGACTATGCTTGATGAATATTAAACTCCTAGGAAATTTTGGGCTGATGCGATTGCAACCACCTGTTATGTCTCAAATCGTGTTTTCTTGCGCGCTAAGCTAGGTAAAACACCATATGAGCTCAGATTTGGACATAGGCCCATTGTTACACACTTTTGAGTCTATGGTTGCAAATGCTTTGTTAAGAAACATTGTAATCTTGATAAATTTGAACCTAGATCCATTGATGGCATGTTTCTTTGTTATCCATCTTATACTAGAGGCTACCATGTGCTTTTACTTGACACTAACAAAATTGTGGAGACTTGTGAAGTGTCTTTTGATGAAGCTAGCACAGGTACTAGCTCAAACATTGCAGCTCCAGATTTATATCCGCAGGGGGGGAGCATTTTCGTTGAAGATGAGGAAGAAGTGGTGCTGCTGCCCGATAATTCAGTAGCTAATGATATTGTTCCAACTCCTGATTTTGATTCACAACCAGCACCGACGACCACCATTGCTGGTCCAGATCCTCCTCAAGTCACGTGCTCATCGATTTGTGATGAACATGAAGAAGAAGAAGCTTGTGAAGTGTCCACTTCCCTCCGGGTTCTCAAAATTCATCTTCGACAACAAATTATTGGAAGCTTGCACGAACAAGTCACACAGTCCAGGTTTTGCGATCCAAACTCTCATGCTCATTCTGCTTTTGTTGCTTATTTTGAATCCAAAGATATATCACACGCACTCACTAATGAATCTTGGATTATTTCCATGCAAGAAGAGTTAGAAAATTTTGAAAGAAATAATGTTTGGAAACATGTACCTCCACCTCAAGGTCACACTTTAATTTGAACTAAATGGGTGTTTAAAAATAAACAAAGTGAGGATGGGGTTGTGGTTATGAATAAGGCTAGGTTGGTTGCTCAAGGTTTCACTCAAGTTGAAGGTATATATTTTGATGAAACTTTTGCTCTTGTTGCTAGATTAGAATTTATAAGAATTTTGTTAGCTTTTGCTGCATCTAAAGGTTTTAAGCTATATCAAATGGATGTTAAAAGTGTTTTTCTTAATGGCTACATAGATGAGTTGGTTTATTTCAAACAACCACTGGGTTTTGAAAAATCAGATTTTCCTAATCATGTTTACAAACTGTCCAAAGCCTTGTACGGTCTCAAACAAGCCCCCAGAGCATGGTATGATAGGTTAAAAACATTCTTACTTGAAAAGGGGTTTATCATGGGCAAGGTTGATAAAACTCTTTTAGTGCTTAACCATGGCAATGACTCATTATTCGTTCAAGTGTATGTGGATGATATTATCTTTGGTTGTGCTTCTCATGATCTCGTGTCCAAGTTTTCAGCTATGATGAGTTCAGAATTTGAGATGAGTATGATGGGAGAACTCACGTACTTTTTGGGGCTGCAAATCAAGAAAACTAAGGAGGGTACCTTTGTGCATCAAATGAAGTATACAAAAGACCTCCTAAGGCACTTCAACATGGACAAAAGCAAGCCTCTTAGGACTCCAATGGGAACAGCAACAACACTTGAACTTGATGAAGATGGTGAACCCGTGGATCAAAAAGAATATAGAAGCATGATCAGATCACTTTTGTACCTCACGGCATCAAGACCGGACATACAGTTCAACGTATGTCTTTGTGCATGGTTTCAAGCATCTCCACGTGCTTCACATCGTCAAGCCCTCAAAAGGATTCTCAGGTACTTACATGGAACTCAAGAATTTGGTATTTTTTCTTCCTTCTTCCCCAGCCGCTACTTTGAATGCTTTTTCGGGGGTTGTAGGATTGATAGGAAAAGTACTTCTGGTGCTTGTAATTTTCTCGGTAATTCACTTGTTGCTTGGTCTTCTAGAAAACAAAACTCAGTTGCACAATCCACGACTGAATCTGAATATGTAGCTGCTGCTAGTGTTGCTCACAAATTCTTTGTATTGTTCAAACACTTAAGGACTATGGGGTTGATCAACATAGTGTTCCACTGTTTTGTGATAACACTTGTGCCATTTGCATTGCTAAAAACCCCATGCAACATTCTAGAACTAAGAACATTGACATTAGGTATCACTTTCTCCGTGATAATGTTGAAAAAGAAAACATTGTGCTTCACCATGTAGATACCGAACAACAATTGGCTGACATTTTTACAAAACCTTTGGATTTCACTCGTTTTTGTTACATTTGTAGTGAAATACGGGTTATGCATCCTCGTGGCTTAAATTGAGGGGGGGGGGGGGGTTGAAACATGAGAATTCTATATGTGAATCAAAAATTAAAATAGTATGAGCATAGTATTTCATACATATATGACTTTGTGATTCCTTTTACATGCTGAAAGTTCTTACTACATTACTCATGTATTACATTTTGTAATTTTTGCCATGATTAGTAATTGGAATAATTACTTACTCTAAATCTGGTCATGATCGAACTTTCTTGCTGTTTTGAACTTGTAACATGCTCACAAGTGCTTTTAATTATGAAAATTAATCAATCAACTATTCATGTGTTGAGCTTTTATGATCAAATAAAAATGAGAAAAGATCAAGAGAATATGCATGCATCGCACTTCTTCTTTTGAGATGGCTTATCATTGCACATAAATATGAACTTGGAAGAAGTTGTGTATGACTAAAACCATGTCCTTAAGCTTCTGATTGTCAAATGACAATAGGCTTGGCTTGGTTGGTTAGAATAAGGCAGATGCACATATCATCTCTTTCAAATATCATATGATCTAAATTCGTGCTTAGAAATAATAAAATGCAGTCAGAAGTGTCATGCTTTTAGGTTTGAAATAGTTAAATTTGTGAGATCATGACTTTCTTAAATTGAAAATTACATTTGATCTCTAGCATGGCTTACACTACTTTATGTATCTCATTGGTGTGATAGTGTAAGTTACTTTATAGTATGACTTGGATGAGCTTTGTTTTATATGTCTATGTTATAATATGCTCATAACAATTAAAATTTCTCTTTTGAACCTTGCTGATTACATTGTCAAAGGGGTAGAGATAAGAGATAATATGTGAATTTTAAAGATAAGTATGCAAGGGCGATAAATTGATTACACATTGCACATATTCACAATTGTTTTCAGCGGGATTCTTCTAAGGGGGATAATTTCTTTTTCTCATTTTATTTCTGTTTTACAAAGGGGGGGAATTTTTTCAAAACTTTTAATGTGAATAAGCCAATGTTCGGATCTTAAGTGTTGTTGCCAATGCATTCATCAAGGGGAAGATTGTGAGACCTATGTGTGTTGAATACATTGGCTATGGCGATAAAAATGAATACTACCAAAAAAAATTTATCATCTAGGACCGACCATAGGTACGACTAGTTTTGGTTAGCTCTGACGCTAGGTCCGGCTAGCTTTGGTAAGCTCTGGTTCAGGCTCCGGTTCAGGGCCAAGGTTTGGAGCTTGATCGCAATGGTTCTGCTTTTATCTTGTAATGATTCGTACTTGCTTTACATTGATGGAAAGATTGCTATGTATTCATTTGCTAAGTTTTTGGTGTGTTTGGTGGTTATGTTGATATCATTTTGCTATGTTTTGCAACTTGCTTATGTGAGGTGCTCACGTAAGATGTTGTAGTTTTGGAACTAACGTGAGTCAAGTCGAGGACTTGTGCTCGAATGTATTGGTTGTTTATTCATGTGCAGGTGTTTCTTGAGTTCAAGACATGGCTGGTGACGGGATCCATTGAACTAGTCTTAGGGAGAAGATGAGGTTCAACAACCAAGTTCGAGAGTAATTGTGGTTGAGTTTATCGGGAGGTTGTACAGCATGTTTGAATCAAGAACAATGCATATGAAGGTATCGTTGATGTCATTTGAAGATGTTTGCATGTATGCAAGGAGTGCATGGACGTGGTTACATGGTTCTGAGGCGTGATAAAGAGATGTGGACGTAATGAATTGGTCGGAAAGGTCAAACCGGCTAGGTTATGGACTCAAGCTGCGGCTGAGTTGTGTTTGACTCAAATATGGAAAGATTTGAGTTGGTTATGATAGGATTTCGTGTGGGTCACGAATTTGAGTTGTTTTATGAATGTGAGATAAGTTCCTAAGGTGTTTGGAAGTCTTAAGATTGCTTCTATCTACGTATAGAAGAGTCCTAAGCAGTTATGGAAAGTTTTGATTCGTGATTTGAGTAGGATTAGAGTCCTAGTTGAGATTGAGTTGGCCTAAGGGCTGGTTATATAAGGAAGGGAGGCCAGAGTTCGTGGGTTACGACTTTGGGGCTGTTCCTCTTGTGTTCTATTGAACAAAATTCGTAGTTGAAAGGAACTTTTGTGTCTTGTTCGTCCGACTTGTTGCAGACAAGTTTTTCTCATCGAGTTTTCTGCACAGGATTACCTTTCTTTGGTGGTTTTATCATAACTCGAGTTTTACTGATCCAATTGACGTAATTCTTTTTGAGTTGTCTTCACAATTTGATTATCTATCATCTTTCCAAATTTCACGGTCATTGGATTTGTGGTTTCTGATCTAGACGAGGTTTTTTTCAGCATTCCAAAACTGTTTTTCTAGGGTAGGACAGATTGACCTTTGTTCGATCTTTCAATCGTAACTTGAGTTTCTCTCGACGGATTTGAGTGATTCTTATTGTGTCGTCTTCGTGACTTGATTCTCTCTGATATCTATCGATTTTGTCACAGTGAAACACGTATAGATTAGTATCACACATGATTTCTTTAACAAGTCATTTTTCTGCCGAAGGGGTTGGGATTTAATTTTTTTTGCTACGTAAGATTTTTTTAATCTACCATTCACCCCCCCCCCCCTCTGGTAGCTTTTCACTTGCTATTTGATCCTTCAATTCCCAATGCAAAAATAGTTTAAGATAGATGTAATACAGCAAGGAGACATGTATTAGCTGGAAGAACCTAAGCTATTTGATCCAAAGCGAAAGAAATCAAAGTTTCTAGAGTTTGGGAGGAAATTTACCGAGATTCTTCGATTCATTAAGATGGAGTAGTTGGGGGTGCAGACAAGTCTGTGGTCTTCAGTCTCCTAGCAATGGATATAAATTTCCACCCAAACTTGAAGGGATTTGAGGGAGAAATCGCCTTGGGGGCTCAAGAACGAAGAGAGAGAATGTGAGGTGAGTTGTGAGGGTGAATTAGATTGGGTTTTGGTGGTGCCTAGGGATATGGTGTCAAAAAATCGGACTAGTCTGTGGTCGGACTAGTCTGGATAACCACGGACTAGTACGTGATCACCAGAACAGAACTTAATAGACCATTTGTATATACTTGAAGGTACTTATAAAGAAAATAGGGGGCAAAACAATCAAATAATCTTGACGAGTATGATCAGTAAACATACAACAATCAAGCAATGATCATACTTCACCAAGATTGAGTAATTGAAATAGTTTTTTGGAGAAAATGGAGAGAGACGATTTTCACAACACAATCAATGGATTTTGAATAAGCCATACAGGTATGCAAGTTTTCAAGCCACGTTCCGATCATCAAGGATATTTAGTTCATTTCGGAGCTCACAAAAACATTTTTCATCTAGTGGCTTGGTAAATATATCAGCTAGTCGATTTTCTGTGTTGACATGGGAAATGGCTATGTCTCCTTTCATTGAGTGGTCTCTCAAAAAATGATGCCAGATGTCTATGTGTTTAGTCCTACAGTGCTCAATGGGGTTATGGGCAATTTTAATGGCACTCTCATTATCACAAAGGAGTGGAATACAGCTCATATTATATCCGTAATCCCTTAGAGTTTGTCGCATCCAAAGGAGTTGTGCACAACAACTCCCGGCTGCAACATACTCTGCTTCGACCGTGGATAAGGCAATGGAGTTTTGTTTTTTGGAGGACCAAGAAACAAGGGATCTACCTAAGAATTGGCATGTACTAGAGGTACTCTTTCTATCTACTTTACATCCGGCATAATCTGCATCGGAGTATCAAATGAGATTGAATTTGGAACCTTTAGGGTACCAAAGGCCTAGGTTGGGTGTATGAACTAAATATCTCAAGATTCTCTTGACGGCTGTCAAATGACACTCCTTAGGATTGACTTGAAATCTTGCACACAAGCATACACTCAACATAATGTCAGGCATAGATGCACAAAAGTAAAGTAGGGATCCAATCATGGAGCAATATACCTTTTGATCCACGTTTGGTCCGTCTTCATTTAGATCCAAGTGTCCATTTGTTGCCATGGGAGTCTTTATTGTCTTCGCCTTGTCCATTCCAAACTTCTTGAGTATGTCTTGGGTATACTTCGTTTGGCTTATGAATGTCCCTTCCTTTTGTTGCCTCATATGGAATCCTAAGAAGTATTTCATCTCTCCCATCATGGACATCTCGAACCTATATGTAATAATCTTACTAAATTCTTCACAAAAGGATTTGTTAGTTGAACCAAAGATAACGTCATCAACATAAATTTGACAAATGAAAAGATCATTGTCAAAATTCTTTGTGAACAATGTATAATCAGCTTTGCCAATTTTAAAACCATTTTCAATCAAGAAATCTCTAAGGCACTCATACCAAGCACTAGGAGCTTGTTTGAGGTCATAGAGAGCCTTACGCAGTTTGAACACGTGGTCGGGGAACTCTTGATCTTCAAACCCACGGGGTTGCTCGACGTACACTTCCTCCTTGACTGGTCCATTGAGGAAGGCACTTTTCACATCCGTTTGGTAGAGCTTGAAATCATGGTGAGTAGCATATGCAAGTAATATTCTAATTGATTCATGTCTAGCTATAGGAGCAAAGGTTTCATCGAAATCCAAACCTTCGACTTGTGAATACCCATTGGCCACAAGTCACGCCCTGTTCCTTGTCACCACCCCGTGTTCGTCTTGCTTGTTGCGGAAGACCCATTTAGTGCCAACGACATTGAATGTGGGTCTTCCGACGAGTTCCCACACCTTGTTCCAGTTGAAGTTGTTAAGTTCTTCTTCCATTGCCACCACCCAATATGGATCTTTCAATGCATCCTCAATCCTGCGCGGTTCCAAAAAGGATACAAAAGAGTAATGCTCACGAAAGTTAGCTATGCGAGATCTAGTGGTTACTCCCTTTTGGATGTCATCGATTATGTTGTCGATTGGGTGATCTCTTTGGACGCATTGGTGTACTCTTGGGTGTGGCACTTGCAGTCTTGTTTCTTCGAGATCGTCTTCTTCCCCCCGGGATGGTTGCCTTCATTGGTGTGCGACCATCTTCATCTTCTTGTGGTTGATCTTGTGTAGAAGCTCCCCCTTGATCCATTTCCTCCACTTGTGGTTTGTCTTCTTCGTTTTCATCTGGAGGTGGCGCTTGTGTTTGAACATCACCCAACACCATTCATCTCAACACTTTACAAGGAGCTTCTTATATATCTAGCACACATTGATCAACTTGCTCTTCTTGAGAGCCGTTAGTTTCATCGAACACTACATCACATGTTACTTCAACAAGTTCGAAGACCTTGTTGAATACATGATAGGCGTAGGAGTTCGAATCATAGCCAAGCAAGAAACCTTCATCAAACTTTGAAGTGAACTTTGAAGTCCTATGCTTCTTACTCAAAATATAACAGTTAGAACCGAAAACTCGAAAATAGGAAATATTAGGCTTGTTACCGGTGAGTAGATCATATGATGTCTTCTTGAGTAGGCGATGAAGATAGAGTTGGTTTATGGCGTGACAAGCGGTGTTAACCGCTTCCGCCCAAAACCTATTTGAAGTCTTGTACTCATCAAGCATTGTCCTTGCCATCTATAGGAGAGTTCGGTTCTTCCTTTCGGCTACACCATATTGTTGAGGGGAGTATGGTGCTGAAAACTCATGTTTTATGCCTTCTTCGTCTAGGTACTTCTCAACTTGGGTGTTCTTGAATTCTGTGCCGTTGTCACTTCATATATTCTTGATCTTCAATGAGAACTCATTTTGGGTACGCTTGAGAAACTTCTTGATGGTTCCTTGAGTTTTTGTCCTTTCATGCAAAAAGAAAACCCACGTGAAGCGCAAAACTCATCCACAATTACTAAGTCGTATTTGTTACTGCCGATGCTCATGTAAGCAATTGGACCAAACAGATCCATGTGTAGTAGCTCGAGCGGCCTTGTCGTTGTCATGACGTTCTTCACGGGATGTGGTGCTCCTACTTGCTTCCCGGCTTGGCACCCGCTATAAGACCTGTATATCAAAAACAACATCCTTCAAACCTCGGATGTGATCGCCCTTAAGGAGTTTTTGAAGATTCCTCATACCAACATGTGCTAGCCGTCTATGCCACAACCAACCCATGTTGGTCTTTGCAATCAAGCATGTGTCAAGTTTGGCTTTATCCTTGTTGAAGTCAACAAGATAAAGCTTTTCCTTTAACACACCCTTGAATGCAACCGAGTTATCACTCCTTCTAGAGACGGTCACACCCTCATTAGTGAACAAGCAATTATAACCCTTGTCACATAACTGACATATGGACAGAAGGTTATAGTCTAAGGAGTCAACATGCAAAACATGATAAAGCGTGTGTCGAGATGATATTGCAATTTTACCGATACCGAGCACCCTTCCTTGACTATTGTCTCCAAAATAGATGCCCTCGCTTTGATCTTCGTTTACTTCATACTCAACGGACATCCTTCTTTCTCCAGTCATGTGGTTGGTGCATCCACTTTCTAGCACCCATTTTGCTCCACCGGAGGTGTAGGCCTGCAAAAACAAATTATGCCTTGGTTTTAGGTACCCAAGCATGCTTGGGTCCTTTGAGGTTAGTTACAAGTGATTTGGGCACCCACACATGGGACTTGGTTTTCCCACGGCGTGGCCCAACATATTTGTCATAAACTTTACCAAAGTTGCTTTTCATAAGAACATAAGATGCATCAAAAGTTCTAAACAAAAGTTGTTTCTCATATGAATTAGCATGTTTGGACTTGTCAACATTATTAGCCTTTCTAGCTTGAGGGGAGTTTACCTTGATAAAGGAAATGCGCTCCTTGTTATTCTTATGGCTTCTAGCATTTTGTTTTTCACCATAAGAATACCTAATGCCATATTTGACATTAGGAGGTCTTGTGGTCAAGCACTGCGTGCACACTTTCTTCTCCTTGTCAAATATGCCACTACGGGAAGGATGCTTGTCCTTTTCCAAGTTTGACTTATCCTTCAAGTTAGTTTCTATTTTAGCACATGTACAGGTAGTAGCAGTTTCAGATTTTAGGTGTTGAGAAGGTGAGCTAGATGAGGATGAAGTTTTAGATTTTAGGTGTTGAGAAGGTGAGCTAGATGAGGATGAAGGGTCACTTCGCTTGAGTGACTCAACTTGTACTTCAAGGATCTTGTTAACTTGGGGCAAGTTAGCACGTTCATCCTTGATAATTATATTTGAGTCATTTAACTTCAAGCAAGCTTCCTTGCTTGAAGCTAACTCAAGCTCTAGTGATTTGCTTCGCTCCTTTTCAAGTTCAAGGATCTTTTTGATCTTAAGATACTCCTCCTTTTGAAGGATGATCATATCTTCTTGGCGATCAACAAGCTCCTCCTTGTCAATAAGTTTATCCATTAAGAATTTCAATTTTGCAGCAGTTTTCTTATCTAGGCCAATAAGCATATCTTCATTATCACTATTGGCATCACTATCGTTATAGTAAGTATTCAAGAAGGAAGATTTAGATGTTACCTTTATTTTACCTTCCTTTGCCATGAGACAGGTGTCGTTATTCTTCCCTGCGCCAATAGTTGGGAAGAGGGTGGATTTCTTCGTTGTCTTCTTGATGGCTATGCTAGCCATCTCCAAATCCTCTTCAGATGAGGACTCATCATTTGAGTCCCAATCCTTTCCTAGGTGCGCCTATCCAACTTCCTTTTTCTTCTTGAAGGACTTTTTAGGTTGAGGCTTTGCTTCTTTGGTCTTCTTCTTGTTTTCTTCATAAGGGCAATCAACTATAAAGTGGTCATATTCACCACAGTTATAGCATGCCTGCCTCAACTTTGGTCTTGATTTATCTTTGTATTTTCCTTCATTTTGTTTACCCCCTTGTTTTGTTTTCATTATCCTTTTGAATTTCTTCATGAAGAGGATCATGTCTTCTTCATCTATGTTGTTGCTGTCATCATCGCTGTCATCTTCTTCCTGGGCTTCTCGAGCTTCTGTAAACATGCGCTTGCAAGTGGATTTCACGGCGACCCCCTTCTTCTTTGCTGAGGTGAGGCCAGCAATCTCTTTGACATGTTTTGCTTGCTTCTCCATCATCTCGAAATTGATGATCTTTCCAAGCATTTTGTCCAGGGTCATTTTCTTGTACCCTGGGCTTTCTCAAATCATTGAGCACAAGGTGACATTGCGGGGCATGAAGGCTCTAAGAATGAGCTTCACCACCCCGTGATCGTTCCATTTTTTGCTTCCATATGCTCTAACCTTGTTGATGAGAGTCTTCAATCGATTATACACGTCTTGTGGTGACTCATCTTCTTCAATGGCGAATCTTCCCAATTCGCCTTCGATCATCTTAATCTTCGCTTCTCGCACATGACGATCGCCTTCATGTGCTGTTTGTAGTGTATCCCATATTTTCTTAGCAATTTTGAGTCCATCCACCTTGGTGAACTCGTCTCGACTCAAAGATGATGTGATCACCGCTGCAGCTTGAGCATTCCAATGAATCGCCTGCTCATTGTTTGGTGTTAGCTTTTCATCATCGTCTGAGATATCTATACATGTACGCGCTATGTGCCACAAACTGGGGTTAAGTGAGATTAAGTGCATTTTCATGATTTGCCTCCACATAGGATAATTGTTTCCGTCAAAGAACGGGGCTTTTCCTCAAGGAATTGATAAATAATGGTTATTATTAGAATTCAAACAATCATAATTGAAAGGATATCGGGAGTAGTCGGTGTGACTACTCCCCTTCTTCTTCTTTTCATGTTCAACCTACAGTTTGCCTTTGGAGAGTGCTTTCTTCCTTAGGAGTTCCATGAGTTCAAGCATCTCCTCATCATCGTCCTCGAAATCCTGAATGGCGTTGAGGAGCTTCTCCAATTTTTGAGCCTTCTCATCTTCAACCTTCTCTTGGTTGAGGCTCTTGTGCACATCCTTCATGTCCGACATTTTCTCTTCGAGCGATTAGTCTCTTTTGAAGAGTCCTGCTCTGATACCAATTTAATGTGGCCTAGAGGGGGGGTGAATAGGCCTTTTTGAATTTTAATCGGAACATGCAACCCTCAGCAACTTGATCAAATACCGTTAAATCGGACTAGTCTGGTAGTGTGCGGACTAGTCCGGTGCTTGCATACTAGATCGATCAAGTTTGATCGATGATCTCGATCCAAGTTCTCTATGCAGCGGAAATTAAGATGTAACTAGAGTATGTTGCTTCAATTAAACTGAGGATGGCACAAGGTAACCTTAGTTTCGAGTTTTGATGTAATTTAACTAAGATCAATCAAACCCTAGATGCAATGAACAATAAGCACAAAGTGAAGACACAGGATTTTTATCCCATGGTTCGGTTCCCTTGGAGGCAACCTACATCCATGTTGAGGAGCCCACGAAAGGATTGGGTCTTCACCAACCCTACCCTCGTCGAATTGCCATGGAGGCCGATTCTCTTCCACTAATCACAAAGGGATAAGAATAACCGTGTCCAAGAGGCCTTCTCACAAGTTAAGGGCTCTCCAAGATTTACAACTGAAGACACCACCAACACACTCGAATTATATGCAATAAAGAACAAGAGTGTGCAAGAGAATCAAACGCAAGAGCTTAAAACTTGAAGAATTGTGTCTCTCCTTTGATCTAACGTTAATCCTCAAGGATTTGATCTTTCTTGCGTTGGATTGTTTGGAGAGACGTGTTTTCTAGGCTCTTGGAGGGTGTGATGGTGCAGGGGGTCGAGAGAGTCCATAGTTGGGCCATGCACCTCTATTTATACTAGGGTTTCCAAGGGTTACCGTTAGGGTTCTCAAAGTTCAGACTAGTCCGTGGTGGCCTCCGGACTAGTCTGGTGTGCAGCGCGTGGGGAACCCTAAGTGTCCCAAATTATCGGACTTGTCCGGCCAGAGGCGGACTAGTCTGTTTTTGTCTCTGGAAATGTTCGGACTAGTCCGACACATATCAAACTAGTCCGGTGTGGTGAAACCCCTAGTGAATTGGGGACAAGTCCGCACTTGGATGACTTGTCCGATTTTAGTCAGAAGTTTTTTCGGACTAATCCGGGCATATATCGGACTTGTCCGATTTGGGTCAGAAGGATATCGGACTAGTACATTGTGATATCAGACTTGTCTGACATTGTGCAAACTGTGAAGTGCTGAGGACTAGTCTGCACTGGGGAGGACTAGTCTGATCTTAGTCAGAAAGTTATCGAACTAGTCCGTGTTGATAACAGACTAGTCTGGTATGTGTAGACTGGACTTTGTGTGCAGATATGTCCGCACTGGGAGGACTTGTCCGATTTTGAACAAAGAGATATCAGACTAGTCCAGGGTATATCGAACTAGTCCGGACCTGTATGAATTTGTGCAGTGAGAGTGATTAAAATTAGCTTGAGCTCTTGTTGGGGTGTGTTTCTCCAACACACTCCATACACAAAGAGTATCATAATCATTTCTTGAGCTCTTTTCAACTTGATTTCTCACTCTCCCTTCTTTTTGCACTTTCTTCATGATTTCATTAAAGCCTGCACTCATCTCACCAATTTAGTTAGGATCTCATTTGATTGTCATAAATCAACCAATGCCCACAAGGGATGCCTAGATGCACTTTTGGAGATGTCGACGGCGGGCCCCTTGGGAGGTGTTGGAGCTGGATGCTCCGACGTTGCCCACCATCGTCGTGGAGACGTTGATGACAGGCCCCTTGGGGGGTGCTGGGGTTGGCTAACCTGCACATATGATAGAAAGAGGGGGGGGGGGAGCTAGTCTTGCTCGCCGGTCCTGAACTAACGTACAGGGCTTGGGTAATTCGATGCTTTGGTGCTCCCGGGTTCGGCTCCTATCGTCTTCAGGGTGTGACCTTTTTGGCTCCAATACTCAGCTGTAGCATTGGGGGGCAGGGTGTGTATGCTTAGGGTGCAGGACCAGGCTAAGCAGTTTACACCGCCTAGACCTCCTACTCAGCACAAACCTTTCTTCGGGAGCCTTCTAGCGTCACGGGACGCTAATGACGAGAGCAGCCAGAAGAACACCTCACACATTGCACGTACCTCAAGTGAACCCGCCTGTAGTAGGACTGCATGACTTCAGCAGGGGTGAGTTACATAGCATACAACCGTGTATATGAAGATAACATACAATAAATGAGGCTAGTATGGTATAATCATAAAATTAATGCATAATTAAATGAATGATGTTTTTTAGAAAGCATTAAGTGAAATAATGAATCTTTTTTTATTGGAGTTCATAGGGGGAGACAGGCTTTTACAAAAGAGGGCATCGGCTTGCTTCCAGATGATGAGGGAGGCAGGGTGTACAGGCTTACGGTTCGGAACCAAGGTAAGCTGACTGCACATTCTGGACATGACCCTCTCGGTGCTCGATTGTCCTTAATGCTGCTCCTAGGTCCTATGAAAACCTTTACACTGTGCTACTAAACTTGATATTTACAATAGGGGTGCCCAAGGATCCAAGGCAGATGTGATGGTTGTGGTGCAACCTTGCTGTCAACACCTACCAGAGGGGCGATGAGCGAGTGTCCCTACTTTCTGCCCTTGCCGCCCGTCTTGCGGGTTGTTTGAGCAGCATTAGGATTGAGCTCGACAGCTTTGACGGGGATGTTGGTGCTGCTGGAAGGCTGCAGCCGGGGCGCAACGGGTGCTCCACGCTGACTAGAGCTCGGCGGAGGCTGACATGATCCAGCGCCGCCCGGGGTGGGTGCTGGGTCTGCTGAGAAGGCTTGGAGGTGCTCTAAGGCTAACACTGCGGTGGTGTGGTCTCCACGGATCCTAAGGAGCCCGGAGGGGGTTGGCATCTTCAGGACGAGGTAGCCGTGTGGGCTACGGCCATAAATTGGTACAGGGTCGGCCTGCCGATGATGATGTTGAAGGGGAGGATAACATCGGCAACATCGAAGAGGATGCTCTCCATCCTATCATTGTCGGGTGTCCCGAAGGTAACCCGGAGATGGATTTTGTCGTATGGGATGATGCTCCCTGGTCCCACCCCTGAGAATGGGCTCGAGGGGGCGAGATTGTACACTGGGATCTACAGGTGCTCGAAGGATGCACGGCTGAAGAGGTTGAGGCTGGCCCCACCATCTATCAAGACTTAGTGGAGCTTGACGTTGGGAATGGTGGGGGCGACCAGGAGAGGTACAACGTCTGCCCCGGCCATGTTCTTGGGGAAATTAGAGGCATCAAAGTTGATCGACGTCTCGTTCCACCGATGGCGCCGCGCCGAAGTGGGGGCAGGGGCTATTGAAGCCGCTGCTCGACGGAGGGTATTGACCGCGTTCCGGGACGCTGGATCCCAAGACCCTCCGAAGATGTAGTGGAGTGTCTTGCAATGCTCGTGGTCACTGCAGGCGTTAGAGTCCTCATCTTGGTGGACCACATTGATGGCCCACCCTTGCTTCTGGTACTCCATCTCCTCGTCATCGTCGACTTTGGGATCAACCTTCTGCTTGCCCTCGCGCTGGCAGAAGGGGGCATTGTCCCAGCGCTGCTACGCCCGCTCTTGGTAGCATTCAGCGCATCTCTTGATCTCCCATCACTCGCTCGCGGTGTGGTCACGAGTCTTGTGCACTGGGCAAGGCTTGGTGCCTTCATCAGTAGCAGGTGGCTGACATGGGTGCTTGTCGGAGCGTGGGGATTTTCCCCCACCGGTTGCCGCTATTGTGGCAACGGGAGATCTGTACAACGGCTTGTTCTAGCCGCCTTCCCGGTTCTCCTTCTCGCCGCTACCCGGGGTAACGACCCTGTCGCCGGCCTGGCTGGCTCCACCTGCTCCAGGGGAGGTCTGGGTGTTCCAGTCATGGCCCTCTGTTGTGCGAGCACACCGGTCGGTGATGGAGAAGAGCTCGGAGACATTTTGCACGTTGTGAGCGGCAAGCTTCCCGAGCATCTTCCGTTCTCGCAATATCTGCTGGAACGCTACTATGACAGAAGCATTCGAGATGTTGGGGATGGTATTGCATACCTGGGAGAAGAGCTGTATGAATGACCTCAGCGTCTCCTTGGGTTGCTGGCGCAGGGCGTGGAGGTCGAGCTCGGTGCCGGGCCGTGTGTAGGAGCAGCCGAAGTTCGCCGTGAGCTGCCGCCAAAGCTCATCCCAAGAGGTTATGGACCCCTCGGACAGGTTCATCAGCCATGAACGGGCTGAGCCAACCAGGGCGATTGGGAAGTAGTTCGCCAGGACAAGCTCATCTACTCCTGCAACTAGGAGCGTTGCAGTGTATGTATGTAGGAACTCTGCAGGGTTGACGCTCCCGTCGAACCTTTATGGCAGGTGTGGCTGGAACTTACGTGGCAACATCGACAGTCGGAGGTATGGCGCCAAGGCCATGCATCCTCTGACGGGCTTCACCGGAGTGGCATAGGGGACAACAAACGCCAGGGGGTTTTGCTGCGCCATGTGTGGCTGCTGCGACACGTGCTGCTATGGCAAATACTGTTGCATTACCTGGTGTACCGTGCAGTGCAGGGGTGCAATCGACCAAACATGGTCCTAATCCGGTGGCGGCGGTGGAGGGTTTACCTGCAGTGCTCCTCGGACAGAGAACTCCTCCTGCTCAGGCCCTCGAGGCCCATACTCGGCGTCGAGGTTGTGCCGTCTCTCCCACTGTCGCACGATGATGACGCGGCCATCTGAGCTTGACGACGGTCAAGCTCAGGCCTCAGGTCCTCCGTGGGGATCTTGACAGTGCTGGTAGGCCTAGTAGACCTGGAGTCGGTGGTGCGTCGGTCGATGGACGGCGTGCATGATAGCGACATGTTACATCTCCCTCTGTTGGGAGAGTTGATGGTCGTGATGACGAAGTGGTCGATGTCTTGGACACACTGCTAGGCCGCTCCCTTGGAAGCGTTCAGCGATGGTGGGTGGTGGAGAAGACCCCTGCCCACTGCCAGAGTGCTCCCCGGGCATCCAGTCGGGAGCGCTGGGGGAGCCGACTGAGCCGGGATGTGTCCCGACGTGCCATTCTAGCCAGCCGTACCTGCATGGGGGTGTGACAGACCAGAGTGTGCCACTCGAGCAACGGATCTAGTCACCAAACGACGCCGCAGAATCTGCCTTCCATGGGCCTGATGAACACCATGATTGATGAAAGTGCTACCACTTTTTTGAGGAAAAAAGTCCCCTACCTGGCGCGCCAAATGTCGAAGTGTTAATGCGACACTTCCCCTAGATCTGCTAAGGAGCAGACCATGGAGGTTCTTTGTTCGGCGGGGCTTAGGCCTTAATCAAGTGTTCTAGCAGATGAGAATATGAGACGGTGGTTTTTATGTGGTTCGGACTGCAAGGAGCATAACACACTATTCCACAGTGGATGGTATTGCTAGTATATGTGTATGTGTGGGTGTGTGATGTCTGATTATGGGTCCTTTGTAACGGTGGCGGTCCGAGCTTTTTATAGACAAGTCGTACGCCTTACAAATGGGGTTCCGGGGCCCAACAGGTGGTCCCAGGGCGATCTTATCCTAAATATCTATGGCTTCTTGCATAATCTTCCTCATATCGTGCTTTTGAAGACTCGTCGTCTTGCCATCGATGTTGTTAGTAGCCCATGCGCCGTTGCTGACATTAGCCCGGGATGTCCCGTCCAACTGTCTCTATCGCTGTAAGCTACCCACTTTGTCGAGTGGGATAGGCCTGCAGTGTCTTCACTGTGATGTGATTGGTCGCAGCGGTACCTGACCTTAGGCGTGTGCCGCGCCATGCGTCTGGGGAAGCCACGTATCTTCAATCCTTGACAGGGACAAGGCACACCGCCCTCTTAACTCCCGCTTCCCTCCGTCCAGTGCAAGTGGTTGGACTATGTGACAGCTTGGGAGCTCACCTCTGTGGAGGATGTAAGGTACCGCCTTGCATACCACATGGCAGCTCAGGAGCTCACCTCTACGGAGGAGGTCAGGTCCCGCCTTGCGGAACACGTGGCAGCTCGGGAGCTCATCTCTACAGGGGAGGCTAGGTCCCATCCAGATGGACACGTGGCGGTGCTGGGAGCTCACCTCCGTGGAGGAGGTGAGGTCCTGCCTTGCGGCACACGTGGCATCGCCAGAGCCCGCCCATATGGGAGGTGGACCATCTGATGTCTTCGTCGACGCGGCAGCTCCGGAGCCCTGTTTCACGGCGAGGAGGGATCCTTATCTGCTAGACACGTGGTTACCTGGGGGCTCGTCTCCAAAGCGGGTGTTAAGCTTCTCCTATGGTCTTCTTGAGGATATCCTGGACCACCCATCTGAGGCTGATGCGTTCGGGTCTCTTGAACATGTGGCGCCTTCGGACCCCGCCTCTGCTGGGAGGCGGGGTACCTAGGCCGCTCTAGCTTGTGCGCGAGGGTACCCGGTATGTCGGGTACTGACAGTACTAAGGGGCTGTTTCTGGACCACTTTATGTGAATGCAAATCTATCAAGGGAGGAAAAGGGTGAGGTATGTAATTTATTGATTATTTTTCTTGGGAATATACTAAGTTGCTCGGTTTTAGTAGTGACTTGGTGGAACATAGATTACCAATAAAACATGGATTTAGGTCATATAAACAATATTTTAGATGCTTTAATCCGGAATTATTTGATGAAAGAAAAGTATAGGTTCATCAATTGTTGAAGGGAAATTTTATTCGTCCATGGCATTATGAGCCCTGTTGTCAAATATAGTGCAACTAGAAAAGAAAAATTGAAGGAAAATTAGAATTTGTATTGTTTTTGAAATTTGAATAAAGCAACACCTAAAGATGAGTACCCCATGCCTATAGCTGATGGCTAATAAATAATGTTTCAAGGCATAGTGTAATTAGCTTCTTGGATGGCAATGTCGATTATAATCAAATTTGTATAGCTGAGGAAGAAACACCTAAAATTGGTTTTCATTGTTCGGAATTCGTGGGGTTATTGACTGGACTATAATCAATGACCTATGAATCTTTTTTTCATAATTATTAGGTATTATTTCGGAATAGTATATTTATGATGTGGTTGTGAAATCGGCTGGTTTTACTGATCATGTAGCCGATTTGCGTTTGGATTTTGAAAGGATATGAAAATTTGGTTAAAAATGAACCCATTAAAGTGTGTGTTTGGCGTGTCAGCTAGTAAGTTTTTTGGATTTATTGTACATGAGCAAGATATATAAATATCCTATGAAAGTGGAGGCTATTATGATAATAGTAGAGCAAACACATGATAGACTGCTATAACTCGGATACCAGAGAACATATTTGGGCTAGCCGTTAACAGGAAGGGGGATCGAGCAAACCCGGGTCCCGTCGGTGAACTGCCCCCCGACCAGCATTGTTATGTGGCCGAACTTCCCAACTCGGGCTCAACGACAACCGCACTCGTCCAGCCGAGTCCCGACCATGCTCTCTCCGGTCCTATCGTGGATGGCACAACGACCTAGATACCAAGGCGCTGACAGGGGACGTGAAGTAACCAAAATGGGAGGACACATTGATTGCAGCCTCCACTGTTCGACCCTGCCCCGAGGAGCACAGAGGATAAGGAAAATCTGAAAGCCCCGCTCCACATATGAGGAAAGCAGGAAGTAGCAAGAAGAGGAGTAGCCTGGCTCCACCTATAAAAGGGTCCCAAGACTATCTCATGAATGGATATCAAAGAAGAGAGACCAAAAAAGGAGGGTCTTCTTCGCCTCCACAAAAGTGCTAGAACCTCTCCTCATACATGTACTCCCCCACTATTGATAATGAGAAGAAAAGAGCACCACACTAGACATAGGGCACCTTGCCTGAACCAGTACAAATCCTTTGTTCTAGTTGTTAGGCTGCCAAGAGGTACAACGCATGGTGGAAACATCACTAGTCAGTCATCCATATGCTAACAGTTGGCATGCAAGGTACGAGGACTGCCGCACATTCTCATTCATTCTCGCCTCGACGGCTCACCAAGCCCAGCCTTCACCCCTGTCACAAAGCTCTGCTCAAAGCATCGACGGGCCAGACACCAGCTCAGGCATCCCAGCTCCACGGCTCCACCAAGACCAGCCTCCATCCCCATAACGAAGATTTTCTCCGAGTGCCGATAGACCGAACGACCGCATGGGCATCCTAGCATCACCTCTTTTTGTAGCAAACCAAATACTCTTGAGACTTGGTGACGAAACACCAAGCACCAAGCCGCGGCCAATTGCCCGCCCCTCTCTCCATGTACCGAATGTTCCAACTATCTCAGGCAACCTAGAAGATGATGCTGCAATTTTCAACATGGAGATGCAGCTGAACGATCACACTCCACCTCCAGATCTGAGCGGACCCACCGCTCATATGATCTGGTAGATGAGGCACTATTCTACAGCCAACAACAGCAAGACAGACTGTCAAACCATCTCTAGCCAAGGGGTCTATGGATCAAAGACTAGCACCCTCATTGCTCCACTGGTCCAGGCCAGTGACAACTGCCTGACCATAGCTAAGCGACCTATCAGCAAAGGAGTCAATGACACCAGCTCTTCCCCCCTTCCGTACCACTCGGTGGACAACCAACCAGCTACGGAGCTCGACACGAAGACCATGACCGGATGATCGGTAACCCCTCAGTCACGATGTGACGAGTTGATCGAACCACTCGTCCCATGACACTCGGGGGTGTTGACAACTGTTATATACCAATTTCACCCATCAATATAACTCAATTATGTGAAGGAAGTATCATTTCTTTCCCACGTCACCTTTCTGTTTAACCTATTTCCACTTGTCTTTGGAGAAAGTTGTGCATGCAGGCATTCTATGATGAATTGAAGTGAAACAAGGGGATGGATCCTATAAAATATTGTTTCAGCCAATCAGGCGATGCCACATGGCATGAAAATGGATCAAATGGCCCACAAACAGAAGTATCCGAGGCCATTCAATGGTGTAGCACCCATATTTGTCAATGGGACCCACCTGCAAGTCACCCCGAGGAAGCACACCAGAAATGGTCAACATTTTTGTTCAGCCGACTAGGGAGTTCGGCCAAACCCTTTCCGGTGCCAAACTCGGTCAGCTTCCACGTGTGGACTCCTTGTGGTGCCCTGGTCACGATGAAGACTAATTCACACACTTTTGGTGGCGGGAACCGACCCTTCTCCAAGCTATAAATAGGACCCCTCACCCCTAGCTTCAACACAAACCACTTGAGTATTCATCCATTGTATCCACTACTCTCCATAGGCTTAAAGGAGTATAGGCTATAGAGAGGAGAGTCTCTAGACAATAGTCCAAGTAGGAGATTAGTATAAGGAGTCTCTTCAAAATTTCCCATTGGGAAAGGTATGGCTCCTATATTCCTATTTCTATTTGTTACTTTGTTCTTAATAAAGATGTTATCTTTAGTCTTTCATTGTTCATATACTTGGATGAAGCGTTTCTTAATGGATTGTGGATTCCATATATGTGGTAGGAGTAGTGTTTACTATATGCTATACCATTCTCAATATATCATCATAAACACTTTAAGCATCCACTATAGTCTAGTTATCTATGATAAGATAATGTTAATATGAATCACTTATGCTATGAATTAGCATTGGTTCAACGATGATTTAGTTCATTGCCTTCGGATGGCTTGTGCCTAGGCTCTTAAGGTAATTACTTAATATGCTAACATAGTGCTAGGATAGAGAGTAGCATTGAATGTCTCGTAGACACACATATTGAAGAGGTAGGTAGTAGGTGGTGACAACCCTATCTGTCCTTTGTAATCCTCTACATTCGGCTATGCCACAGGCTCTTGCTGGAAGTCTTCCTAGTATTGGTAGGGGTAAACTCGTGCCTGACGTGTTAATCCACTTAGCATGAGAATTCATAATTTACATGATCATTAGTAACTAACTTAGGCTATGTATATTTACATTAGAAGCATAGTAGTTGTCTATACCTAACCCTTGGTCTAGTCCCTCTTTATCCTATTTATCCCCTTAGGATAGAATGCTCTTGTGTGTGTCACACTACTCCAATTATCATTTATCCATCCTTGTTAGAGCCTTGACTAGATCAACCTAGCCTTCCCACTTGATGATTGTTTTACTTCCATCAAACCTTCCTTTGGGAGAATATAAACGAAACCCTTTGGGAATCGTCTTAAAGGGGAAATGCTACATCAATAGCTTCCGTGCGCTTGCAGATTTATATGTACAATCTAAAATATATTAACAAGCATTTATGGCACCACTACTAGAGATGAATTGTTAATAGTGCGTAGGGACCGTCAACGGGGGGCAACTGATCAACAAGGAAGCTCGGTGTGAAGACCCGAGAGACCTAGATCGGGTGACTGAACCGTCCCTAGAGGCATGGTGGTAAGAGTGGACCGAACCATTAATCCGGTACTGTTCGAGGATCACCAGCTGACGAAAGGGCTCGGTACGCTAGGAATGGGAACCCAGGAAACTAAGAGTCACATGACCGAGCAGCCCTTGAGCACAGCATGATGAGCGGGCCGAGTCGCTCGTCCCGTGACACTCGGGGGTTGTCGGCAAAAAAAAATGCCTATGTACGTACTTGTCGACTGGAAAACTCTCTTCATGTACCATTCATAGTTCCATGACATATAATGACATGGTCGGTTATACGCGAAAGATTATGTACGCTCACAATCACTTGCTTCATAAACACACTCGAAAAAATAATACAACCTCTGTCTTTTTGTCTGCGCCAACCCTCCTGCTGAGCCCACGTTGATCCACACACGAAGGCAAACTAGCGCGACACATCATTGCCTGGCCAAGCTACCCAGCCATATTGAAGCAAGACGAAGACCGGAGATTGAGGTCCCCCACCAGGCATGGCTTCGCCTTGCAAACTGTTGCCACCATAAAGGTGCACGACAACTGACACCACGTGCTGCAATAGTGTTCATAAGGGATGGTAGTGGTTGAGGACGACCGCGACAAAACTTGCTCTCCAACCCAATGTAAGACAACTAATCATCTCATCCTTCTGCAGGACTAACCGAGAAATCGGGTTCTACAGATCGCGGGAGTGCCTTAACGACACTTGTGGCCCCGAAACACGAATTGAGGTAAGGCAAGTAAGTACCTAAACTATGCTTGGGCACGACCGAGTTCTGGTTTCGAAGGTCAGCCCTACGCAGTTTCGAGACTGTCGAAATAAACCTGAGCAAGGGATGGACGATAGAGAGATGCCATCACATGAGGCTTCATCTTGGGTAGTGGATACCCTTGACATTTCCGACATTCCATATCTGAGTACCAGGTTGGCTAATCCACAATATCCCCTCGTGAGGTAGACATCGAGCCACCCGAGCCCCCAAAAGGCCCCAAATACATGCGAATGCTCAAGGCAGAGTCTAACGAAATGCAAGAACCGCACCCCAATCACACGACCCGTCCAAAACTGGACCGGTGGTTCCATTCACCCTTACGATCAAGGGAGATCAGGTTTCACTCGGATTTACCTTGTAGGTAGCTCAACAATCTTGGGAGTTTGGCCACCAAGGTAAACTTTTGACCAAGATGGCTAGCGGATGTGGCGATTATTCATTCACTAAAAGAGCAGGCCACCTGGAGGATGGTGGCATCCGTCGCTGAAGCTCCTGCAGCAGGCGTGGTGAACACCTAAAGCCTCCCGACCCCGAAGCTCTTGAGATTTGTCATACAACTAGGGAGTGGGGCACCACAATTTTCAAGACCCAACCTCTGACCCCGCCGTCCTCAGCTCGGCAGCTGATGCACTAGCCCCCAAGTCTCCTGACCCCAACGCGCTCGGAGGACCAAAATGAACTTCGCCACGATGAACGGCTTCGAAGGGGAACATTATCGGCTTGCTTGGGTCGTCGTGGCCCAACCCCGTCTAGGATCTATCCTTGGAATGTGTTGCAGCACCCAATCTCATTACAAAGGAGCTGAGTATATTTATCCCCTTGCCTAAAACTCCAACTCCCATCACAAAAGAGGACATTGACTTCGAGCTTGGTCCCAGATAGAATTCCCAATCCCGATCCCAAAAGATAGACTTAGGGGCTATTGCTCGACCAGGCCCACTCAGAATCTCAGGATACATTCCCCTATGACGTTCTTCCTAGCTTAAGTACTCCTTCCGTGTCCTACAATCTACGGTCTATGAGTGGCGAAAGTCCGAAGGCTACTGTTCGGGTAGGATCGTTGGACAAAAGATAGACAAGGGGGAAGCACTCCAAAAATCATTAAAAATCCCATATTACACAACCATTTGGATCATTACATGGTGAAGCACATATTACATCTCCGAGATTACTATGGATCGGTTGACCAAAAGGCCAGCCTGATTATTGCAGCCATTGAAGATTCCAAAATGGAAGTAAGAGGATGTTGGTATGGATTTCATAGTTGGATTACCTCACATCTCAGCGGGTTATAATTCAATATGGGTTATTGTGCATCGGTTGACGAAATCAGCACATTTCATTCATAACAAGACTACCTATAGTGCAACAAAGTTGGCAGAATTGTATCTGGGAAGAGTAGTGTGTTTACACGGGGTACCAAAGAAAATAGTGTCGATAGAGGTTCGCAATTTACCTCAACGTTCTGGCAGAAGCTGCACAAATCGATGGGAACCCAATTGAATTTTAGTTGTGCATATGACCCTCAAACGAATGGACAAACCAAGTGAATAAATCAGATATTGGAAGACATGCTAAGAGCTTGTGTCCTAAAGTATGGAGGGAGTTGGCACAAAAGTATGCCATATGTTGAATTTTCTTACAACAACAGTTACCAAGCAAGCTTGAAGATGTCACTATATGAAGCATTGTACGGGAAAAGGTGTAGAACACCCTTATTTTAGAATGAAATGGGAGGCACTCAAGTATTGGACCCGATGTTATACAGGATACTAAAAAGCAAGTTCAGACAATCCGGGAGAATTTAAGTGCTGCCCAATCAAGACAAAAAGGCTATGGGGAAAATAGGCGAAGAAACCTAGTTTTTTAAGTGGGGGACTTCGTATATCTCAGAGTATCACCTATGCAAGGTCATAAGCGATTTAATGTCAAAGGCAAGTTGACACCTCGCTATATTGGACAATTCAAGATTTTGGAGAAACATGGAGAAGTGGTATATAAGTTGGAGATCCTAGCACATCTTTCTGATGTTCATGATGTGGCCCATGTTTCTCAGCTCAATAAATGCATAAGAGTAACGGAAGAACAAGTGCCAATGGAAGAATTGGAATTAGAGGTAGATTTGACTTATGCGGAGCAACCAGTCAAAATTTCAGAAAGCAAGGAGATGGTTACAGGGAACAATGTGGTTCGATGGTGCAAATTACAAAGGAAGCATCATGTAGAATCGGAAGCAACTTGGAGCTGGAAGATGACCTCATGAGAGAATTTCCCTATCTCTTGCCTTCTACGTCGAATCTCGAGGGCGAGATTCATTTTAAGGGGGCTAGGTCTGTGACACCCTCATTTTCATCCATCATGCATTGCATACATTCTTATACATGTTTAAAATTAAACAACACAAAAAGGAACATATTTAAAATGAATTAGAACCAAAACAGCAATTAGAAACCTATTTTTAGTGCGAACTTGTCTAGACTGTTCCCCGGACTAGTCCAATTTTCCCTTTGTTGATTTCCGGACTTGTCTACTTTTGTTACGGATTAGTCCAGAAATGTTACCGTTTTTCCAAACTTGTACGTTATCGAGTACGGACTAGTCCGTTCTTTTTACTTGAACTTTTCAAAGTTGTCCGGTAAATCCTCAATTTGGTCTAGTTCTTGAAAAGTTGGACAAATCTTCGGATTTGTCCGACCCCATACCAGACTTGTCTGTTTTGCTCTCTGTACCTTTTCGGACTTGACCGGACTACCACCAGACTTGTCTGTTAATCATTTTGTTCCATATCGAACATAACTAGCCCCTATGTGGACTAGTCTGGTGTGCCCGACTCAGAATCAGTTTTTTCTCCATGACTATTTCTTAGGTATTTGCCTTAGGTGGGCCCAAGAACATCTTACCCAACCTCAGTGGAGCCCATGTGGGACCCACCAAGGTCTCCACCGCCTTATATTTGGATTCCAACCAAACCCTACCACCTCCACCCTATATAAACACCCCGCCACCCACCATTTCATCTCTTTGCCACATTGAAAGAAACCCTTAACCTAGTTCGTGGGAGCCGCCACAAAGAGAGAGGAGCTCGCAGCCAGGGGAAGGAGGAGGAGGATAGGAGGATCAAGCAAGATTGATCTTCATCATCTCATCGACATCATCGTCAATTCTCCACTGATTCTTCGTCTTCTTTGGATCTAGACATCAGGATCCAAGTGTTGCACCCAATTCTCGATCCTTGAACCCTTGGATTCGTGGTAAATACTTTAGATTCATCTTTCCTATGTAAATTATGGTTCCATGATTAATCAAACTATGCACTAGTTGATATTTCACCAAAACCCTGGCCATAACGGACTTGTCTGGTCTCGGTGCGGACTAGTTTGATTTCTTCTTTGTTCCAGAACGGACATGTCCGACCAGAGTGTGGACTAGTCCGACCCCTCAGTTCTTGAAATTTCTAGAACTTCTGTATTATTCTTCGAAATGACTTGAAACTTATTGTAACATGAGAAACTTAATTTTTGCTAGATAGTAAGCAATGATAGCAACCTAATAACATGTGTTACCCCATAATTGTGTCATTCATGCACACCATGACATATTGAGTCATGTATGAGGATTTATTGATTGTAATGTTTGTTCTGAATGTTTGTTATGTAGAATAGAAGGTTTTGCTCTGGAGGGTGCTGTCGAAGACCTCTAGCACCAGAACTTTGAAGATTTTTTATCCTAACCAATCTCAAGAGCAAGGCAAGTGTCCTTGATCATTTTGATCCTGTTTTTTAAATGTTTCGTTTGCAAAATTGCATGCTTGTGTCAAACTGATGGCAAACCCATGATAGGTGTTTACTAGTCTTGTTTGACCATCTTTGTCGCTTGGAATACATTGTAGAGAGTCAGTAAGGGTGTTTTACCTTTTTTTTCTTCACTCTAATTAATTGGGATGGGAAAACAAACAAATGGCTTATTTATGAATTAATGAAGTTATGGATGATGAAAATTGATGAACATGGATAATTGGAAACATGGGAGTTGGGAGAATCTATGCAAGCATGGTTTGTGGACTGGGTTGGATGTTATGGTGGTTTCACTTGCTTTAGATCTAAGGAACAGTTCATGGAGCCACAACCCATGTTTTACAGTGCCACCACAGGGCCAAGTATGGGTGCGGCTTAGCCAATTAATTAGGTGTATTGCCAGCATTGTTCGGATCATTTGGGGGAGCAAGGAATGGGAGTCAGTTGGGTTTGCAATAGTGGGGGGACTACTCTGGGATCCGAACAGCACAAGAGGGGGCCCTTGGTTGGATGTTCTCAGTTGGAGGCATCACCACCGGTGAAACCTTAGTGGGTCTGAATGTGTTGGTAGTCCATTTGTAAAGGCTATTATGTGATCTCTTGGCCACACACCATTGGAAATGTGTAATGTGACCTATGGGTCATGGACATGGTAGAGGTTCCTTCGTCACTTAAATGGGACAAAATCAAAAACTTTTGGGTAAAGTGGTACAACCTCTGCAGAGTGTTAAAACTATCATGATAGCCGTGCTCCCAATTACGAGCGACCTGAACCCTCACATGATTAGAGTGGAAATTGGTATTTGGGATGGTTTGGTTATGAATATGGATTGGGTTGTGATAAATGAACATGGTTGATAATGATGGTAAGAATATGTTATTTTGATGAATAATTGTTGATGGATGTGAATATGATGGCAAATGATGGTGCTGGACACATAATTGGTGATTATTTGGGATATGTTGTGATTGACTCATATAGACATTGTAGGATGCTTTTTATATATTTTAAATATACTTTTTATCAAATAGCCATTATTTATAATCATTCCTTGTTTGAGCTTCATGTCATTATTTTCCCACACTTGCTGAGCACGACATGTGCCCACCCTTGCTATTCCACCACCAACAGTTTCAGGTGAGGTTTGGGAGTACCATGAGGATAATGTTGAGTTCTATGTTGTGTGCTGCCATCGACTTGCCTATGGTTATGCATGGCGCCGCGCTATCCCATTCGCTTAGTTTATTTTTCCACTGCCATAATGATCATTAGAGATTGTAATTTGAGGATTATTTGAATATTGTAATAAAAATACTTATTCACTAATTTTTGTTGTGCTAATTTTTGTATATCATTTGTGATGCACTCATGTATGTGTGTTGAACATCCTGGACACACATATATGTCACAATTGGTTCATTTTGGGAACGGGTGTCACAATTATAATAACAACTAGTCGTACCACGTGCATGGATTCCATAATCAAACAAGAAACGCTTCCCAAAGCATACGATATGAGACGACTAATATTATTAAATTGCATAAAGTTAAAAATAAACGAAAAGTTACATAAGACATACCTTTTCCATAAAGGACTTGGGAGCAAGAGGCTCCTCTTTACAGCCTAAGATCTACTAAGGACTAGGAGAAGTGTGTATACAATGGAGTGATGCTCAACTGATGTGTGTTGAAGTGAGGAGTGTGGGGTCCTATTTATACTAGTTTCTACATTGGTTCAAATCATCTTTTCGTTCGACCAGTCATCACCGGCTTCACAACGCCACACGAGGGTGACACATAGCAGTGTATCGAGTTTGGCACCAGAAATGGGTCAGTTGAACCTCTAGTTTTGTCACACCTTTATAAACTCCTTTCGTGGTATCCTTTTTCTTGGATGCTGATAGGTGGGCCCTATGGCCATCCCGTGTGAATTGCCATTGGATTCCCTTGGATATGCTTGATAATGGGTCCATGAATCCATCTAATGCCATGTGGTGACTTATGAGTGGCTAAGAGTGTACTTCTTAGGATTACTCCCCTGAATTTTCCTCATTTCCACAATAAAGCACGTGCATGCACAATTTCTCCAAGTATAAGTGTAATTATGTTAAATCGAAAGGTGATGCGTGTAAGAAATGTTCATTCCTTCGCATATTCGAGATATATTGACAGCCAAAATTGGTACTTAATGACCGTCAACAAAGTCCCCAACGTTTACTCTATGCTCCCCGCGTAGCAAAGACTAAGGACTTAGGTTGTTGATTAGGAGTTGGTATTGTGTTCTATTGTTCAATAGTACCAAATACACACTTAAACATTTTACCTAGTATTGAGTAGATTGGCAATGATACCCACCTTTTACCCTAGTCCTCATTGGGCATTTGCCTTCTCTCTTTCTTGTGTGGTTCAAAGATAGAACAACTCACAAAGCATGCACTATTCAAAAAGATCTAAATTCTACTTAAATCCTGGAGAGTTTCATATCATTTTTTAAAATGGGAATAAGTTCCTCAAATGATAACTCTCAGTCACTCAATTTTTGTGTGTGGAATTTCCTCACCAAGGTAATGCATGTTTTGGTCCTACATCTAAATATGGCTTTTGTGGAGCTTGGTAGGGCAGGAGTAGGCATATTTGTCTTACATATTTTGCTAAGTCAAAAGAGTAAGCCTTAGGAGAAAAATAGGCCTACCTTTAGATCAAGATGTGCAAGTGTGATGGACTATTTGTGGAGGTGGAAGATGACTCCTTTTTTGGACTCTTTATTGTAAGGATGAAGTATAACTACTTTTCTTTTACTCTTTTTTTTATGTTTTTTTCTTATGCTAATTTGTTAACTGAATTCCATATTATTTATCTTTTTTTGTAGCCATACCTTCTACTCCCTTTTCAATTAACTTGAAGAGAGTATTTGGCAATGAAGATATGGAGTATCTTTTTGTAATGGAATGGAATGATGTAAAATTTGTTAACTTCTAGTGTAGATGTTTAGCACGTGCACGTGTAATCTTGATCATAGAAGTATGAAAATATTCTCACATAGGTCTCTACACTAGTTTGACTAGGCTCAATGTAAAATCAAATGGCATGTGCATAGGGTTTATCAAATGAAACTATCATATGGCTTTGGTAGGAAATTCAAATGAAATGAGAAACTTCAATTTATATCAATTTGAAAATTCTTCGGGGATCAAGTTTCACTTGATTGGGAATTTAGTAGCTCTATCTACTATATCATATCTCATAACAACCTAGAATTCAATTATGCTCAAGCTGCCCATAATTTCTATGTTCGAGGCAAAATACTTAAAGACAATTCAATAGTTTTATAATATTAAATTGTCTTGGTACTAGAGAAGAATAAAATAGAGCAACTATTCATTATTTTGACATATGAGGAATTTACATTACTACCGAGCTTATTTTATTATATTAAATCCTATCCTAAGTTTTTTGAATACAAGTGATGTGGAAAAAGGAAATGGTATACAAAGTGGAATGTGATACATGTTACCTCAAGTGGGGTCCTCCTCCAAGCTTGTTCTTCTTCAATGTAATAAGTGTTGAACCATTCTTGGTAGAAATAGTCCATGAGGTTGACTGCCTTTTTTTTTTGCAGTGTGGCATTGACGTTGTTGGCTTGGGTGTCAACTTGTTGCTTTCAATCATGCATGGGTAACTTGCATGTGTTATTTGAAGGGTGTTGAGGATGTTTCCAGCCCTCACTGTTTGTATTTCTTGCAACTATAGATAAAATCTGCAAGCGCACGGATTACCATTTTAGCCTTTCTCTTAAAGAGTATTCCAAGGTTATTGAATCCAAGAAACGTGTATGTTAATATTCTAACTGGCTCACCCGAGGATACTAAGTTTGTTTTGTAGGCAAGGAATAGAGAGGAATCCCTACGGATTGGCCATAATTCAAAGCAATCTATCCTGGTTGTTTGTTTGAAACATATGCTTACCCCTGATCTACCAGGCGACTCCCGCTAATAATTTATGGTGTAGCCGAATGTGAAGGATTACAAAGGATGGATGGAGCCATCACCTCCTACCACCTACCTCTTCAATCTTTGGGTCTACGAGTTACCCATTGATGGTTTCTAAGCTAAGCACCTCAGCTATTTTATAAACCACAATTATAATCTTTTCGAGTACAAAACTAAGATTAGAGCTCCCAAACTAGTACAGCAATGAACCCACAAACAACTACTTTAAGAATACTATGAATTAAGGATCAAAACTGCATTTGAATTCATGAAAGCTTAGTCATTTATAGAGAACTTCTATAGAGGTACAAGTGTTGGAGAGGAACATGACAAACTCAAGCCTCTTCCTCCTACCTTCTATTCACTCTCCTCCTATCTCTGCAACCTCTAAGAGTAGCACTAAGACTATGGAGTGGTGTACTAAACTCAAACTTGTCGTGTGTGTGAGGGAGTGAAAGGGGGTTAATTATACAGGTCACTGAGGCGGTTCGCACCAGAATTGCACGGGAAGCAGTTGGTGCTGTCATCAGGGATGGATGCCACATGGAGTTTGATAGATATTTAAGGCAAGACCAGTTCGGGCACACCCGAGGTTGCCCCGTTTGTGGTGTGTTTCCTCCGTATGACTCATTTGTGGGCCCTCTTCCCATTCCTATGTGAATTGTCGTTGGATTCCCTTGGATACTCCTACGAATGGGTACATGGATCGATGTGATACCACGTGGCGGCTTCTAAATGGATGGAAACATCTTTTTAGGATTTATCTCTACAAATCTTAGTATATTTAGGCATAATTCACCTACATACAAATAGATACTAACACTTGTGAAAATGGTTAGTGAATAACCCCTACCACTATGATGTGTTGTCATTTTTGCACATTTTACGAGTTGAATTGATAGTCAAATATGACACCTACGATCAGTCAATACTCAGCTAAAGGTCTCTAATCCGTTGGGTCATATCCGTCATTCCTTTGCTAAGATCACGATAACATAGCCGAAAAGGAACGATGAGAACTCGATGGTGGAGGAGACAAGCTACTTGAGCTTTAGTTGGACCAGTATGGCTCTCACCTTCTTCTATTGCCCCATTAATCACTCGTTGCCGCTTGCCACTATGATCATCTGGCTTCGTATGGTTGAGGTTGGGACATACCGAATGCATCACCCATCGGGTTCCAATCTTCTTGGTAATCATTTGCAGGAGTATGTCATGGTGGCATCTACAAGGCTGCATTTCTTGATCGACTCCTTGTGATCCTTCCAGAAACATTACCCCCACGGGCTTCTTTGAGTGGTTGAAGAGTATAGTCAGCACTCGAGACTTATATAAATGAAGAGCCGGGTTAGTTAACCGAATTTCATTTATATAGCTAGGGAAGAAAAATAATGAAGAGCCATCGGGTCCATGTTTTGGAGTATGTCCTTCAAGAAGATAATTCTAATAGATAAGATAGAGCACTGTATGAATATAAGTGATTGACACATTCTCTAAAGCTCCTATTCTTGTAGCAATGCGGGTAACCAATGATGTGCACTCTATAGGACACACGTTCTTGAAGTTTTCTAACCATTGAGATATCATAGCCTTAACGGGAGCCTTTTTTATCTTTTTTACCATGGCAATCAAGACTTTAATTTATCTTTGCACACAACCCTAATATCACCTTTATGGAGCATAGTAATAGCCACGTATATATGCACGAAGTGTAATGTGTGATTTTGTAGATGACCATTCTTAGGAGTCATACATGCTAACTGATTGGCTCAGTCTTGCCAAAAGCTTTGTTTATTAAATTTAGGCATAGAGTCTTAATCTAGTGAACCATGTTTATGGAAGCCTAGGTGCTCACCTAATTCTTTCGACGTGATAAAGTATTCTTTTTGGAAAAACCTAAAAGTAATACCTTAATTTCCGTACGTAAGAGTGCATAGGAATTGATAGTAAGGAGGCCTGAATCATTATTCTCAAAAATTTAGACAAAATTATACCATCCCAAAGGATGTCAAATGGTGAAGAATTCAGAATCCGTACCACTTTTGGTGAGTAGCTCAGGATTGTAGGCCTTCGTGTGAGAAAACTCACGATCTCAAATGAGGTTATAGGCTTGATGTTCAACATCTCTTACGAACTTAAGGTCGTCATTGTTGAGAAGTTAGGGTCTAGCATTGTGTTCCTCCATCGAGACAACATCTTGCATGTCTCCCCATCGTAGACTTGGTGTAGACTCGATAGTGATGTACGTGCTTGAATCCTCCCACCGATGGCTTGAGCTTGATGAAGCACCTTCATCTTACCAAACAACCTCTTCATTTCTTTCTTCATGGCTGCACAGATGTGTAACACCCTCATTTTCATGCATAATGCATTACATACATCCTCATACATGTTTAACATAAAGAAACCTTAAAATGAACCTAATTAAAATGAAATTAGCTCTAATCAAGAATTTAAGTGTGTCAGGGTGCGGACTTGTTTAGCCATAACCCCGGACTAGTCCGGTATTCGCCTTCTTTTTAGAAAATTCAGTCTTCTTCAGAGCCCGGACATGTCTGGCACAATGCACGGAATAGTCCGTTTGAGGTTCTCATATTTTCAAGACTTGTCCGATTTTGAGCGGACTAGTCCAATTTTGTCTAAATTTAAGTCCCGATCAGCCATACTAGCAACCGCAAACTTGTCCAGCCATACATACCGGACTTGTCCAAATACCTTTCTGGTGCCAAACGGACTTGTCCGACCAAGTACATGGGACTTGTCCGAAATAGTTTCTTTTCCAAAATGGACTTGTCCGGTCCATATTGCGGACTAGTCCAGGCTGCTGAATTCAACTCGGATTCTATTATTCTTCAATAATTGGTTATTGGGTAATTGCCTTAATTGGGCTCAAGAACTTCATGCTTAGCCTCGAAGGAGCCCAAGTGGACCCCACCTCGGCCCCTACATGTCCCCTAATGAAATCCACTTGGAATTTAACCCAAAACCCTAATTCTCCACCCCTATATAAACAACCCAATACCCCCACCTCTCCAACCTTTGAGAAAACCCTCGTTGTTGTTCCTTGATCGTGTGTCGACGTTAAGAACAAGCCCAAGAGCGAGGAGGAAGAGGAGAAGAGGGAGAAGGATCAGTCAAGCCTGATCTTCATCAACTTTTCAACAATTGAAGTTCTTCATCATCAAACCTTCGTCAACTCATCTTCATCAAGCCCTAGACGTCAACATTCAAGTGTTGCGACCAATCTTCGACCCTTGGATCTCTAGACACGTGGTACACCCTCTAAATTCAAGTTTCCACAAGAATTAACACTTAAACCCCGCTGTTTAGAAAACCCTATTTTCTGCAATTCTGGACAGGGCGGACTAGTGTGGTGTCTGAATCTGTATTACGCTGAATTTAATCCCAATTGACTCAAATCAATTCCAAACTTGTTATAAACCATTGTAACTAGTTATTAACATTAATAGCAACTAATTAACAAGTTTTGCCTCACAATTGCATTAATCGTGCATATCATGGCATATTGAGTAATATATGAGCATTTATTGATTGTAAAGTTTGTTTTGCATGTTTGTCGTGCAGAATAGAAGGTCTCCCTGTAGAGAGTGCTTTCGAGGACCTGTAGAACCAAAACTTTGAAGCTTTCAATCCAAACAAGCTCAAGAGCAAGGCAAGTGTTCTTGATCATTTAGATCCAGGTTTTTAAATGTTTTGTTTGTGAAATTGCATGCTTGTGTCAATTGATGGGAAAACCCAACTATAGGAGTTTACTAACCTTCTAGTGACCAACCTTGTCGCTTGAACACCATGTAGAGAGTCGGGGAGGATATTTTACACTTTTGCTTTGAATTACTTAATTGGGTTTGGGAAACCATCGTAATGCTTAATTATGAAGTATTGAACACATAAATGATGAGAATTGGTATTAATGACCATTTAGCATCATGATGCCTAGAGATCTAAGCAACCCGGTTATGTGGAATGTATTGGACTGTTTTAGTGGGTTTGCTTGCTTTAGATCTAAGAACCGGTTCATGGAGCGACCATCCAGGATTTTCAGTGCCACCACATGGCCAAGTATGAGTGCGGCTTAGATGACTAATTAGTGTATGGTCGGTACTATTTGGACTATTAAGAATGTTCGGGAATGGGTTTTCAGATGGGTTTGTAGTGATGCTGGCACTACCTTGGGATTCGAAATGCTCAAGAGGGGGCCCTTGGTTGGACGTTCTCAGTTGGAGGCATCACCAGAGGAATTTTGAGGTGGGACCAGAGCCATTAGAAATTTGATCTTCTCCTATTTTTGTGCATATGTAGAATGTCGGAAACGGAGTCCGTATGCATCCTGGGCGTCCATTTTAAGGTGGACTGCTCCTAGACTCCAAGTTGAACTCGAGTCCGAGTTGTAAACTGATTCCATCAACTTGTGGACGTCCCAGATGGTTCTCCACATTCCCAAGGCCTATTACCTTCACTTGTTGATCTTCTCCATTGTTCCTAATAAAAATAAATGATAAAATAGCAATCTATTCTCAAACTCACATGCAAAGGAAGTTAGGAGCAAGTTCATCTGCTGATTTATTAACCGTGCTCGTGCTCTTGTGATTGGTCCTTGTAGTTCAATGTGCGTCTCCGCTGTTGTCATCATTGCCCGATTTCAAGTTCTTATGCAAAAGTTATGGCCGTTTTAAGGTAGGTTGTCCGAGTTACGGTTTTTGCATGTTGATTTCAACTCGGTTTTGAGAACAGAATAGGCAATCAGATATGAAAACAATTGGGAATTTGCACACCAGCTAATGGGGTGCTCTTTGATGATTCTAGGATGGGTGGCACAAAGGTTTGTCACCTAATCTAGGGCTGGGAATGCGGGAGTTCATGCAAGGTGGCTAGCTAGGGCAAACTAATGAACGTGGTGGATCGATTTGTTGTTTAGGTATTGTGGAATAGGTGTCGAACAGCAATAAAACAAGGACGAAACATGATAACTAGAACAAAAAACATAAAGCTAAACAAGCAACAAGACTCGACCACACGAATGCAAACTCAACAATGCAAACTGAAAAACGAAACTGCAGGCACTATAGTCTAGGAAGCGGTAAAAAATGATTTATTTTTTGTGGCTTTTCTGTGGACTCTAGGTACGAAACAAAACTGATCTAATGGAAGGAAAATGAAGATAACTCACAGGCAACATGGAAATCTGATACCAATTGATGAGTACTTTAGGCCGGTCTTCTGAAAGGTAAGTCGATTGGGGTGGATAACTCGATGTTGATAATCTGTGGCACTCGAGCAGTTCGAATACCCCTGCAATCACTACACCACTACTCTATTAGTTATCAACTATGCTGCCCACGCTTGACCTTGCCAAGGAGGCTAATCCCTGCAAGTGCAACAGATAACACAAGCAAGAACATAGATGACACGATCTGAAATCGCAAAGTTGGGGTCTCACAATCCCAAGAACGGCGACATTAATCTAAGCAAAACCCACCAAATATGACCGTAGGCTGCAGTATTTAAAGGCTAGGGTTTGGCCAAAATACTCTTGGATGCGTCCCTAATGGACTCATACGGGATGCAAGTCCCAAATGCCCGATTCGGTGGCGCGGCACCGGACAGAAAATCTTGACTCGAATTGTTTCGCTGATTCCCAATGAGTCCGGAGGAATTTTGAGGTTGTAACAGAGCCATTGGAAATTTTATCTTCTCCACTTTTCATGCATATGTAGAACGTCGAAAACGCAGTCTGTATGCATCCTATGTGTCCGTTTTAAGGTGGACTGCTCCAGACTCTGAGTTGAACTCGAGTCCGAGTTGTAAACTAATTCCATCAACTTGTGGACGTCCCAGATGGTTCTCCACGTTCCCAAGGCCTCTTCCCTTAACTTGTTGATCTTCTCCATTGTTCACAATAACAATTAAATCTTCACATAGCAAGCTATTCTCAAACTCACATCCAAAGGAAGTTAGGAGCGAGTTCACCTACTGATTTATTAACCGTGCTCGTGCTCTTGTGATTGGTCCTTGTAGTTCAATGTGCGTCTTCATTGTTGTGATGTCCTCATCATGTTGTTCTTTGGCTAAGGTATAATATACCTTCTGGCCACATAGGAACAACTTGCACCCAATATACCTTGGATGTGATTTTGTCATTTCTTGATTGAGGTGCATCATACCTTTTAGCCGCATAGGAATAACTTAATCCCAATGATAGTGGCAATTCCTGTGAGCTTGAAAGAGTGCTCAGAATACATGAGAACATAAGGCTCTCACATATTTGTAGCAGACCATTTGTTGCTCACGGAGGCTTTCCATATAAAATCTCTAGCCTCGTATACTTGTGGTTGACCTTCGGGCTTAATTTCCGATATGTTGCAACCATCCTCCTTGGCCAAGAGATATTGAAATTCCTGCATAGTTATTTTACTCCTGCAAACTTCCTCTCAATGATAGAGAGGAATGGTTAGCTCTCGATACTTGTACAAATGAATTTTTGGGTTAGGTAACTGAATCTTCATTTGTACATACGGGGAAGAACAACATCAATGATGCAGTGGGTCCAATTTCAAGTGTATTCATCAACAATGTATGAATCATTGATAGGAGTGGGGCTTTATGGATAAATCAATTTGCACATTTTTCTAAGGCTCCAACTCATAGCAATGCAAGTGATGTAAATACACCATATGGATCCCTTCATCTTGTAAATTTTCTAACCATCATGGCTTTTTACACAAGAGCAGATGTTTCTCAATTAGGTCATGGAAAACAAGATTCTCAATTTTATCCTCCTGAACATTTTTAATTTTCTTACCTAGGAATTTGAAATTTAGTGATCCATGCATAAATGAGTTTCATATCAAAATTATGGATATCACTATTCCTAGGTTGCTACATACCAATTCAGCCATTAAGTAATTCCATAAGCATTACCTAGGCAGAAAATGTCTCATTCAATTTCAGCAATCCTCATGAAATTTTAGGTACTTGCTTACATTTTTTCCCATGTAAGGTGACATTCTTTTTGAAGAATCAAAAACAGTAATGCCAGCACTTACTCTCCTTAAGATGCATAAGAATTGAATGAGGAGAAGGTTTAAACCTTCCTTACCAATGTAAGCAAAAATTTCATTCAATCCTAATGTAATTCCAACAATGGAAAATTTTAAACTTGTACCTCAATTGAAGAGCAGTCTTGGTTGAAGGTTGTTGTGTGAGTAACTCAAAACCATGGATTTTGGTGTAGCCTTCATGTTCAATGTTTCCTGCCAAGTTGAGGTTGTAGTTGAATGAGCTTCATCTTGTTCCTCCATTGGACCACCATCTTGAGCATTCCTCCACCATGAACTCAAAATGAGATCGATGGAGGGATATGCGCTTGATGGTGCATTCCAACCTCTTCACAAATTTTATCCTGGCTGCACTAGTAATCAAGAACAAGAAAAACAACTCGAAAACATGTTATGTTAGCTAAAAAGCATGTTGTAACCTTTGTCAAGTTGTTTTGCTCAGCTTGAAACGACTTGCAAATGCACTGAATTATTAAGAGAAATATTTTTTTTGGCTTGAATTAGGAAGGTGAATTCAAGTGGTTACGCCCAAGGTTCAACCCAAATAAATGTATTTCCTAATTCAAAATTTTAGTTTCATGATGGTTGGAAATTTCACTTTCCAACATGCAAGTGTGAAAATTTCAAACATGCTAAATGCAAATGCAAGGATTGATGAAAATTTAAATATGTAATTGGGAAATCAAATATGAGATAACTACCAATTAACCTATTGGAAAGGACTCACCAAATTTTTAAAGTCCGATGAGTGGGACTTACCTCTGTCTTGTTTAGTGAGATGATTTGTTGTCCAATCCCGGAGTTGAAGATGTGGACAAATTCTCTTGATTGACATGCCACAACTCCTTTGGCATGTCGGTTGGACATGTGGACCACAAGATTGCCCTAGCCTCTCTGTCATTTTGATGAAGACTTGTTGATGTAGTGTCCGCTTTTCCCTTTTGATGTTATTCTCTTATGAGCATGGTGAGGCTTGTCCTTCTTTTTGGGGTGCCACTTCGACCTTCTTGATGTTCCTTTTAGTTAAACCATACTTTGATCATAGATCAAAGACTTCTTTCGGCATGATGACATGTGGACTCCACAATCAAACAAGAAATGATTCATCCACAATGTCACTTGTCCTAGGTTGCATGGTATTGGTCGAAGGGCAGGGATCCCAACAAGTGGTCGTGGGATATGTTGGATTTTGAAAGCTCTTTAAGTTTCTTGTCCTTGGCCAAGTGCTTCATGTTGTCTTGATTTCTTGCTTGGCCATGGACAAGATACTTCAAGGTAGGCTAGTTGAACTTAAATCCCATGAAATCTTCATAGCCTCCTTGATTACAAGGGTGATATTGATTTAACCCTTGACCTACTTGTAGGTGATGGCCATTGGAGTTGTGTTTGGAAGGAATTGACCTACTTGTAGGTGATGGCCATTGGAGTTGTGTTTGGAAGGAAGAATCCCTGTTGTTCTTAGAGAAATGATTCCCCAAGTGGCCCATGTTGATATGGATTTTCGCAAATCATGCTAATATCCATGGCTTGGATCATCCAAGATCATCCCAACACTTCTCCATTGGATTGATCTTCATGATACTTCAATGAGAGGTGTAGTTCCATAGCTAGAATTTGCACCTTGTGAAGTGGTGTGCATGCGATGCTAAGGGAACTAGAGTATTCTTCAATCCAACCCTTGAGTCGAGACCATATTCTCATCCATGATGAATGAGAATAGGACTCCTTCAGCTCTAGCATGAATGTGGTCATGGATTGGTGGAACCAACCCATGACATGAATGCTGCATAAGGAGCCAACTATCCATGCCATGGTGGAGGCAAACCACAAAGATCTCTCGGGGCTTCCCCCAAGCTTAGGGATGGATGACTTTGGTTCCTACTAGAAACTGAAATTCTTCCACGAAAGGCGATGGTGTTGTCTTGCGGGCAATTGTTGAGGTACGCCTTGAATCATCTTGAATTTGAGTACAGGCGTCCTCATTGGCCATCCCATGAAATGGGTTAGCCAACACTTCCTTGTTTTCACCATAAAAAAGGAGAAAACAAAGAAGGTTAATCCTGTCTAATAACTATTAGTACCTATAGCTTAATCACAAGTGATAGCTATCCTTCACTTCTTTGCCTTCCCCGGCAACAGTGCCAGGAATGCTTGTTGACGTTTCTTACGTCACAGATCATCTCTCGAAGAGATGAGGTTCGCAAGTGCACGGAAACTATAGTGTAGCATTTCATCCAAGAATATTCCCAAGGTATCGTATTTATCCCAAAGGAAGGCAATGGAGTAAAGTGAACACTACTCTTATGATCAAGCTATGGAATACTAATCAATTATCACGACAGGGGTAAATTGACAATATATGGCTAGTGTGATACACACCTAGGCAATCTATTCTAAAGAGTAAATGGGTCCTAATGGAGGTTAGACTAAGAGTTGGAGAGTTGCTCCTACAATGCTTCTAATATACATATACATAGCTATGTTAGATACTAATGAGCATGTCAATGGTGAATCCTTATGCTAAGTTGTTCAACATATTGGGTACGGGTTTACCCCTAGCAATACTAGGACGACTCCTGCCAAGGCCATTGGCATAGCCGAACGTGGAGGATTACAAAGGACAGACAGGGCTGTCACCACCTACTGCCTAGCTCTTCAATCCGTGGGTCTACGAGACATCCAACACTACTTAACTACCCCAGCACCATGCTAGCATATTAACTAAATACCTTAGGAGCTGCAGCACAAGCCATCCAAAGGCAATGAACTAAATCATCATTGAACCAATTTTGAGACATAGCATAAGTTATTCATATTAACATGATCATATCATAACTACTTAAACTATAGTGGGGGTTTTTAGTGTTTATGATGACAATATGATGACATTAAGGCATGATTATAAAGATTATTCCTACCATATACATGGAATCCATAATCAAACAAGAAACGCTTCATCCAAGTATATGAATAAAAGAAGACTAAAGATAATATCTTTATTATGCATAAAGTCACAAATATAAGAAAAGATACATGAGACAAACCTTTCCCAACATGGACTTGGGACTCGAGGCTCTCCTCCATATATCCTAACTCAACGAAGGACTAAGAGAACTAGTGTATACATTAGAATGATGTTCAAGTGGCTTGTGTTGAAGTGAGGGGTGAGGGGTCCTATTTATAGCTTGGAGAAGGGTCGGTTCCCTCCACCAAAATCACGCGAATCAGTCAGCCCTGACTTATTCAAGCTGGGAGGAGACAATACATGGAAGCTGATCATGTTTGGAGGAAAGACCAGGTCGGCCGACTTGGTAAGTCTTCCAAACGGTTTGTGCTTTCTTGGGGTGACTTCCAGTTGGGTCCCATCCATTGATATGGGTGCTACACTATTGGATGGCCTTGAATACTTCTGTTTGTGCTCCATATTTGATTGGTTGGGATGATATTTTATAGGATCCATCCCCTTGCTTCACTTCAATTCTGTATAAAATATCTGCATGCACCATTTTCTCCATGTACAAGTGGAAATAGGTTAAATAGAAAGGTGATGTGTGCAAGAAAGGATATTTCCTTCACATAATTATGTTCTATTAACAGGTGAAATTGGTATATAATAGCCATCAACAGCAGCCAGCTCCAGCACCTCCCAGGGGGCCTGCTGTCGACGTCCCTGCGATGATGGCGGGCGATGCTGGAGCAGCCAGCTCCAGCACCTCCGAGGGGGCCGGCCGTCGACGTTGCTGCGATGATGTCCGGCGACACCGGAGCAGCTAGCTACGGCACCTCCCAGGAGGCCTCCCGTCGACGTCTCTACGACGATGGTGGGCGAAGCCAGAGCACCCAGCTCCGGCACCTCCCAAAGGGCCTTCCGTCTACGTCTCTATGACAATGATGAGTGACGCCAGAGCAGCCAGCTCCAGCACCTACCTGGGGGGCTGCCATCGACGTCCTTGGGATGATGGCAGATGGAGCATCCAGCTCCGGCGCCACCCAGGGGGCCTACCATCGATGCCTCTACGATAATGGTGGGTGATGTCGGAACGCGCCCCTGAAGGAGCCCCGCCGACGTCATCTAATCAACCTCCACCGCTCCACTGGGGGCCTGCCGAAGACATTTTGCGATCAAGTGGTAGGCGTGCCCAACCAGTTGGACATATCTACTAGTGGGCCTCTAAAGAGGTTCCATAGTCAAGACGTCAACTGACGACATATCAGTTATGTTAATTGTGCGATTGTTGGTTCCTAAAAAACTAACGAATTGGCAAAGTTTTTCAAGCCCTTACGCTGCTAAGAGCCCGAGTGAACAAGATGCGAATCACAAGACACAACCAAGAAGCAAAACATAAATTCAAATTCATTGAAGGTTGTTTAAGAAGAGGCGAGCCTCGAATACCATGGTGCCCTCGCTCAATGTCCGTCGGTACCAATCTCTTGCGAACTATGCGGCGACATGCTTGGCAGCATCCTTGACTTCTGCCATTGCCGCCTCTTCACGCGCTGTGACGGGGCCGTCAACTACCAGGTCGAGAGGTATCTCTAGATACCGACTTCAGTAGCACACTAGAATGTGGGATGCCACTGTCTCTGCCAGCGCTCTACCCTCGTCTTCTAGATGGCGGGCCAGCTGTCACTTCTGCAGATCGAGCTCCCGGGCGCGACACTTCGAAGTATGCTCCAAAGCTCAGACGTCAAGCTCTAGCAGGGGGAGTTCCTGGCGCACAGCTAGGTGCTGCTCCCGATCCCTCGTAAGGTTGCTCTCGCGAAGCTCTAGGTCTCTGATGCGAGATTGGAGCCTGTCTCTATGTATCTCAGCCTAAGTTTTCATCGTCCAGGTCACGGTCTCTTGCTCAGCAATAACAGCCTCCCACTCAAAAACAGCGGCCTCACGGCGTACTAGGGTCAATCGAAGCTATTCAAGGGCACTGAGGCGGGCGTCAGTTGCCCGATTGGTCGCCTTGGTGTTGTCCAGAATCTTCTGGGATGCCGCGTCCATGGCATTCGCCAAGCGGCGCCTCGACTCCAACTCCTCACACTCCTTCTGGTGCTTTTCCTTTGCCTCATCTATCCTAGACTTTAGAAGGCCCTCGCAGGCCTGGAGGCGTCCGTCCTTCGCTCACAGCTTCTCCCACTCTATAGCAAGGGCGCGTTGTGCTCTGTGGAGGGATGTCTGCACCATGTTGATGCTGGACTGCGCCGAGTCAATGATGTCGAAGAGGCGCTCTGGTTCGGCTGAGCTATGGAGGGCTACCCATTCATCATCTCGGGAGCCTCTTCCCCCTGTGGCAATGACGGCAAGGCCACCAGCGCTGAGGGCCTCGTTGTCAGTACCGGAACAAAATTTGTGGTGCCACCCGAAGCAGCAACACCACCACCGCCCAAGGCACCACCTACTGGAAGAGCAGCCTAGAGAGTCAGGCCCTCAGCTTGTTGAGCAGATTCTGATCGCATTCGGTGTGAATACCAGGTCGGCCGAGCTGGGAGATCGGCCGAGCTCCCAACGGCTCCTCGCACGTCAAAACTTTGTTGTGACACTATTATGTTGGCCCCCATCACGGGTATGTGTGATCCCGCTGATTTTAAGTTGGTTTTATCCTCCAGGTGGGCCCATGAATCCTCGTGCTTGCGCCTGATTGGTCGGAAGGTGCATTTCCTGGATTGGCCCTTGTAAATACCTTCAATTATGGGAATAATTTACCTACATACAAAATTTCACCAACACTTGTGGAAATAGTTAGTAAATACCTCCTACTACTATATTGATTGTCAAATTTATATCTTTTAGGCTATCTCCAACAAGGATAGCAAAAATGGGAGAGCTATTTGAACATTTGGGACTCCTCATCTCTGATAATTGTAACCCAATATTTAAACATCTCCAATAGAGAAACCAGTTTAGGATACTAGAAACTGTTCCAGCTTGTTCCCGGGAAAAGAAGGGTGGTCAGCGGTGCGCCATGGCCAAGGTCCGTGAGACCCCGGCGGCGGGTCCTGCCAAGGCAACGTGCTCACCCCCGGCAAGGTAACGCGCTCGCCATCATGAAGAGCTCCTCGAACATGGCCCAAGCCTCCGTGAAGCGACCGTGAAGCGAGATTCAAACTGCTGGTGCGCAACGAAGAACCAAAACAATGAGCAGCGCGGAGGGGCATCGGCGCGCAGTGGCCTGTGGGGATCCAGCTCGAATCGAAATCGGCGCAGGCGGCAGGGAGGAGGTGCGGCAAGGCGGCAGGAGGAGGTGCGGCGCGGCGACGGAGAAGACGCCCGGTGCAGGCGGCGGTGAGGCGCAGCACGGACTACAGGGAAAACGATCGGCGCATGTGGCGGGGAGGAGCCCGACGGCGAGGAAGATCGCCGGTGGGAGAGAGGAGGAAGGCACGCGAATGGGAAGAAGCCCGACGGGCGAGTTCGGAAGAAGAAAGAGCGGTCGGTTGGGACGGGGATGGTTCAATCCGCGCCCATGTTTAGGCTACGGAGGACAGAGTCCCTTAGATGGGTTTGGTGGATGGGATCTCTGTTGGAGGTTGTTTTTTCAGTTTTTAATACCCAAAATTGGTTTGGGCTCTTATTTGCATATACTGTTGGAGATAGTCTTATGCAGTGAATTGATGGTCAATTTTGCATTTAAGGACCGTCAACAAACTCCCCCACACTCAGTCCTTTACTCGACCTCAAGTGAAGGCAAGAAGAACTAAGTGATATCATAATTCTGCTACAAGTATGAAATATGTATAAAACATTTCAACACATACTTTAATTCAAGAACCTTTGATGTGTATGTGGCTACCACATTATCTCGGGTGTTTGAGATATGGAACGGCTTGAATGTAGTTCGCCTGGACTCCTCCTACTAAATAAATTTTGGAATTGCTATATTTTCAAAAGTCAAAATGATATTGCCATACTCCCCAAAAGAATGCTCTCGTCGTCTCAATGTGTTTCATCCTCACCTTGGCATGAGTTGCCACTTCTTTTCCTACAACAAAATATGGCTTTTCTGGAGCTTGCTAGGGATAAAAAGTGGCTCACTTGTAATTCACATATCACAATGTCAAAAACGAGATCGACATGAGAAGACCATGCAACAAAAACCAATGACCAAAAAAATTTTTGTGCACATATTATGGATGGTAGATGATGAATGGTGGTGATGTCTCCCAATTGATCACTCTCTTTTTTTGTGCAAGGATGAAGCATGGCTACTTATTGCCTCTCTCTTTTCTCCTTTTCTTATATATATTTTTTAGAGCTTTTATAGCCATGCCTTCCACTTCTTTTTGTGCATCTTTTATTGAGAGGGGATTTTGCATAATTTATATGGAGTATCTTTTAATGGTGGATGTGTGAAAATCATGGAACACGGTGGATTGCACAAGAAATTCTAATAAAAGATTTCATGCAAGTCGCTCAAAAGGGTCAAGAGTTTGACAAAGTTCAATGAAAAAGCATAGTTGCCTATGTATGTGGTTTTAAATATTTGTATCATATGGCCTTGGTTGATATTTAAATTCCAATGGGAGAGGATGGCAAAAATCTGATGACATAAAAAATTGCAATAGCAAAATTTAATTTTTGCATGGAGAGTTTCCAAGTCAAACTCATTTACCATATCACACAAATCAAAAACGTAGATGACATGTTTATTTCTAAATTAATATGTGGCTCAAGGACATGGTAATGAAATTGAAATGAGGTGTAGTCATTTTTCATTCTCTAGTAAAATATGATATAAGAATCTGCAACATTTTAATTTACAATGAGTTGACTTTTAATGATATTATCATGCATAATAAAATTCAACTCAAAAAAATATATAGGAGAAGAGGTCAGAGAGCGCAATCCATCGCCTTAATGAAGAATGGTGGGCCAAGCCATAATGGTATGCTTGAATCTTCTCATGGTCCTTCATGCAATGCCCTGAATTTTTATTTCATGATGGTCCGGGCACGTTGCACTTTGGGAGGCCTATGAGACCCCCCCCCCCCACACACACACTTGTTCTTGTACCTGTCATTATTTGACACAAAAAAATGGAATAGTGAAAGACTCTACTGGCCTTACCTACCTTACCTACACCATGAGTTGCAATTTATTTTACAAAGGTACTTAATATGATGGAATCAAAATAAGCACCTAAGTCCTAAGTAGGAAAGTATTTATGACATTCTACATTTTACTTCTCTCCTACTTAGCCAAATGGGAATAGTGAGATGATTTGAATGGAGTGGTAAGGGTTGGAGTTTGCTTTATTGGACATGGAAAATTTAACCAAACTTCAAGGATAGTCGTTAAAATAAATCAAATTGACTACGTCTTCCTCTTTGTCCAATTCTTCTTTAGGCTTTAAAAAGATCTTGAGACGGTGCCCATTTACTTTGAATTGATGACCTTCATCATTTTGGAGTGTAACGGCTCCATGAGATGCAATATCTACCATAGTATAGGGACCTTCTCATTTGCTCTTTATTTTCTCATGTCCAAAAAGTTTGACTCTAGAGTTGAAAAGTGAGTCTTTATCTCCAGGCTAGAACTCCTTAGGCGTAATTCTTTTATCGTGCCACCTCTTGGTTTTTTTCTTTATAGATCTTAGCACTATAATACTCCTTATCCCTCAATTCCTCCAATTCAGAAATTTGCATCTTACGCAACTTTTTAGCTTTGTGGAGATCCATGTTCCACTTCTTGATAGCCCATTACGCTCTATGTTCCAATTCTATAGGTAAATGACAAGTTTTCCTGCAGAAAGTTTGGAAAGGTGACTGTTGATGGCTGTTATATACAAATTTCACCGTCAATATAACTCAATTATGTGAAGGAAATATCATTTCTCGCACACATCACCATTCTATTAACCTATTTCCACTTGTCCTTGAAGAAAGTAGTGCATGCAAGGATTCTATGCATAATTGAAGTGAAAAAGGGACTGGATCCTATAAAGTATCATTCCAGCCAATCAATCGACGACATGTGAACCACATGGATCAAATGGCCCACAAACATAAGTATCCGAGGCCATCCAATAATGTCGCACCAATATCATCCAATGAGATCCACGTGGCAGAGACCTAGAGGAAGCACACCGCAAAAGGAGCAAAGAGCAGGTCGGCCGACCCACCTAGTCGGCCAACTAGGTCCTGGCGCAAAACATGGTCAAACATCACATGTTGGCTCCTCTCGGCTTGAAGAGGTCATGGGTGACTTATTCGCGCGCTTTTGGTGGCGGGAATCGACCTTTCTCCAAGCTATAAAAAGGACCCCTCACCCCTCACTTCAACACACAACACTTGAGCATCATTCTATTGTTTACACTAGTCTTAGTCCTTAGTGGAGTTAGGCTATACAAAGGAGAGCCTCTAGTCCCAAGTCCAATTTGGGAAAGGTATGGCTCATGTATCTTTTCTTATATTTGTGACTTTATGCATAATAAAGATATTATCTTTAGTCTTCTTTTATTCATATACTTGGATGAAGCGTTTCTTGTTTGATTGTGAGTCCATGTATGTGGTAGAAGTAGCTTTATGATTATGCCATATCACTCTTAATCTATCATCATAAACACTACCAACCCCCACCATAGTCTAATTGTTATGATATGATCATGTTAATATGAATAACATATGTTATGTCTCAACATTGATTCAACGATGTTTGGGTTAGTCATTGCCTTAAGATGTCATGATTATTAAGGTATTTACTTAGTATGATAGCATGGTGCTAGGATAGTAAGTAGCGGTGGATGTCTCGTAGACCCACAAATTGAAGAGGTAGGCAGTAGGTAGTGACAGCCCTATCTGTACTTTGTAATCCTCCATGTTCGGCTATGCCACAGGCTCATGGCGAGAGTCGTCCTAGTACTGCTAGGGGTAAACATGTGCCCCTTATGTTGAAAAACTTAGCATTAGTATTCACCATTGACATGCTCATTAGTATCTAACTTAGGCTATGTATATGTATATTAGCAGCATTGTAGGAGTACTCCCCAACTCTTTGTCTAATCTCTATTAGGACCCATTTACCCCTTAGAATAGATTGCTTAGGTATGTGCCACGCTACCCATATTATCAACTTTCTCCTGTCTTGATAATTGATTAGTACCCCATAGATTGATCTAAGAGTAGTGTTTACTTTACTCTATTGCCTTCGTTTGGGATAAATATGATACCCTTGGGAATACTCTTAGGTGAAATACTACACGACAGTTTCTGTGCGCTTGCGGACCTCATCTCTGTAGAGAGATGATCTGTGGCATTAGTAGCCGTCAACAAGCATTTCTGGCGCCGTTGCCGGGGTAGGCAAAGGAAGTGAAGGATAGCTATCACTTGTGATTAATATATAGGTACTAATAGTTGTTAGACAGGATTACCCTTGTTTGTTTTCTCCATTTGTGGTGAAAACAGGGTAGTGTTGGCTAACCCATTTTATGGGATGGCCAATGAGGACGCAAGTGCTCAACTACAAAATGATTCATGGTGTACCACACCTAATGTCCTCTAGGCAACACCATTGCCTTTCGCGGAAAAATTTCAGCTTGCAGTAGGAGCAAAAGTCATCCATCCCCAAGCTTAGGGGAGGCTCGAGTTCTTCTTGGTTTGCCTCCACCATAAGGTGGATATTTGGCTCTTCATCCAACATTCATGTCATGGGTTGGTCCATCAATCCATGACCACCTTTGTGCTAGAGCTGAAGGAGTCCTATTATCATTCATCATGGATGAGAATATGGTCTCTACCCAAGGGGTGGATTGAAGAGTGCTCTAGTTCCTTTTAGCTTGTAATGCACACCACTTAGCAAGGTGGACATGCTAGCTATAGAACTACACCTCCCATTGAAGTATCAATATAGATCAAGTCAATGGAGAAGTGTTTGGAATTATCCAAACATGGATATTCACATGATTTGTGAAAATCCATGTCAACATGGGCCACTTGGGGAATCATTTCCCTAGACCCATGGGGATTCTTCCTTTCAAACACAACTCCAATGGCTATCACCAACAAGGAGGTCAAGGGTGGAATCAATATCACCCTTGTAATCAAGGAGGTTATGAGGATTTCATGGGATTTAAGTTCAACTAGCCTACCTTGAAGTATCTTGCCCATAGCCATGCAGGAAATTAAGAAAACATGGAGCTCTTGGCCAAGGACAAGAAACTTAAAGAGCATTAAAGATCCAAGATGTCCCACAATTACCTATTGGGATTCTTATCCTTCAACTGAGCCTGCGCAACCTAGGGCAAGTGACATCGTGCATGTAATGTTTCTTGTTTGATTATGGAGTCCACATGTCATCTACCCAAGGAAGCTTTTGATCCATGATCAAAGTATGGGTTGACCTTAAGGAATGTCAAAAAGGTCGAATTGGCACCCCTAAACAAGGACAAGCCTCACCATTCTCATAAAAGAATGTCTTCAAGAGGGAGAAGCCGTCACTACATTAACAAGTCTTCATCAAAATGACGGAGAGGCTAGGACCACCAGGAGACTTGGCATGTCAATTAAGAGAAGTTTTCCACATCTTCAACTCCCAGATTGGAAAATAAATCATCGTAACCAAAAAGAACGGAGGTAAGTCCCACTCATCGGGCTTCAAAAATTCGGTGGGTCCTTGCCAATAGGTTAGTTGGTAGTTATCCCTTATTTAATTTCCTAATTGCATATTTGAATTTCCTATCAATCTTTGCATTTGCATTTAGCACGTTTGAATTTTCACACTTGCATGTTGGAAAGTAAAATTTCCAACCATCATAAAACTAAAATTTTGAATTAGGAAATAAATTTATTTTGATATGAACCTTGGGCATAACCACTTGAATTCATATTCCTAATTCAACCTAGAAAATATTTCCCTTAATATTCATTGCATTTTCAAGTTGTTTCAAGTTGGGCAAAACAATTTGACAAAGGGAATAACATGCTTTCTAGCTAACGTAACCAATTTTCGAGTTGTTTTGTTTGTTCTTGATTTTAGTGCAGCCAGGACAAAATTTGTAAAGAAGTTGGAAGGCCCCATCAAGCGCATATCCCTCCATCGATCTCATTTTGAGTTAATGATGGAGGAATCCTCAAGATGGTGGTCTAATGGAGGAACAAGATGAAGCTCACTCAACTCCAACCTCAACTTGGCAGGAGACATTGAACATGAAGGCTACACCAGAATTCATGGTCTTGATTTTCTCACACAATGACATTCAACCAAGAATGCTCTTCAATTGAGGTACAAGTTTCAAATTTTCCATCATTCAAATTACATTAGGATTGAATGATTTCTTCTTACATTGGTAAGGTAGGTTTACACCTTCCCATCATTCAATTCTTATGCATCCTCACGATAGTAAGTGTTGGCATTTCTCTTTTTGATTCTTCAAAAATGAGTGTCACCTTACATAGGAATAAATTTGAACAAGTACCAAGAATTTCATAAGCATTGCTAAAATTGACTTAGACATTTTCTACCTAGGTAATGCTTATGGAATTACTTAATGGTTGAATTGGTATGTAGCAACCTAGGAATAGTGATGTCCACAATCTTGATTTGAAACTCGTTCATGCATGGATCACTGAGATTCAAATTCCTAGTCAAGAAATTTAAAATGTTCAAAAGGATAAAATTGAGAATATTGGTTGCCATGATCAAAATAAGAACATTTGCTCTTGTGTAAAAACCTATGATGGCTAGAAATTTTGCAAGATGAAGGGATCCATATAGTATTTATATCACTTGCAATACTATGAGTAGGAGCTTTAGGAGATGTGAAAATTGATTTAGCTATAAAGCCCCACTCCTAGCAATGATTCATACATTGTTCATGAATACACTTTAAATTGGACCCACTGCATCTTTGATTTTGTTCTTCCTCGTATGTACAGATGAAGATTCGGTTACCTAACCCAAAAATTCATTTGTACAAGTATCGGGAGACAGAGAGGAAGTTTGCAGGAGTGAAATAACTATGCAGGCATTCAAAGATCCGAGTTTTGGAAACCCTAAGAGGATTCCATTTCAATATCTCTTGGACAAGGAGTAAATTAGAATGGTTGCTACCTATCGGAAATTAAGCCCGAAGGTCAACCATAACTATACGAGGCCGGAGATTTGACATGAAAACCCTCCGCGGGCAAACAATGGGCTGCTATGAATATGTGAGAGCTTTATGCTCTGAACTATTCTAAGCACTCATGCAAACTAAAGGGAATCACAACCATTATTGGGTGTAAGTTATTCCTTTGTGGCTAAAAGTTATCATATGCCTTAACTAAGGAATGACAAGATCACATCCAATGTATATTGGGTGCAAGTTGTTCCTATGTGGCTAGATGGTATTTTATAGCTTAGCCAAGGAACAATGAATCACACTCAACCCATGTTGACTGTACGTCATCCCTTTGTGGTTATAGGTATGTTGTACCTTAGCCAATGAATAACGGATCATTCAACACATGTTGGATACATGTCACTCCTTTGTGGCTAACGAGTATCGTTAGCCAAGGAGTGACAGATCACACCTAATGCATGAGAGGTACGAGTTATTCCATTATGGCCAGAAGGTATGATACACCTTAGCCCAATAATGATTGAACACACTCAACACATGTTGACTGCACGTCATGCCTTTGTGCTAAGGGTTATCACTATGTTAGCCAAGGAATAACAAGGTACATCCAACCTATGGAAACCTTGAAGTATGGATGAGCAAAGTCAACAACACTCTACCCGACCACACTCATGAAACCATGGAAGGCAATCCAACATCGACACTCAACCCTCCAATGTCAAAGCCATGCTGCAAAAAGTTTAGACCAACCTCATGGCCCACATCCGTCATTAGGGTTTCAACCCCTATCCCGGACCTTGAACAAGAACGAGCTTGGGGGAGGACCCCCACTATAGGTAACTTGTATCACACCCCTTGCATATTTATTTTCCATACACCCATCGTCCACCTTGCATATAAAAAAATTAAGTAGAGTAGATATTCTTATTAAATAAAATAAAAGATGTGCAGTAAGAATGATTTGGAATTCACATAGATGAAATGATGAATAGTTGCTCCGTTTTAATTTTCCCAAGTCCCTTGTTTACAACTTACTACTCTCCAAAATATTGCTTTCATTGGCTAGAATTACTTTTGCCTTGATTTAGAAGTTGTGGGTAGCAAAAGATTAATCAAATTCTATGTTGTTGTGAGATATAATATAGTGATAGGGCTACTATTCCTAGTTTGAAAGTGAAACTTATATTTCCGGAGAAATTCTAAAAAGATTTAAGTTACTCTTATTGGATTGGAAATACCTACAGAAGCCATATGATATATCACATTGATAGACCTTATGCATATGCTATTTATCTTCACATTGAGCTTTGTCAAACTAGTATAGACCTATGTAAGATTTCACTCATTACTTTTTGAATTCAAGACTTCACTTGCACATGCTATACTTCTACACTAGAAGTAAGCGAAATTCCATCATACCACCATTCCACAATGAAAAGAGAAACTCAATATCGTTCATTCTTAGTACCCTCTCCAAAATTTATTGCATAAAAATGGAGTAGAAAACATGGCTACAAGAAAAAGAAAAAAGAAAAAAATGCATGCTTACATCATAAGCCTCAGAACAAAAGAGAGAAAAGTAGCCATGTTTCATCCCTGCAAAATAAGGGAGTCCACTCAAAAAGGAGTCATCTCATACATCCACATTCACCCCATTCCATCACACGTGCATAAGTCTTGAATCAAATTTTATTGAGTTTATTTCTCCTAAGTCTTGCCCTTCGACTTAGCAATATTATGTGTTGCAAATATGCCTACTATATTCCCTACCAAGCTCCACATATAAGCCTTATTTAGTGGTAGGATGAATTTAGCCAAAATATCTTGGTGAGGACATATTTCAACTACACATGAAGGAGATACTTGATAGAATCAAATTGAGATACTTAAAATCTAAATTGAACTCTCTTGAATTTGAGTGGAATTTGATTTCTAGGATATGTGTGCTCCATTTGCCGTTCTATCTTTCAACCAACCATGAATAGGATATGGCATAAGCCCCATAATGACTTAAGATGGGTGAAGTATCATACCAATTTTTGCAATACAAGGTAGAGTATTCTGTCGTACACATGGTACTGATGATTAACCCAAAGTCTTGACTTTGTTCAGGACGAGCAAATTATAAGCTTGGGAGAGTTTGTTGACGGCTGTAATATACCAATTTCACCAGTCAATACAACTCAATTATGTGAAGGAAATATCATTTCTTGCACACATCACCTTTCTATTTAACCTATTTCCACTTGTCCTTGAAGAAAGTAGTGCATGCAAGGATTCTATACAAAATTGAAGTGAAACAAGGGGGTGGATCCTATAAAAAATCATTCCAGCCAATCAAGCAATGACATTTGGCACCACATGGATCAAATGGCCCACAAACAGAAGCATCCGAGGCCGTCCAACAGTGTAGCACCAATATCAGTCAATGGGACCCACCTGGCAGAGACCTGGAGGAAGCACACCGCAACAAGAGGCAAGACCAGGTTGGCCGACCCCCCTAGTCGGCCGACTAGGTTCTGGTGCCAAACGCGATCAAACACCACGTGTTGGCTCCTTCCGGCTTGAAGAGGTCATGGGTGACTGATTCGCTCGCTTTTGGTGGCGGGAACCGACCCTTCTCCAGGCTATAAATAGGACCCCTCACTTCAACACACACCACTATAAAAGCCCTAATATTCGTAATGCAAACTTCAGTTATAAAGACTAAATTTTTTAATAATAAAAAGAAATAAAAAGAAAATGAGTTAAACAAACTAATCAAAACTCGAAAAGAGGGAATTCAAAAAAATAAACTTAACTATTGTTCAAATGAGTTTAACATGGAGACTTGAGTTGACCATTGGTTTCCAAATATTTCAAATAGTCTCCCTTCAAACTTTCTTAATTTTTAAAGGAAGTTTGCTATTTAATTCAATGGCTACATTGAATTCCACTCAAATTCGAAATCAACTTTGACTTCAAATGAAACTTGGTCAAATCAATAATTTAATCTTAGAATAAAATTATCCACATTAAATTTAGCCTTCCACAAATATCTAGCAATTTTTGGATTGAATTAGGTGGGAGAATTGACTGTCCAGTGAAGGTGATGATGAGCAATAGTGGGACCCACCTGTCATAGACTCTTCCTCTGTTTTCTCTGTTGCTTCTCAGTGTGACACCACATGGCATGCAATTCCCACTGAGGTGCCTGCCTACCTTCTTGACTCTAGCGCATACACCAAGCCCAAGGCTTCTCCTTATCCTCCTCCAAGCCCCAAAGTTGAGCATTTCTCCTCTGTTCAGTTCCCCTGGCCCAGAAATACGTTTCCCGGCGAGTTCCTCTCCTCCAAACTGAAATCCAGTGAGGACCAGTGAGTTTGATAAAATTTCTTCGAGCTCTACTCCTACTCATGCTCGGGCGCACATCCCTGACCAATTTTTGTGTAGTTTGAGGCCTCCCCGAAGCTCCAGAAAGTGAGACTGGCCGCCTTCCTCTGTTCCTCACAGCTGCGCCTCTGCACCGATGTGGAACTGAGGATACAAACCTTATCTTACCCAGCTCGGTGAAGCAAAAAGGTCCGCCTATGCATATACTAGATGCTGGTAAAATTTGAGTCCACGCCATGGACCGTAGCCTCCGTATTTCCATTTCTTTCGATTAGCTTCATGTATGAACATAGTTAGGTCCTACATAAAACTTGTTCTCTACATGCGAGCAATCATCGTGTCCATGAGCTTTTACCTTCCTTAGGTCCAGGCGCACATTCTAAAGCAAACCCCATCGAAAACCAACGATTGAACACATCGGATTATGAATTTTTCCTAGCCACCGAGTTGAGCTCCCCACCTCGCCGGCGAATTTGTGTTTCCAACCTTTTGACCGGTTTTGGCACCCTCTTCCACGTTCTGTATGATCTCAGGAGCATTTTTGAGGTCTTCCCGTGCAAAATAGCACACTATACGGCTGGGCCGACATCGTCGAAACCCTAGTTCCGCCCGCTGCCATCGCACCTCGCTTTCCGGCCATCTATTGCCGGTGCGAGCTGCAACATCGTTCTCTCCATTGAAAAGTAGATGGGGGCAGTGAGTTTCAAGGGCCGCCATGCCCTGTGTTGCATGCTGGCATGCGGCTGTCAACGAGCGCCATCGCGGCCGCCCCTGGCACCGCCAGTCGAGAGGTGGAAGAAGTGCGGGTGGACCCCTCCTATCAGCCGCCACGCGCCAGTCCCGGATGAAATTGTGGCCGTGGCGATCCAACGTGGCCACCTATACCACCGCGAAGCTGGCAGAGCTATATATGGAGCATATTGTGTGCCGACATGGAATACCAAAGAAGATAGTCTCGGATAGAGGTTCTCAATTTACCTCTAGGTTCTAGGACAAGTTGCATGAAGCATTGGGAACAAGGTTGAATTTCAGCTTAGCATATCACCCTCAAACGGATGGAAAAACTGAGAGGACCAATCAGATTTTAGAGGACATGTTAAGAGCTTGTCTCTTGAAGCATGGAAAAAGATGGGACAAAAGCTTGCCATATGCAGAATTTTCATACAACAATAGTTACCAAGAAAGCTTGAAAATGTCACCCTATGAAGCATTATATTGGAGGTAGTGTAGAACACCTTTGTTTTGGAATGAGACAGGACAAAATCAGGTGTTTGGATCTGACATGCTGCAGGAAGTTGAGAAACAAGTCCAGATTATTCGTGAAAACTTGAGGGCTGCTCAATCAAGAAAAAAATGCTATGCGGACAATAGGAGAAGGAAACTAACCTTTGAAGTGTGAGATTTTGTCTACCACAAGGTGTCACCAATGAGAGCTCATAAGAGGTTTAACATAAGAGGCAAGCTAGCACCTCGATACATTGGGCCATTTAAGATTTTGGACAAACGAGAAGAAATAGAATATAACTTGGAGATGCCAGCTCACTTATCAGATGTTCATGATGTCTTTCATGTTTCCCAGCTCAAGAAGTGTTTAAGGGTACCAGAAGAACAAGTGCCAATGGAAGAATTGGAATTAGGGGCAGATTTGACTTATGCCGAGCAACCGGTCAAAATCTTGGAAACCAAGGAAAGAGTCACAAGGAACAAGGTTATTCAATGGTGCAAAGTACAATGGAAGCATCATATAGAATTAGAAGCAACTTGGGAGCTGGAGTATGATCTCAAGAAGGAATTTCCCTATCTCTTCTCTTCCGCATCGAATGTCGAGGGCGAGATTCATTTTAAGGGGGGAAGGTTTGTAACATCCTCATTTTTCATGCATCATGCATTTCATAAGTTCATATACATGTTTAACATTGACCCACATAAAAAGGAATGAGTTTAAAATGAATTAGAAGCAAAACCGCACTTAAAAATTTTGGAAAGTGCGGACTAGTCCGTTTTCGATGCAGACTAGTCTGATTTCTCTCTGACATCCATCGGACATGTCTGTTTTTGTGCAGACTATTCTGGTTTCGTCTCTGTACAATTTTCAGACCTGTCCGGCCATAGCAGACTAGTTCGGTCATCCCAATTCCATGAAATTTTGCCAAGTCCCCAGACTTGTCCAAACTTGTCTGACATCTATCGGACTTGTCCATTTTCCCCTAATACTAAAATAAAACTTGTTCGGTTTTTGCAAAACTAGTCTGTTTTTCCTCTGACTAAGTTTGGACTTGTCTGATGTCGAGTCTGTACTTTCCGATATCTCTCTGACTAACTAGTATGGCCTCTTGCGGACTCGTCCAGTGATCGCGATTCCGAGTTGATCTTTTTTTTCACGACGTGTTTTTGGATTTTACCTTAAGTGGGCCTAAGGACATCGTGTCCAACTCTTTTTGGAGCCCATGTGGGACCCAACACCGGCCTCCGACCTCTTCAAACTCGAAATCCATCAAACCCTAGCCCTCCACCCTTATATAAACACCCACACCCCTTGACTTTACATCCTTTTTCCTCAATTGAAAGTCCACAAAACCTAGTTCATGGAGAGCCACCATCAAGGAGGGAGAAGGAGATCCCGAGCAAGAAGAACAAGAGAAGGAAATGAAAGAGTATCAAGATCTCCATCAAGTTTTCGTTCTTCATCAACAATCCACCATCAAGTTCCTTCATCAACTCTAGATCGTCAAGATCCTAGTGTTGCCTCTGAAACCCTTGATTCATTGTAAACACCTGATATACCTTCTACTTCCTCTTTCTCACGTGAATTCAACCACGTTTCTCCAAATTCATGTTGATCTAGAAAACACTAGTTCGTTGTTTCTGTGATGGGCGGGCTAGTCCGGCCCTGCAGCGGACTAGTTCGATTTTGCTATATGTTTCCTGCTGAATTAAATATAAATTGATTTGAATCAATTCCAAATTTGTCCATACTTGTTAAAAGCTATTAGAATTAGTTAGTAAACATCATTAACAACTCATTAACTAGTTTTACTTCCCATTTGCATTAATCATGTCACCTGGAATAAATGGTAGAGAGTCGGGAAGTGCTTCTACCTTTTTGCTTCGCTTAATTAATTGGGATGGGAAAACAACTATACTATTTTATTATGCATTAATGAGAATTTGGTTAATATGAACTGGTCAATATGATATGGTAATGAGTGATCTAAGAAAGCTTGCTATGTGGATTGGGTTGGATGCTATGGTGTTTTGCTTGCCTTGGATCTAAGGACGGGTTCATGCAAGAATAGGCCAAGACTACAGTGCCACCACGAGGCCAAGTATGGGTGCGGCGTAGCCTATTAATTACGGTATTGCTAGTTTTGCATGGATCATTTGGCTCATCGGGGAAGGGGAGTCTGATTGGGTTTTGGATTTGAGGTAGGACTCCCTGGGATCCGAATGGCACAAGAGGGGGCCCTTGGTTGAAGATGTGCTCAGTTGGAGACATCTCCACCGGTGAAACCTCAGTGGGTCCGTACATGCTAGTAGTCCCTTTGTAAAGGCTATTTTGTGATCTCTTGGCCATACACCTATGGTAGTGTTTTGGCATAATGGAGTTTTTCTTTAGTCGCCGACGGGTGATGAAGTCACAAACACGTGGGTAAAGTGGTACAAACTCTGCAGAGTATTAAAACTATCATGACAGCCGTGCTCCTGATTTTGAGCACCTGGATTACCTACATGATTACAGGAAAATGGGATTTGGGATGGTCATGGTTGGTAATATGGTTATGGCTGGTTATGGATTGAATTATGGTATTGCATATGGTTAATGGTAATGAGAAACCTGGTATATGGATTATGGTAATGAAATATGGACTGGTATTATGATAATTACATGGTTATGATGGGTTTACATCACATACATATAATATATTGTTTTCCAAAAAAATTAATGTACTTTTCAGCACTTAGCATTTATTATATTCGTCATTTGAATCAGCTACATGTCATACTTACCACACTTACTGAGTACAACATGTACTCACCCTTGCAATTCCCCCACCAACAGTTGCAGGTCAGGATTGGGAGTATAACGTTGATAATGCTGAGTTCTAGGCTGTGTTTGCCGTCAGCTTTGCCTGTGGTGTTGCTTGGAGCCACACTGCCCTATTTGCTTAGCTGCTTAGTTTGCTTATTTAGTTATTTCCACTGCATTAGTTCAAACTTGTCATTAATATTCACTATACCTTGTATTCGAGGATATTCTGAATTTTGTAATAAAAGTGCTTAATTAATGTTTTTCTGTGGTAATTTTTTGTATACCCTTTTCTGAACGCACTAGTGTATGTGTATTGAACGCCGCGTTCACTTGGTTAATTTTCGGAACCTGGTGTCACACGCGCATAACGTCCCGTCGCGACCAACAATAGTCAAAATGAACTTCAATCCATGGAGTTCATTGTTTTGGAGTTCTCTGTTGTAACATTGGTTCAAGGATGATGTATTTTGTATAAAGTCTATACTTTATCAATATATATTTACCGTTATGCAAGTTTGGTTATTAATACGCACACTATTATTTTTTATCCTTGATTGATCTTATAATATCACGTCTCATGTTGGATTCATGGTTGTGACTACAGAATGATGCGCACCCGCAACACGGTAGAGATTGGTGGCTCAAGCTAGGGAGGTGATGACTCCCTAGCAACAGGGAACTCAGGATCAGCGACAGGCGACACCACCACCGCCACCTCCCCCTCCGCTTACGTTGGCGGATGTGATTGCAGCAATGATGGGTTCGCACAACAAGCAAACTGAGATGTTGCAAACCCTTGTGCAGAATACATCCCGTCAGAGGGGGCGTCCATACGGAGGCAATCATTAGCCTCAACACAGCACCTACTCGGATTTCTTGGCGACTCATCCACCGGTCGGCAGACAATTGGCTCCGTCGAGTTTCTCTAATGCGCCGAGCAGCAGAAGGAACTCTTTGTGGCGCATAAACTTCACTGCTCCGCCGGCGCGTGGTGGGAAAATTAAATCGCCCCTCTGCCGGCTGGTCATGTCGTGACTTGTACTGAATTCTGGGAGGCATTCCGCGCCTATAACATACCTCCTGAGATTATGAAAACAAAGCTTCAAGAATTTCTTGAACTCCAGCAAGGTGGGAGGAGTGCTCCCGAGTACTCCAAGGCTTTCAATCACTTGGCGCAATATGCGCCGGATCATGTGAACACGGGGGAGAAGAAACAGGACTACTTCTATCTAGGCTTAAATGCAAAAATGAAGGACAAGCTCGCTTTTTTCAATCGCAGCGCATTCAATGAATTTGTCAATGCAGTGATTGTACAAGAGGATGCAACACACGAGCTGGTGACTGAGAAGAAGAGAAGTGCTCCGCAGGGCAGCAGTGGTGGAGCCCCACAAAAGTACCGAATGGTGTACCGAACACCATCCGGTCAAAGGTGATAGCCACCGGCACGACCGCCGAAGTTCCGTGGCCACCCGTTCAATGAACGAGCTTCTGACCGCCCCTGCCACAGCAGCAGCAGCAACAGAGGATGATACCTTGTGCACCCTCACAGAAGCAGCGTGCATCGGGTTTCCATCCTCCAGCCTATGATGGTCCGCCCCAATACACGTGCTACAATTGTGGATGTGTCGGACACCTCTCCTACAAAAGTCCAGACAAGCAAACCAGCGGACAAGCATCGTATCAGGGTGCTCATCAACCCCACAGCCAGCCCAAGAAAACAAATCCTAAACCCGGCAACACCCACCACATCGCCATTGAGGATGTACCGGAAGGCGAATCCGCACTCGCGAGTACATTCACTCTCACCGATCACCCCATTGTCATACTTTTTGATTCTGGAGCCACCCACAATTTCAATAATAGTTCATGTTGTCAAGTACTACAAATATTTCCTACAAAATATCCATACATGATTTGTTCACCGGGCGGAAAAATATCAGCTCATAGTATGATTCCTAAAGCACCACTATGCATGAGTGGAAAATATCTCCAACCACTCTCATTATCTTAAATTACCAAAAGATCGATGTCATATTAGGTATGTCGTGGTTACTTCACCACGGTGCTGTTTTGGACATCGTTCCTCGAACTGTTCATTTGGATTCTCCACTACACAGTCCACATACTCTCATTGTTGATCGACCCGTTCAAGAAATTGCAGCAGCATACCACTCTGCATCCATTAATTTGGAAGACATTCCGGTAGTCCATGAATATCCCAATGTGTTTCCCGATGATCTACACGGCATGCCGCCTGAACGTAATGTCGAGTTCAGGATTGAACTTGCGCCGAGATCCACACCGATTTCTCGACGACCGTATCGAATGGCACCCAACGAGCTAGCCAAATCAAAGGAATATCTCAAGGACCCGCAGAACAAAGGTTTTATTTGCCCAAGCTCCTGACCTTGGGCTGCTCTGCAGTGTTCGTTAAGAAGAAGGATGAAATGTTACGGTTATGTGTGAACTATCGTCCACTAAATGTCGTGACTATCAAGATCAAGTATCCACTACCTCGCATTGACATTCTCTTCGGTTAAATAGTGGGTGCTAAGGTATTTACAAGATGGATCTTCGGTCCAGATATCATCAAATCAAAATTCGGATAGAAGATATACCGAAGACGGCATTCCCAACACGATATGGACTATATGAACATCTCGTTATGTCATTTGGTCTCGCCAACGCTCCGGCCGACTTTATGTACCTCATGAACTCAGTGTTCATGCCAGAGTTGGTTAAGTTCATCGTGGTCTTCATCAACAACATCTTGGTTTACTCCAAATCAGAGGAAGAACATGCCGAACACTTGCATATCGTGCTCCAACGATTGTGGGACCATAAGCTCTATGCAAAATTCAGCAAGTGTGAATTTTGGGTCAGTCAAGTGCCATTCTTGGGACACATTATTACAGTGGAAGGCAACGCTGTGGACCCAAGTAAAATTGTTCAAGTGCTGAAATGACAATCTCCAAAGTCTGTACATGAAGTTTGAAGCTTCCTTGGTTTAGCCGGTTATTATTGGAGGTTCATCTTGAACCTCTCAAAAATTGCTAAACCTGACGGAGCTGTTGAAAAAAGGCGTCAAATATATTTGGAGTGAAGCTTGTGAGATGGCATTTCAAACATTGGTGAAGCATCTTACAACTGCCTCGGTTTTAGCTCAACCGGATACGACGAAACCATTTGATGTTTATTGCGATGCATTCAGCATCGGACTTGGCTGTGTGGTTATGGAAGAAGGAGGTGTGCTCGCTTATGGATCACGGCAGCTCCGTAGTTATGAACAGCACTATCCTACTCACGACTTGGAGCTCACTGCCGTGGTGCTTGCTCTAAAAATGTGGAGGCATTATTTGATTGGAAATCTAGTGCACCTCTACACCGACCACAAAAGTTTGAAGTATATCTTCACTCAGAAGGAGCTGAACATGAGGCGAAGAAGATGGTTAGAATTGATCAAGGATTATGAGATCGAGATTCATTATCACCCCGGCAAAGCTAACGTGGTTGCCGATGTGCTTAGCCGCAAATTTCATGTCAATAATTGACCATCATGCCTATGGAGGAAGAAGAACCGAGTCTATACTTAGTTCCATATGGAGCTTTATACAATCTTTCTCTCATTCCCTCAATCTGAGATGAGATTATTAATGCTCAAAAGAAGGACAAGGGTATGTCTCACATACTCAAAAGAATGGACAGCGGTGAGATGAAGTGCTTTTGGAGAGATGAGCGTGGTGCTCTATGGTTTAATAATCGAATTGTAGTGCCACGTGACATGGACCTTGGGAAGAAAATCTTGGACGAATCTCACTTGTCCAGATATTCCATTCATCCGGGCAGCAATAAAATGTATGAAGACTTGAAGACTAAGTTTTGGTGGACACAGTTGAAGCGTGAGATTGCTAAGTACGTATCCGAGCGTAATACGTGTCGGCGAGTGAAGGCCGACCATGTGAAGAAAGTAGGACAGCTGCAACCGCTGAATATTCCAACATGGAAATGGGAGGATGTGAGTATGGATTTCATCGTCGGATTGCCACTCGCATTCTGGAAGCATGATTCAATTTGGGTGATAGTCGACCGACTAACCAAATCAGCACACTTCATTCCGGTAAATATCTGATTCAATGCCAAGAAATATGTGGAGTTGTACATATCAAGAATCGTGTGCCTACATGGCATTCCTCGCACAATTATTTCAGATCGAGGTTTGCTGTTCGTTGCTCGTTTTTGGGAGCAGCTGCAGGCCTAGTTGGGCACTAAGCTGAGTAGAAGCTCCGCCTATCACCCGCAGACCAGTGGACAAACTGAGCGGGTGAACTAAGTAGTTGAAGACATGTTACACGCGTGTGCCATCCACCACGGTCAAAATTGGGATGATCATTTGCCGTTGGCGGAATTCTCGTACAACAATGGTTATCAAGCGAGTATCAAGATGGCACCATATGAAGCCCTCTATGTCCGGAAATGTTGCACCCCGCTGAATTCGTGTGAGTCGGGCGAAAGAGTGACTTTCGGGATCGATCTAGTCAACGAAGCTGAGGAACAAGTTCGGATTATTCAAGCAAACTTGAGAGCGGCTCGATCTCGAAAGAAGAATTATGCGGACAAGCAGCATCGCCCGCTGCAGTTCGGTGTCGGGGATCACATATACCTACGCATGTCTCCGGTGAAAGGAATTCACCGGTTCGGAGTAAAGGGAAAACTAGCTCCCCATTTTATTGGTCTGTTTGCTATCACAGAGAAGTGCAGAACTGTGGCTTATCGATTGGAGTTGCTGGCATCTCTCGCTAGTATACATGACATTTTCCACGTATCTCAGCTCCGGAAATGTCTCAAGTTCACATCCGGTTCAGATTCACGATGAAAAGAACCGAACAACACGGAACTGCACGCTGTGGTTCTATAAAGTGTTATGGAGCAACCATACCGCTGAAGAAACGACATGGGAATCCGAAGAATATCTCCGCTCCAACTATCCGGATTTCTTATCATCACATATCCGGTAATTTCTCTCCTACTTTCGTCTCTTCATTGTAATCTCATGACGAGATTCTTTTAAGGGGGGAGGAATGTAAAAGCCCTAATTTTCATAATGCAAACTTCAGCTAGAAAGACTAAAATTCTTGAATAATAAAAAGAAATAAAAAGTAAATGAGAAAAACAAAGTAATTTAAACTCCAAAATAGGGAAATTCAAAAAAAAATAAACTTAGCTACTGTTCAAATGAGTTTAACATGAAGATTTGGGTTGACCATTGGTTTCCAAATATTTCAAATAGTTCCCCTGCAAACTTTCTTAATTATTGAAGCAACTTTGCTATTTAATTCAATGGCTACTTTCAATTACACTCAAATTTGAAATCAACTTTTACTTCAATTGAAACATGGTCAAATCAATAATTTGAATTCAGAATAAAAATTTTCACATTAAATTTAGCCTTCCCACAAATATCTAGCAATTTTTGGACTGAATTAGGTGGGAGAATTGACTGTCCAGCTAAGATGAGGATGAGCTACATTCTAAGTGTCACACCACACGGCATGCAATTGCCACTGAGGAGCTTGCCTACCTGCTTGACTCCAGATGCATACAGCAAGCCCAAGGCTCCTCCTTATCTTCCTCCAAGCCCCAAAGTTGAGCACTTCTCCCCTGTTCAGTTTCCCTGGCGCAGAAATTCGTTTCCCTGCGAGTTCCTCTCCTCCAAACTGAAACCCAGTCAGGACCTGTGAGTTCGATCAAATTTCTTCGAGCTCTACTCCTCCCCATGCTCGGGCGCACATCCCTGACCAATTTTTGTGCAGTTTGAGGCCTTCCTAAAGCTCCAGAAAGTGAGACCGTGGCCGCCGTCCTCTGTTCTCACAGCCGCGCCTCTGCTCCGATGTGGACCGAGGATATAAGCCTTATCTCACCCAGCTCAGTGAAGCAAAAAGGTTCGCCTATGCATATACTAGCTGCTGGTAAAATTTGAGCCCATGCCATGGACCGTAGCCTCCGTATTTCCATTTCTTCCGAGGAGCTTCATGTATGAACATAGTTAGGTCTTCCATAAAATTTGTTTTCTACGTGCAAGCAATCATCGTGTCGGTGAGCTTTTACCTTCCTTAGGTCCAGGCGCACATTCTCAAGCAAACCCCATCAAAAACCATCAATTGAACATATCGGATTATGAATTTTTCCTAGCCGCCAAGTTGAGCTCCCCACCTAGCCGGCGAACTCGTGTTTCCCAACCTTTTGACCGGTTTTGGCACCCATTTCCACGTTCCCTATGATCTCAGGAGCATTTTTGAGGTCTTCCCGTGCAAAATAGTGCACCTTACAGCTGGGCCAACATCGCCGGAACCCTAGTACCGCCCACCGCTGTCGCACCTCCCTTTCCGGCCATCTATCATCGGTGCGGGCTGCAGCATCATTCTCTCCATTGAAAAGTAGGTGGGGGCAGCGAGTTTCAAGGGCCGCCATGCCCTGTGTTGCGCGCCGACATGTGGCTGCCGACGAGTGCCGCCGCGGCCGCCCCTTGCGCCGCCAGTCGGGAGGTGGAAGACGGGCGGGTGGACCCTTCGTGTCAGCCTCCAGGCGCCAGTCCCAGATCAAATTGTTGTCGTGGTGATCCAATGTTTTCACAGGCATCCCATGTGCCCCATGTGTTGCTTAATTCCCATTGGTGCATTTTAAATCCCTTGGGCCCACTGTTTAATTCAATTTTTTCTATTTATATTTAATTCCATATTTCTATCAATCTTTGAAAATCAATATCTCTTAGCATATTTGGCAAAACAATCTCAAATAAATTTTGTTAGAACCAGGATAATATATACTTTCAAGTGGTGCACTTGGATATGTATGAAAATCCTTAATGTGTCCTCAATAATTCCATGAAGGAAAAAGCTATTGGAATTAATTATTGGTGCTCCATTCATTAAAAAATTCTCAAACTTGGCAAGATCATTCTAAATAATTCCTTGAGTTCCAGTAAAAGTATCAGGTCCATTTGATTCGATTTGTAAGCCAAATTATGTTTCCAGTCTGTATGTACTTGAAAATTCCAAAATGTCCAGAAACTTTTCAGCAAATTGTCAAAACTTGTAAATTCAATATCTTACACTAGAGTGCTTAAAAAATTAGGAACCAAATTTTGTTAAGTCACTCTTCACTACCACTAAACAGAACATCCACTTTTATCCAATTTAAAGTCCCAAATTGCCCATGAGAAGTCTGGAAAGTGGTTAACCACACAAAATTTTAAACAACAGAGACTTCCATGAAATTTGCCTAACTTTGGCAACAAACTCAACCATAATACCTAATATCCTCTGTAAAATTTCCAGAACCAGTGGCCATTATTTAATATACCTAACTGTGTTCCCATTCGGCTATGTATAATACCAATTTTGATTCACTTGCATTTTTCTTTGCATATTGAATAGTTGTCGAACTCGAGGAGACCCCGGATCCACTGGAAGTCATCAACCCGGAGACTAACTTTAATCCCATCTTACAGCCAGGCAAGCCCCAGTTTGCATTTAACAGCGTTTTGGAATTTTATTTGTATCACACTATATGGGTTAAAATTTATTGTGCATTTGGTCTAGGTTTTCTTGGTGTTTTCCACATGCATGACTAGAGAAACCATGAGAGCAGGGTAGATGTTTAAGTCCTAGATGTGTCCATGCTATGCTTAATGTTATAGTTGCTTCGCTAGAAGTCAAGTAGTTGGAATCTACTCGCGAGTTCAGGAATTGGGTTCACACGGGATTGGTCGAGTAAGAGATTCATCATTTGGTTAAATATGAGACCGGGCATGGAGTAGGAGCAGCAGGACATAGGGGTCTGTGAGCTATATATGTGACTGTGTCGGTCAAGGACCGATCCGTGTGCGGCCTTGTTGAGCAAGTTTGAATGTACCGAAGGCATACTCGATATATGGGATCCAGTAAACCGATGTAACTTGTCCACCTTAGCGTCGAGGCATACCCCACCGCCTTATATGTGCGTATTGAGGGCACCAAGGTGTAAAACTGCCAGTGGGTACGTCTTACTCTGTTTGGGGGCCTCCTACTTGTAGCGGTGGGATCGTTTCGGTGTGTAGATAGCGGGTGAAAGGTTGCCGCATACAACATCAATGGAGTGTGCCTTTGCAGCTCTGAGTGTGGGTGTATGTGTCGTTCTATTCGGGAATCCCTGCAGGTGTATTTCGACTTGAGTCTCTATCCCTCGCGGTTATTGAGTACCACTTGTTCACTGAGTCGTGACATACTTAATTATTTGGAGCTGAATATTATTGAATCATGCTTTATGGAATAATTATGTTTTGATACTTGTATGTTTAGAACAGGTTGCTCACTAAATTTCAGATTCATGAAGCCTTAATTTGCTGCTAAAAGCTGAATGTAAGGACTAACATTTAGGCGAGTCTTTTATTGCAAACTGATGTCCTATATTACATATATCATGCATATAGAGTTCCATGCTTAGTGGAGTCGGTTAAGTCTTGCTGAGCCTTCTTGCTCACAGTTGCTATTTTGACGTTTTTTCTGCAGATGATGATGTATATGATGAAGGGTTCACCGGTGAGGCGTTGCCCCCGTCGGGGTACACGACCGAGTTGGAACCCTGCACGCCGTCGTGATGTAATTTGTGTGTTGCTAGTGTGATTCTGTTCGCGGGCTGAACAGAATGACTTTTGTGTAGCTTAGGCTTGAGTGTCGAGAGCTATGAACTTATCTTCCGCTGTAGTGTATTTTAATATACATTATTTGAAAAAGACAAAGCTTGTATAACACTATATTGTTTTATGTAATATTATGTACCTTTTTCTGTGTGTTGTTGGTTGCCGCATCGCACGGCACCACCCAATTACGATTCGTGGAATGTCACGACTCCGGTCCCCACAATCACTTGAGCGTCATTCTATTGTATACACTACTTCTCTTAGTCCTTAGTGGAGTTAGGCAACAGAGAGGAGAGCCTCTAGTCCCAAGTTAGAATTGGGAAAGGTATGGCTCATGTATATTTTCTTATATTTTTTACTTTATGCATAATAAAGATATTATCTTTAGTGTCCTTTTATTCATATACTTGGATGAAGCGTTTCTTGTTTGATTGTGGAGTCCATGTATGTGGCAGGAGTAGTCTTTATGATTATGCCATATCACTCTTAATTTATCATCATAAACACTACCCAGCCCCACTATAGTCTAATTAGTTATGATATGATCATGTTAATATGAATAACTTATGCTATGTCTCAACATTGGTTCAACGATGTTTAGGTTAGTCATTGCCTTAAGATGTCATGATTCTTAAGGTATTTACTTAATATGCTAGCATGGTGCTAGGATAGTAAGTAGCGTTGGATGTCTCATAGACCCACGGATTGAAGAGGTAGGCAGTAGGTGGTGACAGCCCTATCTGTCCTTTGTAATCCTCCATGTTCGTCTATGCCACGGGCTCATGGTGGGAGTCGTCCTAGTATTGCTAGGGGTAAATCCGTGCCTGATATGTTGAACAACTTAGCATAAGTATTCACCATTGACATGTTCATTAGTATCTAACCTAGGTTATGTATATTTATATTGGAAGCATTGTAGGAGTACTCCCCAACTCTTAGTCTAATCTCTATTTGGACCCATTTACCCATTATAATAGATTTCTTATGTGTGTGTCACACTACCCATATTATCAACTTACCCCTGTCTTGATATTTGATTAGTACCCCATAGCTTCATCATAAGAGTAGTGTTTACTTTACTCCATTGCCTTCTTTTGGGATAAATACGATACTCTTGGGAATACTCTTGGTGAAATGCTACACGACAGTTTCCGTGCACTTGCGGACCTCATCTCTTTAGAGAAATGATATGTGATGTTAGTAGCCGTCAACAGTGACATTCCAATAGGTGTCCTATAGACAGTATGGTACACCCAAAGTGCATCGGGTAGTTTGTTCTTTCACCCTTTCCCCATCTCAAAGATATTCTTTTGCAGAATATTCTTGTTTGTTGATTTGAAGTTTCTGCTTGACTGCTTGTTTGGGACGGTACGGAGTAGCAATGTTATGCCTAACCCCAAGCTCCCTCAAAAAGCCTCAAAAGGTCTTATCAATGAAATGAGACCTTCCATCACTTATGGCCATTCGGGGAGTTCCAAACCATGGGAAAATTATTTCATGAAACATTTCCGATCGGTCTTGGCATTGGCATGTTTGCGTGGTAATGCTTCTACCCATTTGGACACATAATCTATGGGCATCAGAACATACTCGCAATCATATGACTTTGGAAAGGGTCCCATGAAGTTGATTCCCCACACATCAAATAATTCAACTTGGAGTTTGTATGTGAGGGGCATCACATTGCGAACAGTGATTCCTCCATGCTTTTGGCATTCCTGGCATCTTCCAATGAATTGCCTTGTATCCTCTTACATTGAGGGCCAAAAGAATTTGCTTTTCCAGATCTTTGCCTTAGTAAGGTAAACACCGTAGTGCCCGTCATAGGGGCCGCATGGCATCTATCGATGATTCTGGTGCCTTCGACTATTGGGATGCACCTTCTAAGTAACACATCGGAACATACCCTATAGAGGTATGGATCATCCCACAAGTGATGTCGACTCTCAAAAATGAGCCTTTTTTTTTATCTTGCCCTGGTGGTACGTATCTGAATGTGGCCTAGAGGGGGGGGTGAATAGGCTTTGAAAATTTCTTGCACCCTTAATCAAATGGTCAAATGCTTGATAGACCAGACTTGTCCTGTTGGTGGTGCGGACTAGTGCGGTGTGCTGAATGTGTGTTGAGTTGATTAAGTTTTGATTCGGGAATTAAACTTTATAGTAGCAGAAATTTGAACAACTGATGAGATCACTTGGATTATCAATAAATATTGTGATGTTACATGTGATAAGCAACTGCAATTCAAGTTATAAGCTTGATCAATTATGTGCCCTAATTAATGAAGATGCAAAAACAAAGAAGCACGCGAGACACCGATTTTTACCTAGGTTCAATCTCACCAAAGAGATCTACTCCTCATTGAGGAAGCTCACACATAGTCTAGTCCCTTCAAACCTTTTCCTCGTCAAGTCACCACACAAAGCCGACTTGATTCCACTATCACGGGTAATCGCCGAGTTTATGGGGGAACCTCACATGAGGGCTCCCACAAGAATTACAACGAAAAGATGATCAAATACACTCGAAAAGATTAAAAACAAGCACGACTGTGAAGAGATCAAACCCCAAGAGCTCAACGATGTGTAGACAACGATATCCCACCCCCATATCTAAATACTCAATTGATTTTCACCTTTGAGGACTTTAGATGCATGGGGAGATGTGTTTTTGTGCTCTTGGGATAGGTGGTGGTGCTAGGGTTTCTTAGTTTGACAGAAAGAATCAAAAGTTATAATTGTAGGGTCGTGGATCACCTATTTATAGTGTTTCCAAAATTGTTACCGTAAGGGATCCTGACGACCGGACTAGTCCGTACTGGGGACCGGACTTGTCCAGTGTGCTGTGTAAAAGTCAGCGTGAAATGTACAACACACTAGAAACCCTAATTGTGTTAGGTATACTAGACTACTCCAGTATGTGTCCGAACTTGTACGGTGCCCTATGTAATCGAACTCCAGAGAGTTGAATGGACTAGTCCTGTCCAAGAACGGACTTGTGTGATGCTATGTGTTATAGAACATCAGAGAGTTCAACGGACTAGTCCGGTCCTATGGACGGACTTGTCCGAAGTATAGTGTCATGGGTTTACAGAGACTTGAGCGGACTAGTCTGGTAAAATATCGGAATAGCCCGATGCACTGTGAAATGTGGTTCCAAAAAGTTTATCGGACTAGTCCGATAAATGGTCGGACTAGTCCGGTGCACAGTGTATTTGGACAACTGAGAGTTGAACGGAATAGTCGGGCCCATGGACGGACTATTCTGATGCTCACTGAATTTTTAGGTGATTTTAAGGTCTTACCCCTACACAAACACTTGATCTTTTGGGATATGTCTCTCACACACATCCATTACATTTAAATCTACTTTGTGCTTCAGTCGTAAATTGGGCTTTTCTCTTTTTCTACACCACTTCATTTTCACTTTTTGAGTGCACCAAACTATCTCGTTTGAATTGACCTGCTGTCATCTGAACAAGTTCATTAGTATCTCATTTGTCTGTCATCAATCGTCCAAAACCCACAAGGGATTGCCTAGATGCACTTTAAATCTCCCCCTTTTTGGTGATCGATGACAACCAATTGATATTTCACAATTAAGAGTAAAAATTGATTTTCATAAAGTCTACATATATGAGAATAATAAATTGTAACAAAAACTTCTCACATATATGCACTCTTTATGGTGGGGTTGAGTGAACAAAAGATGTGATGAGCAATACATAAGCACTCCATAGTTATAGCAACAATCATCACATTACCATTTACTAAGCATCACACATTAAGTAAATTAAGCACGTACAAAACAAATTACAATAGTTTGAAATCGAGTACATGTCCTTGGTCACAAGTCCTTAATGGCTTAATGACTACAAAATAGACAGCTAGTCTCAATCTCTCCCCTTTTGGCATCAAGGCACCAAAAAGGGAAAAATTGAATGGAATCACTGATCGTCATTGCCTCCCTCACCCTCAGTCCTCTATTCATATTCTTCTTCATCTTCAGGTGTTTGAGGAGGAGGAGGAGCAAATGTGCCAGCTAGTCCGAATGAAGCCATCTCCTGCTCGGTTAGAGGGGCCATCTCTGTGATGTCTTCTTTAGAGTCTTCTGAGATGTGAGGTGCCCCCACTAGCTCTATTTCAAACTTCTCATAGATGGCTTTGATGTTGGCCTTCACATATATTTGATGCTTCTTTCTGGCCAGACTCTCCTTATGTTGTTTTATTTCCACTCTGCAACAGGAAGCAAAGATGGATGAAAGCATCTTCAATATTCCACTGGAGGACTCTCTAGGAGGTGGAGGAGCAGGAGCAGCAACCTCAAATCTTGTGCCTTCTTGAGCCCTCTTAGATCTTCATTCCACTGCCGATGAGGTAGGAATAGAGGGGACAATGTAGATAGTAGGGTTCTCGGGCCTGAGTCGAGTATGAAGAACATCCTTGACAAATTCAAGCTCTGTCACCTTCCCAATCATATACATGATGTAGGGTGCATAGCCACAGGACCTATTAGGAGTGATGGAGATGTTCAAAATGTCATTGTACATGTTCTCAAAGACATTGAATGTCCTTTTCTTGCTTATGACCATCATCAATGTCCTGAGGGTCCTCCTAGTAATCCCTGCATCTTCCTCCTTGGGAGCTAAGGTCTTCCTAAGGATCCTGTTAAGAACAACAACGAAGGGCTTCAAGTACTTTGTGGTTGGATACTTGAATGGCATCCTTGTATCATATAGAAAGCCAAGCTGATATTTCTCAGGAGGCTTCAGATTGAGGATTATAATGTCATTCTCCAAAGAATCTTCTAGGTGAAGAATTCTGGCAAATTCCTCATACGTGACACCGTACTTTGCTCCATGTGTCATTCAAATTATTTTGTCACTGTCATCACGAGAAAAGTAAAGAGTGGAATAAAATTTAGTAATGAAATCAATGTTCCAGTCCCACTGGAAAGAGACAAGATCCTTCAGCCCATGTAGCTCCAAAGCTTCTAGAACCTCTTGATAGGCTTGACATCTCTTGGACTGAAGACAGGTGATGTCAACCAATTAACTTTCAATAACAGGGTTCCTCATCTTCAGATACACATGCTCATAGTAATCATCATGGAAGTTGCTCTAGAATCATAGATCAGCTGGTTGTTTGGGCTGATCATAGACTTCTACCTTCCAGAACTTGTCAACTAGCTCAGCCCCTTTGCTAGTCAAATCAGCACTAGATGGCTGTCTGTTGCGGTGAGTAGGATCTTTCATCTTCAAAGGGCCAATAGGACCACTAGCAAGTCCTTTGCCCTTGTTGAGAGTTCTCTTGGGCCCCAATGAACTCCCAGCAGCATCCTTGCCCTATGCTTTCTTCACTACCACTCTCCTTTTCTTAGGAAGGGTGTCGTGGAAGGAGGGCAGTGAACATTGTTGTCATATCTTTTCTTCATCACCCTCTCTTTGGCTCTTTGCACTCAAGCACATTCTCGCTCTTCATCATAGTTAAAAGAACTATCCTTTGATCCTGAAGACATTGTGTCTGACAAGGAAGTTCAAGGATTTGATAAGAATCAATTTGAGATTATGTAAATAGGAATTTAAATTTTCAAATTGTCAGATACTGGACTTGTCTGTTTTCAGAGTGCGGACTTGTCCGGAGTACTAGACTTGTGTGCACTTGAACACCAGACTTGTCCGGTCTGTCATAATAACCCTAATTTCCTATTTTCAACAAATCTTGCTCAAATCGATTCACAAAGACTAGGAAATAGTAGGAGTACATCTAGAAGAGTAATGAATGCCCTAGGAATCAATTGAAATAAGCAAGAATCGAGAAAAGTTGAGAGCTAGGGTTTGAGTGAAATTTTATCGAAAAGATGAAGATATGCATTCAAGGAGCAGAGTAGAGGCAGGATTAGTCCGGAGTGGACAAGCTTCACACCAAGGAGGAGATTTTCCTTGGAGAAATCCGCATTTTATATGGCTGGAAGTGGAAATAACCTTTGGAGCTCACAGTGGAGGAGAGAGAGTGCAAAGGAGATTGCGGAAGATGGAAGATGAGCTCCTGGCGGCAGATTAGGGTTAACCCCGACAAATTCGGACTAGTCCGGTTGACACCGGACAAGTCTGGTATGCCGGATAGGGGTCGGGCTATTCTGTTGCAACGGACTAGTCCAGTGGTGACGCCAGACAAGTCTGGTGTCAGTAGGACAGAACTCGATTGAATCAACTAGATTTTGGTTATTTGATCTAATATTTATCTAAAGGACACAATTTCACAAATAATCTTGATGAACATGACCAGTAAGAAATCAACAATCATTCAATGGCCATAATTCACCAAGATTCACTAATTTAAATAGTTTTCAAGAGAAAATCGAGATAAGGAACAAATTTTCACAAAAAATGAGTAAACTTTGAAATACAATCAGTTATACAATGTTTCAAGCCACATTTCTAGATTCAAGTATATTTAGCTCGTTTCTTAGCTCGCAAAACCTCTTATCATCTAGTGGCTTGGTGAAAATGTCTGCAAGTTGTTTTTCAATCCTAACATATGAGATTACTATGTCACCTTTTAATGAATGATCTCTTAGAAATTGGTGATGAATATCTATGTTCTTAGTTCTTGAGTGCTCCACCGGGTTATGTGCAATTTTTATAGCACTCTCATTATCACATAGGAGTGGAATATGGTTTAGATTGTAACCATAGTCCATAAGAGTTTGTCACTTCCAAAGTAGTTGTGCGCAGCAACTACCGACTGCAACAAACTTCTTTTCGGCTGTGGAAAGAGCAATGAAGTTTTCCTTTTATATGACCATGAAACTTGGGATCTGCCAAGGAGTTGACAAGTCCCTGATGTGCTCTTTTTATCAACTTTGCACCCTGCATAGTCAACATCAGAATAACCTATCAAGTTAAACTTGGATCCTATACCAAAGGCCCAAGTTGGGTGTGTGCACAAGGTATCTTAAGATTCTTTTTACAGCTATTAAATGGCACTCTTAAGGTGCAGCTTGAAACCTTGCACACATACACACACTAAGCATAATATCTGGCCTAGATGCACATAAATAGAGTAATGAGCCAATCATTGACCGATATACCTTTTGATCCACATTTGGACCATCTTCATTGAGATCCAGATGTCTGTTAGTTTGCATGGGTGTCTTGATGGGATTGGCCTTGTCCATATCGAACTTCTTGAGGATGTCCTGCGTGTACTTGGTTTGGCTTATGAACGTGCCCTCTCTTAATTGCTTTACTTGGAATTCCAAGGGAACTTCAATTCCCCATCATCGACATTTGGAACATGTCTGTCATAATCTTGCTAAACTCTTCACAAAGTGGCTTATTAGTATAAACAAAGATGATATCATCAACATAGATTTGACATACAAATAGATGATCATCAAAGTGTTTTGTGAACAGAGTATAATCAGCTTTTCCAATTTTAAAACCATTTTGAGTCAAAAAATCTAGAAGGCACTCATACCAAGGTCGAGGAGCTTGTTTGAGGCCATAGAGAGCCCTGCGCAGTTTATAAACATGGTTGGGGTGCTCGTGATCTTCAAATCCTGGTGGCTGCTCCATGTACACTTCCTCCATAATTGATCCATTGAGGAAGACACTTTTGATGTCCATTTGATACAACTTGAAATTTTGGTGAGTAGCATATGCCAATAAAATACGAATGAACTGAAGTCTAGCTACGTGAGCGAAAGTTTCATCGAAGTCCAAAACTTTGACTTGTGAGTAACCTTTAGCCACAAGTCTTCTATTTCTCGTTACCACTCCATGTTCATCTTGTTTGGTCCGAAAGACCCCATTTGGTTCCAACAATGTTCGTCTTTGGTCTTTCCACAAGCTCCCATACTTCATTTCTCTTGAAGTTGTTTAGATTTTCTTGCATTGCAATCACCCAATATGGATCCTTTAGTGCTTCTTCTACCCTCTATGGTTCTAGAAAAGGGACAACAGAGTAGTGTTCATAAAAATTTGCTATGCGAGATCTAGTAGTTACTCCCTTAGCAATGTCTCCAATGATGTTGTTGACGGGATGACCTCTTTGTACACTTTGATGTACACTTGGGTGAGGGACTTGTGAAGTTGCTTGTTCTTAATTGTCTTCATATTCATTGTCTCCCCCTAGATCATTACTTCTGTGGTTATGTTGATCATCTTGATCTTCCTGATCTTGATTTTGTGCATGAGCCCCCCCCCCCTTGATCATTGCTTTACTTTGAGGTTCATCTTGTGGGTTCTCTTGAGGTCGAATATCACCAAGTGCCATCCACCTCAATGCTTGACATGGGGCTTATCTTGATCTAGCACACACTTATCAACTTGCTCCACTTGAGAGCCTTTAGTTTCATCGAACACTACGTCACGTGCTACTTCAACAAGGCCAGAGACTTTGTTGAAGACACGATAGGTGTAGGCGTTCGAATCATAACCAAGCAAGAACCCTTCACCAGATTTCAAAGTGAACTTTGAAGTCCTCGGTTTCTTGTTCAGAATGAAACATTGGCAACCAAATTCTTTAAAATATGAAACATTTGGTTTGTTACTGTTGAGAAGCTCGTATGGCATTTTCTTCAAGAGTCGGTGAATATACAACCAGTTTGTGACATGACAAGTGGTGTTCACTGCTTCAGCCCAAAATCGGTCTGATGTCTTGTATTCATCCAGCATTGTCATCGCCATCTCGATTAGTGTTCTGTTTTTCCTTTTGGCCACCCTGTTTTGTTGAGGGGAGTAGGGTGTTGAAAATTCGTGATTTATTCCTTCTTCATCTAGGTACTCCTCAACTTGTGTATTCTTGAATTTTGTCCTGTTGTCACTTCTAATGTTCTTCACAGTAGAGGAGTATTTGTTCTAAGCTCTTTTCAGGAATTTCTTGTGGATTTCCTGGGTTTCTGATTTATCATACAAGAAAAATACCTAGGTGAATCTTGAAAAAATCATCAACAATAACTAAACAATATTTGTTACCGACAATGCTTCTATAAGCAATTGGACCGAAAAGGTCCATGTGAAGAAGTTCCAGTGGTCTTGTGGTAGTCATCACGTTCTTGGCGGGGTGCGGTGCTCCAACTAGTTTTCCAACCTGGCAAGCGTTGCATGGCCTGTCTTTTTAAAAAACAACATCCTTTAAACCTCGGATGTGACCACCTTTTAGAAGTTTCTGCAGATTTCTCGTCGCAACATGGGCTGGCCATCTATGCCACAGCCATTACATGTTAGTTTTAACAACCAAGCAAGTATTGAGTTCAGCTTTATCTTTGTTGAAGTCAACAAGATAAAGCTTTCCCTTCAACATTCCCTTGAATGAAATCGAGCCATCGCTTCTTCTAACAACGGTCACACCCTCATAAGTGAGTAAACAGTTATAACCTTTGTCGCATAGCTGAGATATGGACAGAAGGTTATAATATAAAGAATCTTCATGTAAAACATTCGAGAGAGTATGTTGAGAAGAGATTTCAATTTTACCGCTACCAAGGACCTTTCCTTGTTTGTTGTCTCCAAAGTATATCCCTTCACTTGAATCCATGTTGCGCTCATACTCCACGAACATATCCCTCTCTCCGGTCATGTGATTGGTGCATCTGCTGTCTAGCACCCATTTTGATCCACCAGAAAAGTAGGCCTGAGAAACAGAATTTGAAAGTGCATCTAGACATCTCTTGTGGGTTTTGGTTGATTTATGACAAACAAATGAGATCCTAACAAAATTGTTGAGATGAGCGCATGTTTAAAAGAAATTAGGAGGAAAGCTCAAAAAAAGGAGAATAAGGATCTAAAGGGAAAAGAGCTCAAGATCTGAAAAGATTAGATCATTGTGTATGGAGTGTGTTGGAGAAACACACCCCAATAGATCAAGTTAACAAGAAATTTAACTCACTACACAATTAACAAGAAAACCGGACTAGTCCGATAATCACCGGACTAGTCTAATATCTCTCTGACTAAGATCAGACTAGTCCCCCCTAGTGCGGACTAGTCCTCAACACTTCACACTTGCACAACATCTGGATATGTCCGATATGCATCGGACTAGTCCGATAATCTTCTGAATAAAATTGGACAATTCCTCCATGTCCAAACTTGTTCTTAGTCCCACAATTTTTCATGACACCGGACAAGTCTGATATCCATCGAACTAGTCCAAAAACTCTCTGACTAAAATCAGACAAGTCCTCCAAGTGCGGACTTGTCCTCAATTCGACATGAGGTTCACCACACCGGACTAGTCCGATATATGTCGGACTAGTCTGAACACTTATAGAGCCCAGATCGGACTAGTCTGGACATTTACAGGCAAGTCCATAATCTTGGAACACTTAGGGTTTTCTACACGCCGGACACCGGACTAGTCCGGAGTCCACCACGGACTAGTCGGGACATCACAAACCCTAACGATAACTTTTGGAAACCCTAGTATAAATAGAGGTGTACGTCCCTACAACCAAAGCTCTCGACCCCCTGCGCCATCACACCTCCCAAGAGCCCAAAATACACATCTCTCCACACATTCTAAACCTAAAAGGATCAAATCTTTGAGGATTAGCAATTGTCAGAGGACATACTTTTTCCACACGATCTTGAGATCTTGGGTTTGCATCTCTCGCACACTCTTGTTGTTTATTGCATATCTTTGGAGTATGTTTGGTGGTGTTCTTCATTGTAATTATCGGGGATCCCTCAACTTGTGAGAAGGCCCCTTGAACACGTTATTTGCACTTTGTGATTAGTGGAAGAGAATCGGCCTCAATGGCAATTCAACAAGGGAAGGGTTCGTGAAGACCCGATCCTCCATGGACTCCTCAACGTGGATGTAGGTTTCCTTTGTGTGAATTGAACCACAGGATAAAATCGTGTCTCGTGCTTCTTTGTGTTACTTTTCATCATAATCTAGGTTTTTCAAGTATTGTGAAACTCACCTTGAAACATTGTATCATACTTGATCATTGCAATATACTAGTTTATTAGTTCAATATACTTTACTAGTAATCTGATTTCTGCTGCATAGTGTGCCGGACGTAGATTTGTCAATTTACTTTGCTCGTTTAGTCCGCGCACACCAAACCAGTCCGCACAATATCGGACTAGTCCGATCTCTCTGTATTTGATCGATTTGTTAAGTGTTTTAGGATCCGACAAAAGTTCAAAAAGCCTATTCATCCCACCTCTAGGCTACACTCAATTGGTATCAGAGTAGGACTTTTCAAAAGAGACTCACCGCTCGAAGAGAAGATGTTAGATGTCAAGGATGTACAAAAGAACTTCAACAACGAGAAGGGTGATGAAGAAAGAACTCAAAAGCTAGAGAAGCTCCTCGACACCATTCAAGATTGTGAGGACGATGACGAGGAGATGCAAACTCAAGGCACTACTAATGAAGAAGGCACTCTCCCCAAATGGGAAGAAGAAGATCGAGGATGAAAAGAAGAATGGGAGTAGTCACATCGACTACTCCCGATATCCTTTTAATTATGATCGGTTAAATCCTAACAATAATCCTTACTTGTCATTTCCTCTAGGGAAAGCACCTTTCTTCGATGGCAAAGATTATTCTATGTGGATACAAAACATGAAAATACATTTCATATCTCTTAACCCCAGTTTGTGGCATATAGTGTGTACAGGGATAGATATTTTGGATGATGATGAAGAGCTGACTCCAAGCCAAGAACAAGCTATTCATTGGAACACTCAAGTTGCAGCTATTATCACATCATCACTAAGATGAGACGAGTTCACCAAGGTGGATGGACTCGAAATTGCCAAGGATATATGGGATACTCTACAAACCGCACATGAAGGTGATCGTCATGTACGGTCACCACAAGATATGTAGAAAAGATTGAAGAATCTTATCAACAAAGTCCGAGCATATGGCAGCAAGAAGTGGAATGATCATGAGGTCGTAAAGTTGATTCTTAGAGCTTTCATGCCTTGCAACATAACTCCTTGATCCATGATTAGAGAAAGCCCCAAGTATCGGAGAATGACCCCGGACAAACTTCTTGTGAAGATTATCAACTTTGAGATGATGGAGAAGCAAGCCAAGCACGTCAAGGAAATTGTCGACCTTACCTCGGCAAAGAAGAAAGGAGTTGTTTTGAAGTCCACTTGTAAAACTATATCAAAAGAAGCTCGAGAAGCTCATGGAGAAGACGACAACGATGATGAAAGCAGTGATATTGATGAAGAAGATATGATCTTATTCATGAAGAAATTCAAGAAAATGATTAGAAGAGGACAAGGTGGTCGCTCAAATGATGGAAGAAATAGGGACAAACCAAGACAAAAAATGAGGCGTGCTTGTTATAACTGTGGAGGGTATGACCATTTCATAGCGGACTGTCACATGAAGAAAATAAGAGGAAGACTAAAGATAACGAGCCTCAACAAAAGAAAATGTTCAACAAGAAGAAGTAATACGGTCAAGCACACTTAGGAAAGGAGTGGGACTCCAATGATGAGTCCTCATCTGAAGAAGAAGAGGAGATGGCCACCATAGCCATCAAGAAGAGGAGATGCACTATGAAATGTAGTTCCAGAAAGTTTATCGTACTAGTCTGCTGAATGGTCGGACGTGTCCGGTGCAAAGTGTATTTGGACAACAGAGAGTTGAACGGACTAGTCCGGTCCATGAACGGACTAGTCCGATGATCAGTGAATTTTTAGGTGATTTTAAGACCTTACCCCTATGCAAAGACTTGAGCTCTTGGGATGTGTCTCTCACACACATCCTATACATTTAAATCTACTTTGCGCTTCAGTCGACAGTTGGACTTTTCTCTTTTTTCTACACCACTTAATTTTTCACTTTTTGGGTGCACCAAACTATGTCATTTTAATTGTCCTGCATTCATCTCAACAAGTTCATTAGGATCTCATTTGTTTGTTATCAATCATCCAAAACCCACAAGGGATTGCCTAGATGCACTTTCAATATCTCGTAACCATGAAGTTTTTGATGTTCGCATACTAAGGGTTAGAGTCGGTCACCTTGAGCAACCTATCATCACGTAGGAAATCATTGATGCGTATGTCTGGTGTATTTAGGATTTCCATGCATGAGAGGTGATTAGCGACATAAATCTCTACTCCCTTTTTATCCTTTATCTCCAAGTCAAACTCTTGGAGTAGGAGAATCCATCAGATTAGCCTACGGTTAGCATCTTTCTTGGTGAGCATATATTTCAAAGCAGCATCATCAGTGTAGACCATAACTTTTGCTCCAACGAAGTATGATCTAAATTTATCGATAGCAAAGACAACTCCTAGGAGCTCCTTTTTTGTTGTGGCATAGTTAAGCTGATCTCCCGTTAGAGTCTTGCTAGCGTAGTATATTGCATGATGTTTCTTATCCTTGGTTTGGACAAAAATCGCTCTAATGGCATAATCACTAGCATCACACATGATTTTGAATGACAGCGTCCAATCAAGGGGTTGAATGATTGGAGTTGTGATGAGCGCCTTCTTGAGGAAGTCAAAAGATTTGTGGCACTCATCATCAAAATCAAAGGTCACATCTTTAGCTAATAGGCTAGTGAGGGGTCTAGCCATTTTGGAAAAATCCTTGATAAATTGTCGGTAGAACCCCGCATGGCCTAAGAAGTTGTGGGTACCCTTAATGTTGGTGGGAGGTGGAATATTATCAATAACTTCAATTTTATCTTTGTCCACCTAAATCCCCCTTTTGGACACCAAGTTTCCCAAGACGATGCCTTCACGAACCATAAAATGGCACTTTTCCCAATTTAGCACAAGGTCCTTCTCTTGGCATCTTTGTAAGACCCTGTCTAGTTTCTCAACAAAATGATCAAAAGTTTTCCATAGACAAAAAATTTGTCCATGAAAACTTCCTTGATTTCCATAATCATATCTAAGAAAATAGACATCATGCACCTTTGGAACGAAGGGGTACATTACACAACCTAAACGCAATTCGCCGATAGGTGTATGTTCTGTAAGGGCATGTAAAGGTGGTCTTACTTTCATCATCAGGGTGGATGGGAATTTGAAGGTAACCAGAATACCCATCAAGTAAACAAAAGAAGGAATGTTTTGCTAGCCGCTCAAGCATTTCATCAATGAAATGCAGCAAGAAATGATCCTTCATTGTTGGCTTGATGAGTTTTCTATAGTCAATACACATCATCCACCCTGTGATGGTTCGTTGAGGAATGACTTCATTTCTTTCATTTCTAACAACCGTCATTCCTCCTTTTTTGGGCACTACTCTGATAGGGCTAACCCACTCACTATGAGGAACAAGATAAATTATCCCAGCGTGCAAGAGTTTCAAGACCTCCTTCTTGACAACCTCCCACATAGCATTGTTCAACCAGTTGAGGTTCCCTAGATGGTGTGTAATGGGTCAGTGGGAACGCGATGAGTGCAAAGAGCAGGGCTGATTCCCTTAAGGTCTTGGAGTGAGTAGCCTAGGATGGATCTCTTCTTTTCTAAGACAGTCATGATTTCCTTAGTTTCATCTCGTAAAAGCTTGTCACTTATGACGACAAGAGCTTCCATGTCACCGTGTAGGAAAGCATAGCGTAGGCCAGGAGGTAGGGTTCTCAACTCAATCAGGGGCCTTTGTAACGATTCTTCTTTGGGCAAATCGAATGTCTCCTGCAATTCATCCTCTTCTTGGATGAATTATTTTTCTTCTTCATTTTCGATAGAGTCTAAGAATTAAAGGGCCATGGATTCCTCGATTGGCTCACCCTAAGGTGGAGGTTCTGCTAATGTGTTCTTGGATCATCGAATGGGAATGGAAAACTTCCGCCCTCCGAGTTTAACATCTAGGCTGCCTTTTGAGAGTGCATCCACGAGTAATTTCTCAATGGGTAATCCTATCATTACATTGAAGTCTCGAACATTCAGGACATGAAAATCAAGGCAGAACTTGATGTTCTTGTGTCTTATAGTCATGTTTTGTAAAATCTCGTATTCTTCCTTGATGTTTCCATATGGGTCTCTAAAGGATTTTCTTGTTGGAGCCCCAGGCAGAGCACCCGAAATGGCTAAACCACATCTATCAGAAACGATATTGGCTCCAACAATGGGATTATAGAAGACGTTCACCATAACCCCTCGAATAAGACATTGAATGGTTGCAAAGGGTGAATTTACCTGAATTATTTAAGGTGAAAGATCAAACCTCCACCGTCCATACTCTACTCGTGATTGAGGTCAACTCCTTGATCGTTTCCCAAAAGAATTTTCCTTTGGGCGGATCAAGGAGTGAGGTATGTAATGATGGTTTCCTTCCATATCAATACTTCAAGGCATTCCCAAAATATTCAAAAATATCTTCCTCAAAGCACAATGGAAACTTCAAAGGTCGAATTTCTTGTTCCTTCAGTGTCTTTGGTTTGGGTGAGGAATTCATAGTCACAACTTGAGGCGAACATGGTATGGGTTCCGGGGTGATTATGGGGGGATTCTCATGTCTCGACACGGCTTCATCTTGAGGAGGTTCATTAAGACCAGCGATGAAGGATGTATTTTCTCGAATGTGGTCTAAAATTTCCCTTCCTTCAATCGGTGTCTTATGGATGAAAGAGCCTCCAGCCATTATGTTGAGGTATAGGGCTGAATCCTTGTCAAGCCCGAAACAAAAGTGTTGTCATAACACATGTTCGAGAATAGACATGTTCGGGACTGATTTGGTTAGCAACGAGAATCTATCCTAGGCTGCACCTATAGATTCCATCTCGATTTGCTGAAAGTTGAGAATTTCCCTTTGTAGAGATGCAACTTGTCTCGAAGTTCCTTCCATTTTCCATTTGCACTCCCAACGGTATGAGTGTACCACTGTGTCGCTCTTCCCTTGAGGGAAAAGGGAAACAATTTCCATTTAAGTGTTTATTGTTTCATGCCCTTGATTAAAAGGCATGAACACAATTTTCTCAAAGTCCCGCAGGGGGATAGTAGGGATTCTCACAATCCGTCCCTGAGACGGATTGCTCTCGAACCATGGCTATAAAGCGTGGGTGGAGTTCATAGCTATTTGAGCATATTGGATTCACCGATGGCGGAGGCTCACAAAACTCACCCTTAGGAGCAGATAGAGAAAGAATGGTGGGTTACTTTACGGTGGATGGTAAAAAGATAAGAAATAAAGATAAAAAATAGATACGAGGGTGAACAAGGTTCGAATATCAACAGCAACCATTTCTCGGCAATGGTGCCAAAAATGCTTGTTGACGGTTGGTACTCACAGATGAAAATCCTCAAGCGCACAGAGAAAATGTTGTAGCATTCTCCTCAAAGAGTATTTCCAAGGGCATCAAATCCAAGGAACAGGTGTGCTAATCTTCTAACTAGTTAACCCAAGGACACAAAGCTTGGTTTTAGGCAAGGGATAGAGTGGATTTCCAAAGAGAATGGTTTCTAATTCAAAGCAAGTCGATCAATATCTACTTGTATTCAGAATGGTCTTACCCTGGTTTGCAAGCCGATTACCACCAAGATCCTATGTTGTAGCCGAACGTGGAGGATTAAAAATGGACGAATAGGGCTGTCACGATCTACCACCTACCTCTACAACCCATGGACTACGAGATAATCAAAGGTAACGTCAAGCCTAGACACGACGCCTACGCTATTGATTACTTTACGTAACCTCTCTGGAAAATACTAGGGCCTCTAAATGAACAGATCAATGACGAACTAGCAACTAAGGAATTAACTTGCTTGAATTAAATAAATGAACTCATATGGAAATCATCTACCTTACTTGAGATGGAAAGAATTGTTGAGGTACAAGGGTGGAGAGGGTTCGACAAGCCCGAACCCTACCCTTAAGTGGAAGATGCCCGACAAGCTGATGCCTCCTCCTCCTCCTCTTTCACACTCTCTCCATATTTTCTAAGCACTTGGGCAGCGCTGCGCCTTTGGAGTGGGGTACTAGACTCAAGCTTTTGGTGTGTGAAGTGAGGGAGCCCCCTACCCCTATTTTTACTCTCCAAAGGTCGGTTTGGCACCAGAATATGCGCGGGAATCAGTCGCCGTCGTGATCACCAAGCTATGAGGAGCCAACACGTGGCAGTTGACCATGTTTGGTGCGAATACAAGGGCCGGTGAGCTGGGAGCTTGGCCAAGCTACGAACGCCTCCTCGCACTCCGAAACTTCGCTGTGACACTATTATATGTGCCCCTATAATGGGTGTGGGTGATTTAGGTTATTTTTAGTTGGTTTTCTCCTGCGAGTGGGCTCATGAATCCTCATTTTTGCACCTAATTGTTCGGAAGGTGCGTTTCTTGGACTGGCCCCTGTAAATACCTTTAATTATGGGCATAATTCACTTGCATACAAAATTGCACTAACACTTGTCGGAATAGTTAGTAAATAACTCCTATTACTATGTTGGTTGTCCAATTTATATCTTTTATGCAGGGAATTGATGGTCGAATTTTGCATTTGAGGACCATCAAGAACTACCATCATGTGCAAACCCACTAGGGTTTCACTGGAGATGATGTCTCACAATTGAGCAATCCATCCAAGGGCTCCCTCTTGTGCTGCTCAGCTCCCAGTGCAGGGCCCCCAATATTGCACACCCAATTGACTCCCATTCCCCGAGCCTTCCAAAATGATCCGAACTATGCTGGCAATACGCCTAATTAATTGCCTGAGCGGCACCCATACTTGGCCCTGTGATCGCACTGTAATCCTGGGTGGTCACTCCGTGAACCGGTCCTTAGATGTAAAGCAAGCAAAACCACCATATCATCCAACACATTCGACATAATCGGCTTGCTTATATCCCTAGGTTCCATGTTGCTATGGGTCATTATCAACAACTTGCATAGTTCATATGGTCAAAAGTTTATAATCAAGTTATTTAGTTATTTCCGATCCCAATTAAGCAAAGTGAAGCAAAAGTGTAAAATACCCTTCCCGACTCTCTACACTACTTCCCAAGCGACAAGGCAGGACATACAAGTCTAGTAAACTCCTATCATGGGTTTCCCCATCAAATTGACACAAGCATGCAAGTTCGAAATAAAACATTTCAAAAACAGGTTCAAAATGTTCATGGGCACTTGCCATGCTCCGGTGGCTGGTTTTGGTCGAGAGCTTCAAAGTTCTTGTGTTAAAGGTCCTC